>JARGCV010000124.1:36145000-36745000 GCA_034064705.1 Bothrops alternatus | reverse complement strand
AAATCATAGAGACTCACGCTCCAATGTGACAGCATTGCCGGCCACACAAACAACCCTCCCTTACATTCATGGTGTCTCCGAGGCCATGGCACGGCTGTTGGCCCCCTACAATGTGAGCATTGCCCACAGGCCCGAGCACACCCTTAGGTCCAAGGTCATGCATCCAAAAGAACTGCTCCCCAACGGTCAAAGATCATCTGTGGTTTACAAAATTAATTGCAAGGACTGTGCAAGCAATTACGTTGGGGAAACTGCTAAAAGACTGAGGACCGGGGTTCATGAACATGAACTGGCTATTAGAAGGCAGGAGCAACACTCACAGGTGTGGGCCCATATGTCCAGCTCTGGCCACACTTTCGATCTAGCTAACGCAGAGGTTATAGCTCATGAGACTACCAAGGGTGGCCGTCTATTCAAGGAAGCCTGGCTCTCTAATGAAAATTCCATCAACCGGCATATACCAGACGCTTAGGAGATGGGAAAAACAGCACCACGGCCTGCTGAGAAGACATTTAACTCTTCCTTGGCAGGATTGGGGTGGTAGAATGATGGATGAGACAGGCACGATCTCTAAGGAAGATGACAGCATTTTACATAATTGGGACGATGGCTCTATAGATGGGACGACCACGACTCCCATGGACTGAGATGATGGACCAAATGGCCCTAAGTCAGGGACGGAAGCACTGAGGCGATCTGAAAGGAGGGGAAGGGAGGGGGAAGACAGAGAGCAGGAATGCCGGAACAGCTGCTTGTTGCAGGACTGGGGCGGAGGAATTATGACAATGGCCTTGGGGATGGGGAAGGATAATGGCCCTGGGAGGGAGAGGGACTGGGCGCAGAGACAGATTGACAGCCGCCCTCCAAGTGCTTGCACACGCTCTAAAAGAGCACTTGAGGATTGTAAAACAACCAGTGGAGTCAAAGACAGTTTGCCTGATGCGGAACAACTCTGTGTGATATGGATTAACACAATCAACGGGCCGATAACACACTCAAGGAGCCATTCATTTTGTTAGAGCCCAGACAAAAAAACATGGACTTCCATTTCTTTCCCTATTTCTTGGACTTCCTATTTCTTTCTATATTGATTCAGTTTCTGTTTTTGCAGACTTTTAAAATGTCATCCATGCCGTATGTCATTCAAACACAGACAACTATAGTTTAATTAATTAAACAAAGGTCCTTTTATTTTTATATACTATGATAGTGATGGATTGGCTCACAATTAAACTATAATGCATGATTATCTGAGTTTGTACAACAGATTAAGCTTAAACTATCATCCACAAACCAGTATCTGAGTTCACATAATAGACTGAGTCCAAACCAGAGAAACCACATTATATGGACTCATTTCAGTCTTGTTTGAGGCCATGTTCTGGTACCAAGGCTGCATTGGTCGTGCTTGTGGACAAGCTCTGTAGGACATGGAATGGAAGTGGTGCACTCAATGACTTCCAATACCATCAGCTATATAGTATACTTCTGGACCAGTTTTGAGGTTGAGAGTGGGAACAAGTATATGCAGTAGTTTTCGTCTTCAGTGGCTGATTCAAATTAAGGTTGGTGGGGGAAAGGGCCAACTTTAGGCCTCTGTTGGGTGGATTGGCTCAGAATTTGGATCTCTCACCAGTTACTTTTAATATCTAAATGAAAGCACAGGGCCCAGGTATTTTGTGGCATGGGTGTCAGCATGTTGATAATAATTTAGTTATACATCACCCCTGGGCTGTGCAGCTGATGCCTTTTGGATGCTAGCCCAGCACTGGAGTCTCTGTGGGTCTGGATGGAGAGGAGCCCATTCTGTTGGCAAGATGGAGTGCCTTAAGGGGGTTGGCTCGCTGGATCCAGAGAGATGTCATCTTTGACTCTTGATTCAGTAGCACTCCCTTGGACAGAGGTGGTTTACATTTTGGGCATCCTTCTGAAGTTTGTGAGTCAGCCAAAGTTAAGGTGCATAAAATGAACACCCAAACAACCAACCAACCAAACAAACAAACAAATAAATGGTTTAGTATGTTGTAGCTGCTAACATACTGTAGAGTTAAAAAAGAGTTTAAGTGCAAAAACAGTTCATATACGTCTCTATTACTAATTGCAAATAAGTATTAATTCACTTATTGCTGGTATAGTAGTATAGTATTAAATCCATATTGATGAATATATTTGATCCTATCCATAGTCTAAATACTTTGTGGTAGCATGAGCACTGTAGATGTGTGGTCAGATAGTAATTACTAAATGATGGGTCTGTTAGAAGCAAAATGTAATTGTTGTAGCTTTCTTTATTAATGAAATAACTTAGAATACAGATTATGTAAATGCTTTCTTCCTATATATAACTGTATCTATAGTTTTTAGAAAATAAAATGACTCGTGGGTAATGAAATTAACAATAGGGACATTTTTTTCTTTATTCTGCAATAATAAAAATGGTTAACGCTGTGACGCAGCCAATCGTCATGTATATTTTTTAAAAAATATCAAATTTATGCAACCTGCAAACTAGCGTATAATAATCATTTTCAGATACCAGGAGAGATAGCATTGCAAATTGATGTGCATTTGCAGTCATTTGAAATAATGTGTTTGTTTGAGCATAAAATATGATGATTTCATCACAAGTCACATAATGATTAAAAGCACCAAGATTATTTTTTAAATGTTTATGCATGTGCATAAATGTATTATATCAAACAAAGAAGGCAAGATACCTATGCTAGCTGTGTATATATATATATATATATATATATACACACACACACACACGAAAAAGCACTTGCTTGGCACATAGAAAAAACAAAAGTTTAGACATATGTTGTTTTTAAAAAGGGGGGCTGGTTTTTCGAATAAAAAAAAATCTGACTACAGTGTCAAACCCAGCAATAGCAATAGCATTTAGGCTTATATACCACCCCACAGCACTTTAAGCATTTTCTGGGCGATTTACAATGAAGAAGTATTATTTGTATATTGCCCCCAACAATCTGGGTCCTCATTTTACTGACCTTGGAAGGATGGAAGGCTTTAGCCCTGTCAGGATCGAAATCTAATTGCAGGTGGCAATTGAAATTCTGAATATTAAAAATTGTTATGCATGTTATCATTTTTGTATGAATGTCAGCTTAACATAAGCTCTCTGACTCTAGTTATTAGGTACTTTATTAAAAATTACAATAACAAAGCAAAGAAACCCCTAAAAATAAGTAACCCAATTCTTAGAAAAGCAGGCATCCTATTTACTGTCAAGATATTCATTTTTTAGAAAATGTTTTTGGCATCTAATAATATCACTGTAGGGGGCAAAATAAGATTTTATAGCCCTCACTTTAAAATCTGGGTGCATTAAAAATTAAGTAGATTTGTTGTGCTGATCGCACTCTTTAACAATATATAATGCATGCATTGTTTTGTAAAGCAAAAAATGTGTTGTCTTCATGGGTAGTTTGCTGTCAACTTCAGCCATATAATCCTAAAAGATCCTTTCAGCCTCGGGAAAGGAAAGGAGACTGCAAGTTGCTTTTTTGCCATTTCTAATTTCTCCTAAAGGCTCCCTATCTAACATATGATTCTTCCATTTTCTTTTGGAAGTTAGTACAGTCATTTATTCCAAAACGCGGGAGCTTCGGCAGGAAAAGCCATGTTCTTGCTTCCTTTTTGTAACTGGAAGTTTGGGGCTGCCTTCAAGGTAGCCTACAGAAGTCTAGCTATTGGAACCTTGGGTTGTAATACATTAAGGTGACCAACTTTTTTACAATGAAAAGGAGGACACAAATAAATTGAAGAAAAAAATATCGTAAATAAAAGAAACATTTTATTCATTGCAACAATAATACAGAATACACTATAATATGATAAATGCATAATAAAAAACATTTGTAACAATAACATTTTATATTGTAATTATGCTTACATGCCTATTATTATTTAAATGAGTACTTTTCCATTGAATGAATATTTTTGTCAATGTATCATCTTCTAACAATATATTGGAAATATCTGAACAAGAAATATCATTCATATTGAATTTTACGGCAAGTGCTGCAGCTAGAGTATCAACATTCAATCTTGATTTCTCACTTTTCCAAAAATCATTAGCAACTGAAAAAACCCTTTCAACTGCTGCATTAGTTCCAGGGCAGCACAATGTAAATTGAACAAGAATAAATACATTTTCACATGGAATATGTTCATTTTTTAAATGGCTGAATATTTCCACCCATCTTTTATCAATTTCAACGTGTTTATTTTCCTATTGTATTAATTTTTCATAATTTAAAAATACATTCAGTCTTCTAATTTCTTCAAAGAGACAATTGTCCATTTTAATGTCTGGCATTTCTTCAGATAAAAACTCAATACAAGATTCAATATCTGTCCAATATACTTGAGATGAATTCAAAAAACACCATTGAAAACTGTTATTTCCTGTGATGTTTGTTTTAGACCATTCTTCGATATATTGAAAATATGTTTGGTAAAAATTCTGCACTTCTTTGATAAACTTTTCCATTATGCCTGGATTTGATTCCTCTAAATCTGACAATTTTCTTTTTATAACTAAAGGAAGAAATTTTTCTTCAAATCGAGTTTTATATTGAAGGATAAAGTCATTCAAAATAAGACTAACTTCTATAGCTGAAATGTGTTCACCTTCAATCTTTTGAATCGTTTTGTGAAAAATAGATGCTTGATTATGTACAAAATACATTAATATCTCAGATATTTCATTACTGAAAAACGATTCCAGGATTTTGGGACATTTGTCTAAACTTAAAAAATATGAACAAAGAGGCTCAATTAATTGTATAACACGCTCTATAGCAGGTGTTAGAGTAAGCCATCTAACTTTTGAATATCCTAAATTTTTTTTGTATTGCACATTCGTTTCTTCACAAAATTGTTTTAAAGTAGCCACACGAACGGTAAAACGACTAAATAAATTGTAGTTATTATTACTTCTACATCAATTGGCATGGCACATGATGCTGTGTTGATTTGACAAAATATGTGCATTACAACCTATTCCTAGTATTTTCTTTTGGAGTAAATCTTGTAATTTTACATACACATTACTCACCCCTTTGCGTCTTCGCCCACCAAAATTTGTTTGTGTTATCAGCTGTTAGTGCAACAACTTTGGATTTCAAATTGTTTTCATTTATTACTCTGTATAGATGGTTTGACAAAATTTCAGCAGTTTCGCCCTCAATGGATTCTAAATTTAAATTTTTTTACTTGAATGCCCTTGGTAACATTAAAATATCTTACTAATGTTGGAAACAATTTAGTTTTATTATGATTGGATGCATCAGATAAAACCGTTACAAATGCTGTGGTTTCCAAGTCTTCTGTAAGTATTTTGTCACAGTAATTTTTAAATACTGATTTAATAATAGCCTCACATTTTGTCCTGGCGCATGAAAATTTAGCATCGTGAAACTTTTTCAATAATTTAGTTGTACAATCCATACTACGAAAACTTTTGACTGTGAATTATGGTATGGTATGGAATGCAAATGTTCCCTCCATTGCAGCTAACTGTTTTTCATCTTCAGAATACTTTGAAGTTTTAAAAAAAATTGTTACTTTACAACTGGAAGCAGATGCATCTGATGATTGCTTATGTTTCTTGGTGGTCAAGTGTTTCGTAATAGCTGCTCTGCCCCCAACTGCAATACAAAATTCTCCGCTGCAAATATTGCAGAAAACAATGTTATCTTTCTTTGATGTGATGACTGGAAATTCCTTTTTCAATTTATCGTTAAAATGGCATTTCTTCTTTTTTGATTTTTCCATCCCTAAATGGAAGTTAGTCTCCTCCAGGTATCTTCGGGACTAACTAGGAGATGGTGTGGTTGGGTAGCAGGGAGGGGTGGAAAGTTCCTGCCAATTCGCCTTTGCTGCAGACAACTTGCATTTGCAAAGTTTGCCGGCCGGGTGTTTTGGCCCACTCAGCAGCAATTCCTATTGGCTTTTGAAAGCCAATAGGGGGAGTAGCACAGCTCATGCAAAAGTTGAAAAAAAAACCATCAAAAAAAGGTGCCGGAATGCCATTCTGAGCGTTCTATGAGAGAGAAAAAGCCCTGCAGATTAGTCTTCAAATATCGAAAAGGAGGACATGGAGGAGGACACTTTTCGAGGGAGGACAGAACTTACAAAAGGAGGACTGTAGCGGTTGGTCACCTTAAATACATCAGCTTGTGCAATCTATTTTTTTATTTAATATTTAATAATGCAAAAATGAGGTACATTTCTTCTTCTTGTACCATATCCGTTATCGGACATTGGCGATCAGGTTGGCAATCCTGTTTTTATCAGCAGCCGCACGAAAAAGTGCTGCTGAGTTTTATCCAAACCAATCCCTTAGATTTTGAAGCCACAATGTTCTTCTTCTGCCTGGACCTCGTTTGCCTTCAATCTTTCCCTGGAGTATTAAATGGAGTATGCCGTATTTTTCTTTGTATCGCATCACATGTCTGAAATATTCTAATTTTTGTTTTTTAATTGTTTTGATGATTTCCCTTGGCTTTTCCAGGCGGCTTATCACCTCCTCGTTTCTGATCTTGTCAACCCAACTTCTACGTAACAGCCGCCTGTAAATCCACATTTCAAATGCTTCTAGTCTCTTCAGGAGACCAACTCTCTACTCCATAGAGCAGGATAGAAAAAATATAGCATCTGACAAGCCTGATTTTCAGTCTTAGGTTTATGTCGTGGCTGCAGAAGACCTTTTTCATTTTGAAGAATGCTGTTCGGGCTTTTTCTATCCTTGTCTTTACTTCAACGGTAAAGACATTTACTGTTACATTTACAGAATTCTATTATAAATCTAAAAGAAAAAGGGTATGCATTTTTCCCTTTTTATTTTAGTGACTGGTTTAGAGCCTTGAATAATTTAGCTGTTACACTCTGCTGGAGATTCAGTTTCCCCACACCACATCTTGTATTATCTAGGTTTCAAGCTTTCATTAGATCTAATGTAATAAATTAGCGTCTTCTTTGTATTTTGAGAATTACAAATTGGTTTTTCTGAACAGATCCTCTACTAAAGTTGACTCAGAGAACAAATTAGCTATCTTTGCAACATTTAGCTATTGGTAGTCCTCAACATGTTCATTTAATGTTAGTTCAGTATTATAACAGCCTTGGAAAGGGTGCTTTATGGCTTTAAAACACTTCCAGCCATCACAAGATCTGCCCCCCCCCAGATCATGTGATTGCAATATTGTGCTTTGCAACCTATTTTTACTTAAAACTGGTTGCCAAGTGCTTCATAATCATGTGATCGCCATTTTCAATCTTCTCCACCAACTTCCCCAGAAAGTTAATGGGGAAGATGGTAGGGAAGATTGTAAACTACTGCCTCCTCCTCCTCCTCCTCCTCCTCTTCCTTCTTCTGCCACATCCGTTATCGGACGTTGGCGATCATATTGGCAATCCTGTTTTTATCAGCAGCTGCAAGAAAAAGTGCTGCTAAGTTTTGTCCAAGCCAGTCCCTTAGATTTTGAAGCCATGATGTTCTTCTTCTGCCTGGACCTCGTTTGCCTTCAATCTTTCCCTGGAGGATTAAATGGAATATGCCGTATTTTTCTGGGTGTCGCATCACATGTCCAAAATATTCTAACTACTGCTGCCTGCTGAACAAGCTGTCTGCTGAGAGGGGCTGAATGCCTTGGTGGGATGCAGAAATGGAGCTGAAATTTTGTTCCTGCACCCCACCAAAAGAGTTCCTTTCCATGCATAGAGGGAAGCTGGGGTGCAGAAATGGAGCTGAAATCCTTCAGAATGCAGCTCTTTCAGCCAGCCCCCAGAGATGAGAGGGAGCCAAAATCCAGCCAGAGAATGGAGAGTCAACACAGTGAGGAGTGCGGGAGGGAGGGAGCCATGTGCCAATGTCTCTATTCAGGGGCTAAAATCTTGCTTGGATTTTGACAGGATTTTCAGTTTCTGAGTGGAGCCTCCCAGGGGCCCCTCACTCCCCTAAGGCACCCCGTGCTACTTACCTGGGGCTCCATCCACTTAACAATCTGCATGATCATGATCATTTGCATGATCCACAAATACCACAACCGGGAATGCTTGAATTGTGATCATTTAGCAAAGCAGTCACATTCTTGCTTAATTGTCACTTTGCTCAGTGGCCAAAATTCCCATCCCAATTGTGGTTGAGGACTGCCTGCATTCTGATCAACTGCCTGGATTTAAGTACTGCTTAGCCCTATGACCACGACTGAGACCAGAATTTCCATTGCTAAGAGACATAGTTGCTAAGTGAATTTTGCCCCATTTTATGACCTTTCTTGCCACAGTCGTTAAGCGAATCATTGTTATTAAGTTAGTAACATGATTGCTAAATGAATCTGGCTTCCCCATTGATTTTGCTTATCAGAAGACTGCAAAACGTGTCATAAATATCAGCCAGTTGCCAGGCTTCTGAATTTTGATCACATAACCCATGTGAAGGCTGCAATGGTCATTAAGTGTGCAAAATGGCCATAAGTAACTTTTTTCAGTGCTGTTGTAACTTTGGTCACTAAGCAAATGGTTGTAATTTGAGGACTACCTTTACTTGCTTTGAGTGTCTTAACTTCTTCAATCCTTGAGACCAAATTCAGGATGATTCCTTATTCCAGTAGAATTTTTTCCTTGTAAAGCTAGAAATAAAGAATTGTTGGCTTATACCTGCTTCTGCCATTATTTTTTTTTCAGAGATTTTCATTATAATTGGGTAGTGCCCCTTATTAAACTCTGGTTATGGGCAAAAAGATGAATTCTGTGTTCAGGATCTTCTGTGTACCAGAATCAAAGGCAATGTTTAATTTATTCATTTTTCTGTGATAGCTTGTAGAGTTTGGCTGCAATTAAAAATTGATTTAAATTCCCCATGATAATCTCAATTGACAGTCTTAATCTTTAGTAGAGCATTGTCTTAATGTCAACCTTTTTGTTCCTAATCTTTTTCCTCATTCCTCCTTTGACTCCTCAAACTGTTGTAATTTTATTTGTTATATATTATCCGCCCTATGGGTAGCAACTTTAATAAAGAGTGGAAGGGAACAAACTTGATTTTTATCCTATTCATATGATTGAATGAAGTGCTCACCCAACTAATTTCCTGGCATAGCCTATGCTCTGCAGTGGCATTTAAATAAATGATTCACAGGATAATAGTATGCAAGATTTCCCAGAAATAAATCTCATCATATTTGTTAACTGAAGAACTGTAGTTCAGCATTTTAGTGATTAGTGGAAATGATCATCCTGTTTGAGATTCTTTCATGTGGCTGTATTTTTTTTTTTTTAGTTATCCACTCTAGCAGGGTGCACAAATACTTTATCTGCATCTGTTATTAGGGAAAAACAAGAGAAAACACTGTAGGTTTAATGCAAACAAAGGGAATAAGATTCCGCTTTCAGCATCATGCATAATACAAATCCAGCTATTATTTATTTATTTAGTGAGATATTGCCCAACTCCCAAATGGCTTTGAGCAGCTCCAAAATGGAATATAAAATGAATAAACAAGATGTGAATTCAGTTCCTCAACAAAAAAGCATTTGTAAACCACATCCCACAAAAGGCTAAGGCCTTCAGGAACGTCATCAGGGTAGGAGCCTCATTCCAGGTGAGGCTGAGAAGGCGCACTTTCTGGATCCTGAAAGATGACACTGTTTGATCAGGGGATCTGGAACAGGCCACCTTTGTCAGGTTGTACAGTACTGGTTGGGCAGGAACCATGGAAGATAGGCAGTTCCTCAATAACCTGACTTTGTGCCATGTAGGCTTTATGGATGATAACCAGCCTCTTGAATCCTACTTGAAAGGATACTGATGTCCAGTGCAGTTTAAGGGTATGACATGAGCATGCAAGAGATGCCCATCACTGCCCACACCACTGCATTCTGAGGAGGTTTCAGGATCTGTGCTTCAATAAAGTTAACTGTTTATCTCAGTCCTTCTCTCACTCTTTTTCAGAAAATAGGCTCTTTATAGCTTGGTATAAAGGTTAAGGTGACTGATTCTAGGTGCTCATCTTGATTTCTTAGTTCAAGGAGTCCACGTTGTCCAAAGACCCTTTCCGTGGTCATGTGGCCAGCATGATTATAAGCCGAGGTGCAAGGAACCTGTTTATCTTTAATTACTGCTATCTGATTCTGGTATTATACTATTGAAACCCTGATTTCTATGCAGACATTTGATTAGACACGTGAAAAGGACTTTTTATTAGTTTCTGTCCAGCCCAGAGTTTTCTTTTAACATGTGTATAACATGTTGCTCTGAGGATGGTTGGAGAGAGATCATCTGCTAGCCTGTTGCTGCTTAATTCTTGCTTCTCCTTACTGTTGAAAATTAGTCTTGCCATTGCATATCATTAAATTAAAATTAGCCTTTCCAGGAAGACCAATGACTGTTAGTCCAGTTAATTGGAGTGTCTCCCCTTTGATGCCATAGACCCATCTAGCCAATCAGAAACAGCGCAGAAGCTGATCACATCAGATGCATATAGGTAGTCCTTGACTTAACAACAACAATTGGGACTAGAATTGTTAAGTGTGCCCTACTTTAAGACTTCTTTTAGCCACCATTATTAAGTGGATCCAGCTTCCCCCATTGACTTTGCTTGTGGAAACCAGCTGGGAAGTTTGCAAATGGTGATCACATGATCTCAGGACACTGCAGCCATGGGAAGAACATGCCAGTTGCCAAGTGCCCAAATGCTATGGTGGTTGTCAGTGGAAGGACTGGTTACTTTTTTCATTGCCATTGTAACTTTGAGTGCTTGCTAAACAAATGGTTGTAAATCAAGGATTATCTGTAAGACTTTTTTTGTATTTTGTTATTGTTATAATTACCACAGTGGCTTCTTAATGGAAAAGTATCTTAACAAATGTTAATTTTTTTATATTGAAAATCACTCATATCACTCATACATTGAGCATATTGAGGTTGAACAATCTTCCTCCAACCTTGCATCCAACAGATTGAACATTATTTCCCATAATCCTCTAGGCCACTGCTTCTCAAACTTCCGCAGGTTTAAGATGCATGAACCTCAAGTCCCAGAATTCCCCAGCCAGCATGGGGAATTGCCACGGTTGAGAAACATTGCTGTAGCCAGTGTGGAGGATTGTGGGGGTTGAAATTAAAACACATCTGGGCAGTATCATGTTACTGGAAATAGGTATACAGTTCAAATATAAATTCCAATCCACCAACTTGGAAGCACAGGATTTGTTTTGATTGCAAAACCTCCTTGTTTTCAGCTCTTTAGATGTGATGTCTCAAATTCAACCCTGATGTTTTAGATGGAAAGTCAGTCTGTCAGTGTCTACAGCTGCTGTTAGAAATAGAAAACTCTTGTCAAGTGATATGCAGCATGACTGACACAACATGTCAGGTGAAATGGATAAATAGTCTTTGCACATAAAATATGTATAGGCAGAAATGAAAAGAGCAACTTAGTCTTCTGGAGTAAGTGCTTGCTTAATATCTTAATCTGAAGGAGCTTGATACATTTTTTTCAGGAGCAAACTTTTTTACCTTATGGTATTATTGGAAGCGATGGTTGGTGCTACCGTTGGTATCTTCTTGTTGCTCTGAAATCTTTCTCAGAGAAATTCCCTCTTGGTATATTTTCCTGTGATTTAAATGGTTGCTCGGAAGGCCAGCAGAAATATCCCACCCACCCATGAGAATTTCACCAAGCCCCTTTTCCTTTTTCCAAAAAACCCAAAAAACCCAAAACAGATTCTTTTTTATTAAACTGAATAAGAACTGGTAGAAACATGTAGGCATTTTTTCTATGCAATGTTAATTTGTATACAATTGTGACTTAAGCTCAGCCTTCAACTTATTCCCCATCCTAGTTCATATACTCTACAAAGCGATAGTTTGTTGAACAAAGCACCAAACAAGCAAGTGCTTTATTATTATAAGCAATATAGGAACCTATCCATTGTTGTTTAGACCCTTTTGCAAGACTGGTTGATGCATATTGAAAGAACCAGTGAGGAGGCACCCAATTACCTTTAAATATTACCAAAAGTACAATTTTAACCCAGTTGTTTTGTTTGTTTTCTTATATGTAAAATTATACTTCAGTTTCTTAGTTCATAATATTGTATTATTTTCTGTTCTAATTCAGCTACGCTCTATAAGTCTACATTCTGTAATTCTCCTTGTTCTGTCTTCTACATTTCTTTTACAGAGGCAATGCCACATTTTAGGGATTTTCCTTGCTGACTCAGTTTACAAGTGGCCTTCCCAGCCCCATGCAATCCCAAGGTATTTGTATAGCTTCTCAGCTGTGATGCTTGGCATGCTCTGGATCTCAGTTGGAAGGCTTGGTGGTGGTGACTGGTGGCAATGCCTCTCTGCTGCTTCCCAAATTGTCAACCTTAAAAGGCAGACCACAAGCTACTTTGATGAGAACAGCTATAGCAACAGATTCTTGCAAATCTGCATGTGCTTTCCTTCCTCCCTCTTGGTTTATCTTCAGGAGAATTGGGGAGGGGGGCCTGTCTGTGGCATTTCCCTAAACCACTTTCTTGGTCTGGGCTCAAGTCTCCCTTTTCTGATTTTTTTTTCTTCAAGACTGTCTTCCTTACTCAGTACATGTACTTGGTGACGAAGTTGATCAACAACCATGCTGCTCTCCCTTTTGCCACCATCACTCACTGCTGGATTGCTGGCTGACCTTAGGTGCTGGTGTTGACTTTGCTTCACCTTCAGTTGTCAAGTGCTGGAAGCTGCCTGCAATTGCTTGGCAAACTCTGAGGCTTTGGGGAAGGCCATCCCTGTGCCCTATGTTCCAGGAGAGAGAAGGGAAAATGGGTCAGACAATATGTTCCATTGTCTGACCCATTTTCCTTCTCTCTCCTAGAAGAATTTTTCCCCTCGCACAGCACAAGCTATCTTTTCCCAAACTGCTCTGCTCCTCTAAAAAGCTAATTAAGACCTTCTGGCTGGTTTGTGCTGCTCTCTGAAATTGGCAAAACCTTAATAAGCTTCACCCTCCAGGCTTCCTTGTGCTGTCTGAAGTGACTTACTCTCTTGTAATCTCTTCCTCTCCAATCAATGTAAATGGAAATATTAATTTCCCCTAGCTAATTATCCCAGAATGGAGGTAAGGATTCCAAAGGGTGGGGGAATGAAGAAAAGGACTGTAAGATATAAAACATTCTTTTTCCCAGCTTCCTGGTGAGTTGAGTTCTGGAATATAAATTTTCCCCGTAGCTTGAGCTCACCCGACTGTTTGGGGTCATATCCTCCTAACACTCTTTAAGTACTCAGAGGTGATTTCTTAATACTGTAATTTTTTTTCATGATTTATTATTTTCCTAGCATTTCCCTTACTGTTCTAGTTCTTTGGTATCCATCCTATAAATGTTAAATTACTTGTGGACACACAGATTAATGGAAACACCTGGCCTGTCTAGTCTTTATTGCTGCTAGACTGTTTGTTTTTATTTATTAATTTTATTTGCTACTTGTCTAGCCACAAGGTAACTCTGGGCAGCTTACAAGGTTAGAAGCACATATATAAGAGATGGGAGGGAAAGAACAGGGTATACAGGGGTGAGGAGGGATCTGCTATTTGTCTATCAACCATCTCCAGTGCAATACTTCCTCACTGGGGACCCAAGCCAACTGGCAGAGCTAGGTCTTCTGCTAGACCAGGGGTAGGCAACCTTGGCTCTTTTATGACTCGTGGACTTCTTCAACTCCCAGAATTCTGGGAGTTGAAGTCCACGAGTCATAAAAGAGCCAAGGTTGCCTACCCCTGTGCTAGACTGTTGGTGGTTGGACTAAAACACGTGCAGATAGTGAAGATTAAGCTCCAGGAACTTTCTGCTGCAACCATATCTCAGGGTTCCCTTGCTGCCTTCTTGATGTCTGGGGACTCTCTGTTTCCATTCTCCTGTTGTTACGAGACTGCTGCTACCAGCCTTGCTGACTTTGCAGAATTTCCTCCTCTTGTTCTGAGGGTCTGCTGCCTTGACATCAGACCCTCTTCCTTTCATTCTTCTGTTTTCTGTTCCGTTTCTCCTGCCTTTTCTGTGCTACCACAGCTTATTTTCATCCAGATGGCTTTGAAAGGGGTGGCACATCGAATAACGTAGGGCTAGTCCCTGCCTCAAAATAAGGGAAGAGGGAGCACTGATCCTTCCTCCCAAATATTAATTGTTTTCTACTGGTTTTCATCAGAAACACTTGATTATCTAGGAATTAGACAGATTCGTTGTACTTTTAAATATAAAATCCCCATGATACATTATTACGCTCTTATAACAGCTCTGATGCAAGTAGATATTACCTTATCAGAACACAGTGGCAAAAAAAAAATCCTATGAAAAAAGAGAGAAAGTGAAAAGGGCTGGAGACTTTCCTGAGTCATTGGCACCATGGGGATTCTTCAGGGAAGATATAGTTGGTAGCGTAGTCCTTCGTGCTCTTTGAGCTTGGTGGTTTTCTTGCAGATGTTTCACTACCAAATTAGATAGAATCATCAGTGCTTTAAGGAGTAGGGTTTGCTATTATTTTTATATTTTTCAGTGCTGGTGGAAGTGCTCTTGGTTCCTTGATTAGATTGTTTACTGTTAGCCTGTTTGTCTTGCAGTGGTAGTTCCTTGACTGGGGTATTGTTTACTTGATTGTTGGTGTATAGTTAATCATGGTGTTAATCTCATACAGGTGTTGATTGCTGTTTTATTCTTTTTCCGTTTCCTTTGGGCTTTTGCATTGTCCCTTTTGAGCTGTATGTAGATGTTGTTTATATGCCTGTTGATGGCCGCTTTGTCTGAGTGCCAAACCTCCAGGAATTCTCTGGCTTCTTTGGACTTAGCTTGATCTAAGATTCTCATTGTTTCCCAGTTGAAACTGGTTGAGTCTGTCCACGTGTTGTGAAATTAAGTAGCTTTCATTATGTTTTCTGACTGCTAGTCGGTGTTCATGGATGCTCATGGATGCGTCTTCTGCCTCTTTGTTCTACATAATGGCTATTACAGTTCTTACACTGTATGTTGTAGATGACTCCTTTTTTTTTTTGTTCTGGGCTACTGGGTCTTTTGGTTTACATAGGATGGTTGGAGGGCTTTAGTTAGTTTGTGTGCTACAGAGATGCCATGTGATTGTGATAACAGAATAACAGAGTTGAAAGGGACCGTGGAGGTCTTCTAATCCAATCACCTGTTCAGGCAGGAGCTTCCATACTGTTTTGGACAAATAGCTGTCCAATCTCTTCTTAGAAACCTCCAGTGAAAGAGAACACACAATTTCTGGAGGCAAAATGTTCCACTAAGTAATTGTTCTCACTGACAGAAAATTTCTCCTTTATTCTAGGTTGGATTTGGATTTCTCTTTGATAAGCTTCTATCATTTACTTCTTATTGCTGCTTTAGAGAACAGATCAACCCGTCTTCTCTGTGACGGCCCCTCAAATATTGGAAGACTGCTATCATGTCATTCCTAGTCACTCTCTTCATTAGACTAGACATATCCAGTTCCCTCAACTGTTCGTCGTATGCTTTAGCCTCCAGTTTTGTTGTTTCTGAAATCTTTTTGATATGTGGCAATGTTATCCCTTTTGCAGCTTGCATTAGTTGTGTTATGGCAAGTTAAGTGATAAGGGACTTTGATAAAGTTGCATGGGTATCCATTTTGTTGGAAAATATTATATAGATGCTCTGTTTCTTTTCTGTTGTTCAGGGTTGCTGCAGTGTGTTTATGCTCGCCTAAGAGTGTTCTTACGCAGCTTCTCTTGTGGGAGGTTAAGTTGTTACCTTGGTAGTGGAGCACTTGGCTTGTGTGGGCAGTTTTTCGATAGATTTATGTTTCTAATTTGCCATCACTGCATCTGCCGCTATCTAGAAAGGGAAGCATGTTGTTTCCCTTGTGATTTTTTTTTAATTTAGAAGATGATGTTTATAGTTTCATTTGTTTTTTCTCTAAATGGTCCTTTTTTATTACGACAAAAGTGTCATCTACCTACCGCATCCAGACTTCGGGCTGTATGCGTGGGAGTGCTGTAGATTCCAGGTGTTGTATGACAGTCTCAGCAAAGAGTCCTGAACCTGGTGTTCTCCTGGTTTCTACACCTTTAACCATACCATCAAACTAGCTCCCAGAATCCAATATTGCCCAACATTAAATGAGCACTAAGTTCAATCTATCTGGATGATACCATGTTTTGAAGGCTTATGCCATGGGTGTCAAACTTGCTGCATCACATGATGTATTGCAACTTTTTTTGCTTTGCTGGAGCTGGGGTGGGGGTGCAGCCTCCGCAAGATGGAACTGGCCTGCAGGCCGGCAGTTTGACACCCCTGGCTTATGCCAATACGTATACACACTGCAGCATAAAAATTTAGTTTCAGGGTCTTTCGTTACAGGTAGTCCTCAATTTACAACCATAATTGAGCCCAACATTTATGTTGCTAAGTGAGACATTTGTTAAGTACATTTTGCCCCATTTTATCACTTTTGCTGCTACAGTTGTTAAGTGAATCAATGCAGTTGTTAAGTTAGTAACCTGGTTGTTAAGTGAATCTGGCTTCCCTATGGACTTTGCTTATCAGAAGGTCACAAAAGCTAATCACATGACCCCAGGACACTGCGATCATCCTAAATATGAAGCCGTTGCCAAGCATTTGCATTTTGATCATGTGACTATGTTGATACTGCAATGGTCATAAGTGTGAAAAACTGTCATACGTCAGTTTTTTCAGGAACGGTGACTAAATGAACTGTTGTAAATCGAGGACCACCTGTATATTGCCGCTTTCCTTACTGCAATCTCCTTTCAGTGAATTGGATTCTAATTCTCATGGGGAAAGTTGCTGATTGGAAATCAAAGTATCTTTGGCTTTGTGTTACATGACTCCAAGCCCTACAGCTTATAAATCATCAGTTATGGCTTAGCCTGTCCTTTGAACTCTGATAGCTCCAGTTTTATTCAGCAGAGTTTGATAACTGCAATATACTTATCAAACTATGTTTAATTGGACAGTTTAATGCAGACATGTCAAACACAAGGCTGGATCTGGCCCACGATTGGCCGACATTTGGCCCCCGGGGATACCCCAGAGATGGCGAGTGACTGGTCCCTGCCACCCTGGCCTCAGCCAGCCCAGTGGACCCCAAGGTGTGAACACAAGAGACGGTGAGCACACGAAGGCTGACGGCATCCGGCAGCAGGGGCTGCGTAGCCCACTATGAATACTGGGCCGGCCCTCCAGCAGCACTGCTGCAGCAGCACCAGCAGCATGCAGAGTCGGGAGGGGCACGTGATGCGGACACTGGACACGCCTACTCCGTCCCATCTCTTTTTGGTTGGAGAGCAGATCAACACTTGCCCTTGGTCTGCAGGTGGAACGCACTCCCCTTGTGCACCTCGGTCCCTGTCAAGGCCACTAGCTGCTCGTGCAGGTCCATTAGGCTGCCGCCTAGAGCTGCAGGCCCACCCAGCACTAAGGAGGGGAAACGGTTGGCTAGAAAGCCCCGAGTAGAGGTGGTACAGCACACCCAGGGCCAGCAGGCAAAAGGCCACCCCGAGCAGGGAAAGCCGGATCCCAATCAATATCATGGCCGCCCAGGCCCAGCAGAGATGGGTGGAGGCATGCAATCCTAGCTGGGACGGGGGGGCATGGTGCCGATGGGGATCCGACTTTCCCCGCTCGAGTGGCCTTTTGCTTGCTGCACGTTGGCGTGCTCTACCACCTCTACTCAACCTTGCTAGCCAGCTGTTTTGCCTTTGTGCAGGGCAGGCCAGGCGGGCCAGGTGTTGGCAGCTTAATGGACCTGCGTGAGATGCTGGTGGTAGAGGCCCAAGGCAGGGCCAAAGTGCATTGGGTATGCGAGGGGAACAGGCTCCATGCGGGGGCCAAAAGCAAGATCTATAAGGGGCCAAGGAGATGACCAGCAGAAACCTGCTCTCCAACCGCAAGCAAAAACAGATGGCAGTCTGCATCACGTGTCTCCCCCCATTTGCTGCTGGAGGGATGGCCTGTATTCGCAGCAGGCTGCGGAGGCCCAGAGTGTGCTGGTTGAGGGCCGGCAGGCTGTAGCTGCTGACGGACACCGTCGGCCCCCATGCACTCGCTGTCCTCTGTGTGCCAATGGTATCAGGCAGCAGCCACTCCGGCCCCTGCCTCGCCTCGCCTCACCCCACAGGACAAGCCTCCTGCCCACCGCCCCATCCACCAGAGACCCCTGGATCTCCCCCAACCTGCTCTGCCCCCACAGGCATCCTCCCCCACAAGCAATATTGAGGTGGCCACGCCCACCCAGTCTGCCGTGACCGCCGCAGCCACGCCCACCCAGTGCTCCCCTGCCCCCCTCAAGGGCACCACAATGCTGATGCGGCCCTCAATGAAATTGAGTTTGACTCACCTGGTTTTATGCATCCTAATTCCTTCTTCTCTATCTTGATCAATTGAATTTTAACTGAATTTTAAATTTATGGTCTTTATTGTTTTAATTTTATATGGTATTTTTATTGAGTCACCTAGATGAGATGGGCAGCATAGAAATATACTAAATAAAACTGTGTCAACCAACCTAGAATTTATCACTGTCGCAGAGTATAATACCAAAAAATCCAGAATTAAATGCCAAAACGATCCAATAGATACAAAAGATCATGATTGCACCTTGTTTTGTTTTTATTCAAACAAGATACTTTATATTAGATTCAACATTGGTTTTGTGTAATGCAATACAAATAATAATGCTAATAAAAATGCATCTGATTCCCTTTTTGCAGAAGAAAAGTTCTAGAATTTTAGTTGCTGCTGCAAAATTGACTCATTTGGCTGACCTATCAGTTGGCTACATATCTCACTGCAGTTTTAACATTTAAGTTGATTCCAAGGGGGAGTAAAATACAGTAGCCAGAAGTTTAGAAGTGTTGGGATACATCTCCCCAAATTTCAAAGCATGTTGAGAATGCTGGGAATTAAAATCCAGCACATCAGGAAGATAAAAATACCAAAATAAATAAATACCTTTTGCCAAAATAAATTGACAAAATTAAGTGAACCATCATAATTCCTACATCCTGTTAGATTTAAAATATTTGCTACTTTAAATGGTCTCCCTTTTGTATTTGCCATCATTATCAACCTCTTTGGGTATAATTTAATTTTTGGCTGAATTTCTTTTATAGTAAATATTATATTTATTTCTTAAACGTAATTGATTAATTAAAAAACATAGGTTTAACCGAAATTAACCATATATTTCCCCCATTTATTCTGTCTTCATTTCCTTCGATTTAAATAGCCCAGCTTTCATTTAGTTAGTGATCATCAAATTCCTGAACTTCTAGAGGTCATTGTAATAATAAAGGTGTAATAAAAGTATATATGGAGACCATAATGTAGTGGAACGCTTTGGAGTCATAAGAACATAAGAACATAAGAACATAAGAAGAGCCATGCTGAATCAGGCCAAAGCCCATCGAGTCCAGCATTCTGTGTCACACAGTGGCCCACCAATTGTACATGGGGATCTTGAGCAGAAAGAGAAGGCAAAACCCTCCCTTTCCCTTGACCCCCAACAAATGGTACTCAAGGGAATCCTGCCTGCCTCAACCAACATAGAGGCGGCACATGGACATCCATTTTAATAACCACCGATACACTTGGCATCCATGAATCTATCTAACCCTGCCTTGAAGCTGTCAAGGCTGACAGCTGTCACGACCCCTTCTGGAAGTGAATTCCATAAATCAACGACCCTCTGGGTGAAGAAATATTTCCCTTTATTTGTCCTCACTTTCTTAGCTATGAGCTTTAGGGAGTGCCCCCTTGTCCTGGTATTGTGTGATAGAGAAAAGAATTTTTCTCTATCCACCTTTTCTATCCCATGCATGATTTTATACATTTATACATTTTAGTCTTTAAGTCTTTGCAAACTGCTATGCCCATTGATGGCTATATCCATAATCTCAAATCACAGAATTATATACCAAACACAAAGGACACCAGTGGGTGGCCCTTTTAAAAAAACAAGAGATCCTATCTTAACAAAAGCCAATATTCATTTTCTGTATTCCATTTTAAATTCCCTGTTGCAGTATACCAGAATCAGAAGTGGTAGGAAACAAAGGGTGCACTTAAATCTCAGCCTCCCAATTACTCTTTCCCTCCCAATTAATCAACTAAAGCATTTTTTATCCCAAAATTGATATTCTGCCAAACCAGTTAAGAATGGTTTTCATGAAAGCCATCAATCCACTTGAAGCACCGAAGCAGGACCATTTTAAGGCTTTACATAAACAAACAGGAAGCCAAGCCAAAGCATTCTTAAAAGGCAACTATTTCATTGATTAATCTAACCATTAAAGTTTGCCTCCAAGAGTTATAATACTAAATACGCCAGCTAGATATCCCTTAGGATTGCAGCATCAATCAATCCATATCAATCAAAGCCCACACCATGCAAAACCGGCCTCGCATAATGCATTTAAATTTTTTAAAATTCCTAATATAGGCAATTTTGCAATGTTTTCGGGGCGGGAGCAATGTTGCAGGGATATGGTAGTATTAACTCTTTTCCTGTCCCACTTTCTGCCTTTAAGGGGTTTAAACAAAATAGAGGTTCTGCCATTATTTAGCACTATTATCTTGGAGATTCCAGGACCCTAAAACAAGGCAGAGAACCCACCTACAGAGAACCTTTGTTCTTATCAAGGTTCAAGAGCCTAATAAAAGCCATGCAAATGCTCACAGAAATTATGTTTTGCTAGACTGTAATAATTATATATCCAACATGAGATCTCTAAAGTCAATTCTCAAACAGTAGCAGGAAAAAAAATAATGCAAGAGTAGCTTCAATATCAGCTGAAAAAAAGTTAACACTGAAATGCAACTTCAGATCAGAGTTAAGCTATTTGCTGTGGATATTTGCATTCGCCCTTGAGAAGGATGCAAATCTGCTTTTACAGCTCTGAAAACAACAGCATATTCTCACTTGAAAGGTAACAGCAAACTCCCAATTAGCATAGCACCGTAACTATTATACAGCTATTTTCGGAAAGAGGAATTAGAAGTTATTTTAGTTTAAACTCCCCAAAGGTAAGTGCTGTGCAAATGAAACTGGGTTCACCTTCAGTGTCAAAGAATCAAAAGACTTCTCATGGAGAAAAAAAAACATTTATGTAAATGGAAACTACACTGCATACACTAAAGCCAACATTTAATTTAATGCTTGAAAGTGGAAAAACTACGAAGTATTATTATCTTGGACACTAAAGTATATTTCATAAGGAGAACACTTGCAACTAATGTCTATTTTTGGTTGTATCTGTTATATTTTTAAATTCAATAACAGAAATACTCTGGGCAAAGTATAATTTACCTAATTAAGCATTTTCTGATAGAAAAGCAACATTTTTCTGTGAAGTGAAAATAGATGCCTTCAGCCCTATGCTTTCATGGACATCTCCATGCTGCTTTCTTGGCAATAGTACAAAAGTAATCTGCTTTTGTCTTTTTCCAGGAATTGTTTTCAACTTCTCAGTCTAATCCAGAGTCCTTGTGGTCTCCTATCCAAGTACTAACTAGCCAACTATATTCATTTCTGACTCCAGGTCTACGCAGAGGCTACCACCCACTGAAGCAAAAACTTCTAAATCTTGCTATTATTGACCCAGAAGAAGAAGAAAAAATTCAAAATCTATTATTAAGGAAAAAATTATGATGAAGCCAATTTTAGGGCTAAAAGGAACCATGGAAATCTCTGTGCCCAAGGCAAGAGTCCACATACCATCTCGGACAGTTATCCAATCTTTTCTTGAAAACCTTGGACAGTCATAATCCGAGATGGTATGAGAGGACAGGGAATTGGACCACAGGTCACAAATAATAGAAGAGAATATCCGTAACTCATAGACATCGCGTGACATATCGGAACTCTTTCCCCATTGCCGGCAATGGGGTTGCACGGTTTCCTCGTGACATGTCCGGCCCATGGGCCGGCAGTTTGACACCCCTGTCATAGATGAACTGTGCTTTGATGATATTACCTAGTTAAGGAATGAAACATCCGCAAACAAACTCAGAGAGCACCGAGGAGTCATGGACAAGCTTTCTCCACCATTCTTAATCAGATTGGGTATTAAGGGGAGAAAAGGTTGGGGGAGGGGGCAGGATATTTATCTCACTAAAATAGAAGAAAAACATTTTACTAGCCGAGATGCTTAAACTGCATTAGGATACAATCAAAGTTGAAAATCTGAATGTAATGCTAATATGCATTATCTGTACAGGTAGTCCTCAACTTACAAGAGTTCATTTAGTGACCTTTCGAAGTTACAACAGCATTGAAAAAAGTGAGCTATGACCATTTTTTACACTTATGACTATTGCAGCAGCGCCGTGGTCATGTGATTTACATTTGGATGCTTGGCAACAGGTTCATATTTATGACGGTTACAATGTCCCGGGGTCATGTGATCCCCTTTTGTGACCTTTTGACAAGCAAAGCCAATGGGGAGGCCAGATTCACTTAAAAATGGTCTTACTAATTTAACAATTGCAGTGATCCATTTAACAAATGTGGCAAGAAAAGTGGTAAAAAGTGGGGCAAAACTCAGTTAACAAATTTCTCACTTAGCAACATAAAGTTGGGGCTCAATTGTAAATCAAGGACTATCTGTACTTCATGGCAATTCTTGCACTTGGCCAAGTTCTAGAGCAGGGGTTCTCAACCTTGGCAACTTTAAGACTTGTGGACTTCAACTCCCAGAATTCCTCAGCCAGCTTTGCTGGCTGAGGAATTCTGGGAGTTGAAGTCCACAAGTCTTAAAGTTGCCAAGGTTGAGAACCCCTGTTCTAGAGGCAGCGTGTCACATAGGCAAAAGTCTCCCTTTCAACATATGGATCACAGCTGGCCAAAGTATTCATGTATACTTTACTGCTTGCTGTGATTCTCAGATTCAAGCCAACAGTGTTATATTCACTTACCTTGAAGAATGCCCATTCAGTTCCAACATACAGATATGCTAGAAAGTCAGCTCAACAGCTGAAAAAACAGCAGCTAATTTCTGAAAATATCAAGTAAACGACAACAACAAAACCTCTTAAATGAATTAATCTTTAATTTCAGAGTAGACTGGAGACTTGTTTAAGGATATATATACTTCCATTGCTAGGGGAAGTTAAATATGATAACCAAACAACAAACATATAATGTGTCTGTTTCTAGTCCTCTAAATATTTTATTACTTACCAAGCACTCATGTACTTGTTAAAATAGGATACTGGAATACATGATGCCTTTTTCAGAATCAGCCCAATATCAATATTTCTACAATATTATGTAGAAATGATTAAGCCACTACTAGATTGCTAGTCTTATTTTGAACAGATCAAACTTAAGTTTCAGGTATTGATTTCTTTTTTTAATCTATTGGCTGGAGACACTGCAGAATTTTCTAAAATAGCTCTACAATTTAAGTCCTTTTCAGAGTCCACAAACAGCATGTAATTACAGGCTTTTAAAATGGTTTCCTAATTCTTCTATCCGTATCTATTTTTTTAAACATATTTTTCCCTCTTTTCTACAGCTGGTTATGCAAACAGAGTCTGACATTTCTCTAGCTCTAATATACATAAAAGCTAATTCTCCTGAAATTAGTTAAAATTATGTGAACAAGAGCTTTTCTCCCAGCATGCACAGATGCTTTTTAAGATTGCAGCTGATAAATAAATGCAGTTTTAAAAAAATTTCAAAGAAAGCCATACTAGAGAAATAATTAGGTTTCAGACAGCTCTGGAGGAAACAAAGAGAGGAATGAAATAGTTCTGCTAAAAACCAATATACCATATTTTGGAGAATACACATCTTTTGGAAAATGGTTTTTTTCCCCTTAGATCATTGATTTTCCTTTATTCAAAGACCACAATATATTGGTGAAGAACCCTTTTCCCCCATTATACGCTTGTTTAAGTATAGTTTAATGGTTATTTCTTCCCTATATATTTTTGGGATAGCCAGTGGACTGTGTTGCCATATTAATTAATATTGGTGCAATATTAATTAGCATCTTCCTCTGTGTCCAGCACGGCTAGAGGTTTTGACACCACAGTCCAATCCCTCCCCCAAAGGGATTTAAACCACTCACTTTCAAGAGGCGCAATCTGTAGCAACACAGTAGTTACAAAGGTGGTTTTTCTGTTCTTTGGACCTCAGCAAGCCCTTGATTCAACAGAGAGGCTGTGCAACAACCAGGGAAGTGTATAAATCTTTCACAACACAACACCTGGGCCTGACGGACAGCAAAGGCCACGGGGAGGGGAATGCCGATTGTATCCAACCTATGGTAAAGACAACTGCATTGAAACATGGTTACTCTTGCCAGTGACATAACCAAACCTGGCTACTGCAGCTTGGAGGCATCACGATTTTGGAACATGGGCGGGGATATAAAGAAAGGAGGAAGGGGGGTGGAAACCAGAGGATGGTTAGACCTGAGGACAAACATTATGGAGCAAGGAGATCAGCTGCTGCTTCCGAAGAAAAATTAAACCTCCTTTAAACCCACCTTCTTTTAACGGTGTGGATTGTATTTGCCCGGAATTAGAAAGGCATAATGGGGCGGAGAGGGGGGGGTGTCTCAAGAGGATCCAAAGGCTGGCCTTTGGAGGGGGGGGTCTCCTCGGACGTGCCCGTCCCAGTTAATCTCATGGCAACCCCGGGGAGAAAAGGAGAAAGCGGCTGCGCGGCAGGGGAGGCGCAGCGCCAACAGTCCTTTTCCAGGGGCGCTTCGCCGCCACCTGGGTCCCCGCCAATGCCACTCGCGGCGCCCCCTTCTTGCCAGAGGGTCAACAGCACCCCGATAATGGTCTGCCCTCGGAGGCAGGCGAGAAAAACCGACCGGGAGAGTCCGGCACAAGCTGCCTTTGCGCTCGGCGCCCCAGCCGATCCCGCGCAGTGCGGGGGTCTCGCGGACCGGGAGCGCGTCGGCGGCTCCCCACAAGGGCAGCCCGAGGGCCCGAAGCCACCCCGGGAGCGCGACGCCCGAAAGAAGCAAGCAAGCGCGAGGAGCCCAGCCGAGCCAGGAGGACGGATCCCCGCTATCCCCTTTGTCCTCCCCGTCCTTCTTCCTCGGCTTACCTGCTAATTCATCCGGCTCCAAGCCGCTGTCGGCGTCGATCCCGCACAGCACAAAGTAGTGGGCGAAGCGGCAGGGCGCTGAGCCGGAGCCCGGCCCCGAAGGAGCCCCGCTACCACCGCCGCCACCGCCGCTCATCTCTTCCACGCTCCGGCTCTCGCCTGGCCCGCTCGCCTTCGCTCCCCGGGAGGCGCGATCCCAACGGCGCTCTTAACGCCCCCGCCGCGCTTCCTCCATGGCGCAAGTCCGCCCGGCCCGGGTGGCGGCCTCCCTGGCCACGGGGCGCACGGCCGGGGTTGCGTCGGCGCGGCTAACGGCGGTGCGGGCGCCCCTTGGTCAACTGAGGCTGCAGCGGCGCCCAAAGCCAGCCACGCACCGTCCCGCGGCCCCTCCTCCCCCCCGCAGCGCCGCCGCCAATCAGAGCCGCGGGAGGAGAAAGGAGGCCCGCGAGCCGCTTCCGCCCCGCCTCTTCGGCGGGACATTTAAATCTCTCTTCGCCCCGAGAAGCGCAGCGCCGGAGTGGGGAGCTGCGGCAAAGCCAGCGGGGAGGTGGGTACCGGCTGAAACTGCTGACCCCATCTCATTTGAGGCTCGTACGCCGTAGGAAACCATCTGGTGCAAAGAGTTTACGCTCCGGTGTAAGAGAGTACAAATCTGAATAACAAGGTGCATAAATATTATCTAAATAGTGTCTTTTCAATTCATGGACACCTTCATGAAGTTTCATGTTTGACCTCCAAAATTTACAGGTAGTCCTCAACTTACAGCAGTTCATTTAGTGACTTGTCAAAGTTACAACAGCACTGGAAAAAAGTGAGTTATGACCGTTTTTCACACTTACGACCATTGCAGCATCCCCATGGTTGTGTGATCAAGATTCAGATGCTTGGTAACTGGTTTGTATTTATGACGGTTGTAGTGTCCTAGGGTCACGTAATCATCTTTTGCAACCTTCTGAAAAGCAAAGCCAGATTTACTTAACAACTATGTTACTAATTTAACAACTGCAATGATTCACTTAACAACTGTGGCAAGAAAAGTCAAATGGAGCAAAACTCACATAAATCTTTCACTTAGCAACATAGATTTTGGGCTGGGTTGTGGTCGTAAGTTGACTATCTGTATTATATAAAAATGATGTAATACTACTTTAACTGTGTGTGCCTTTGTTTTTGACTCCTGGAGACTGCCTGGACAATTCCCTGCTGTCTTTTTGCCAAGGTTTTTCTCCCCATAATAGTTTGCCATTGCCTCTTCCTAGGGCTGAGAGTGTGTGACTGATCCAAGGTCACTCAGCTGGTTTTAGGACCAAGGTGGGACGGACTTCTATCTTGATACCTTAACAACTACACCAAACTGGCTGTCCTAATTTAATTTATACTACTATTAATAACTAACAGTAATAATATATATTATATTATATATTTATTCAATTTCTATACCGCCCCTCTGCCGTAGGACTCGGGGCGGTTTACAACCCAATAAAAACATATAAAACAATAATATTTAAAATTAAATTAAATTAAATAAATACAAGGCTGTTACTAAAAACCTGTTTAAAAACCCAATTCTAAAACCCGAACAGCCTTGTTTAAAAATTTAAAACCCGAGGAGATCTAGGCCAGGCCGGCTTGATTGAAGAGATGAGTCTTCAACTCTCTTCTGAATATGGCTTCTTTCATTGGAGGCTGACCATCCAATCGTGGGTAACACTGTCTCATCAGCCACTCAACAGTGCTAGAGACTGGCATGGACCTCTACCTCAAAAGCTTAATTGATCCCAATCCCAATAAGTGATTCCATTTACTGTCCCCTTGGATAGACTCATCAACTCTTGGGGATCAGTATTTATCACTTTGGAAAACCCTGGTCTAAAGAAATCCAAAAACTATTAAATAAGGTTTAAGTTATTTAAGCAAAAATGTACATGTTCACTTGTATTAAAACAGCCTAGTTTTAAATACCGGAAAAACCAAAGAGATCATTGTTGATTTCAGAAAAGGCAGGCACAGCCACACTTCTCTGTGCATAAATGATTCACCTATGGAGATGGTTACCAGCATCAAATTCCTGGGTGTGCAGCTAACGAGTAGGCTGACTTGGTCGCTCAACAGTGAGAAACTGGTGAAGCGGGCACAGCAGCGCCTGCATTTTCTGCGCCGCATGAGAAAAGCCCATCTTCCTTCCCCCGTCCTGACCACTTTCTACAGGGGGACAATCAAGAGCATCCTGTCATACAGCATCACAGTCTGGTTTGGAGGCATCACTGTTTCAGACAGGAAGGTGGTGCAAAGAGTGGTGAGAATGGCCGAAAAGATCATTGGCAGTTCCCTCCCTCCCATCCAGGACGTAGCACAGAAGCGTTGCTTGATCAGGGTCTGCAAGGTTATCTGGGACACTACACACATCCTCTTCATGACCTGTTTTCCTTGTTACCTTCTGGGAGGAGGCTTCGTGGTATCCGAAGCAGAACATCCAGATTCAGCCAGAGTTTCATTCCATACAGCATTAACCTTGCGAACTCTCAAGCTTCCTCCTTCCGTTATATATTCAAGATGGACAATATTTAATATTTATTTGCTACGTATATGTAGGGATGTGGGTCTATACATATGTTGTTCACAGTATGTTTAGGTGTGTGTCATGTATGTGTTTCACTTTGAGAGCGGGCAACTAAATTTCATTTTTGATGTGTGCCATTGTGCCCACAATATAAAAATGACAATAAAGCTTATCTTATCTTATTTATTAAACTATGTTCTGCACAACAGCCTCTCTCAAACTGATGGTCTTCAAACAAGTTAAGATTATATATCCCATGCTCTGGTTATCAGACATCCCTGAGGAAGAATTAGTGAGGTCTGATGCAGAGAAACACTGAAGGTAATAAAGACAGTAATACTATTTCCTAATCATACACAATTCACTACAATATATGGTCACATACAGATTGGTTTCACCTATTGCATTTGTCAAAAAGTGTGTTTTATAAATCATAGTAGCTCCATTTACACAGGATGAGCTTTCCTTAATCTCTCTAGAGCACAGGTGTCAAACTCGCCATGTCACATGACATGTTGCAACGTATTGCGACTCTTTTTGCATTGCCAGCAATGGGGTGGGCGCTGCTTTAGTATGATGAAACCGGCCCATGGGCCAGCAGTTTACCTCTGCTCTAGAGGAACAGTGGACCACAGCTCCCATCAACCACAACCAGATTGATCAACTGCCATGGTACCTAGGGATCAAGGCAGCTGTGGTACAATATATCTGGAGAGCCCCGTTTGCTAAACTCCATCTTAATTAGGCTAATTCCAAATGAACTGGAGAATCCAAGTGAAGGCAGAATTAAGAACAGGGAAATAAAACATGCTGATCATTAGGTATTCTTAAACTGTACCTTTCCATTCCTCAATGCTCATAAAAAAAGTGGGGGGAATAGGACAAGAGCTAAGTTGGTTGCTCAACTCTTGCCCCACCTAATATATTAACAATGATCAGTTGCAGAAGAGCTTAGAGGAAGAAAGACTTGCCCCAAACAACTCTGGGACTCTAGATGGAGTACCTTAAACCAATTCACTTTTAATGTGTTTTTTTTTACCTCTGTTCTGAGCTGATTATTTTGGACACAGCTGGCCCCTGGCCTAGATGGTGTGCAGCTTCTGAAAGTCATACGGTAGTTTCAAATGGTAATACTGTACAGTGCAGTGAAGCATGAAGAGAACAGTTTCAAGAAAAACACTTTCAACCTAGGCATGCTTGCCAAGAAAATGCCTTTTACAAGATCAGCTTTATGGCAGCAGCAACCCTTTCTGAAGAGCAATAGCTGGATGTGGCATGAGCCCATATCTAATTATTCCAAAATGGATCTACTGCAATCTCTGTTCTCTACTGGGGTAGCTCCGCAGATTACATGAAATGGGTAGAAAATTCAATTACCCACCAGAACATTTAGCCAGCAAGTAGGGACCCGTTGCTGTGTTTCTATGGACTGATCTGAACCATGGCTTATTGAATTATCTTAGTGACCTGGAAGCACACAACACATTGAACTGCAAATTAATTACACTTTTGAGGTTTGTTTCACACACTAAACCACAAACTTGATTGTCATGGTTTTATCTTGCTGCAAGAGACCAGCTGTGCCTGAAATAATAATACAGTCCAACATTTTCTAAAGGTTTACATTTTGAGGATAAGTACCAGGAGAAGACCATCTCAAAATAAGATGAAAAACAAACCAGAGAATATGATTTAATCAAACCGCAAGTGCAATACCTCTGCTATTTGAGGAACATTCAGAAACTGCAACAGAGGGTGGGTAGGAGCAGAGCCAATAAACAAGTCCATTTCTCATAACCAGTCTGCCTCCTGAGCCATACTTGAATACCGGCATTTGCTTCTGGTTCTGACAAAAAACACCTGTTACGGACAATGCTTTGCTTAATGACCATGGTGGTTCGTTTAGTGACCACTACAAAATGGTAGTAAAATCAAGCGCAGTCATGTGGTTACTTGCTTAATAATTGGCATAACTTATAACCATAATTCTGGGCTCAATCATGCTCACAAGTCGAGAACTACCTGTAACACAAGTCCTTTCCCCACTGAGTTGATTATGCTGGTTTATCTCCATAAATATCTCAAATGACTCATCAAAAAGGTATCATAATAATGCAAAACACCTTCCTTGGGTCAACTCATGGAACTAATGTTGTTTATGAATAGTCACCAACCTGCAGGCTAGTCCTAAGCTTTGTACTGATCTTCTCTTGGATGACTCATGCTGCGGTAGATTCATACAGTGCCTTATTTGAAGGTAGGGACCATTCTTAACACATATTAGATGAATATGAAGTTCCAGGTACATCACTACATAAATTTCATTGTGTTTTTTTGAGGACTGGCATTTAGTAAAATATATATAGAGAGGCTCTATTTATAGAACTGTAGGTGAAAAGGGAAATGGCAATTAATTGCTTCCCCCTTTGTTGCTGAGAGCCTTGGCTAATTAGTCCTTCTTCTAATGTCCAGCGACGGGTTCTGATATTGCCAGAATATTACCATCTGTACACAAGAGGGAGAGACCTCCAGCAAATGTGGAAAATATTAATGCAAATATTGAAAATTAATTGAAGAAAGCAAAGCCCGACCAAGAAAAATTAAAAAATAAATAAATTCAGTAACAAATATTGAGTGACTACAGGTAGCTCTTGACTTACAACAATTCATTTAGCAACTGTTCAAAGTTGCAACAGCACTGAAAAAAGTAACTTATGACCATTTTTCACACTTACAACTGTTGCAGCACTCCCATGGCCACGCGATCAAAATTCAGACAATTGACTCATATTTGTGACAATTGCAGCGTCCCAGGGTCATGTGATCACCTTTTGTGACCTTCTGACAAGCAAAGTCAGTGGGGAAGCCAGATTCACTTAAAAACCACGTCACTAACTTAACAAGTGCAGTGATTCACTTAACAATTGTGTCAGAAAGGTCATAAGATGGGGCAAATTTCACTTAACAAATGTCTCATTTAGCAACAGAAATTTTGGACTCAATTGTTGGTGGTGTTGAGGACTACCTGTACTAAGCGGGAAAACAGAAAACCAGAAAGGATTCTGAAGAGGCAGGGGAATTTATTAAAACGCTTAACAAAACTTTCCACACATCTTACAGACACACATTCTTTTAATCCATAAATGCACCCCAGTAGCATTTGGTTGAAATTGGTTAAAACTAACAAAGGAAAGGAAAGCAGAACAACTGGGGTTTTTAAATGCCCTTTTAAACTTCAAATCTATCTTCCCACATTTAATTTCTAACCTAGATTAACTACAGACCTGAAATTTCCCCAAATGTACCTTTAATCTGAAGTGTTGTCACACAGAAAAGGGCAAAAGTCCAAAATGGAAGGAGTAGATTGTCATTAGTTATGCTAGACTAACCAAAGGTCATCAATAAAACTAAGGGAGAAATTGACCATAATAAACAGTGATTAAGAGGCAGAGTGCTCTATACATCTCAGTAGTGTACTTCATAATTTAATTAATTCCGTTAATTTGTCTAAATTCAAACAAAACAATCCACAAAATAGATTTAGGATGATGTGGGCTCAGGCTTGTTTTCGACCTCTGAAGGCTATTGGAGGCACCATTCCATTAGCATCACCAGATGGCATGGCCAAAAAAACCTTTCAACTTACTTTGTTAAAGTACAAAATGCATAGGAAGCATCAGGACCATGGTGCTGTGTATAGGAAGGTAGGTGTCAGAACCTAGGTATCTTATACTGGTGGGGGGGGGAGAGAAAATCTATTTTATTTCTTTCTATTCCTTGCTAAGGGTTCTGCCATTCTCCTGAAGGGGAGGGGAAAGATGCTTCGGGTTGTCTCTCTTTCTGTTTTGCTACAATGTATCCTTTCCACTATTCCTGCATATTTGCTCTTTGAACTGTCTCTCCCTTGATGTTACCTTGGGGTGAGAAAGGAATGTGCCTCTGGCCATCTAGCTTATATCTTGCTAGGAAGGGAAGGTGTGAAGACCCAACAACATAGGAGCCTGGGAACCCAACAGCATAGGAGCCTGGGAATGGCCTGTGTTTATTTATTTATTTATTTATTTATTCGGATTTGTATGCCGCTCCTCTCCGAAGACTCGGAGCGGCTTACAACATATATATATATAAACAATTGAACAAATCCGAACAACATTAAAAATACAAACCCCATACATACTCATCAATCACACCACAATCAACAATCATCCCCAGGCCTGCCGGCAGAGGTAGGTTTTTAAATTCTTTCGGAAGGCCAGGAGGGTCGGAGAAACGCGGACTTCAGGAGGTAGTTGATTCCAGAGGGTGGGCGCCGCAACAGAGAAAGCCCTCCCCCTACGGCCCGCCAGACGACATTGTTTCGTTGACGGGACCTGGAGGAGGCCGACCCTGTGCGCTCTCACCGGTCGTAGAGAAGTATGTGGCAGAAGGCGGTCCCGTAAGTATCCTGGTCCCACGCCATGAAGGGCTTTATAGGTAATAACCAACACCTTGAATTGGGCTCGGAGACCAATAGGCAACCAATGCAGCGTGCGGAGAGTTGATGAAATGTGGGCACAACGAGGAAGACCCACAACTGCTCGCGCAGCTGCATTTTGCACTAATTGTAGTCTCCGAACACTCTTCAAGGGTAGCCCCATGTAGAGAGCGTTGCAGTAGTCGATCCTCGAGGTGACAAGGGCATGTGTGACTGTGAGGAGTGACTCCCGATCCAAGTAAGGATGCAACTGGTGCACCAGGCGAACCTGGGCAAATGCCCCCCTCGCCACTGCCGACAAATGATGATCCAATGTCAGCTGTGGATCAAGGAGGACTCCCAAGTTGCGAACCTTCTCTGAGGGGTTTATAGATTCACCCCCCAGGGTAATCGAAGGACAGATAGAAGTGTCCTTGGGAGGCATCACCCACAGCCACTCTGTCTTATCGGGGTTGAGCCTTAATCTGTTAACACCCATCCAGACCCTCACAGCCTCCAGACACCGGCACATCACCTCAACCACTTCACTGATATGGCCAGGAGTGGAAATGTACAGCTGAGTATCATCAGCGTACTGATGGTATCTCACTCCGTGGCAGTGGATGATCTCACCCAGTGGCTTCATGTAAATGTTAAAAAGTAGGGGGGAGAGAACCGACCCCTGAGGCACCCCACATGGGAGTAACCTAGAGGTGGACCTTCGATCCCCCACAAACACCGACTGCGACCGACCAGTGAGATAGGAGGAGAACCACCGCAATACGGTGTCCCCCACTCCCAATCCCTCCAGCCGGCGCAGAAGGATACCGTGGTCAATGGTATCGAACACCGCTGAGAGGTCAAGAAGCACCAGGACAGAGGACTGGCCTCTATCCCGGGCACGCCAGAGATCATCCATCAGAGCGACCAAAGCAGTTTCGGTGCTGTAGCCGGGCCTGAACCCCGACTGCAGAGGGCCCAGATAATCGGCTTCTTCCAGAGACCGCTGGAGCTGATGCGCCACCACCTTCTCGACAACCTTCCCCACAAAGGGAAGGTTGGATACCGGACGATAGTTGGTCAAAATTTCTGGATCAGGGGAAGGCTTCTTGAGGAGGGGGCGCACAAGTGCCTCCTTTAAGGGAGCCGGAAAGGACCCCTCCCTCAAAGAAGCGTTGACAATCTCCTGGATCCAGGTACGTGTCACCACCCTACTGGCCGAAACCAGCCAGGAGGGACACGGGTCCAACAAACAGGTGGCAGAACATACAGATACAATGGCCCTGTCCACTTCCTCAGGCGTAACAGCCTCAAACTCTCCCCAGATGACCGGACAAGAACATGCCCCTGTCCCCTCAACTGAATCATTATCAGTCGACTCTGCTACACAATTGGAGTCTAGGTCAGCCCGGATCTGAGCCACTTTGTCTGCGAAACAGTTATTAAAGTCCTCGGCACTACCCTGCAAGGGAGGCCCCGGACCCCTTGGGTTAATAAGGGATCGGGTCACCCTAAACAGGGCGGCCGGACGAGATTCCACAGACGCGATCAAAGCAGAAAGATACAAAGATCTTGCCGCCTTAATCGCCTTCAGATAGGCTTTAATAAATAAGCTCAATCTGGTTCGGTGAGATCCGGACTTACTTTGTCTCCATCGCTTCTCTAGACGTCTCTTATGGCGCTTCATCCCCCTGAGCTCCTCAGTAAACCAAGGAGACCTCCTGGGGCCAGCACCACGGAGAGGTCGCAAAGGCGCAATCCGGTCAATAGCCCCCTTCGCGGCCGTATTCCATGCCGCTACCAGGGACTCCGCCGGACTGTGAATGAGGGAGCTCGGTAATTCCCCAAGCGCCGTCTGAAAGCCAATTGGATCCATCAGGCGTCTGGGGCGGAACCACCTAATCGGTTCTGCCTCCCTGCGGGGAAGGATTGGGGCCGTAAAATTCAGTCGAAGCAGAAAATGATCAGTCCATGACAAAGGCATGATATCTAAGCCCCTTAAAACCAGATCATTACCCAACTGCTCCGAAAGGAAAATCATATCCGGGGCGTGTCCACCCTCATGCGTCGGGCCCTGCACTACTTGGGTCAGGTCCATGGTTGTCATGGCGGCCATGAACTCCTGTGCCAATCCCGAGGATTCGCCAAGCGACGGCAGATTGAAGTCCCCCAGGACTATAAGCCTGGGGAACTCCACCGCCAGCCCAGCAACCTCCTCGAGTAGCACAGGCAGGGCTGATGCCACGCAGCTGGGAGGCAGGTACGTAAGCAATAAGCCCACCTGGACCCCTAGGTCCAGCGTCATAAGGATGGACTCGCAACCCGGAATTTCGGAAACAGTGAGTCTACGTAGACTGAAGTTCTCCCGGGCCAAAATAGCCACTCCTCCCCCCCTTCCCTGGGGTCGCGGCTGATGCCATACCTGATAACCTGATGGGCACATGCCCGTGAGGGGAACTCCCCCCTCAGGGCCCAACCAGGTCTCAGTCACACACGCCAAGTCGGTCTCCTCATCCATGAGAAGATCATGAATGAGGAGAGCCTTATTGTTAACCGACCTGGCGTTAAGCAGCAATAGCCTGAGCCCAGGGCCCGAGCTACACCCATCACCAGAATCGTGGGGAGAGCAAGTTTTTTCAGAAGGGCCAGAACAAGGAACTGCTATGAGACAGCAGGACCAAGTTCCCCGTGTGCGGCCTACCCTCCTGCTCCCGCCATACCTGCCTCTTCCCTGAATGACCGGTATATTCCAACCCTCATTGTCTCCAGAGTCCGCATCTCCCCAGTCCCCGGCCTCCCTCAAGCTCGGCAGGCCTGTCCATTTATCTATCATACATTCTTCAAGCATGTCCCTATCCCATACATACATCACTCACCCCCCCCAATTTGATAAAAATTAAAAATTTAAATTTAAAAGTTTAAAAATTTAAAAACAGACGTATAAACATATTAAATTTAAAAAACCACAGTATAAAACATATTAATTAAAAGAACCACAAGCAGAGATACAAGAAATAAACCAGTCGCCCCAGAATGCCTCATCAGGGGCACAGACTGAGCTTGAAGGTCAGCTAAAAATGTTCACTAAAAGTTGCTCTCAGGAACTCCACAGCCATGTCCCACAACATCTTCTCTTCCACTGTAAAAAGGCTCTCGAGTGGGGGCAGCAACCAGTGGACATAATCAAGCCCCCCGACCAAAGCTGTACAAGTTCCCAGTTCCTCATCCTTATCATAAATAGTATCTTGGTTATTGTCCCCTGACAACCAGCATACACTTCCAACGACAAGCCAGCATTGGGGCCAAAACTCGGCAAAATAGAGGCCGAGAAACAATTGGTGGCAAAAAGCAGGGAAACCAAAAAGCTCTCCTGTTTGAAAATCCCCAAAAAGCCACATAAAGCCAGACAGCAATGGCAGAAGCAGGGCGAACCAGCGAAGGACAAGATGGACACCTCCGACAGGCGAGCTGGCTCCAAGCCCCCCTGGACTTGCTGGTCGCCAGTCGCCAGTCGCTGGTCACTGGCCGCTGGTCACCGGTTGCTGGCCGCAGGCTGCCGGTTGCAGGTTGCAGGCTGCTAGTTGCAGGTTGCAGACTGCTAGTTGATAGCTGTTGGTTTACTGAATGCTGGTTCACCGGTCCGGCTGCTGCTGCTGCCTTTCAGCTATAAGTTGTTGCTCTGCTGCTTTTTGGCTGTGTTATCAGCTCCTTTCCCACAGTGGACTTAATACCTGAGGATTGGCCCATTCAAACTGACCAGATGAACTATTGGGGTGGGGTTTGCTTGGGACTCTTTTAACCTATTGATCTGAGCATGAAACTCTCAGATTCTGCCTATCATGCCTGCTATCAGCTTCTCCTAATAAAAGTTCCTTTTGGAAAAAACTGCTTCCACGAGTCCTGCTTTCCTAGCATGAGGTTTTGAAGTGGGCCCTGACACTGGGTGAAATAAGGCAAGAAATTTCTCTGCCCCAAATAAGCACTTCTGCCACCAGATTTTGGTGGCATAATTTGGGGATGCCTTGAGGGCTACCAATGGATACTATGGGGTGACATGCAGGCCAAGGGCTGCTTATACAAGTCTGTGGGTTCCAAGAACAGAATTCCAAGGGCGGGACCTGATCAACAAGGGAACAGAAGAAGTGGTGACACATAACGGATATGATCATTCGACATGCTGAGCTAGAGATTAGTTGACCATATTCTAGTACATATGTAGCACAAAACCAACTTTCATGTTTAGTTCAGGGGTTATGGAAACACAGGAAAATAACCTTGAAGAAACCAGGTTATATTAGCAGCCATATTAGTACATCAATTATTAGAATAGAATAGAACTGGAAGGGACCTTGGAGATCTTCTAGTCCAGCCCTCTGCTCAAGCAGGAGAATCTATACCATCTCAGAGAGGTGAGTGTCTAGTCTCTTCTTAAAAATCTCCAGTGATGGAGCGCCCACGATTTCTGAAGGCAAAGCTGTTCCACTGGTTGATTGCCCTCACTGTCAGGAAGTTTCTCCTTAATTCCAGGTTGCTTCTCTCTTTGATCAGTTTCCAACCATTGTTTCTCTTCCTTCCCTCTGGTGCTTTGATGAATAATGTGATCCCCTCTGCCTTGTGGCAGCTCCTCAGATACTGGAACACTGCTATCATCTCTCCCCTATTTCTTCTTTTCTTTAGATTAGCCAAACCCAAGTCCCGTAGCCATTCTTCATATGTTTTAGTCTCCAGGCTTTTGATCATCTTTGTTGCTCTTCTCTGAATTGTTTCCAAAGTCTTAACATCTTTTTTGTGATATGGTGACCAAAATTGGCTGCAGTATTCCAGGTGTGGTCTTACTAGAGTTTTATAAAGCGGTACTAATTATTATTATTATTATTTATTATTATTATTATTTACAATTTTTATACCGCCCCCCTCCCGAAGGACTCAGGGCGGTGTACAGCCCAATTAAAACAACAACACACAAAAATTAAAATTATTAAAAATAAATTAAACAATTTGGCCGAATATTTAAAAACCCAGCTAAAAACACAATCCCCTAAAAACAGTTATGGCTATTGTTGGAGCTGGAGCTATCATCCCAGGCCGGCTTGTCGGAATAAGTATGTTTTTAATTCTCGACGGAAGGAACGCAATTTCGTCATCGTACGGAGTTCGGGGGGGAGCTCGTTCCAAAGCGTTGGAGCTCCCACAGAGAAGGCCCTCCCCCTGGGGGTCGCCAGCCGACATTGTTTGGCCGACGGCACCCTGAGGAGACCCACTCTGTGGGAGCGTACCGGACGGCAGGAGGTATTTGCTGGCAGAAGGCGGTCCTGTAGATATCCGGGTCCGATGCCATGGAGCGTTTTAAAGATGGTCACTAACACCTTGAAACGCACCCGAAAGGCCACCGGCAACCAGTGCAGCTCACGCAGGAGCGATGTTACATGGGAGCGCCATGGCGCCCCGGTCACTACCCGTGCGGCCGCATTCTGGGCCAGCTGAAGCCTCCGGGTGCACCTCAAGGGGAGCCCCATGTAGAGAGCATTACAGTAGTCCAGCCTGGAAGTGACAAAGGCATGAGTAACTGCATAGCGAGTCCCGGTCTAGGAAGGGACGCAACTGGCGTACCAGGCGAACCTGATAGAACATCCTCCCGGCCACGGCCGTCAAATGGTCCTCTAAAGACAGCCGTGAATCCAGGAGGACTCCCAAATTGCGAACCCTTTCCACGGGGGCCACTGTTTCGCCCCCAATGGACAACGAAGGAGTCAATTGACTAAACCGGGACGACGGTAGCCACAGCCACTCGGTCTTGGAAGGGTTGAGCTTGAGTCCGTTCTTCCCCATCCAAACCCGGACGGCCTCCAGGCACCGGGTCAGCACGGCAAGAGCATCGTTGGGGTGGTTCGGCGTGGAAATGTACAGCTGAGTATCATCAGTGTACAGATGGTACTCCACACCAAAACCACGGATGATCTCACCCAGTGGTTTTACATAAATGTTGAACAGTAGGGGTGAGAGGACCACATACGAGGGGTCTCGGGGTCGACCTCTGGCCCCCTGTCAACACAGACTGCATCCGGCCGGAGAGGAAGGAGGAGAACCACCGCAAAACAGTGCCCCCCATACCTAACCCCTCCAACCGTTGCAGCATGATACCATGATCGATGGTATCAAAAGCCGCCGAGAGGTCCAATAGCACCAGAGCAGAGGAACAACCTCTGTCCCGGGCCCGCCAGAGATCATCCACCAACGCGACCAATGCTGTTTCCGTGCTGTAACCAGGCCTGAAGCCCGACTGGTATGGATCCAAGTATAGCGATTCCTCCAGGTGTCGCGGGAACTGTCGGGCAACCACACTCTCGACAACCTTTGCAAGAAAGCAAAGGTTGGAGACAGGACGATAATTTGATAAAACGGCTGGATCCAGGGTAGGCTTCTTGAGGAGGGGCCTCACTACCGCCTCTTTCAAGGCGGCAGGGAAGACACCCTCACTCAACGAAGCATTAATAATTGCCTGGAACCAGCCTCGTACCACCTCCCGGGATGCCAACACCAGCCAGGAGGGGCACGGGTCCAATAAACAAGTGGTCGCCCTAAGTCCCCCAAACAACCTGTCCACGTCCTCGGGAGTCACGGAGTCAAACTCAGCCCAGATAGCAGTCTCAAGACCAGACTCCGTCTCTCCCACCGGACATACCCAGTTGAAATCAAAGCCTTCCCGTATCTGAGCGATTTTATCATACAGATATTTTCCAAAATCCTCAGCTCTACCCTCTAAGGGGTCTCCCCTCACCTCCTGCTGAAGGAGGGAGCGGGTCACCCTAAACAAGGAGGCTGGGTGGTTATCTGATGATGCAATAAGAGCAGTGAGGTAAGAACGCTTCTCTGCTTTTATCGCCGCTAAGTAGGACCTAATATGGTCTCTTACTAGTGTTCGGTCAGATTCGGCACGGCTCGATCTCCAACTGCTCTCTAGGCGTCTTTTCCGGCGTTTCATCTCTCTCAGCCCCTCAGTAAACCAAGGGGCCGATCGGGACGTACGTCGAATCAGAGGCCGCAAAGGCACGACCCGATCTAGAGCACTGGCCGCAGCCCTATCCCAGGCTGCCGCCAACTCTTCGACCGAGTCGTGTATCCGAGCCTCAGGAATTGGCCCAAGCTCCATCTGGAACCGCTCGGGTTCCATTAGCCGCCTGGGGCGGTACCATCTCACTGGTTCCGCCTCCCTGCGGTGGGGTGTAGCGGTCAGAAAGTCCAAGCGAAGGAGAGAGTGGTCAGACCATGGCAGGGGCTCAATAACTATATCCCCTATATTCTGACCACTCAGCCACTGTCCAGAGACAAAAACCAGGTCAAGCATGTTCCCCCCTATATGTGTGGGGCCTTGAATTACCTGGGTCAGGTCCATGGCTGCCATGGAAGCCATGAACTCTCGAGCTCCCCCGGACGTCCCGCCCACAGACGGCAGGTTGAAATCACCCATGACTATTAGCCTGGGGACCTCAACCGCCACTGCGGCGACAACGTCCAGGAACTCGAGCAGGGCAGTTGACACGTGGCAGGGAGCCAGGTACGTAATCAACACCGCCCTCGGACCCCCAAGGTCCCACTTCACCAGGAGAGATTCACAGCCTGCCGTCTGAGGAACAGTGACCTCCCTCGGCCTGTAATCTTCCCTAATCACGACCGCCACTCCCCCACCCCTGCCCTGTGCTCTCGGCTGATGAAATGCAAGGAAACCCGGTGGGCACATTTCCACCAGAGGGACACCGCCCTCTGGTCCTAACCAGGTCTCCGTAATACCTGCCAGGTCTGCTCCCCCCTCTAAAATTAAATCTTGGATGAGGGGGGCCTTGTTTACAACAGACCTGGCATTGCACAACATCAGCCTACAGCCCGGGCCCTGTGGTTCTGAATAACCCCGAGAACAGGTAGAGCCTTGGGGGTCGGAGCGCATGACCACTTGTAAACAGCGGGTACGCGCTCCCCTATTATGATACGGCCCCCTGCTCCCACCATATCTGCCCCTCCCGCTTACGGTACTAATTGGAACTAAATCAGTCTTAATCAGCTCCCCATCCGAACCCACAGGATTACGTCCCCTTCCGTTATCGGGCCTGTCTTCTAGCTCCCCTCCAACAATTTCTTCCCCCGCCCTAAGCACCCCTTCCCCACCTCTACCCTCCCTTAAAACTTTGGTTAAAAAGCGATTTAAAAAACCCCAAAGCCCCTTATTTGACGCATGCCATCTCTCAGGACTCCAAAGCCCATCCTCGAGATAGGCTCTTGATAGAGTGGAGGGCCATGATTGCGAGAGGGGGAAATCTCGCAATACAAGAAGAGTTAATCTCTGATAGGGAGCCAGTCAGAGTTTGGGGTATGAAGATTTAGCACCGGCTAACAAGGTTTGCAATTCTGAAACTTCTTTACTAGGTGTAAAACAGGGGGTTATTAGGTCATGTTCCATTCGGCTTTGCAATGATGGCACTGACAGGGGCCCACTCTCAAGAAGTTGATATGTTGCAGAAGGTATCATCGAGAAGTCCCGTAAGGATGCTAGCATCTCCTTCTCTTTTGGGGCCTCTACTGGCCCCTGTGTATCTTGGCTTCTGCTTTCCATATACTCATATTCTTGCAAACTGATGCCCCGTGGGGGGGAAGTAAGAGGCTCAATTATAGGGGAAACCAAGTCAATAAGCGGTTCAGCTGTATCACTTGTGACCAATAAGGATTTCTTTAAATTTTCCAACTTGCATAATATATTGTCTTGTTCATTCCTTGGGAGAGCACCAAAGGCATTAATGAGCCCAGTTTCTGTGCTATTAAGTACTTCTTCTGTAAGTGCTGGCTTACTCCCACTTTCTCCCTCTCCTTTTCTCTGGGTTGAGGATGTGGAGGAGACAGCAACCTTGGGAGCTCGCCTGTTAACAATTAAAGGTTTAACTCTTTCCTCATGGAAGACTCTGATGGGAGAGATTTGAAAGGAGGCTAAATAAGCCTTCATCTTTAATAGCATCAGTGGTATGGTGGGCTGTTTGAAGGAGAGAAATATCCGCTTCCAGTTAGGGGGCTCAGGAAGCCACTCCACAGTATATAAATCAATCTGCCCCCAGTGACAGTGCAGAAGCTGGCTTAGGGAATTTAGTATAGCCTTCTTGGAGTTCCAGCGGCCATAATTAACCCTGATCATGTGGATTCTCAGCACCACCTGATGTGTTTGCAGTGAACGACATGATTGATAAGATTGATGTAATTGTAAACAGGGTGCTTTATTATCTTCCCATGAAATTTCTCTATTGATGCTTCCTCCTCTTGTTGCCTTATCTGGAGAAGGACTATTTTTCCGAGTGAGCTGCCACCTTCTAGCAGACTCTTTATCTGTCCCCCAGGACCTGTGCTCATTTTCCTCCCCTCTTACTTCCTTCACATGATCTTGATTCTATGCCTCTGTTTATACAACCCAGGATTGTATTAGCTTTTTTGATTGCTGATGCATACTGCTGGCTCATAATCAAGTGATCGTCCACTAGGACTCCAAGGTCCCTTTCACAGTTACTGTTTTTAAGCCAGGTCTTGCCTAAATGTAAGACTTTGCTTTTGTCCACATTGAAACTCATTTTGTTGGATAGGGCCCATTGTTCAAGTTTGTCAAGATCTTTTTGGATCCTGAGTTTGTCTTCTGGGGTGTTGGCTACTCCTGTCAGTTTGGTGTCATCTGCAAATTTGATGAGTTCCCCTTCAATCCCCTCATCTAAGTCATTTATGAAGAAAATGAAGAGTACTGGGCCTAAGACGAAACCTTGTGGTACCCCACTGCTTACTTTTCTTCATGTGGATGTAGTGCCATTGACATGAGGACTACTCGTTGTCAGCCAGCTACAGATCCATCTGGTGGTGATGTTGTCTATTACACCTTTTCCTAGCTTACCAAGGAGTAGGTTGTGATCTACTTTGTCAAATGCCTTACTGAAACCTAAGTATACTACGTCCACTGCATTTCGCTAGTCTACTAGTTTAGTCACTTTATCGAAGAATGAGATGAGATTGGTTTGGCATAATCTGTTTTTAACAAATCCGTGCTGGCTACAAGTTATGACTTTGTTTGCTTCTAGTTGTTCGCAGATCTGTTTTTTGATTACCTTTTCTAGGATCTTCCCAGGTATTGATGTTAAAATGATTGGTCTGTAGTTTCCTGGGTCTGTTTTTTTTCCTTTCTTGAAGATGGGAACCACATCAGCCCTTTTCCAATCCTTGGATATTTCCCCAGTGCTCCAGGATTTATGAAAGATGTGGTGCAACGGTTCTGAGTTGTTATACAGAAGGTTTTTATAGGTCTTACTACAAGGCCTCTACATATTGTCAGTTGCTTTTCAGAAGATTACTTGGGAACAAGAACATGATAAGAAGGAAAACATTGAGTCCTACAAGAAGGAATTTATGAATCCAGAGCCATCTTGGAAAGTCTGCTTCTTGTCCACCTTTGAGTTAGATTCAATTACCTTCAGGCCTTGAACAAGAGTGTGCTGGAAACACCTTTAGAGTCCTAGAGTTTTATGCCTTTGTTTTTATGGCTTTTGTGTCTTTGTTTAGAAGAGAATTAGGAGAATTGAGGCAAAAATAGTTCAATTATCCTGTTCCGTTAACTTTTTCATGAAGGGTAGCAAGACAGAATCAAATTAGCCTTCCTTCTTGGATTGCATGCTCAGCTTCCGGAGTTGGGAGTATCTGTGTATGTGTGCACATATTGTGAGTGTGTGTGATTAGTATACGTCCACGTGTACATCTCATTATAACACAGAAATAAAATGTGCTTTCAAAAGGTATGAAGTTGCCCTAACCTTGGGGGATAAACTTCAGATATTTCCTTATGGAAGTACATATATGAACAAATATTTATCCGTAATCAATTAAAAAGTCTCAAAATTACTCTCGTATTAAATAATCGTGGAAAGGTGAAAATAAGCCACAGTAGATGGCTCCATAGGCTTAAATGCTCTCTAAATAGTAGAGGAAATTTTGTTATCCTAAAACAATACCATCAGTAGTCAGAAAGAAATCAACTTTTAAGACTGTGAAAACTTATTAATCTACTCTACTTAATACATAGAACAAAGCAACTACAAAAAATAACCCAACACAGCAATCTATGGTTGGATAAAACTTCCTTCTATGATACAGGGAGGCATCCTGGTGCTCTGTAAATGTTTGGACTATAACTCCCATAAAACCTAGTCAGCACAGCCAATGGTTAAAGGTAATGGAAGTGATGGACATCTGTAGAATATTGGATTGCTTGTCTCAGCTCTGTGATAACAGATAACAGAATAACAGCACACATTAAGGAAGCAAATACCTTTGACTCCCACATTTGTTGCTTGTCAAACTTGTCATCATTTTCCAATTATTTCCCCACTGTGAAAAATTTCCCTTATCAACATTGCCATACAAATGGATTCCTATCTATCACACTGATTAGCTGCAGAAAAGAGGAGACCGGCTTTCTCTTAGGAGCCAAATATTTAGTGCTATTAAGTCATCTTTACAGGTAGTCCTCTACTTATGACCACAAATGAGCCCAAAATTTCTGTTGCTAAGTGAGACATCTGTTAAGTGACTTTTGCCCCATTTCACGATCTTTCTTGCCACAGTTGTTAAGTAAATCACTACACTTGTTAAGTTAGTCACATGGTTGTTAAGTGAATCTGGCTTCCCCATTGACTTTGCTTGTCAGAAGGTCACAAAAAAGGGACACGTGACCCCAGGACGCTGCAACTGTCATAAATAGGAGTCGGTTGCCAAGCGTTTGAATTTTGATCACGTGACCACGAGTTGTGTAACTGCGAAGTGTCACAAAACAAACTGTTGCAAATCAAGGACTACTGTACCTCTAGTACAGCGGTTCTCAACCTGTGGGTCGCGACCCCATTTGGGGTCGAACGACCATTTCATGGGGGTCGCCAAGCACCGCAGTCCGCCATTTTTTTTTTGGTCGGCCATTTTTTTTGGGTCGGCCATTTTTTTCCCTATCGTGATGTGGGCCATCGCGCCGCGCATGCGCGATGTGCCCCGTCACGGCGCGTATGCACGGTGCGGGCCCGCCATATTTTTTTGGTTGCCCATTTTTTTTGGGTCGGCCATTTTTTTCCCCTATTGCAATGCGGGCCGTCGCGCCACGCATGCGCGGTGCTGGCCCACCATTTTTTTTATTTTTTCTTTTCGCGATGCGGGCCAGGGTCGAGCCCCGGAAAAGGTTGAGAACCGCTGCTCTAGTAGGAACACAGTTTATTTATTTATTATTATTATTTATGAAATAATAATGCTCTATAATAAAAGTATGTAAAGGTGCCTGACTACGCAAAAAAACCAAGGAGAGGAGCTCTGTCAAAAGGGACACAGTCAGACAAGTAGAGAACTCTAGCCTTAACAGATGCTCTAGCGCAGTGGTGGTGAACCTATGGCACGCGTGCCAGAGGCAGCACTCAGAGCCCTCTCTGTGGGCACGCGTGCTGTCACCCCAGCCCCGCCTTCCCCCGTGGCTCCTTCCTCATCAGCAGCCCCCCCGGGGAGTAGCCCCTGGGTATGGCCCACACGGAGCAGCACAGCCAAGAACATGGCAGACGGGCAGCAGGGACAAGAATCCGCCCTTGTGCTCCATCGTGTGCAGATGATGCTGTGGGGCGCGGGCAGAGGGCTTGGCCGCCATGGTGCTGCAGGGCCACCTGGGTGATCTGCAGCGGGCTGTGGAGGCTGTAGGTGGCCCTGCGGGCGGGCAGGGGAAGGGGCGAAGAGAGTGGGGATGGTTTTGGGGCACTCAGTGTCTAAAAGGTTCGTCATCACTGCTCTAGTGAGAGTGGAAAACCTGTTCAGATGTGGCCCAATTCCTATCTTGCAGCTTTCCAACCATCATGGCCGATGGAAAGAGGAAGTTAGTCACATGTGGTAGCCAAACCCTGCGTCACCTAAAGCAACCAAATCCTTTTGAGGATAGTTCATATAGTGACCATTTGAAGTTACAAGGGCATTGACAAAAGTGGCTTCAGACTGGTTTTCACACTTAGGACTGTGCAGCATCCCTGTTGTCACAAGATGAAGATTCAGGTGCTTGGCATGTGGCATGTATTTATGACCGTTGCGCTGTCCCCCGGGTCATGGGATCACCATTTGTAACCTTCCCAGCCGGCTTCCGACAAGCAAAGTCAATGGGGGAAGCCAGATTCACTTAAGGACCACATGACTTACTTAACAACGGCAGTGATCCGCTTAACAGCTGTGGCAAAAAATGTCATAAAATGGGGCAAAACTCACTTATCTGCCTTGCTCAGCAATGGAAATGCTGGGTTGAATTATGGTTGTTAGCAAGGACCAGGGCTTTTTTTGTCATAGAACGCCCAGAACGGAGTTCCAGCACCTTTTTTGGATGGAACCTTGTAGGGTAGGCAAGGCGGGTTGTATGATGTGTGTGTGAGTTCCGGCACTTTTTTTTTTTTTTTTTTAGAAAAAAAGCACTGGCAAGGACTACCTTTACAAACACCTGCATTTGTATTAATATGCATGCAGTATATATACTGTGTTCCCAGCAAAGCACTGATACTTCGTTAAGCACCCTGAGCAAAGACAGAACCAGAATTTATGTACCCTTCACCTACCTATCACATTGCAAAGGCAAGACAAAAAGGCAGCAGACATTACAACATGACCTTGCAATGTTTTTGATAAATCCACCTGGGTGACCTTCTTCTTATGTATCCCTTCCTTCTAGGTCAGCATGCTAGCCACACTATCTCTGAACTGTGGTTGGTGAATAGAAATAGTCTGGTTTCCAAGGCCACATGTTCCAGACTGAGTCTTCTCCCTGTCTCCACTCAGGGTCAATTCAGCTTTCTGTGAAAAGAATGACTTTTTACACAGGCATGTTAAACAGTTCATTTTGGGGGGGGGGGGCTTCTTAGAGGTTGGGAAGTGAATGCAGCTCACATGTCTCAGGGGTTGCCACAAAGAAGAGGGAGTCAAGCTATTCTCCAAAGCACCCCAGGGCAGGACAAGAAGCAACGGATGGAAACTAATGAAGGAGAGAACCAACCTAGAACTAAGGAGAAATTTCATGACAGTTAGATCAATCAATCAGTGGAACAACCTGCCTCCAGAAGTTCTAAATCAGTGGTTCTCAACCTTTTTAATGCCGCGACCCCAACCGGTCGTAAGTCGAGGACTACCCAACCGGTTGTAAGTCGAGGACCCTCCAACCGGTCGTAAGTTGAGGACTATTTCCCTGCCCGGGAGCGCCGTGCATGCGTGGTGCTGCTGCCTGTGCCGGCCGAGGCGTAGCTGGCAAGGGGCAGCGACGGCGCAGGGCGACCACCGGCTGGGACACCAGCTGGCCCAGCCCAAGGGAGGTAAGGCATCTGCCAGGTCCCACACGCACCAGCAACCCTCCCTGCGCCTGCCGGCCTCCTACCTTCCACCTCCCACCCCTGGCCCTCTTTTACTTACATTTTTAGTAGTTGCTCAGCAGGGAGGGGTGGAAACTTCCAGACAGCTCGCCTTCACTGCAGACAACTTGCAGCACCGTTTGCAGACTGGGACTTTTGGTGGGCTCAGCAGGGCAGAGACAGCCTGGACAATTCCTATTGGCTTTTGAAAGCCAATAGAATTAGACTCTATTCAAGAGAATCTATTCTACTGGCTTTCAAAAGCTAATAGAATAAGAGGGAATAGCACAGTTAAGGAAAAGGGGGAAAAATGGCGGACTGTGTTGTTTGGCAACCCCCGTGAAATGGTCGTTCGACCCCAAATGGGGTCGCAACCCACAGGTTGAGAATCACTGTTCTGAATGCTCCAACACTGGAAGCTTTTAAGAAAAGATTGGACAACCATTTGTCTGAAATGGTATAGGGTTTCTTGCCTGAGTAGAGGGTTGGACTACATGACATCCAAGGACCCTTCCAACTCTGTTATCTATATTCTATATTCTACTGTATGTATACGAGGGGGTGCCTTTTATCACCATACATTTCAGTTGTAAAATTCCAACCTCTCATTTCAACCTTTAAACAGCCACTCTAATCTCATTGCCCTCCTTTATAAACAAAAAACAAAAAACTGGCAATTTCCAGTTGGAGTGATCTGTGTCAAAAGCTGTCAGAGTCAGAACAATTCAGTCTCATTTTGCATCCTGAATCATGCTTGTAGCTAAGAAACTTCTGAAGGATAATAGGTTTCCCAATCCTTGATCTAAGGACAGGAATGTAGACATTCCACATCATTTCACCAGCCATATATTTTTTTAAAATTATATGATCGTGTTTTCATGTTCTTTTATTGAGTGCTGTCTTAGATACCTATTGCAAGAAGGAAAGGTGGAATAGATGAATCTACAGGTTGCCTGTGGCCATTTCTGATTAATGATTTACAACATTTTTGTGACGACACCGTCCTGTTGTTGAAGTCACATAGACAGTGTTATTATTTTGACAGAATAATAGTTGCACAATATATGTCATTAGCAGAAAAAATAAAGATCTAAATTTTTATTAAGATATTTAACTAAAAACAAAAGATTTCCCTAACTGCAATTATACAATGAACTTTTGCTATTTTCCTCTTCTGCTGTTAAACAATTTCAGCCGAAGTGTCTATATATACATTCATCCTTTCTACAATATAGCTTTCTATGACCTCTTGGTGGTAAAAATGTTAACATTTATTTATTCTTTTGTTAGAGAACGTCTCATCTAATCCTGGTTAAAAAACAACAACCTGTAAATATGTAATTAAGAATTTGAATTACATTGTATTACTATCTATGATCACTAGATGTCCTTGTTACTTCAGAAATGTAAAGAAACCTAACTGAAGTTCTATCTATACTGAGAGAAGCACCTAAAATAAAGTTTCCGAAACTTTCAAAAGGGTATTTTTTTTTTAAATACCAGAAATCAGGTTGAGTCTAGTAGCACCTTTTATGATGAACTGCAGCTCACAGAAGTTATGCCTTTTATTAAAGTTTGTTGGAAAGGTGCTATTAGTCATTGATTTTTGGCTATCCTAGACCAGTGTTTGTCAACCTCAGCAACTTTTAAGATATATGGACTGTACCCAGCATGCAGGTTGGGGAATTCTGGGAATTGAACTCCATGCATGTTAATACTACTGAGATAGAGAAATGTTGTCCTAAACTATGGTGGCTCTTTTCTCACAACTAAAATGCCTCTGTTATATTTTAAATGAATATTTTGACAAATCATAAGGTGCTTAATTACTTGCAGAGTCCAAGATAAATCAGGATGCGGTTAGCATAATCTAACCCAGGGATTCTCAACCTTGACAACTTTAAGACTTGTGGACTTCAATTCCCAGAATTCCTCAGCCAGCAAATCTGGCTGAGGAATTCTGGGAGTTGAAGTCCACAAGTCTTAAAGTTGCCAAGGTTGAGAACCCCTGAATAACCCTTATACGAGTAATCCTCACTTAACAATTCTAATTGGGACAGGCAACTCCATTCCAAAGCAAAGCAGTGATTGAGTGAAATATCATGTGACCACACCAAGTTACAACAACAACTTGTGTACTACAGCAATCCCAGTTGCAATCATTAAGTGAATCACCCACAATCATTAAGTAAGCCAGGGTGTCAAACTGCCAGCCTGTGGGCTGGATGCATCATGGCAAAACCACGCCCACCCCATTGCTGGCAATGGAAAAAAAGTTGTGATATGTTGTGACACGTCACGTGATGCTGTGAGTTTGACACCCCTGAAGTAAGACATCAGGTAACCTTGACTTGTAACCTCCTGGAGGCTTCCCCACTGACTTTGCTTGTTGGAAGTCAGCTGGGAAGGCTACAAATGGCAATCATGCGACTGTGGTATACTACAATCCTTATAAGACAACAATTGCCAGCAACTGAATTGTGAGTACATGGCCAGAGGGATGCTAAGATAGTTGTAAGTGCAAAGACCAGCTGTAAGCCACTTTTTAAAATGCCATCGTAATTTTGAATAGTTGCTAAACAAAAGGTCATTAAGCAAGGGCCACTTGTTGTTTGTTAACCATAGTTTGTTTTAGCATGTTGTGTGAATGTAATTACAGGTAGTCCTTAAATTACAACCAGAGCTGAGGTCCGAATTTATGTTGCTGAGTGAGAAATTTGTTACATGAGTTTGCCCCATTTTATGACTTTTCTTGCCACATTTGTTAAGTGAATGATTGCAGTTGTTAAATTAGTAACACTGTTGTTAAGTGAATTTGGCTTCCCCATTGTCTTTCCTTGTCAGAAGGTCACAAAAGATGATCACATGACCCCAGGACACTGCAACAGTCATAAATACGAACCAGTTGTCAAGCATCCAAATGTACATCACATAACCATGGGGATGCTACAATGGTCATAAGTGTGAAAAATGGTCATAAGTCACTTTTTTCAGTGCCACTGTTACTTCCAACAGTGACTAAGTGAACTGTTATAAGTCGAGAACTACTATAAAACAAGCCAGAGAGCACAATTTGTGAACCCAGGCACAATCTGCTAAATTTTAAAATTCTGCCTCTGAACAGATGTCACAGAAGAAAGTTCCAGAACACAGGTTGCCAGTTACCTTGGTGATGGACAACTCAATGTATAAACTAGGAACAAGTCTTTTCATACAGGTTGGGATTCGTGTTGCTTTCTCTTTACTTGTTTTTGTACATTACAACATGGCTATTACTAAAAGTCATAGTCATCTTTATATAATACTTAGTTGGATCCTTAGTCAGACAGACTGGCAGATAGACTCAAATTAGGTAAATGATCACTTTTTGTCTCTAACTGTATCTTTCCCCACCCAAAAGACAGCACGTTTAATGTTTCCCTAAATCCTTTTTATTTTCACAATAGTCTTGGGAAGTGGATTGGCCTAAGGAAGATCTACCGCCCCAAGCCCATCTAATAAAGCTTCATATCTGGAGATGTGAATTCAGGTTTTCTTGGTCTCAGTAAGGATATAATTGTTACAACATGCTTAGGCAATGGTAGACAGGCTCTGTTGATGAGATAGATCTTTGGGTAATTTTTCAGTAAACTTATTAAGGGTTCTGACTACTAAGACTTTTTTTTACAATATCAAAATTTAAAATGTAATAATCACCATGATTTATGGCTGCCCTTCCATTAATCATTGTCTATCTCATTGTTCTTTATCTGTATAATGGGAATATGAGTTGACTCCCATTCACTAGCTCTTTTTGACTCTGCAAAGGCTAACAGCTTACAGTGCTTCACTACTGTCAGTTTCTAAGATGTTTTTTGGACTTCCAAGTCTACTTTATAGACCCTAGATTTTCTGTGGTCTCTAGTCCAAGTTCTAACTAGGTCTGACCCTGCTAAACGTCCATGTCCAACAAGGTCAGCTGCCTTTTGTGTTTCTACTGAGGATGTTACAGTATATATTATAATCCTTGGCCTATTGTATGTGAAGATACTACCGGTATGACTCATTAGTTAATTACCTCAATTTCACCCCTTTTCTCCATTTTCATACTTGTTTGGTTAATGGAAAAATGTTTTTTTAAAAAATCCTCAACGTATCCAAGACCAACATGTATTTGACAGGGAAAATGGATCGAACAATTGTAAATTACTCTCTTTTCCCGAAAGTAAGTCCTATCCTGAAAATAAGCCCTACCTTGATTTTTGGGGGTGGGACTAATATAAGCCCTATCCCCAAAATAAGCCTTAGTTTGGGATGAGACACATACATAAAAATCAAGCTAGCGCAGAGGTAGGTGGGTGGATCTGCCCCACACGCACCGCACCCACTTATCTTGCAGCCAGGCCTCTCCTCGCCGGCCCACTTCTTCTGCAGTGTCTTCTGCAGCCAGGCCTGCATTTTGCAGTCAGAAGCCTTTCCGGAAGACCACTGCAGCCGTGAATCGAGCTATGGATTCAATCCATAATTCAGTTCGGCAAGAATCCATAGCTGCAGAGGCCTTCTGGAAAGGCCTGACTGGGAAATGCAGGCTGGAATGCAGCTGCAGAATGAAGCTGCTCCTTCGGCCCCAGAAGAAGTGGACCAGCTGGGCGGGGCTGTCAGTGCCGGAGGTAACTACGAAAGACACCCCCTGAAAATAAGAATTGGAGGCAAAAAAAAAAAAGACAGCTATTTTGGGGAAAACATGATATATATAAATTACAACAAACTATAGTGAGTAGATGAATTAGTGTATTTTGGTAGAATACTTATTAAAGTGGTCTAGGTTTATCGGTAGAGGTAGTCGACTTATGAGCACAAGTTAGTCCAAAATTTCCATTGCTAAGCAAGACAAGTTAAGTGAATATTGCCCCATTTTATAACCTTTCTTGCCACAGTTAAGTGAATTACTGCAATTGTTAAATTAGTAATGCAGTTAAGTGAATCTGGCTTCCCCATTGACTTTCCTTGTCATAAGGTTGCAAAAGGTGATCACATATCCCTGGGACACTACAACCATCATAACTACATCAGTTGCCAAGAATCCGAACTTTGATCACATGACCATAAAAATGCTGCGATGGTCATAATTGTGAAAAACGGTCATAATTAATCTTTTCAGTGATTTGTAACTGCGGTCACTAAATGAATTGTTGTAAGTCGAGGATTACTTGTGTAAAGAGATGGTGCTATCTCCAAATAAAAAAATAACAAATGGATTCAGTGTAAACTAGAAATAGCTGTATTTCCATTTCTCCTTTCTCATGCCTTGAATTTCTTTTGCTTACTATTTCTTAATTCTTTTCTGTGCTATGTAAGATGCTGCCCAACCAAAAGAGTATAGTGGCATGGATGTGTATGGACATAGGGATATCTTCCTAATTCAGTTTCTCTGGTACTGTGTTATATATTCAAGAATCCTGTCTAGCATGTAGTCTGGGAAAAAGAAATTGTATTATTTCTGAAAAAAAAAAAAGATTACCCTTTTATATGTTAAAACCACAAACTTGTGACTTCAGGGGTTACAATAATTGCACTAGTTCCTTGTTCTTGCTTTTACCACAACTTTCCACACTACCATTTTGACATGTACCGTTGCAAACACACGTCCTGTTGCAAAGGTAGTTCCTCAATTCCCGCTTTCTGGTTCCTTCCTTATTCTATAAAGAAATGTATGCAGATTGTTGTTGTTGTTAGTTGCGAAGTCGTGTCCGACCCATCACGACCCCATGGACAATGTTCCTGCAGGCCTTCCTGTCCTCTACCATCTTCTGGAGTCCATTTAAGCTCACGCCTACTACTTCAGTGACTCCATCCAGCCACCTCACTCTCTGTCGGCCCCTTCTTCTATTGCCCTCAATCTTTCCCAGCATTAGGTTCTTCTCCAGTGAGTCCTTCCTTCTCATTAGGTAGCCAAAGTACTTGAGTTTCAACTTCAGGATCTGACCTTCTAAAGAGCAGTTAGGGTTGATCTCCTCTAGGACTGACCGGTTTGATCATTATATTCTACAGAAGGCCATAGCTCAGGCTTCAGTTAAATATCACTCAGCAGGCTCAGGCCTTTACTCAATCAACAAGTTTTCTGGTAGTTAGCAAATCTTTTTATCTATCACTGGCCCAGAGACATTAATTATTTTCTCACACCTGTAATAGCCATATTGTACGATTTCAACAAGCTTTGGTAAACATATTGCACAATATCAAGGACAGCCTAATATCAGCATGTGAGAACAATTTGTACATGTAGTCCTCGACTTACGACCACAAATGAGCCCCAAATTTCTGTTATTAGGTGAAACATTTAAATGAGTTTTGCCGTTTTATGGCCTTTCTTGCCACAGTTGTTAAGTGAATCCTGCAATTGTTTAGTAACATGGTTGTTAAGTGAATCTGACTTCCATATTGACTTTGTTTATCAGAAGGTTCCAAAAGGGGATCACATGACCCCAGGACTCTGCAACTGTCATAAATATGAATCAGCTGCCAAAGCATCTGAATTTTGATCAAGATTATTGGAAGGCTGTAAAGGTTGTAACTGTGAAAAATGGTCATAAATCACATTTTTACTGCCATTGTAACTTTGAAGTCACTAAATGAATTGTTGTAAGTCAGGGACTACCTGTATAAAGCTCAGTAATCTCTAGGCAAGGTGTATGACAGCATAGCTACTTTGTACGATGCTAGCAGGACATCATTGCTTGTTTGACAGCCTTTAAGAATCCTGCCAATTTGACTTGTTTATTGACTAAATGATTGAGTAAACCATAGGGTAGCAGGTGTTGTGAAGCCAGCACAGGCTATAGAGGCGTTCAAAGATTTGTGAATCCTTTCTAAGTTTTCAATATTTCTGCATAACTGTGACCTGAAACATGATCTGTTCTCCACACGTTCTAAACGCGATAAAACCCAATTAAAGAAATGAATCAAAGACGTCATACTCGTTCATTGACTTGATCCAAAGCTACATCTTTCTACGTGGGGAAAGTACCTATGCAGAAACACTGACAATTCAAAAAGGTGCACAAACTTTGAAGCATCGCGGTAAAAAACAAAAAACCTGCGACAACTAGAATAAACTCAATCTTTTCCAACGCAGCGCTTGCCACCTACGTTGCCCATGCATCTTCAACCAGCACGACCAATAAGCCGCTGGCTGAGAACGGTGAGAACTATAATCCCAACCCTACGAAGGGAATCCACGAGGGAAAACCGGTGAAAATAGACGGGTTGAATCTGAGTCACGGGACGAAGAGAAGCAAATAGGAACGCAAACCTAACACTTCCGGTTCCCATTTGAAGAAGTGGTCTTTTGAAAATCAAGGCGCCCTCGGGATTGCAGCGACGGGGCAGCGCTTCCAATCGCTTTGTCCGTATGTCCGCGGAAGGCGGCTCCTAAATGGAGAACCGGCCTCGGGTTATTTGTCGTCACCAGCAACTTGAAAGAATAGTGGACTTCAATTCCCAGAGATTCCCTAGCCAGCCAAATTAATGAACTTGCTGACTGAGGAATTCTGGGAGTTGGAGTCCACACGTCTTAAAGTTGAAGTATTTTTTTCCCGTCAAATATTTTTCCTCATTTGACAAGAGAAAGGAAGCTGGAGGTTACCAAGGATAGATTATAAATTATTTGCCTAATGTACTGACGCTTGGCATTTTACAGGTGATTTTAATGCACAGGATGTTCTATAAACAATTCTTAGGCATTTTGAAATGGAGTACAGAAAAACAGCGTTTGAATTCAATGTAAGTGGGACATAATGGGTTAATCTCCTGTTTTGTCCTCAATTCTGGTCTTTCTGAGAGGCAGCTGCTTCAAGCCAAAGAAACAAAAGTCTTGAAGCTTGAGAGGCTAATTCATATTTACAGCTAAGTACAATGTACAGTTTAGCCCTGCTTCCTACTTCATGGAAACCATGAATGTAGAATGCAGCTTAGTGTGTGTGCTTGCACATCCATTACTGTGAAAAATGCTTATTGATTGAAAATGTGAAGGAAAAGTTAGACACTGTATTCTAGGATCCTCTCCTAACTTTGGCTTCTTTGGCCTTTATGTGGTTACACCCCATTATGGCATTGAAATTAGTTAATTGTTCATGCATACAAAGGAATAGAAATAATTTTACTAGCTAAATCCACAGCAAATGCTTGCTTAAACGGAATCGCAAATGTAGACATGGAACAAGGTGACTATGTGAACAGGAAATCTGGAGAGCAGATGTGCTTAAAATACATTTTGAACTAAATGATTGTGCTAATATATATATTTTTTGCTAATACATAAAGTAATGCTATGCTGGGTGAAAAGAGGAACGGGGGGAGGGGGCTGCTGTGGTACTTGTTATTGGAAATTAGGGGCAAATGTGCTGATGATTGCTAGACATTGCAAATGCAAGGTAAGCAATATTAATAAACCTTGATAAGGTCATAAAATGACCCAAGAGTGACTGGCTTAAGGTGGGTTTATGGAGAAGTACCTATAAAAACTACTGTTGAAGGAGTGGCCTTTGCACGGGTTTAGTGGGAATGATCTCCCTGTGTCCTTTCTTCTATGCAGAATAAAGTTTTTGCAAACCTCCATCAGTTGCTCTCAGGAAATGACATAATTTTTGACTCCTAGCAACCAGATAGATTTTCTACATGAAGATCTTTTCATAATCTGGCCTTTCAAGTTTCCCAATGGTGTTCCCATTGCCACTGTAACTGAGTCCAGCCACTTTGCTGCTAGTCATCCTCTTTTTGCTGGCTGGGGAATTCTGGGAATTGAAGTCCACACTTCTTCAAGTTGCCAAGGTTGAGAAACACTGCACTAAGGAATAGAATAAAAATTTAAAAGACTTTATGTCCTTTCTGCCACTCAGAAAAACGCCAAAGATATGGTGGGGAGCAAACCCTCTCATATTTCCAATTATATGTGCAATGAAGTTCCACCTCATGAAGGTTTCCAACCAGTTTATATAGACTCCATAATTCAGGGGTTCTCAACCTTGGCAACTTTAAGACTTGTGGACTTCAACTCCCAGAATTCCTCAGCCAGCAAGAAGAGGATGACTAGCAGCAAAGTGGCTGGACTCAGTTACAGTGGCAATGGGTACACCATTGGGAAACTTGAAAGGCCAGATTTGCTGGCTGAGGAATTCTGGGAGTTGAAGTCCACAAGTCTTAAAGTTGCCATAATTAATTGCATCTGAATTACAAACATAACTTTGTCTCACTTGATTTTTGCCAAGGGAAAGGAGGATAAGTTTATCTGATCTCATCCTTGGAGTGCTTTACCTCCTCCTGCCAAGGATAAGACCATCCAAGGTTAAGGATTTTTTTTTTTAAAAAAAGTTGTGTATTGCAGTTGAGAAAGATCTGCACCATTCTGTACCTTGTTTCATTCCAAGGACAGGACAAATTAGAATAGAATAGAACAGAAAGAATTTAACTCTTTCATATCTCAAATAAATGCTTGTTTAAATCTGTAGTACATTGTCAACCATTACCAGCCAGTTTGGTTTAATGGTTAAGCCACCAGGTTAGAAAATGGGAGACCATGAGGTCAAGTCCCTGGGTGACTTTGAGCCATTCTCTCAGCCCAACTCACCTCATAGTTTGTTGTGGTGGGGAAAATAGGAGGAGGAAGGTGTGTTGGATATGTTCGCCATAACGGAAAGAGGTACATATAATTTCCGAAACTGCATCCACCCCAGCTCTGGCAATGGGGGAAAAGTCGCAATACGTTGGGACACATCATGTGATCTAGTTGATCTCTTCTAGTTAAATCTTGGATTGGAAATCACCAGGAAATCTCAGAGTTACAAATTAAACTAGGATGTTAAAACAAAAAATCTTAAAATTCTATATTGCTGCCAGGAGAATGATATGGACATGTCCACATAGGTATTAAACATCAAGTTTGTTTTGGAAGATGTTTATGTTCTAAATAAGAGAGCCCTAAGGGAGGAGGTGGAGGCAAAGAACTAAAAATGAGCTGTACGGTATATTTTAAAAAAATTCAATTTTTTTTTGTTCTGAAAATGCTGATGTTTACTTTATACTCCGTTTCAAAGAGATGATGTTTACTTTATACTCCGTTTCAAAGAGATTTTTATTTGATGATGTTTACTTTATACTCTGTTTCAAAGAGATTTTCATGTGACCTTTGCAAACACACCCCCCAAGTTCTTGATTCTGACACAAAACATTTGTAAGATACATACAAAGACATAATAATCTATAGTGCATTTATAATGAAAAAAGGACCTGTCAGTGGAAACTGGGCAAACATTTGTAGCTGTAATAATCAGGAAGAAGTGAGAGCAACATTTAATTTATGCTATTCATAACAAGGTCAGTAATGAAACATGGGTTTTACAAGAAATTCAAAGTTCAAAAATATTCTGCCACTCAGAGGAGGCTACACAGGGTGGACTAGTGGCCTTAACAAAAGCTTCCATCCATGTTCATAAAACAATTCAGAGAGGGGTAGTTAAGTAAAAGAATAACAATATCAATCAGAAACAAGAATAATACAATTTAAATACAAAAGCACAGCCTGCCTTAGTTCTCATTTAAATAATTAACCTATGACAATCTGTTTAGTAAAAATCTGTTATTTTCTTTTCAGGAACCAAAAATCTCTTCTTTTGTTTTTAGGAGCGTTGCCCATTCCTTCTGAAAGCCAGAACTGTGAGATCTCCTCAATCCCAGTCTGACATTGGAGAATCTTGACATGCTTCGGGCAAATATTTTTAACGATCTATATTGAAGTTGGGAAGACATTGGCCTAGCAGGAAAAGGACACATGGTTTTCCTCAGTTGGAGAAGATTGCTGCACTTTTGCGGTAGGACCAGCTTTGGAAAAGACGTGCAGCAGAAGCACAGAGGCTGTTTGGTTTGGAGGTGCTACCATAAAAGAACTTCAGGAAGACATGTAGATCCTGAACTGAGAATGTTTCTAGAGCAGAATACGGAAATCATTGATAGCGGGAACCTGACCCCAGAAATAAGATTACATCTTCTGACTCCTAATTGCAGGTTTTGGCATGACAAAGCTGCTTTGTGGCCTTACGGGGAGCCGTACTGGGCAATGTACTGGCCAGGCGGCCAAGGATTATCCAGGTATAGAACACCAGAAGGCTGAGATTTACCTGCTGTGCAATCAGTTTAATAGGAAGCTGACTAAATGGTGCTATAATAGTATAATAAAGGATAGTAAAAATAGAACTCACCTGATTTCCCCTAACAAAATATTATAAAGCCTGAGGCATATTAGTGTATCAAAGAATCCTTATCCCAAGTCATGTAGGACTTTGTTTCTCAGTTCTGCTGATAACCTTAATGAGTCTTCTTCAAATAAATTGCCCTTCAGTTTGTCAATTTCAGCTGTCATGGTTCTCAATACCGATCATATTGGATGGAGAATTCTGGGAGTTGAAGTCCATACATTGGGAAGGTGTCCAAGTTGGGGAAGGTAAACTGAGCAATAAACTCACTATATCATTCTAAGATACAATGCTGATAGATGAGTGTAATGCAAACCCAGCCTAAATCTCATAATCAGTACATGGAATGGTGTCCCAAATAGGGACTAGTTGCCAGTAGTACTAGATTAACAAAGAAATTGTATACTATTTATCATTGCCCTTAGTTATTAAACTAGATACAGCATTGTGGACCATTGAGATTTCCAGGTACTTTTCATAGGCTACCTATTATAGGGGGTACATTGTTCAGATAAGTTGAATTTATTGCATAAATTATTATGCTGAATTATATCTTCTGGAGCAGTTGAGGCCTTTTGAAATCAATACATCCAGGTTAAGGACTAGATTTAGAAATACAACTGAACAATGATCTCAAATCTTCAGAGTTAATATAGCTACATCCATACTAGGCTTAATTCCTGTTTCAATGATTGCTAGAATAACAATCTCAGTTGGTGCCTACAAATCTCAGAAGGAAATAGAAGCAAATAAAGCAAAGACTTGAAAGATTTTGATAATCTCACATCACATATCACAAGATCTTTTGCCGAGTTTGCCAAATTCTTTCTTTAGATTTTGCCATCTTGACCATTGAGGTTTTAATTTCCACCTCTTTTATGAATGCTATAATTGTTTTCCTTTCCTATTCCCAGAACCATTAGGAAACTTTAATTGGTGCTGGCTAGTTCTCTTGTGTTACTTGGAATTACAAACTTTTCTTAAACAAAGAAAACCTGTGTAGTCTACTGGTTAAGGTGTTTGACCAGAGACTAGAAGGCTCAATTGGCATCCTTGGGCTCATTGCTCTTTCTGAGCCCAACCTATTGCACAGAGTTGTTATTGTGAGGACAAGGTAGAACTATTGAGCTGTTCCTGTACAGGATATCACCCTAATAAATAGCAATAGCATCTAGACCAGGGGTTCTCAACCTTGGCAACTTTAAGACTTGTGGACTTCAACTCCCAGAATTCCTCAGCCAACAAAGCTGGCTAAGGAATTCTGGGAGTTGAAGTCCACAAGTCTTAAAGTTGCCAAGGTTGAGAACCCCTGATCTAGACTTTTATACTGCTTCATAGTGCTTTACAGCCCTCTCTAAGAGGTTTACAGAGTCAGTATTTTGTCCCCAACAATCTGGGTCCTCATTTTACTGACTTTAGAAGGATGGAAGGCTGAGTCAACCTTCAGCCTGTCAGAATCAAACTCCTGGCAGTGAGCAGTGAGTTAGCTTGCAGTACTGCATTCTAACTACTGTGCCACCACAGCTCTTTAAATAGATGAGGTAGTTTCATTTTGATCCTTTGAACCCAAACTGCCCCATACAAGGTATAACTACATATAGCAACCTTCCCCAATCTAGTGGCCTGATTTTTCAGCATGATGTATTTATTGGGTTCCTGTAGCATATTCAACCAAAATGTGATTTGCTTATGACTATAAAGTTGTGTGAACCCATCAATGTGACTTGTAAACCAAGGCTTGTTGCTTAATGTATTCTGGCACCTAGCCTTTTGTGCTTTACTCAGAAAATCAGATAGGCAACCTGCTGACCCAAAGCTATATGTGGCCTTCAGATCTTTCCCAGATGATGATGAAAACTGACCCAAATTTGAGAGGTGAGAAACAGAGCCATAATGTAAAATATTCCCAAAATTTCAATCCAAGCCACACACAAGATGTGTCCTACCCAGTTTTTAGCATTCAACTTCCAAAATGTCAGGGGTGCCTCTTGACCATTGAAAATTTACTTACTGTTAGGAAACCATGGCTCAGTAAAAAGTTCATAAGAACATTAAAGCAAACATTAAAATGCAGACTCAGCCACACTTACTGAGTTCATATATTGCACTGAGCCATAATGTGGTTTATTTTTTGAGTCTTTAGAATGGTATATATATGACCTACTTCCCTTTTCTTAAGCTCTCATACCAGAGAGATGTGGATGTTACAAATGTCATGCATCATATACAAGCTTTTATCTGAGTTCTACCACAACTCCTTTTAAAGCAGGGGTTCTCAACCTTTTTCAGGCTGCGACCCCGACCTGTCAAGCGCCGTGCATGCGTGGTGCTACCCCCTGCGCCGCGCATGCGTGGTGCTACCCCCTGCGCGGTGCATGTGTGGTGCTGCGCCGTACATGCGTGGTGCTGCACCATGCATGCGTGGTGCTGTGCTATGCATGCGTGGTGCTGCACCGTGCATGCGTGGTGCTGCCCCCTGTGCCGCGCTTGCATGGTGCTGCCCCCTGCGCCACACATGTGTGGTGCTGCCCCCTGCAAACGGGCGGCGGCAGGCAGGCCCAGGTGCTCCTGGGCGGCCGCGGTGGCAACGGTGCAGGGCGACCACAGGCTGGGCCACCAGCTGGCCCAGCCCAAGGGAGGTAAAAAACCCGTCGGGCCCCACATGCGCCAAAAACCCTCCCTGCGCCCGCTGCTGCCCTGCTAGCCTTACCTTCGGCGGCGGCAGGCAGGCCCAGGCACTCCTGGGCGGCCGCGGCAGCGACGGCACAGGGCGACCACAGGCTGGGCCACCAGCTGGCCCAGCCCAAGGGAGGTAAAAAACCCGCCGGGCCCCACGCGCGCCAAAAACCCTCCCTGCGCCCGCCGGCCTCCCACCTCCCACCCCTGGCCCTCTTTTACTTACATTTTTAGTAGTTGCTCAGCAGGGAAGGGTGGAAACTTCCGGAGAGCTCGCCTTTGCTGCAGACAACTTGCAGCACCGTTTGCAGACTGGGACTTTTTGCGGGCTTAGCAGGGCGGAGACAGCCTGGACAATTCCTATTGGCTTTTGAAAGCCAATAGAATTAGACTCTATTCAAGAGAGTCTATTCTATTGGCTTTCAAAAGCCAATAGAATAAGAGGGAGTAGCACAGCTAAGGAAAAGGGGGAAAAAATGGCGGACTGCGTTGTTTGGCAACCCCCGTGAAATGGTCGTTCGACCGCAAATGGGGTCGCGACCCGCAGGTTGAGAACCACTGTTTTAAAGGGTTTATTTTTACAATGTCTCTATTTTTACATACCTATGTATTGTATACCTTGTGTTGTGCTTTTACTTATATTGACCACCAGGTGATAGTATATGACAGTTTTGTCCTCTTTAGAATTTATCAGCTGAACCCAGTTAATATTGCCCCTGGTGACCATTATAGATAAAGCACCATAATAGTTTTGGTTCAGTATCTCAGAGGCTCATGAGTTTGGGAGAGGTGACCATGGAGGTTTTCTAGTCCAACCCTCTGCCCAGGATAAGGGTACTGAGACCATTTCAGTGAAATTGCTATCCAATCTTAGCTTGAAAACAACCACCACCACCGAAGCATCCATCACTCCAGGAGGCATGCTTAATAGCTCACATGGTCAGGAAATTGTTGCTTTTCAGTTTGGATTTCAGCCATGAAATCCACTCCATTCTCAGGCATTATACAAAATAAATCCATGCCCTGTGACATTTAAACAATGAAAGTTGACTATTATTTTTCCTATTTTTTAGATTTAACCTTTCTTTACATGATTCCATTTTCAAGCTCATCATCTTTGTTAGTCTTCACTCTTTCCAATTCCTTCTTGTATTATAATGACCGGAATTACACCCAGTATTCTGGGCATTCTGGGATGACCACTGTATTTCCTATTATTTTAATGAATTGTTATGTTGATACAGCCCAAGATTTCATAAGCCTAGCTTTTGTGTCCCTCTTTGTGGTGTAGCACAATTCATGAAAGCAAACCGCTTATTATATTAAGTAATAATTGAAATAAATATGGCTTAATATACTTAATATAATCTATTAAGACATCCTTCCACTTATGAATTCCAGAGGTGGCCTTCACGGTCATTTAGTTAGGGTTAATTAAGCTCCTGAATTTTCAATTATATCCAATGGATATTTTTGTCACAGGATGAGAAGCTCTCTCTCTTGAAGTTCAGCTTGAAGTATGGTTTGTAAAAATAAAAATTTGTAACAACCATAATTTCTTTTAGTCATTCTCATACAATTTTAACTTAGTTGATGATGAAGCACTTTCATATTAAAAGACAAAGTTGTTAGCATTTTGCTTAGAGATGTAAGCTTCATCTTCAGATCAAATTGAGTTAAGGCATTTTGAAGAGCTGATTAACAGACTTTGCAAGATTGATTTTTTTTTTTACTATTCTTTATTTTCAAAATATACTCAGATATCTTCTTGATAATCCAAAAGTGGTCCAAAAGAAGAAAGTTCTGGATCTAGGAAGTGGTTGTGGAGCAACAGCTATTGCAGCTACACTAAGTGGAGCATCACAAGTTGTTGCAAATGATATTGATCCCGGTAAGCTATTTTCTACCAAATGTAGGACAAGCTAAGTTCATTAGGATAAACTTATAGTGTCAATCATGTTTTGAAATCTAAAGATCTGTATTAGATTTACACATAATGATAAGTCTGGAGTTTTAAACTATGGTTTAACAAGCTCACACATAATATAACTACAATGGGAAGTGGGTAAAAAGAAAAAAGACAATGCTGAGTCATGATTTGTTGGCGCTAAGAACCAGTCACAAGCATGTCTTGAGCGGAAGCTGACAACGTCTGTCGTGTTTATTGCTTTTATATCCCTTGTTACATATACAAACTTTCTTAATCATTCGATGCTTGACAATCGTTTATTCATTAGATAATTCTTTCATCTAACAAACTATTTTCTAGTTACATATTATATGGTCAACAACTAGATAAGGAACAAAGACAGAAGATAGAAGAAGGAACTAACAAAGATAGGAAGATAGAAGAAGGAACTAAGCCTGTTATCTATTTCAGTACGTGAGGCATTAAGTCAAGGGGGTGTTCTGTGACCTTTTGGCTGCTTCACTGGGCAAAGGGTATAGGAGCAAAGGGTATAGAATTATGAGATTTGTGGGGGTGCAAAGCACGGCAGTGTACTGCACGCGCATGCTACCCCTACAATGATTGATTTCATATCTCAAACCAGACCATATGTTGGTTTAATTTCATGTCATAAATGCTTTTAAAATAAGAGAGCAGGTCATCTTCAGCAAATGTCTATTTTTTGAGAATGATAAGCACTGACTCTCACATGGAAAGAATACTGGAAATGCTGGTGTATCTATACCTGGCAGGTTCTGGAAATGTTCTCTATTATATAAAGCAATGTTGCTCACCTTGGCAGCTTTAAGAGATGTGGACTTCAACTCCCAGCTGGCTGGCAAATTCTGAGAGTTGAAGTCCACACCTCTGAAATTTACCAAGGTTGAGAAACACTGATATAAACAACAGCTTTCAAATGCTTTATTCTCCCATCTGAAGGTATTTGAGGCAAAAGAGGTTCCTGCATGGGAAGCCTGTCAGTTGGTCTTATTTTGAAATCTTACATTTAAAAACTTACTTAATAGAGACAATAAAGTGTATGTAGAAGAATACATCTAACTCAGGGGTTCTCAACCTTGGCAATTTTAAGACTTGTGGACTTCAACTCCCAAAATTCCTCAGCCAGCAAAGCTTTGCTGGCTGAGGAATTCTGGGAGTTGAAGTCCACAAGTCTTAAAGTTGCCAAAGTTGAGAACCCCTGATCTAACTTAATGTGAATGAAGTGGGAAGGCAAGCAGCAAGCATATTTTTTGCTAGGAAGCAAGAACATTACCCTGCATTAGATCTTCTCTAGAAGAGGTTATATCTAAATTTCAGATCACATTTGTCAGCTTTCTTGCATTCTTCCTACAGCAATTGAAAAAGAAAACATTACCCAACATTTTAATTAATTTTAATTAATTTATTTTCTTGGTATCTCAGTTGCAGCTGCTGCCATAGTGCTTAACTGTGAACTGAACAACATAGATCCCATCCCTGTTTTAACAGAGAACTTGATTGGTACTGATATAGGCAAGTGGGACCTTATTGTCTTAGGGGACATGTTTTATAATGAGGAACTTGCAGACAGCCTCTCCGAATGGTTGAAGAAATGCATCCAGGATGGTCACACTGAATTGCTGATCGGGGATCCTGGCAGACCCTATTTTGTGACCAACCAATTTCAGAGAATGTTGCACAAAGTTAGTGAATATGCTCTTCCTAAATCATCACCGGAAGAATACAACGGTTCAACCAAAACTTTTATCTGGAATTATCAGCCTTAAATTTCAGGGGTCTTGGAAATATGAAATCAGTTGATGTTACTTTGAATCTCTTGAACTCCAGTTCCCATACATTGATATTTTAGCCTCTATCACTATGTACATTCCAGTATGTTTGAACACTTTATTTGCAGCCATATTAGAGTGGGACAACAGTATGACATACAATCAAAAGAAAAACTTTTGCCTGATTGTGATCGAGAATGCATTATTTAAAAATATCCTCAATACTGTTTACGAGAATAAAAATACATTTTATTTGTAGAGGGTGGCCTAGCAACAGTAATTTTATATCTAATGGAACTTCTAAACTCAGGCACTATACGTGACAGCTAGTTACTGGTACTGGGTAGTCAGTGGATGACCCATCTAGGAAGGGGGAATCCTTGGGAAAGTTTGCTGTATGTTGATTTCTGGAACATTGTCTTCTTTTCATGCTGTTCTATAACATCTACATCCATGAGAATAAATGTTTTGATCTTTAATTGTTGGTTCTCATCTATCATGTCTGCTCAGCCACTCTAGCACACATTTGATGTAATATCCTGATCCAAAATGGAATATCATGCTATCCATTCAGGCATGGCTTTATTACTCATGTTTGCAAACGAATGGATCATTCTGGCTTGATGTCTTTATTAAGCTAATTATTATTGTACACACTCAATTACTGAATATGTTCACAAAGGCTGCTTTCTGTTTCAACACAAACTATTCTCGTAGGTTTGATCAAGCTTTGTATTTTCTATATTTTGACTTACTATACTCCATATACTGTCCTGAACAGTGCTGGGTGAGAATTCTTTTAAGTTGTGCTAAATTAATTGATTAGGATGAATGTCAAATTCCTTATTCAACAATAATTAATAGTAATGCATGATAGAAGTAAAAAGTAAAAGATTACTACATCAATTTACAGAATGTCAAAATCCACAATGGTCAATATTTTTCTTATTACTAAAAACAATGATAATATTCTAGTGGGATAATTTCCAAAAAGAATTCATGTCAGTTTTCTGTAGCAAAAGTAATCAAGAGCCTTGTGTCAGTTTACAGACTAACATGTTTATTTTGGCAAAAACTTTCAAAAATAAAACTTCAATGAATATTACTGTAAGTTGTCTTTAATAGTTGGTTGAGAAGAAGGGGTTACAAATCAAATAAATAAAAACACCTTAACTGGAATATGGCAGTGACGGCGAACCTCTTAGAGACCGAATGCCCAAAAAACAGTCCTGCCTGCCCCCGCTCCACTCCCGCTCTGCCCAGTCCCACCTGCTCCGCCCCCACCCTGGACCTGCCCACCCACAGGGCCAGCCACTGTCTCCACAGATTGCCCAGGCGGCCCAGCAGCACCATGGTGGCCATGCCCTCTCCCTGTGCCCGTAGCAGCATCTGTGTGCGACGGGACATGAGAGCGGAGTCTTGTCCTCGCTGCCCAGCTGCCATGTCCTTGGCTGCGCTGCTCTGAGTGGGCTGTGCTCAGGGGTGACTCACCTCCGGGGAGGTTGCTGGTGAGGGGGCCACAGGGGGAAGTGGGACTGGGGCGACGGCGCGAGTGCCCACAGAGAGGGCTCTGAGTGCCGCCTCTGGCACTCGTGCCATAGGCTCGCCACCACTGGAATATGCCATCCCATTCTGCAGGAACCAGCAAAGCCCCACATTTGCTTCTTCCCTTAAAAATTAAAATATTGAGTTTTACAAACACACATTCTATGACTGGTTATTAATAGAATTAAATGAAATTCATGCACTGTCAAACTTGAAGAAGGTTTTATTCAGATACAAACAAACCATGGCTCCTGTTACAATGGATGCCTAGAAATAGAACTGGTCGTCACCTAAATGACAGCAGGGCAAGCAGCACAAGATGCTTCCATGAAATTTGCTCCATTAGCTTAATGGTGTTTTTTCTGCTTTTTGCATTCCCACATTTACTGTTGGTCTTTTATTAGTAAAAATGTTTTTTTAAAAGTAGTGCCCCAAAGCTTCACAAAAATGCAGAACACTGATACAATCTAGCTTGGAGAAAAACAAACATGAATAGCATGTTTGCTCTTCTCCAACTGAAAGTACAGTTATCAACAGCAAATGTTGTTACTAATCAGAACTTCGGAGAAGACTCAGAAATGGTCCCTGGGGGGTGGGGGGGGGAATGAAAGAAGTAGTGCCTTGTGATTTCAAACAAAAATCAATAAACAGTCCACGAAACCTGCTTGAATTTTTTGGGCCCAACCAGCTGCTCCAGTGCTTCTCGGGAACGATCTGCAAATAAAGTATGCTATGTTTAGTTTTTATTTTTAAGGTTAAAGAAATGTTTATGACAGGAACAAGACTAAACAAGTAGTGGGAAGGAATGGGCTTCTATTATTTTTCAACCAGACCGTTGTATAAATAACCAAAATCCACTTCAATATGTTGATCTATTATATTCTCCAGCATGTGGATTACGAATCCACAAGAGGATGGGTTTATATCCAGCTCCGCTGCCCATAGACTAGGACCAAATTTCTTAGCTCCGCCTCCAACCGGGACTTCCTGTCCTCCCAACCGGGCTTCCTGTCTCCCAGTTTTTTCCTAGTCTTCAGCCCGTCAACAGCTCTTCGAGCTAGGCTCCTGAATAGGATCGAGTTTTAGCAAGTTAGGTTAAAGGTTTCTTTTTAAAAGATATTTGGAAAGGAAAGTTAGCTTAGAATCTTTTAGTCTCCAAGAACAATCAGCAGAAAGGATTCAAAGGAGCCGGTCCAGGGACCTCCCCACGGTCCTTCGGGACCACGCGGTGGGAGCAGGGAGGAGTATCGCTCCGGCACGGATCTACGGCCTGAATCCTCTCGGCAGAAGAAGATTTCCCCCCCGAGAGGCACCCCAGCTCCAGCGGAGACGAGGACTCCTGCGGAGGACGATCACAGGATTCCGTGACATCCAAATCGCAAGTGGGGTTTGCGGTGGGGGGGGAGGAAAGCGCCGCTGAGCCATTAGGCCAGCACTTGGCGCGGAGCCCCAGAGCGGCCGCGAGGGCAGCGAGTCGGGGGTCTTGGGCGGCCATTAAGGACCGCGTGGAAGGAGGCAGCCGCCATTTTGGGCCATCGGCCTCCGGATTTTGGCGTGAGGGGCCATTTTGGAAAAGGGGCGGTCCCATCCAAGGGCGGCAAGGTCGGCCATTTTTACGCAGGCCCGAGTCACCGGGGCAGGCCGGAGAGCCGAGCAAGGTGGGGGGGCTTTAGGCGCCGCAATCTATTGCAGACGGTGGGGACAACAGTCGCAGCCTGAAGCAACAGCAAGCCCAGCCACCCTAGAGCCTGCTGAGTCAGGCCGAGAAAGGGAGTTTTGGAAGTGTGTGAGTGATCTTGGGGGGTTTATTTCCTTTAAACCCCGGGGATAATCAGCCCGCAGACCTACCCAGAGGGAGTCTGCCTGCCTGTCTCCGCCAGTGCTTCTGTGCAGAAGGGGGCCTTGCCCCACCTGCCTGTGGAGCTAAGCCTCCCATTTACTCCCGCTTGTCTGGAGATTTCTGTAAGTCTCCCAGACGCACAATGGCAGACAGCGCGTCGCCTCAGGTGTACCAAGGCTCAAGCCCCCCCCCTCCCTCCCCAAAACGCAAGGCCATGGATCCGGAACTGGGGGGGGGCAAGAAGAAGGCAAAAACAAAGCACCTAAACAAAGAGCCATCGAAGGCAGCCGAGCGACAGGCCTTAAGACGGCACCAGGTGCTAGAGAGAGAATGTGCCAAGGCCCAGAGACTCCAGGCCAGAGAGACCGAACAGGCTGATTTTTCCCAATCCACACCTTCCACACCAGAGCATGCTGATCCCACAGACACGCAGAGGGAACAGGAAATCCCAGACCTACCAGGAGGGTGGTCTGAACAATTACAAGCATTTATGCAGAAGGCATTTGATAAGTTTATGACTACTAAACTTTCCTCTTCTCCTCAGGAGCACAGCAATCAGCCAGCACCCCCGCCTCGCAGGGGAGGCGTGTCCACCCCAACCTCCGAGGAATCTGAGTCCTCCTCACAGATTACAGAGGAGGAACCGGAGGACTGGGAAGCATCGGGACGCCAGCTGTCAGAGGATGAGGATGAGACCCCAGAACAGGCCCCAGCCTCAGGGCTGTTCAATTCAGCTGATTTCCGTTCACTCATGCTCAAGATCTGTTCCACCCTGTGCCTGTCAGCTAGGCCAAAGGTGACAAAACCCGCCTCCCCCGAGGAGGAGGAGGAAGGTAAGGTTCATCCGGTGTTACACCCACCTGCACCGGAGGAAATAAAGGTACCGTGTCCATTAGTATTCCGCACTGCGCTGGAAGCACAATGGGCCTCATTGGCAACCACACCATCTCCAAGTAGCACAGATAAAAAGATACTAAATGTATGCAATGCCTTAGCTTCCCTCATAGAGGTGCCCAAGGTGGATGAGCCACTAATATCTCTCTTTGCCTCATCCGCCATTCCAGGAGATATGGCGGAATCCATGAAGGCCGAGGACAAGAAATTCGAGTTTGCACTTCGCAAGACGCACAGCTCGTCAGCCTGGGCAATCAGATCCGCGCTCGCAGCCTCGCTGGCAGCCAGGGCTTCAATCTTGTGGCTTCAGGATCTGCAGGCAAGTCTAACACCAGACCAGGTACGTGCGCACCAAACACTAAACAAGCTGCTGATGGCGGCAGAGTACATGGCAGACACCACCCTGTCCTCTTCCAAGTATTCGGCCAGGGCCATAGGTTCCACAGTAGCTTCTAGAAGGCTCCTCTGGCTCAAGACATGGAAGACGGACCTTAAGTCTAAGTGGCGCCTAGCCACCGATAAATACTCAGGATCTAAACTGTTTGGGACCATCCTTGACCCGTATGTAATCGAGGACAAGAACAAGAGGAAGATCCTCGCCCACCCGTCCAAGGGGACGGATAGGCGACAAGAGTTCCGCAGGCAGGGGTTCCGTCAGAACGGGACCGGCGATGGGAGGCAGCCCTTTCGCGGGGGGCAGTCCTGGGATTGGCCCAGAAATCAGCGCCCCTCCTCATCGAGTCAGGAGCGCTTCCAGGACCGCCCGGCCGCAGGCAGGGGCCAGTTCCCAAAACGCAATGCCAGAGGCGGGGCGGGACGACCCTACAGGCGCTCAAAGTGACGCCTGGGACAGCCCCATAGGGGGTCGCCTGGCGCTGTTCAAGGAAGTGTGGCAGGCCACCACAACAGACGCCTGGGTAAGGGACACCGTAACTCACGGCCTAGCCTTAGAGTTCTACGCTCCCCCCCCGAACCAGTTCAGACGTTGCCCAGAGTCAAGAAATCCCTCAAAAGCAAAACTTCTGAGACAGGCCATAGAACATCTGATAGAGATAAGAGCCATAGAACCGGTTCCGCAAGAACAGGAAAGACAGGGGTTCTACTCCATCCTGTTCGTCGTACCCAAGACATCGGGGGGATGGAGGGCAATCCTAGATCTCAAGAGATTGAACCACTTCATAACATACAAAAAGTTCAAAATGCAGTCCCTCAAATCCATCTTGGCCAGCATTCGAAAAGGGGATCAGTTATCATCCATAGACCTCACAGAGGCATACTTACACATACCAATAAGGCAGGAAGATCGCCAATTCCTACGTTTCTGCCACCAAGACAGACACTTCCAGTACAGGGCCTTACCCTTCGGCCTCTCGTCGGCACCCAGAGTATTCACAAAGGTGTTGGCGGTGTTAGCAGCACGCCTGCGCAGCCTACCGGTGCGGGTCCTATGCTACCTGGACGACATACTGATCCTGTCAAGGTCCTTACAAGCAGCTCACGCAGACTTGAGGGTCACACTAAGCACACTACAAGAACACGGCTTCTCCGTAAACTACAAAAAGAGCCATCTAACACCTTCCACACGCCTGCAACATTTAGGGGCGGTCATAGATTCAGAAGCAGGGTTAGTACACCTCTCACAGGACAGGCGGGACAGCGTTCGAAAGCTCGCACGCACCATCCAGGGGAAGGGGTCAGCCACAATAGTGCAACTATCTCAACTCCTAGGGAAAATGATATCCTGCCTGGGCATCGTTCCATGGGCCAGACTCCACTCCAGAAGGCTCCAATGGTTCCTTCTCCCCTACCAAAGGAAAAGGCAGGCAGCATCCCTCAGAAGGGTCATCCTTCCTCCTCAGGTCCTAGCATCCCTCCGATGGTGGACCTCAACCGCCACGGCCAAGGGAACGCTGATCAAGGAACCAGACAGAATAACAGTCACCACCGACGCCAGCCAGTTCGGCTGGGGAGCCCACTTTCAGGACCAGATAGCTCAGGGCAGATGGACGCCCAGGGACCTGGGTCACAGCATCAACTGGCTCGAACTAAGAGCGATCCACTTAGCCCTTCAACAATTCTCTCCCTACCTGGCCGGAAAGCACGTGCTAGTCCTAACGGACAACGTGACTGCCAAAGCACATGTGAACAAACAGGGAGGGACCAAATCCACAGTCCTCATGAAGGAGGCGCGAGAACTGGGACTTTGGGCAGAGGCGCATCTAGGGTCAATAAAGGCAGAGCACATATCGGGGGAGGCGAACAGCCAAGCAGATTCACTGAGCAGAGCCACGGTGAATCAAGCGGAGTGGAAACTGGACCCGAGCCTGTTCGAGGCCATCTCGAACAGGTTCGGGCGGCCACTAGTAGATCTGTTCGCGTCTCACATGAACAAGCAGCTCCCTCGCTTCATGTCCAGGTTTCCGACCTGGGGAGCAGAGGGAACGGATGCTCTCAGGTGCAGGTGGCCCCCGGGGCTGATGTACGCATTCCCGCCTCCTCCGTTGATACAGGCAGTCATCCGCAAGATCATCCTAGAAGGAGCGGAGGTGATCCTGATTGCCCCACATTGGCCACGCCGGCCTTGGTTCGCAGACCTGGTGGACCTGTCAATTTCACCAGCCTGGATAATACCTCCCCACCAGGTGTCGCTCAGCCAGGGGAAGCTGCAACACCCAGACCCACAATGGCTACAGCTAGCCGCTTGGCACTTGAGAGGGAGGGACTAGCAAGACAGTCCTTTTCGAAGGACGCCATAGAGATCATCCAGGCTGCCCGCCGGCCTTCCACTAACAGAGTGTATGAGGCAACGTGGAAGAGCTTTGTCAACTGGTGCGGCAAGCAAAAGATAGACCCCTTAACGGCGACCATTCCCATCGTCATAGATTATCTGGTAGAAGGGGTTAAGAAGGGCCTAGCCCTTAACACTATTCGCAGACAGGTGGCAGCCATACAAACCGTGATCTCCTGCGACAGCAGGGAGTCATTATCACAGCATCCGGCTGTAAAAGCCTTCATGAAAGGGGTAGCCACAGTACGACCTCCGGTGGTACACCGTTACCCGTCTTGGGATCTGCCCAAGGTTCTCCAGGCCCTAACATCTGTTCCGTTCGAACCACTGAGACTCTGCTCACTCCGTCATCTGACATGGAAGGTAGCCTTCCTGGTGGCCATCACATCGGCTAGGCGGATCTCGGAGTTGGGAGCTCTCTCGGTCCGAGCGGACCTGATGATCATTTCAGAGGACACTGTCACATTACGCCTAGATCCAGCCTTCATCCCAAAGGTCAACTCCTGGTTTCACAGGGCACAGGAGATAGCATTACCAAGTTTCTGTCCAAATCCCTCTGACCCACGGGAACGGCGATGGCACAATTTAGATGTGCGCAGGGCCTTACTCATTTATACCAAAAGGACATCTGCCTTCCGGAAATCGGAGTCGCTATTTGTCTCCTTCCAACCAGCGACCATGGGTCACAGGGTTTCCTCCTCAACCATTGGCAGGTGGATCAGGGCATGCATAGCAGAAGCCTACGGGGCACAGTCATTGCAGGTTCCGACAGGAATAACGGCACACTCCACCAGAAGTGCGGCCACATCAGCGGCCTGGCACACGCAGGCACCGGTGGAGGAGATTTGTAGGGCGGCAACATGGGCGTCCCCGGTTTCCTTCATTAGAAGTTACAGGATAGATCGTTTCGCTGCGGCAGGGGCCTCCTTCGGGAGACGATCGCTGCAGCAGGTCATTGCCTCAAATGAGACCTCAGCCTAGACTCCCACCCGGGGGACATGGGAGGGCTTGGGTATGTCCCATCCTCTTGTGGATTCGTAATCCACATGCTGGAGAAAGAGCGTTGTCTTACCTGAACGCTTCTTCTCAGCATGGGGATGGAGAATCCACACACCCTCCACTAACAGTCTAGGCAGATTTGAGTTACAGGAATATGAACAGGAGCCACGAGGACCAAACTACGTTGAAGGAGCTTCGCCGGTGAAAAAACTGGGAGACAGGAAGCCCGGTTGGGAGGACAGGAAGTCCCGGTTGGAGGCGGAGCTAAGAAATTTGGTCCTAGTCTATGGGCAGCGGAGCTGGATATAAACCCATCCTCTTGTGGATTCTCCATCCCCATGCTGAGAAGAAGCGTTCAGGTAAGACAACGCTCTTTTTGTTGGCTTTTAAGACTGTTCATCCTCCTAATATTTTATAAGCATGTTATGGCTCTCTTAATGGCAGGAGTTTCCCAGAGCAAGAATTCAGAGAATGAAAATATGCTTTAACTTTCAACAAACAATTCCAGAAAGTGTGAGAAAAGAAAGGCCAAAGTTCTTCAACAGAAAAGCATAATAGAAAATGCACAAACTTTGAAACAAGAGTGGATTATAAATTCTGTGCCATTTTTTCCTGGATTCAGACCATCAACTCTTTAAAATGGTTACTACTACTACTACTACTACTACTACTACTACTACTACTAATAATAATAATAATAATATAGTAATGATGATGATGTTGATGTAGTAATAATAATAATAATAATGTTGGAAGGAACCTTGGAGGTCATCTAGCACCATGCTTAGGCAGGAAACCCTATACCACGGGTGTCAAACTCGCCACATTGCATGACTTGTCACGATGTATCGTGACTCTTTTTGCATTGCCGGCAATGGGGTGGGCGCAGCTTCAGTATGATGAAACCAGCCCGTGGGCTGGCAGTTTGACACCCCTGCCCTATACCATTTCAGACAAATGGCTGTCCAGTCTCTTCTTAAAAACTTCCAGTGTTGGAGCATTCACAATTTCTGGAGGCAGAAATTTTCATATCTGAACTAAAATCAAGACGTAATTCCTAACTGTGTTGTTCAAACCTTTGGAAATTACAACTTAGATCAATGTTTTTCAACCTTGGCCAATTGAAGATGGATGACTTCAACTCCCAGAAATCTAGGAGTGCTGGATAGGGAATTCTGGGAGTTGAAATCCATCCATTTTCAAGTGGCCAAGGTTGAAAATCACTAACCTAGATCATTCCTGACATGGAGAATCTCACAAAGCAGTTTTTTAAGACACATTTTTCTTTCAAGAAAGAATGTTCATATTAAATTCTTAATGAATTTTTCTAGTAAGTTCTTTCACTGTATAAATGCTAATAATTATATTACATCCTCATCCATGGAAGTCGAAGAAGCAACTATTGGAAAAGGAGACCAACCTTTTTTTCTTACTAAGAAAATGTGAGTTTGAATGTTAAAACTGCAATAACAGCCAGCAGTAAGATAAGTAAAGATAATTATCAGATAATAAAATAATAAGAGAATCAGTGTGATATAGTATTTAATGGAATGTCTCAGATTCTTATGGCAGCTAACCATGGCAGCTCTGTCTGGGATTTGGATCAGTTGCTCTCTCTCTCACTCACAGGGTTGTTGTGGGGAAAATTAGGAGGAAGGAACGATCCTTACATTGCTTTGAGCCATTGTATAAAATGTGGATTCTAAATCTAATAAGTAAAATAAATAAATCTAATAAATAACTATATCTCCTACCAATGAATTAGCACCAATATCTTTGGAAAAAACCCTTCATGGTGATATTTAAACATACGACCGAATTATAATTAGCTAGTATATGCAAAGGACATAGTTTTGGCTTGTGTGACTTCCATTTTCCCTTAGTCTTCTTAGTGTAGATAGCTATTTCTCAGTGCTCAGAAAATCTGACTTTGTTAAATTTTTAAATATGAGTCTGTTAATATCTTTAATTTTTTAAAGAGATTAACTAGGGCTTTTCTATTCTTGGAAAGCAGTTTTACAATCATAGGAGGACTCCTGTTTTAACCTCACTCTGGCTTTTAGATAGTATACCGGTAGCAGTAGTTCTAAAATACAAAGGATAGTTGGCATTTAATTCTTCACCCTGCTTTACTGACTTTCATTTGTAAACTTACTGATTAAATAAGTTAGAAATGCTTTCTTTCAAAGCCAAGTTATGTCACACACATGATGATGTTCTGCAGCTAATGATATCGTAACACATGCAATGTCATTTTGACGCCACTTGATGTGGTTTTCAGTGAACATCTATGACAATCTACTCTAGTCAAGATTTCAAGTCACCTGTTACGAGTGGACATCCATGAAACAGAAGAATATATATCATAGGACAGTATGTGAGGACAGCTTCCACAGCTGTATCTGTCAAATTAACACATCGTTCCATATGGATCTCCTATTAAGGATAAAGAATAATGCCATCAGTAGTATCATTAAATAAATAAATAAAATAAATCTCTGTTTTGTGAAATATGATTGGAACAATAAGAAGGGCATTAGAAGAGAGATTATGGAAGAGACTAATATCTCAAATAATTGCATGAAGTCATTGGTGTTCCTAATCTCTCACAGGATGAATTGCTCTAAAGCAGGGGTGTCAAACTCACAATGTCATGTGACATGTCGTGCCGTATCACGACTTTTTTTGCCATTGCCGGCAATGGGGGTGGGCGCAGTTTTGCTATGATGCATCTGGCCCGCGGGCTGCCAGTTTGACACCCTGCTCTAAAGTAATTTGAATCTCATATGCTAGAGTACATTGAAATTTACCAAGGAGTTTCTTCTTGATAATATTTCTGTTACTTCCAAAACAAAAATAAAAACAAAGGTGACAAAGGACAATTTTTCTCATTCGCTTCTGTATTTCAGTAATATACTGTAGTAAGTATACTGTGACATGAAGAAAGCATCATATGAGTTAGAGAAAAATCTCACCTCTACCTTAATTTTAGATTCAGAAATATATATTTGAGCTGGCTGAATTTTGGAAGCATAGGGAAATTGATTTTACAAACAGTTTTGACTGCTTTAGTAAAGATTTGTTTTTATCTATGTTTTAGTCTCTTGCAGTAGTGTATTTGTATTTCAAAAGAGATCCGGTATACTGCAGCTCATGCAACTGTATGAACCTATTAGGCTCCCCCTGCCCCAGCTGATTACTATTCTCTTTTGAACACTTTATCCTACAAGTCACAATATTTAATTCAGGAAAGGTGGAGAAAGTGAGGTAACATAGAATGAAGAACAAGAGACAGAAACTGAAGGGGCTGAATAAATATATTACAGTCTTCATGTGTTCTAAGGTTATTTCAGCTAAAACCTTTGGTTCAGCATTTATAAATCTATTCTTATTTATGTATTCCTTGGCACAGAGGAAATCATGTGTGAAATAATATGCAAGAACAGACAAAAACCAGAAGACAACTTTAAGATATATTTACTGCCCAATAGTACTAGTGAAAAACAACATACTATGTTTATATAGCAATAGCAATAGCACTTAACTCATATGATCTACATTAAGTCTGGCACACTGCTCTGTGGAGTTCACCCAACAGCTGTCAATTAAAAAAGTATCCTTGAGTGTTAATAAAAGTTTTGAGCGTTGATGTAGTATTTCTCCCCTCCCACATATGTAACTTTCTAATAGCAACTTTAATTAAACGTATCCAAATGTTACCTTTAAATTGTTTGAACACATTCCACGAACAAGTGCCATCACCCCATCATCAGTGACCTAAATGGACAAAAGGATCTTTTATCAAGTGGAAGCCAAAATATTATTTCTTCTCTTCCAATAATGGAAATCCATATATATCTATTGGGTTTTTTTTAATTTATATGTGTTTTCAAAATAACTTGTATTAAAAACAGAAGAAAAGTACAATAAATAACAAGGCCAGATAAAAAGTTCCTTAATCAACAAGGAAAGTCAAATTTCTTATAATCAAAACCAATAAGTAAAAGCTCTGGAAAAAAACCTGAAATTTAATAGAAATTAAGTCTGAAGTTTAGAGAACAAAGATCAGATGCATAAGTATGAGATGAGGATACCTGACCTAATAATACTTGTATAAGCACATCTTGGAATTGTGGTTGATAGCAAACAGAAAATGAACAGCAGGGTGAATGTGATTGTAAAGCAGATGCGTACAATTTTAGGCTGAATCAATAGAATTGTATTTTTCAAATCATGTGAAATAATTATTGCACATTACTTTGTTTTGGTCAGATCACAAATGAGGTACTTTGTCCAGTTTTGAGCACCACACTTTAAATAGGATTCAAAAGTTCAGCAACAGACAATAAAGATGAATACAGGATTGGAAACTAAGCCATATGAAAAGAGATTGAAAGAGGTATAAATGTGGTAGAGAAGCCTCAAATATCAATAAACATTTACTTAGGATATCAGCTTTAGGACAAGGCATAAGTGTTTCAGCTTGCTAAACTGTAATCCCAGGGTATTATGGGGACAAGGCATAAGGGATAAACAGAAAATCTTTGCATATATTATAGCTAAAAATATACTGCTGAAAAGAGAAGTATATTGTTAAATGGGAAGTACATCAGTGGAAGCTATGCTATGGTACTGCTGAAATGAGTTATGATAATTTTGTGGTTAACTTTTCTACAAGCTTGAAAGATGACTGCTTTATTACAATTAGGTAAAGGCTTACTGTAAAAGGATAGGAGAACAATTTGTGACCCTGTAGTATTAAGTATGCTGTAGGCTCGTGAAAAATGCTGCAACCCCCCCACCAGTGGATATTGGGGTGGGTTACATAGGCTTTGAGAGAGATTTTCTTGTGTCCTTTCTTCTGCAGAATAAAGCTTATTTTACAAATCCCATCTCAGTACATTCAATTTGAGGGAAGGACACATTGGGCAATAGACCCAGCAATTTTGGCAACCCAGATGGGACTGGCCAGGAAGCCTCCACCCAGTTCTGCCAGACTGGCTACTTTGCAGCTATGTGATTTAAGAGACCAGCATTCACTGATATATGCAACGGAGTCATGTTGGATGTATGTTCCCTTTTATTCAAGTATTGACACCCATAACCTTACCTGGATAGAATGTCAAACTTCAATGAACATTTTGTTAACTCTAGAGGAGAAGTTTTAAAGAAGGCAAGAGACGAGGCAACAAGATGGCAACTGACCAAAAATGAGCCAAGTTCCATATGAAATGATGCCATATCAAGAGCCTTCCTGGAATCATAACAAAGATACTGACCTTCATAGACTGAAGACCCTATAAAGGCTGTTTATTGGAAAGTCTTAGAAATGGAGTTCTGAAGCAAAAAAAACCTGTCGAAGATTTATGAAGTACGTCAAACGCAAATAAAAATCAAGGCATTTCTTGAGCAGTTGTATAAAGCTTTTAGACAATATATTGACTTAGACCTTGAATCTGCTGAAAATATGAGAATGGTTAATTTGATTTTTATGGGTCAGAGTGTTCCAGATATAAGAAAAAGCCTGTAGAAAGTTGAAGGTAGTGTAGAGATGAAAATTTCCCAATTAGTAGAAATAGAGTAAGGATATATACTAATTGGGACCAGGTGAAAGACAAGAATAAAGGTAGGGACATGAAAATTCAAGGGTCTCTATTGGTGGCTACCTTAAGAAATAACGAGAAGAGATCCTAAGGAAATACAAATAGGAGAAACTGCAATCAGCTGTGAAGAAAAGGTTTGCAAAGAGACCAATGTGCCCTCTGTAGACAAAAAGGTCAATGGTCACAGGAGTGTCACTGAAAGAGAGGGAAAACAAGAGAAGAGATCACGAGATAGGATGATGATAGGCCAACTGGAAGATTCAGACTGAGGAGAACTGGGATCCAGAAAAGAGTTTATAGTCTCCTCCTCCAATGAGTACCTGGTTAAACTAGAAGTATGAGAAGAATTGTTTTCTTTTTTAATTGATACTGTAGCCACCTATTCAGTTATGGCTAATTTACGAGAGAAATATGTTAACAAGAAGGTATCCACCATAGGATACATGTAATAGGTCACTTTTACAACCAATGGACTGTGTAATGGAGGAAAGTTGGATCACCAATTCTTATACATGCCTGATTGTCTGTTACTTTTGTTGGGAATAGACACTGAAAGCAGAACTGATGTTTTGTGAGGACAAAGTCACTTGATGGTATCAAAAGAAGAGGGATGGAGAATACAAGGGTGTATGTTACATTTAACCACTCTGAATAGTGAGATACCCTTAGAAGTTGAAGATGTGGTAATGTCATGAGTCTGAGGGACATGGACAAGCAAATCAAGTGACACCAGTCTGGGTGGAATTATTGGAAGGAGTCACCCCACACAGGGTGAATCAATACCTGTTAAAATGGACTTAAGCCTTTGATGAAGAAATCTTACTTATGAACTGATTAGAAAGTGCCGATCTAACTTTAATACTCCAATTTTGCTAATAAAGAAACCAAGGTCCAATTAATATAGATTTGTTCAGGATCTGAGGGCAGTAAATTAAGTTACGATGACAATGCATTTGACAGGGCCTAATCCATATACTTTATTGGCAACTCTTCCACCTGAGGGAGACTGGTTTTCCTTGTCAAATTTAATCGAAGCTTTCTTTTGCATTTCTACCTTGTTTGGAACTGCCCTGGCTTTAGATTTGAAAAATGGAATCTCCTCCTCAAACTGTAAATGTACTCTGCTTCAATATGTGGATGACTTATTGATCTGAACTGAAATCAGTAAGTCATGTATGCAGTGTGCAATGGGAACTACTAAACTTTTGGGGCCAAGTGAAATATCATGTATCTAAGGGAAAGGCCCAAGTGGCTAAAAAGACTCTTACTTAGGATTTGCCATTTTGAAGGATCAACAATTGTTGCAGAAAGGAAAGAAACCATCTGCAGACTAACTGAACCTAAGAACTGGAAATAATTATTGGGATTCTTGAGGAATGGCTGATTTTTATAGGATCTGGGTTGCTAGTTTTGGAGTTGTTACAAAACTTTTAGTATGAGGCAATCCAAGGAAAAGATCTAGACCCATTTGAAAGTACATCTGAGTGTACAGCAACATCTCAACAAATTAAACAAAAACCACTGCCCTAGGCTTACCAGATTTATCCAAACCATTTCAGTTCTATATGCATGAGCAAAGTGAGGTGGCTATTGGTGTTGTGATACAAAATTTGGGGCCATTCTAGAGAACAAAGGAAGCCAATGGCTAACTCCAAGCCCAATAGTGTTCAATTCGGATGAAGGGAAGACTGGCAATAGACCAAGTACTGAGCTGGGACAGCAGGTGAATAACTTAAATTTGATAAAAGATGATAGGAGGAGGGGTGGTAATGACAGCTCTCCTAAATACCTGAAAGGATGTCACATAGAAGCAGGTCAAGTCCTGTTCTCTCTCATTCCAGAGTGAAGTGCATAAAATAATGAAATTATGATAAAGTATGTTTTGACTGAACATAAAAAACCTACTAGTAAAAGAAATTCAACAGTAGAACCAATTATCTAGAAAAGTACTAGGTTCCTCTTTACTGGATCTGTTTAAACAGAAGTTAGACAACATTTTTCTGGGTTTACTACCATTTAATTTGGATTACCACACTAAGCAGGACAGGGAAAGGGGGATTTGATGGCTTAAATGTTTTATTTTCAGCCTTTCATTCAATAAACATCTCACATTGATCTTGTAACGGAAGGACTCAATTAAAGCATTCAGTGGGTCATTAGAAGAGAGCCAGATTTCATCCCAAACAGTTAACATAAATTTTACTCTGGTTGAAAAAAGGGCACATTAAATACATGGGAACAATCATATTAGCTGCATGTAATTGAATAATTAATTTTAATTAGCTTAAAATATGAATTCAGAAATCAAATTTGAGTTTTGTTCTGCATTCTGTTTACTATCTTGAGTAAAGCCATGCGTGGCCTAGACCAATCTAACTATAAAGGCTTGCAGGTCCAATGAGCAGATCTGCTATAACTTCAAAAGGACAATCTGCTTTGAACACCCAGAGATTTCTTTTTAACATTGTGCCACTTTAAACAGCAGTCATATTAGACAGGAAGCCTCATAGATTATTATATGAAAAACTGCCTACTTTAATAAGAAACCAAAGTGTCTGGAAACAATTGAAACAGGGTATATTTTACTGGCATGAAAAACAATAATGATAACTAAGGAACAATGCAGACCATTGAACAAAGCAACATTACACATTGTATATTTTTGTTACACAGAAATAATAAAAATAAAAACAAATCATACTATGACATGCATTCTTCTAAACAAATGGAGATATCTTCCCGCCTTAGACACTAGCACTGTCTACCATAAACAGTGAAATTTATTGTGCCTATATACTGCCTCCTTTCACACCACACAAAGACAACTATCTAGTTTTTATTATCTGTCTCTTTTCCAGGGTCACATTACTAGCTGCCTTTTTACTTTAATTATTTTACTCATGTTTAAACTACACTCAGCATCATGCCTTTCATTAAACTTCTATACAAATAAACTGAAATGTCAATGGAGCACTCCTTTTTTTTCTTGGGCATCACACGGAGAACCCAGAATCTAATGCCTACCAAAGCCAAACAAAGAACAGTCTAGACTCTAGTATCTCCAATTATTAAGAAAGCCATTTGATCCCTTAATTTCAGAATCCCATTTCTGATACCAAAGAATCTTATGACATTATTATGAATTATCTTCTTTGTTTCTGATGTTTTTCAAGATGATGTTGTAATAATGCTTCTCAATCTTACTTGGGTTGATGAAAAATCAACGCTGTGCAGGGATCTACAGTTCTGCCCAAGGGCTTGTAAGGATGTGTCTGTGATGTTGGAGCATCCACCTATGTTGACTATTTGTAAAAGGGGGCAGTTGAGGGCAAGAGCACGGATTCCACTGTCTGTTAGGTTGCTGCATCTCTTAAAGGAGGCTTCCTGCAGATAGGGGCACGATAAGGCCAATGCTGCAACTCCTGTTGGAGATGGAAGGCAGGTTTTTCTCCTGTAGATAAAATTCTATTACCATATATTTAAATATAAGAGTTTGATTTCATTGAGTTTTAGTTTGCATAATGTACCATGTTTTCTCCAAAATAAGACCTATCCTGAAGATAAGCCTAGCTTAATTTTTACACGTGTGCTCAATATAAGCCCTACCCCAAAAATAAAAATCAAGCTAGGGCAGGGGTGTAAGGAGCTGTCCCATGGGCCCTGTACCCATTTACCTTAGGACCGCTGCAGTCAGTTCTCCCACACCCCAACACCTGTTGCACTACTGCTCGACTTCTTCTGCAGCTGCTTGCGGCCATATGCCATGTAGCCCACTGCATTGCTGCTGTCGCTCGCAGGAAGAAGCCATGAGACTCATTATGCCACTTGCGCCGCTGCTTTTGGCAGGGTGCATGGCACATTGCACTGATCATGCTGGTGCCACTTGTAGCAACAATGTGATCAGCACGATGAGCTTCGCAGCCTCCTGCTGTAAGCGGCAGGAGCAGTGCGATCGGCACAAGCTACGTGGCCTCCTGCTGCCAGCAGTGGCAGTGGCACAATGTGCCACATGGTGTGCGGCTCCAAGTGGCCACAAAAAATCTCGGGCAGTGGCGCAACAAGTGTTGGGGCATGGGAGGCCTGGCTGCAGCAGTCCTAAGGTAAGTGTGTAAGACATCTCCCCGGTGCCTCTTTTGGAGGCAAAAAAAATAAGACTGGATCTTATTTTCATGGAAACATGGTACATAAAGTATTTTGTTTTGTTGATTTTTAAAGAAAATCAATTATCTCCTTTTCTAAACTTTATGATAACCCAATAATTGAGAAGTCTTAGAAGAGTAATTTTCTTAACCAAGATTGGACCATCTGTTCATTATCAGCATACCACTTTCCAATACTTTTAAAAAATTCTGTCATCATAGGTTAATGGTTCCACAACTATTCATATGTATATACCAGGGGTTGGCAACCTTAAACACTCAAAGAGCCACTTGGACCCGTTTCCCAGAGAAAACACTGGGAGCTGCAAAAGTTGTGCGCACGCACACACACACAAGGGGAGGAGCTTGATTGAAGAGTTTAATTAAAAAGAAATAGAGGCTGCTGTGCATGAGTTTTCTCTCTCTCTCCCCTCCCTCTCTTTGTCTTCCTCCCCCCTCCCCCTGATCTTCTGCTCACCTGGCAAGCTGGCTTCACGCTGTTCTCCAACAAGCTGACACACATTCTTATTGGGCTGGCTCTCTCCTGCCCTTGGTCTGCCAGTCCTCTTCCCCCACTTTATGTGTGTGTGTGTGTGTGTGTGTGTGTGTGTGTGTGTGTGTGTGTGTGTGAGAGAGAGAGAGAGAGAGAGAGAGAGAGAGAGAGAGAGAGAGAGAGAGAGAGAGAGAGAGAACTGCTGCTTTCTGCTGAGATGCAGCAAAGGCAGGAGCCCCACCCAAGAAGCTTGGCGAGAACAGTGTGAGGCCACTCTTTTACACACTTATACACACAGAGAGAGAGAGACAGAGAAGGGAAGCGCAAGTGCCTCTCTGTTTCTGTCTGTCTCTGCAAATGGCAGAGGAGGCTGGGAGCCGCAGGAGAAGACTCAAATAGCCACATGTGGCTCCGGAGCCGGGGGTTGCCGACTCATGGTATATACATTTTCTTTATTTGTTTTTCAAATTTCTCATTCATTTCTCAAGTGCTACATCTGAACTGAAAAGCAAATAACTGGAAAAGACTTTGAAAGAGATCCTAGAGTACTCCCAGCCTGTTGTTATTTAAACCATGCTCCCTGGAACTCCAGGGTTCCAACCATATCATCCAGAGGTTCAAGGTCAGTTTCTATTTACATTGTATAAAATACATTATTGCAACATTAATTGTAACATTTTTCAATTTATTTATTTACAGAACTTACATGGCTGCCTCTCATACAAAGTCTCTAGGCAGCTCACACAGTAATAAAATGAATTTTTGATGGACAGAAAACTAGATGGGGACATGCCAAAATTTAAATTTCATTGTGTTTACATTCAAAGTAAAATAAAATTAAATATATTAAATACAATAAAATGTAGGTCAGTATGAATACACTATACCTGCAAGAACATGACCTAGCACTCATAAATGGGATCTCCTAACTTCCACTAAAAAGTTTCTGTTCCTATCTTTGCTAAAATATATAAATTAAAACAGAACATAACAAACAACCCAAACAGCTATCACTTGTATCTCCCAGGGCTCTTCTAAATAACCATTGTGCAGAAAGTATACCTTCAGAAGTTATGGTCAGCCTGTTGTTTTTCCAAACATTTACATTTATCTTTTTAAGATGCCTGCAGTTACAAAGCTGTTGCAAGGCATGGTCTGAAATATCACAGTCTCGAAGATCCAGTGCCTCTATTGCAGGGTGAAGAACCTAAAAATGGCAAGTATTTCAATCAGATTTTACTTTTTAAAAATGTAAATAAAGCAAAACAAAACATGCCTCTCAAAGCCTGTTATCTATGGATATTCTATTCCTTAAAACCTAGACTGGCTGATGACCTGTATTTGGACTTTTGGAACATGACTTAACTATATTTCAGTCTCCCACTTTGGCTTTTGGAACTCATTACAGGCAAGCTCTTTAGGAATTAGGACTTCATTGCTCTATGCATTTGTTTGCAGAAATGCCATGTCATTACTTGCATTTAATAAATACTAGGTAGTCATTTGGCTTACTTTTTCAAAAATGTAACTAACTTTATATACTGTTCTAAGCTATGTTTTAACAAGAGATAATCTCTAATTTACTAGATTCATATAATATGCTAAATTATAAATTATTTACAAAACATGTATAGTAGCTAGATCAGTGGTTCTCAACCTTTCTAATGCCGCGACCCCTTAATACAGTTCCTCATGTTATGGTAACCCCCAACCATAAAATTATTTTCGTTGCTACTTCGTAATTGTAATTTTGCTACTGTTTGGAATTGTAATGTAAATATCTGATATGCAGGGTGTATTTTCATTGTTACGAATTGAACATAATGAAAGCATAGTGATGAATTACAAAAACAATATAGCAATGCTCACTGGAGAAGCTTATTCTTCCTTGCTCACAAATGTTGGGAGGGAGGGAAGAGGAAGGAAGATTGAAGGGAAAAGGAAGGAGATGGAGATGGAGAAGGAAGACTGAAGGGGAAAGGAAGGAAGGAGAAAGAGATTGAAGTGGAAGGGATGGAGATGGAAGGAAGGAAGATTGAAGGGGAAAGGAAGGAGATGGAGAAGGAAGGAGATTGGAAAGAAGGAAGGAAGGAAGGAGAGGGAGATTGAAGGGGAAGGGATGGAGTTGGAGATGGAAGGAAGATTGAAGGAGAAAGGAAGGAGATGGAGAAGGAAGGAGATTGAAGGAAGGAAGAAGGAAGGAAGGAAGGAGAGAGATTTAAGGGGAAGGGATGGAAATGGAAGGAAGGAAGATTGAAGGGGAAAAGGAGAAGAAAAGGAAGGAGATTGAAGGAGGAAGGAAGATTGGAAGGGAAGGAGATGGATGGATGGAAGGAAGATTGAAGGGGAAAGGAAGGAGATGGAAAAGGAAGATTGAAGGAGGAAGGAAGGAAGGAGAGATTGAAGGGGAAGTGAAGGAGATGGATGGATGGATGGATGGAAGGAGATTGAAGGAGGAAGGAAGGAGAGATGGAAGGAAGGAAAAGGTGCTTTATAACGCCTGAAGGGGAAAGATATTTTAACCCCCGGTGGCTGATTGAGGAAGCCAGGTCCGTTGGACCGATTTCCAAATAAGCCTGATTGGGGAGGTGGGAGTGTAAATGATGTATCAAAGGACGCTTCCCGTTGCCCCTTCCCCTCCCTTTTTGGCTACCACCGGGGAAAATGCACAAGCGCATGTGCGCAGGGGTAAGAAAGCACAAACGCCCGGATTGAAACTGGTGCCAACGTTTCCAAACGAAACGCTCCGAGCCGCTCGAATGATTTCTCTTCCCTTCCGGCCGTTTTTTTTCATCCCCCATATCTGAGCAGAGCCAACGCCAGCCTGCCCCCATAGCCAAGGGTCCCAGACCAGCGCCTTTCCAAACTCTGGCACTGCTTGCGGCAGGGGTTGGGGTGGAGGAGAGGAATCCTTTCTTACAGCCCCGAAATGAGTTTTCTCCTTTGATTTCGAGGCCACGTTGCCAGCTCGCGGGAGTGGATCGCGACTCTGTAATCTGCCTCGTTCGATAGAAAGCCCAGAGGCGGAAAGAAGGAAGGATTGATCTTTGGAGAGTCATGTTTTCCCAAATGGTGATGAACTGCAACTCCCAGCATTCCCCACTCTTCCACAGTGCTTTTTAGGGCTGCTGGGGATAGTAGTCTGGAGCCCCCAATCCTCATCCCAGCACCTCTTGCACTCTCCCAGCCGCCCCCCCAGGACCTACCCGCCCCTCCAGCCTCCCGAGCGCCATCGCAGCCAAACCCTTCCCCAACTCGTCACATGCGAGAGGGGCGCGGCCGGAGCGCCAGCTCCCGCTCGGAAGGCACCGCTTCTTCCCTCCCGGCCCATCCGGCTGGCCTCCGACGCACATGTGGGCATCGCCCTCTTCCCCGCCGCCTGGCCGCTTCCGAGGCCCAGAGCCCAGCAAGCCGGGAAGGAGCCGCTCCTGCCCACCAGCCCCAGGGTCACGCCAGGCGCGAGAGGGCCGAGGCGGCCTCTGACGGTGAGGGAGATGGGCCGGGTGGCGCGGGGGGAAGCTCCGGAGCGGAGGGCAGCTAGGGGTGGAGTGCAGCTGGGCAACCAAGAGGCTGGCAGGCCAAGGCGGTGGCAAGTGTCATGGGCCAGGCGCTCCAGGGCGGCCATGTAGGCACACAGGGTGAGGCAGCGGTGGCGCAGGTCCAGTGCCCGCTAAGCCACCAGCTGGCCTGGCCCAAGGAAGGTCAGCCACGCGCGCCACCTTCGCACCCAGTGCCCGCCGCTGCCTGCCAGCACCACCTCCGCCACCACCTTTCCCGTGCAGCCCCGCTTGTCAAGCAGGCCCCATTGCTCCCACAGGAGCCGCCGTAATGCACACCGATGGCGCACGAGGTGAGCACGAGGCAGGTGAGCACATTTTGCGTGCTTCAGTGCCAGGGTCTCCATGCTGCAGCGCGACCCTGGAGAGCCTGGCTGACACGGTGAGCACGAGGCAGGAGTGCACATGGACTCCGCTTTTTCAGCAGGGCAGAATTAAGTGCTGCTGCCCACCTCCCACCCCTGATCTTCTTTTACTTACAAATAGGAGATGGCGTAATTGCTCAGCAGGGAGTGGTGAAAAGTTCCTGCAAACTTGCATGTGCAATGTTTGTGGGCTGGGTCTTTTGGCGCACTCTGCAGTGCAGAGACAGCTGTTAACGACCAGGTCTGGACAATTCCTATTGGCTTTCGAAAGCCAATAGAATGGAGTCTATTGAATAGACTCTTAATCTATTCAATAGAATAAGAGTCTATTCAATAGAGTCTATTCTATTGGCTTTCGAAAGCCAATAGAATAGAGGGAGTAGCACAGCTCATGGAAAAGTTGAAAAAAATCCATCAAAAAAAGGTGCCAGAACGCCGTTTTGAGCGTTCTGAGAAAAAAAGCCCTGGTCTTAGGCGACCCCTGTGAAACGGTCGTTCGACCCCCAAAGGGGTCGCGACCCACAGGTTGAGAACAGCTGAGCTAGATTCACATAGCATGTTAAAAACTAAAAACATACAAACACATATTTCAAAGCCTTCCGAACTGCAACCTTCATCATCCCCAGGATAAAAGAAGTATTAGTCTTCATACTCTGTTTCATTGGCAGAACAAAAAAAGTTTTTTCCTCAAGTATTGTAGTGGAAGACACAATCTTCAAAGAAGAGTATGAAAGGGTCTTCATGCTGAGAAAACAAAACTCAGCATATATATATAGTTTCTAAACTTCATTTGTCATTGGTTACACACATATTGCATATAGTCTAGAATACTATTGTTCAACAATTAGATGTCAACCTATTTTGGCATAAAAGAAGATTTTTGTGGTAAAGAGACATAATGCATTGCTTGCAGTTTAAGCATTCTGGATTATGTAACATCCTATGAGCCACCTAAATATTTCTTTTGAGCTTTTTCTCATCATCCAGACTACATTTTATTGTGTTTTAATATGCCTTTTCTAATATGTTCATCACCCAGCAAGAATCATGCTCTATAACAGGGGTTCTCAACCTTGGACACTTTAAGACTTGTGGACTTCAACTCCCAGAATTCCTCAGCCAGCTTTGCTGGCTGAGGAATTCTGGGAGTTGAAGTCCACAACTCTTAAAGTTGCCAAGGTTGAGAACCCCTGCTCTATAAGAACTCCATTTATATCAAGCAATAACATCTACTTATTCACCTGGAAGTATGGCCAAGCGTGAGATAAATAGCAATTCAAACTCTTCAAGAATGCCACAATTTATCTCTCTCATGTTTAGCATCTATTGCATATCAGCTAATACTGAAAAAGTAGCAAAGACCATGATCTAAATGGAAATTTACCATGCTAATATTTGTATCTGTTATCCATCCTTGGATACTCAATGATTTAATCAGCTTATCTTTTATGTTGGGAGGCAAACACTTAATATCTGCAGCATATTTGGATATGTTTCTTGTTAAACAATGAAGGCATCTGAAGAGGAAAAAGAAAAACAATTATATGTTGACAATATTTTGTAGTGGCTGCAATATCAGGTATAAAATCATATTGTCTTACTCAGCAATACACTTGGCTTCTTTTTATAAATATAAAGCCAAGTAAAAAAACAAAGCATTTAAAAAAAAAAATAAGTATTAGGGTATTTCACTACAGACATGCACAATGTATAGTACTCATAAACAGGAACAAATGAAACACAATAATTTTAAACTTCTAGTCACAAACATGCTTCTCATGGCTACTGATAGGATTATAGTGAGATAAATTATATAATTACTAAATTTCCAACTCTGCTCCAAAGAATTCTGAAGAAACTCACAAATCTGCTAGAGATTTCTCAGTGACTTGTGAGTTTGGTTTTATTTTTGCAATAAACCATATATAAAGTAACGTGTGAACCAAATCAACAGCAATTTAGTAAAAATCCTTGGTTAGGCCAAGTATGGCTTAAGAAGTATGACCTAAATCAAAGCTATCAGTTTCAACCTCTTGTAGGTAACCATACTGGAGTATATTTATTTCTCATTGGTTTAGTGATAACTCCCCATGAACCAGACTAGTGGTTACTTGTGAAATAAGTAACCACTGAAATATGAGATTAGTTACTTGTGCAAGATAAGCCTATGCTAACTTGATTTTTAGATTATTCTCGAGACTCTTATGTATCAAATTCTTAATGATTACCCTAGGGGTGTCAAGCTGCGTCATGGCAAAACCGCGCCCACCCCATTGCCGGCAATGGCAAAAAAAAAATCACAATTTGTCACGATTGTCATGTGACGTTGCAAGACTTTTTCAGGTTTTCATGTTGGTCCAGCTAATCTGTGGTTTCCCAGATCTTCCTTACCCATTTTAAAAATGAAAAACCCTTGCCATCCTCCTCCGATCATTCTTTTTAGGATTTTGCAAATCCTAAATTTAAAAAGTTTGGCAAACCCTTTCAGTATCTGTTTTCCTGGAGGGAAAAGAAAAAAAATCTTTGAGATAGACGGCACAGATGTAATTCACAACCATGTATCAATGTGATACTACCTGGCCATATCTTGCAGATTTTGACACCCCTCCCCCAAAATCCTAGGATGCAGTTAATCTAATCCTGGAGATTTAAATTCATCCACCACCTTTCATCCTGCTTCTCAGAAATACCTGTTGGAATACAAACTCTTGCTAGCGCCACAGCCAAAAGAGGAATTCAATGTTTCTTTCTACCTTTGCTTTGGCATCAGATTTTGCCACTTTTATTAAGAGCTGGGATCCTGATGCCTTTCTCTTATTCTGAACGCGAAGGCTTTCTTTTTGGTTGTTCGTATTATTGTTTCACCTCAGGTCAGTCTCGGGTTTAGCTTTCCGGCTTCCTTGGTGACCCGACTTCCTTCCCACCTCCATCACTTTCCCTCGCAGAAAAGGCATATCGGGGAGAAACTGCCAGCTCCCCTCTAAAGTATTAGCTTTTTTTTAGCCGAGCAACGAAGAAATAAAATACAGAACAACCAGGGGAGAGACGGAGGGAGGCTGGATGAAAGAAGGGTAGTTCGGGCCTCGGGAGAGACATCTCCTCGGTGAGGGAAGACCCTGGGAGGATCGGCCACTTACAGCTCCAGGAGCGACTGAACCGTCCCTCCGCCTCCGTAGCGATAACTCATCGCCGAGCCTGGGTCGCTCGCCTCCTTTTCCTCACAGGCCGGGCTGGCGCCGCCGGGTCACAAACCGCCGCTCATTTCCTCAGAGTGAGCACGCTCAACCTCCCTCCCTCCCCCCCCACCCCTTCCATGGCTGCGGAGCTCGCCCGCCGGCCTGCGCGAAGGAGCGCCGGAATTCTCAGAGCGTCCCTGGGCGAGAGCAGAGCACTTTGGGAAATGTAGTGCCGCAAGAGCACTTTGGGAAATGTAGTGCCGCGAGATTCTCTCAGGGATTCTAAGGGTTTCGGCTCGATCGAAAAAGGAGGACGCTGTTCCGGAAAACCCGCGCGGGTGACGCTTGCTGCTTTCGGTTTCCGTTCACTCCGGCAGCCCAAGTGCGTCGGATTAAGTCGCAACTCGTGAATAAGTAGGATGCATTTATAAAATAAGCGTGCGTGCGTTGCAGCTCGCGCGCGCCTTTATGTATTATGCGTTGATTAAATGAGTTAAGAGTTACAGATCATACGTGTGTTTACTTATATATTATGCGTTGATTAGTAAGTTGCAAATCGTGTGTGTTTATGTATTATGCATATATTAAATGAGTAAGAATTGCAGTTCATGCGTGTGTTTGTGTATTCGTGGTATCCTTCTGGACCGGCTCCTGGAATTGGGCTGTGTTGCTTCTTCCAGTTAGTATTAATAATAAGAGGGGAGGGATCCAATCCTCAGATCCCTACTTTATCAGGTGTCTTTTTCCTCTACTCTTCAACATACATAAATTGGGGCTCTGGGTGAGGTCATCCAACAGTTTGGGATAAGATGTCACCAGTCTGATGACGCTGTTGAAGGAAAAGTCTTCATCCTGGTTCATACAAGCCGGGGATAAATAAACAACATGGCAGTTGCTTTAGAAAGAGGGTTGCAGTTTATTGAAGAGCCAGACAGCAAGATGGTTCTGGCAGGAAAAAGGAGGGGAAAAAAGGACTGAGCACATGTCGGTAGTAGGTTTTTATACCCTCTTTTGTAGTAGTTTCCTGTTCCTGTTTCAGGCTTTATATTTCCTGTGTCATGTATTCTGACCTGAGTCTGCGTGTGCCTTTCTGGTATTCTTGATGGTGGTGGGTTAATCCTATTATATAGCCTGCTTCCCTGGTGCTGGGGTTAATGACTCCTAGAATTTGGGTGGGTATGCAGATTTTAGGTGTCTTTGTCTTCCTAAGCTTCTAGCTCCAATTTTCCTGATGGTTTACATCTGCATTTGTATAGAGCTGGCTTCTGCTTGGGACAGAGACTTGGGGGCAGGGTTGGTTTCTGCTTTTAAAATCCTTTTGAGGAAATATATTTTTCTGCCCTTTTAATATTCCCTTCTCTGCGGGGGCTGGCTTCCCACAATGCCCACTTAGCTTTATATTTGTACCAAGCTCCTTGGATGCTCAGACCCTCCAAGGGTCTGAGATTTGGTGGCCTCGATGTGACACAACAGGCTTGAGCTCAATTCAGAGAAGACTGAAGAATGACTTTGGGTGTTTGGATCTTCTGGTGCCAGGGTCTTTCCATCATTGGTCTTGGATGAGGCGGCACTGCCTCAGACAGACCCAGTGTACAATCTGAGGGTCCTCCTGAACTCAGGACTCCTGCTCAAACAGCAGATGGCAACCAGAGCTTAGGAGGGGCTTTGTGCAGCTTGTGTATTGTACCAATTGTGCTTGTTCCTGGATCAGGAGGTGCTGCTCACTGTCACTCATGCCCTTGTGACCTCCCATATGAACCACTGCAATGTACTTTATATGGGGCTGCCCTTAAAGTGCATTTGGGAACTCCAATTGATGGAGAATGCAGAAACATGGGTAATAAATGAGGCTGGTTATTTGGCGCATGGTGAGCTGCATTGGTTTTCATTGTGCTTCTAGATCAGGGGTGTCAAACTGCTGGCCGGCGGGCCTGATGCATCATAGCAAAACCGCGCCCACCCCATTGCAAGCAATGAAAAAAAAGTTGCGATATGTCACGACACGTGATGTGATGTTGCGAGTTTGACACCCTTGTTCTAGGTGCATTTCAAGGTATTCGTCATTTTAAAAATCCTACATGGTTTGAGACTGGGTAAATTGAGGGATGGTCTCTCGGCAGTTGTTTCTGGCCATCCAATTTGTCGGGCAGGATGGTGGGACCTCGTGTTGATCAGCCTAACATACGTGATCTTGAATTGTGTGAATTGGGAGACAGATGCCCTGAGTGTGTGGAGACATTGATAGAGGTTGTTAAGATAACAGCAGGTCTTTAAAAGGAAATTGCTCTGGTTTCTCTGGAAATCGCAATGGTTTTTTTAAATAAAATTTGCTGAAATTGTGTACATTCACTAAAGAGAGGAAGTGATAAGGATGTTTTAGTAATTTCTATGTTTTTCTATTATTCCACGAACAATATGTTTCCTTTCTAATCATCTTGTGTGAGAAAAGCACTTATTTTCCAAAAATTTAACAAGTCATTGAGTGAAGCAGGAAGCAGTTTATTGTAAAATATGTTCTTGCAAGAGTGGGTGACTAGTAAGTAGGCACACCCAACAATAGACTTCAGCAACTGCCCCAAGCGCAGTTCCCTCCTATTTGCCGAGGAACACTAGATTTACAGCCTATCTGAAGCGCCTAATCGGCTCACGTGAATCTCCGCCTGTTTATATTTCTCACCACCCTTTATCCAGCATCCCTTCCCCTTATGTATTTATTCCCTTTTTAGGTTAGTTTTTTCTTAGCAGTGAGTGCATGAAGCTTGGCAGAGCCCCCAGGATCTATTTCCTGTTATTTGTTAACATAGACAAAAGATAAGTGAATAATATCTTTACGATATGTGCTTTCCTGCAAGTTAATGTGGTTAAACCATCCATTCTTAGGACTACAGATGTTTCCTGTTACCTAACCTTTGCTCTTTTTTCACTGCTCTTGGTCACTCACATGTTCCTAAAGGATGTCAGACATGCAAAAACAACACTTTACTATTTTCCACATCTTGTGTTTCCTTATTTACTTAAACAAATGAAGTATAAATGCTTGTAGTAGCTGCAAAATAGAAAGCATGTCCTTATTCATTGCAATGTGAGGCTACCAATAAGTTCAGGTCTCCTCGTCTTAACAGTTCACTCATGTTCCCACAATATTTTAATGGTTTAATTGTTTTTATTTTTAAAATTTGTTTCACTGCCCAGAGTTACTTGGTGGTTGAATGGCCATACAAATTAATTAGACAGATAAATACATAAATCCACTAAAACACACCAGATAATCAGTTGAAGTCAAAGCAAATGCATTTATTCAACCTGTTAGGAATAAAATTCAATTCCAAAGGTGTTGGAAAACAAAACAAGTTTTATTAAAGCATTTTCAAAGGCTGGGCTGGTGTAAGCAAGAAGCCACACTCAATCAGTTCAGCATAAACTTTTATACCTGTCTCGTAAAATTACGCCACATCCTTCCTTTCCAGATCCAGTTGATAGGTCTGGTCTGATCACATGCTTTCCGACTGCCTAGCAACATTATCAGATCCTGCAATTATATGATCAAAAGCTCCTTTGTTCTTGTCTTATCTCCCCTTCCTTATCTGTAGCATGGTTCATGACATCTTGCTAACTCAGGATGTAGCTTATCTACAATATGAGCTTGTCTGCCTAAACTGGATAATTATAACAGTTACAAATGATTCATATTTCTCAGTTCCCTTATTCATCTGTAAGAGTGCATGCTTTTCATTCAGAAGCTATGTATATCACAATAGAGTTCATGCTTCTGTTAAACATGACTGTGCTTTGGCTATATAATATAGTTATACTTTAAAATACTAACTCTAGGTAGCTGGAATAAAGAATAAACCTCATATAAATTGGATGTCATTCATAAACTATATGCTATTCTATAGTAGAGCACACCACTCCAAAAGTATAAAGTATACTTTGAATCAATGTATTATGTTGAATTATTATGTTGAATCAATGTATTATGACCTATAAAGCCCTACATGGCATCGGACCAGGTTATTTACGGGACCGTCTGCTGCCTCATGAATCCCAGCGGCCGGTTAGGGCCCACAGAGTCGGCCTTCTCCAGGTCCCGTCAGCCAGACAGTGTCGCCTGGCACTGGGGAAGAGCCTTCTCTGTTGCGGCCCCGGGGAAGAGCCTTCTCTGTTGCGGCCCCGGCCCTCTGTAACCAACTTCCCCCGGAGATACGTGTCGCCCCCACTCTCTCCGCCTTTCGTAAACTGCTTAAAACATACCTTTGCCGGCAGGCTTGGGGCAGCTAACATCTTGCCCCTAGCCAGTGTATGTGTGTATGTTTGTGGAATGATTGTTTTTTTCTCTTTTCTTTTTTAACTTAGGGGTTTTTATATTCTTGTATTTATTGGTGATTTCTATTATGTTGTGAGCCGCCCTGAGTTCTCCGGAATAGGGCGGCATAGAAGTCAAATTAAATAAATAAATATAGTCCCTCTCTGTTTCTCCAGCTTGCATCTCTTTTTCTAAAAGTACTTTAGCTAAATGCCTCTACATGCCTGTCTCCTAAGCAGAGATGGAAAATTACAACATGTACATTTATTGTGTATCTCACAAACCCAAGTTTGTCAAATAACATTAGATAACAGTTGTGTGAGACTGCTCCTTCATCTCCCTTTTTATAGATTTCTGGCTTACAGATTTAGCCAATCAATATCAATATGGATGGAATGCTTTGTCCTGTTACAATACTTTTCAGCATGAATATCTCATGCTGTCCTGCTGCACAATCCTTGCTTCCTTTTGTTATTCAGGAGTACTAGGCCTGATTCCGGCACAAACAAAGAGACAGGGTCAAATTCTCTCTGAGAATTTATTCAGATCTGGACAAAGGTTGGTTCTCCTATAAGGTTGAGAAAGACTCTAAATGATTTCTTTAATGTGCTTTTATATTGTACTTGGTTACATAAGCAGGAAACACAGCTGTTGGTATGAAAGTAGATAAAGAAGTTACTAAAATATCTGTGCCCACATCCTGTAACGATAATTATTTTGAGCAAGCTTTGTTTTAAGAACCTTTTATGGTTTCCTATCCTCCTTCCCCACACTCAGGACGTATGTTCTTTATTTCAGCCATTTCAGTATAGGAATCTTGATCATCGCAATCCTGATAAACACTTTCATATCCTGTTAAAACAGATGTTTTCTTTACAATGATAATCTATGGTTAACTACAGCATCTACATGAGACATGTCAAACTCGCGACGTCATGTGATATCGCGCAACGTATCGGGCCAGTTTTGCCATTGCCGGCAATGGGGTGGGCACAGCTTCCACGTGACACGTCCCGGCCCATGGGCCGGCAGTTTAACACCCCTGATCTACAAAAAAAGGGAATTTTTAAATTTCCTATCAATATATCTTTCTATCCATAAAATATATATCTCACTAGCCATATGTTTTATTATGTGATACAGGTAGTCCTTGATGTACGATGACAATTGAGCCCAAAATTTCTGTTGTTGAGTTTTACTACTACTACTGTTCCCCTACTCAGTCAGGACATGGTCTGAAAGTCTCCAAAATGTTTATATGAAGAGTCTGCAGAGCCTTGGTCAGGCACACAAAGTGAGACCCAGAGCATGCACACAATCAGCTTAAATGCAAAGAAAGCCAGGTGTTTCCATCGCATTGGCTGTTACATGAAGTATTCCATATTTAGCCTTCTCCACTTGTGTTTCTAAGCAACTAGAAAATTTCCTACTACAGTCTACTCTGTGCATGCTTAACAAAATATCAATATTGCTATGGCAACCTATAGAGGGTAGCTTTGGGATTTCCAGGTATGTGTTTGCTAAAGCAGATGTTTTTTCTTTTCCTGACAGATGGTGCCTACAGGTTAACATATTTGACAAAATAAGCTTCTTTTTGGTTGCTCTAGTTCAGTGGTTCTCAACCTTTCTGAGGTTGAGACCCCACTTGCCCCGCCCATGCGCGCCGCGACCCCGACCCGGGGGCGCGCGCGTGTGTGCACGCGCGCAAAAAAAATTTTTTAATTTTTTTTTTAAAAATGAAAAAAAAAAACAAAAAACAAAATGGCGGCCGGGACGGGCGGATCTGCGCATGCGCGGATCGGCCCGTCGCACACGCTACGCATGCGTGCATCTGCCCGTTGCGGTCCGCAATTTTGTTTTTATTTTATTTTATTTTATTTTTATTTTTTTTAATTTTTTTTAAAAAAAATTTTCCGGCGCAACGGGCGGATCTGAGCGTGCGCGGCGTGCGCGCGCCCAAAAAAATAAAAAAAAATTAAAAAAATTTAAAAAAAATTAAAAAAATAAAAATAAAAAAAACAAAATGGCGGCCGGCGGTGCCCGGCGACCCCCGTGAAATGGTCTCGCGACCCCAAATGGGGTCGCGACCCCAAGGTTGAGAACCACTGCTCTAGTTCCATACTTAAGAAGCAAAGGTTTGCAGTTTAACCACATCCTGGGTTTCACAAGCTGTTCAGCCATTCAACTCGTTTATTTTAACCGCACACTAGTCTTGCTTACTGATAATAGAGTCTGCCTCATAAAGTCCACCCAGCAATGGTTACTTTTTGTCTCTCTACAGTCATTTATCCTCTACAGACTCCAACTAAGAATATACTTCCTTTTTTGGCCCAAGTACTTATAGTCAAAATAGACACAGGGACAGACAACGTGCCTGAGAAATTACTTAAAAGAGATGAACTTCACTCTAAGCAAAACCATTGTTTCTGTTTAAGCATAAGACTCTGATAGGGTAAAGTTTAAGAAAAAATATGTCTAGCAGATTGGAAATCAATTTTTTTAGCTGATCACTTCTTTTTAAGAAATTTTGTTCCTACTTGATCACATCACTCTTGGAAAAAAAATAGAGACAGCAGATGAAACCACTCATTTTGTGATAGAACCACCGAGAGACCACAATTCAGGATATTCCTATACCCCAACAGAATGAGAAACATCTAAAACCCCTTGATCTTATTAATGTAAGATATACTGTATTTGATCGCAGATAGAAGGATGCTTCCACTGTCCTTGCTGAAAACGGCACAGAACCACCCAATGCTGGTGGAACTCAAAAATGGTGAAACTTACAATGGCCACTTGGTTAGCTGTGATAACTGGACGAACATCAATCTTCGAGAAGTTATTTGCACATCAAGGGATGGAGACAAATTCTGGAGGATGCCTGAATGTTACATCCGTGGCAGCACCATCAAATACCTGCGCATTCCTGATGAGATCATCGATATGGTGAAAGAAGAAGTGGTCTCCAAAGGCCGTGGCCGTGGTGGGATGCAGCAACAGAAGCAGCAGAAAGGACGTGGCATCGGTGGCACTGGGCGAGGAGTATTTGGAGGCCGTGGGCGAGGAGGGGCCCCAGGGAGTGGCCGAGGACAGCAAGAAAAGAAGCCAGGGAGACAAGCAGCGAAGCAGTGAGAAGCTGAACTGTGGCCAGGAAGTGCTCAGCGCCCAAATGCTGCATCATTGGGACAGATTGGTTTGCTGTCTCCTCTTAACAAAACAAAGTTGTAATTTTTTTAAAAAATGTGAATAACTGGGATATTAGACATCTTAGGAGGGTTTACAGGTGTTCTACCGCTCAAGCACGTAGTTCGTCTTCTGTTTGAGTGGGCACTGACGGAGAGTGCTCAACGGGCTCCCCTCTCCTTGAAATTACTACGGTAAAATGAATAGCTTAGCCAAGTTCACGTTTTTGAAATTGGAGCAATAATGTGTGGTTTCTATATGAGCAGTTTCATTCTAATTGATAAACCATGAAAAGCATTTAAGCAAGCAAAAAAAAAAACTTGATTGTGTTGTGCGGAAGATTTGCAAATCTGGGTTCTTGGTAGCCAAAGTTCCCAGAATTTAGCAGCTGGAGAGTGAATGTTGTTTTTTCCTCCTAGCTGAGGAGAAGAATTAAAGCAATGAAACAGCTTACCTCGCAATCTTTTTATTGCCTAGCGAGATCATTTTTTTAAGGATTGGACTACTTTGAAGAGGGAATTAGCTCTAGAACAACTTCACCTTTCAAAAGTTTACTTTTTCAACCAGTTTCAGAAATGATACCTTCAGTGACTTACAGAGACTATTTTCAGTGCTGAATTTCTGTTTTAAACAACTGAAATGTGGCCTCCCTTGCCCAGTTGAAGTAGCTTTTCTGTAGCCCAAAATGAGAATGTCCGTAACCCATGGCGAGCCTCAAACTAAGGCAAGATTTAAAAAAAGCGGTACTTCAAATGACAGGGTCCAGAGGCCGGGCTCCATCCGTTCTGACTAACTTTTCTAGTGAAGTGAAATTTCACAAGCTCCACACGTACACTTCAAAGTGTGCTGAATGGAATTAGATGCCTCAGCTGTAGAGGGAAAAGACTGGATTTCAGATGACACTTCTGAAAATACCATTTTAAAAGCAGCACTTAACACTGCCCATTAGTCAGTACTGAAGGGGGGGAAGCAGCTGCAATATTTTGGGTAAAAACATTTTTACACATTTTTGGCCTCTGCTGTCTGTTACAGGTGGAATAAAGTTTTATCTGTTAAAAAAAAAAGATATACTGTATTTGTATACAAAACATACACATTTGATTGAACCTTTCACTAAGCAAAATGCAAGAGTACTAAAAGTTATAAAGCTGGGGGAGGGATCTAAAATATAATGTATACAATCAGGGCTTTTTTGTCATAGAACCCACCGGAATAGTATTCTGGCACCTTTTTTCGACGGATTTTCCAGAGTTGCGTTCTTTTCCTATTGGTGCCCTTCCTATCATCATTTGCTTTTGAAAATGCCCCGCTGATGGTACGGTGTGAGCCCGCCCAAGCGGGGTCCCCTCCGGTGCTGTCCACCTCCTCTTGGAGGAGCCATGAGGCACCGGAGCACCACAGCCAGAACATAGCTTAATTGGCTGGGTCGGACCATGTGGTTTGGAAGCCGATGGTGGTGGTGGGAGACACATAAACATGGAGGCCATCTTTCACGAGAGGGTGAGTGAGCCTTTTGCCTTCCCTTACAGAAGGTGGGGTGTGAGGTTAAAAAGAGGGCGAAGCGAGAAGAAAGAAAGACGGCTGGCGTGGAAGTTTGCCCGACAGCAAAACTTTGCTGTTTCGGTTCCTTGGGTAGTTCAAGGGCTGGGATGTCTACGAAAATCTCTTTTTAGTCTTTTATACTTTATATTCAAACTGCGGAGGGGAAGAATAAGAATAAAGCCAATGTCTTGTGATTTGAAGGTATTATTATTATTATTATTAATATATATTAATTATGTATTGGTCAGATGTAAAGGTAGATCTATAGTATGATCTTTAATCCGATCTCTTTATTAAATTGGGTTTAACTGAAAGGTAAATTAAAAGTAATCTGTTCACTGACAAAGTTTCAACTTTAATTTGTTTCAAGTCAATATCCATATTAAACTCCAAATGTAAATTTTTCCACCTTGTTTGACAACTTCTTAAAAATAATTCAATCTTTTACAAGGAGCCAAATTTTGTTTTATTGGGCCAATTTCATTCCACGTAGAAAGCTGACATTTCCACTCATAAAACTAAACACACCGTGCATAGTAACATTAATAGTATTAGCTTAGCTTGAACAAAATCCTAGCCTTTTAGATACACTAAAAATTGAAGGTTTTTTTTTCAACTACAAAGGTAAACCTTGTAGTGTAGGCAAGGTGGGTTGTATGATGTGTGTGGGTGTGTGTACAATGATTGACTATGTGCGAAAGGTAAATAATTTCTTTATTTTAAAAAATTCCTTATACAAAATGGATAGAGTCAATCGAAAAAAGATTGCTTGATAACAAAGAGGATGAGTTGGTGTATTGGTCTCGTATACTTGATCAAAAACATTGGCCTGAAGATGTTAATACTCAACTGACATTTGGAGAAGTGGAAATGAGAAACTTATCAATCAGATTACAACTAAATGAAAGAGAAATGATTTGTGGATTCTGTGAATACATTCTCGAAAAGACATATCCAAAAAAACCTGTTGCATTTGATACAGACTCTGAATTCATTCCCATTTCTCCAAGTGAATGTGAACATCGGTTTTCACAGATGAATCTAATTGCCATCCCAACAATAGCTTCATTGAACACTAAGACAATGTTAGCACTTTTGTTCATCAAACTTGTCGGACCACCTCTGAGACTTTTTGATCCTTCAAAGTATGTTAATCTGTGGTTATTCAGAGGACGACATTCAGCCATAGATACTAACAGCAAGGAAAGGAGTGGAGAAGATTTGCTGGACGAGAATTGGACAAAACTTTGGAATTTACTATGAACATTTGCCTTAAATACAATAAATTAAATTTATGTTAAGAACTGAAAATATTGGATTTATTGTAAATGCCACATCCACAGAGCACAAATTTCTTAGTAACAAAAAAACATACAGATTAATGCAACTAAGCATTTTGACTGAGTAAAGAAATGTTTCTTGCACAACTTTAGATTAGATGTGCCTATGCTAAGCTAAATAAACAAAAAGCAGAAACGAGGAAAAATTAAACTGCTTAACTGTATTTTAATGTATATAATAGTTCAATATTATACACATTAATAGTTTCATCCATATCTAAATGTAAAAATCAGGTATATGCAGTATATTGCAAGTACCCCAATCATTCATCAGGGTCAAAACTGATAAAAGAATTTTTCTATAAGAAATCAGTTACACAAAGAAAACTGTATCACTACAAATTTTTGTTCAGAAGCCCATCTTTTAAAAAAAGTTTCATTATGAACTTGTTTGGTCAATCAACTACAACACTTTCTAACAGAGAAGGTAGAAATGGCATGGCTCAGAATCGTCCGGATCTTTCACGATCTCTTGACCGCCTTCTATCACGTTCTCGGCCCCCTCCTCCTCCTCCACCTCCATGAAAATATATTTTTTTAAATAAAAGATTAACAAGATGTGAGTTCTGGCATCTTTCCCCCCCCCAAAAAGCACTGTATATAATACATACAAAGAATCAGCCCAACCCTAGGAAAATGAAAAGTGTCTTTGTTCTTCCTGCCCAAAGCCAACAATACAGAATTTAACTTTGCACAGTCTTAAATCACAAAATCATGAGGGAAGTTTTAATGTTAAATTATATTTTAAGCTTTTGTTATCTCTAGATAATTCACTGCAGAGAGAATGGCTGCAAAAAGATTATTTATTTATTTATTTATTTTATTTATTTTATTTATTTGACTTACGGTATATGCCGCCCTTCTCCCAAGACTCAGGGCGGCTCACAGCAAAAATACAAGTACAAAAATATAGTATAAATCAATTAAAATACTAATTTACAATGTAAAAACTATAAAACTATTTCCACTCATACAACACACAGTCACAATCAGGCCCAGGGGCAGAGTGCAACTCACACGCCCCAAACCTGCCTGCATAAATGTGTTTTTAAGAGTTTTCAGAAAGCTAGGAGAGAGGGAGCAGTACGAACCTCTGAGGGAAGTTGGTTCCAGAGGGCTGGGGCACCAACAGAGAAGGCCCTAACCCTAGGCCCCAATGCTTGGACATTGTTAGGTTGAAACGTTGGTTGGTGTTTATGTGTGGCAACTCATAAAAACTAGGCATAGCTTTGATTGTACCATCAAGGTTGCCATTTTTAACTTTTTCGATGACAGCTACAAACATCCTTGATCCCTTATATAATAATATAAGTCCAAATACAGTAAAGCATTTATTGTTGTCTCGAATGAGGTCAATCACTGTTGTATCATCTGCAAACTTCAGTACTTTAACAGAGGGATCTTTTAAGATGCAGTCATTGGTACATAGAGAGAAGTGAAGTGGAGAGAGCACACAGCCCTGGGCAGTGGTGAGATTCAAATATGTGAACAACTGATTCTCTGTATGGATGCTGCTTCTGGAAGTCCATTCTGGGCCTGGGCAACAAAAAATTAGTTACCAGTTCTGCTGAAATGGTGCGAACTGGCTGAATTCCACCACTAGCCCTGGGGCCCCCCTCTGTTAATTGTACAGGTATCTGATGTGATTTGCCTAGCTTCACTTGCTGCTTTCTGACGTCTGTTAGAAAGCTTATGATCCACTTACAGGTGTGGTCAGGCATGGCTAGCTTATTTAGTTTAGTGAGAAGAATATCTGGAATGATGGTATTGAATGCCGAACTGAAATCTAAAAAAGGACCCTTGCATAGGTCTTTGGAGATTCAAGATGTTGTAGAACAGGCATGTCAAACTCGCAATGTCATGTGATATCACATGATGTATCGCGACTTTTTTCCCATTGCCGGCAATGGAATGGGCACGGTTTCAGCATCTGGCCCATGGGCCAACAGTTTGACATACCTGTTGTAGAATGTAGTGCAGAGCCATATTAACAGCATCATCTGCTGATCTATTTGCTCGAGAGGCAAATTGCAAGGGGTCTGTGATAGTTTTCAGGTGGGCTAGCATTAACCTTTCAAAGGTTTTTGTAATTGTCAGAGCAACTGGTGGGTTTCTTTGGCACTGGGATGATAGAGCATTTGAAGCAAGAAGGAACATAGCACATCTCTAGTGATTTATTAAAGATTTGGGTGAAGATGGGGACCAATTGATCAGCACAAGCTTTCAAGCAAGAAGGAGTTATCTTATCTGGGTTTGGTGCTTTTCCAGGCTTTTGTCTATGAAATACTTTGCACATCATTTTCTGTGATCACCAGAGGTGGGGGATCCAAGGGGATGGAGTCAGTTGGAGGAGGTATGGCTGTTGTTTGTGTATTTGTGATGGGGATGGTAGAGATAGGTGACAGTGGTTCCCTCTCAAACCTACAGTAAAACATATTCAGGTCATCTGCCAGTTGTTTATTTCTTTCAGCATGGAGAGCAGGTTTGCTGTAGCCAAAGAGTTCTCCACGTATTTGCTGGATCATTTGTTGAGAACTTTGTTAAGAATGTGTTAAGAATTGAGCAGAACCAGTGTACAAGAAAACAGTTCATGCTTCACTCTTGTGGTTGTGGTTAGCTAAAGGTACTGCTTTTTGTAGGAAATTGTAGATGCTATTGACATTTTAGACATTATGGTTGACCACCATTATTTCTTGAAGTGTTGCAGAGGAAATATATCTGCAGCAGCTAGCTTGAGCTCACATGTTGGGGGCAATATGTTGACTCTAAATTGCTTAGCAAGGGCTGTAAAGCAATGTGAAACTGTATATGTCTAAGTGCTATTGCTATTGCTATGAGGTGGTAACCTAAAGGAGTGTGTTGACAACGGAAACAAGAGTTGATTGATAGTTTGCTATGCCTGCATTGTTGCTATTAGCTTAAGCTTTTAAAGCAAAAACTATAAAAAAGATAACACAGGAGTGCTCTGTGCACTGATATCCTTCATAGGCAAAATAAATTGCCTCCTTAAACTCTCAATTAATCATCTGGTATCTTTGATTCTTCCCAGCTTGGAAATAAACAAAATAAAGGTATTTCTTTCCATTGCCCTTCCTCCTCCTCCTCCTCCTCCTCCCCCAAAGGAATAATGGAGAAGATCTTTATTTCTCCACGCACACCCCAAGCCAGACAACTCAGAGAAACCAGCTTTTAGAAATGCAGATGTAATAATCCATTCAGGAAGGTTGGAGCCCTCCAGCTAGAAGCTGAAAAGATCAGGAAGACAAGGACCCTTAAAATCTACATAGCCTACCCAAACTCTTAAGACATGACATAATAGGATTAACCCACCACCATCAGAATACCAGAAAGGCACACTCAGACTCAGGTCAAAGTTCATGACACAGGAACAAAACCCCAAGAAGATATAAAAACCCACTCCCTACTACATGTGCTCTCTCTCTTTTCTTCCAGAGCCATCTTTCTGTCTGGCTCTCCTCTTCAATAAACTACAAACTTCTTTCTAAAGCAGTCGCCATGTTGTTTATTCCCTGCTTGGACTGGATCTTGATGAAGACTTTTCCTTCAACACTATAAAAGGAATATATATAAAGAAGTAACTTTCAACCTTCATCACAACATCTATAAATAAATTGATCAACACCTGAGGATTTCCAGAAAAAGGAAATTGTAGATTGAAAATGTGAGGCCCTTAGTGCTCTCTTTACATCTGCAAGAAAACAAGCTCAGAGAGCAATAAGGACCTCACGGTTTAACTCTGAGCTACAAATATTCTCTTCTATCAATACAGGTATTTCCCTGGCTTAAACAACAGTTCAGTCAATGACTGTTCAAAGTCACAATGGCACTGAAAAAAATTGACTTATGACTGTTTTTCGCAGTTATGACATTTGTAGCATTCCCATGAACATGTGATCAAAATTCAGATGCTTGGCAACTGATTCATAGTTATGATGGTTGCAGTATCTCAGGATCATGTGATGCCTTTTTGTGACCTTCTGATAAGCAAAGTCAATGGGGAAGTCAGAATCACTTAACAACCAGGTTACTAACTTATTAACTGTAGTGATTCACTTAACAACCGAGGCAAGGAAAGTCATAAAATGGGGCAAAACTCATTTAACAAATATCTCACTTAACAACAAAAATCCTGGGGTCAATCGTGGTCGTAAGTTGAGGACTAGCTGTAGCCTGGAGGTGGCTCTACAAAAAGCAGAGCTAGGACCGTGGTGAAGAATGAAGAGCTGATGAGTACAACAGCCCTTTAAAGCTCCCCAGATAAAGAAAAGAAGGAAAACCACCCACAATTACTCCAGTTATTCTTTGCGAGGATACCACAAGGCAGTGCTTTCCAGTAGGTTTTCAGCAATAAGAAATGGCAAAATAGCCACCTTGCTCGATCCTCAGTTGCCACCGTTAAAAAGGTACTAAGTTCACAAATTTCCTTTTCTAATCTTATTCAGAAATTTTCAGTTATTATTTAATTATTATAGGATCAAGTGTGAAAACACCAAATGAATCTGCTTTCAATCCTTAACCAAAGAAAAGTTTAACTACAAGCTTAAGAGCTTTAAAAATGCAACAAACAGCAAAAGGTTAGTTAAGACTATTCTGGATCATATAGCTCTACGTAACTCTAACTAGGGAGCATGTATCTGTATGTTAGAATATCTGGCATTTATTGAGTTAAGGGGTGCTTCCTTAAGAGATGGATTATGGGAAATGCAGTTTTAGTTAGTCAGTCATCTCACGTTAATGGTCAGTGGGAGGAGTTTCTAAAGGGCATTGGGAAACTTCCTGGACACAAGCCAGATTGGAATGTCTTTGTCTGAAAGAAGCATGGGCCATCAGATGTCACCCGATGACCCTGTTGTTATAAAGATGGTATGGAAGAGAGCATTATTCTTTCACCTATAGGAATGGACAAGAGATGTATTATTCAGAAGTAACAACCACAGCATAAATGCAAGTATTCTGATTAAAATATTTTTTGTTATGCAATCATTTCTATTGAGTTTAACTCTCTGACTTGATTTAAAAGAAGGTGTTTTTAACTCAGGGTCAGAATAGTGAAAGAATGCTCAGAGTTTATATCAGCTTTATAAAGGCAAATAGTCATTATATGTGGCTAAATTCCTTCAATCGCCTGCAACAGTAATTTGATGGGGCCAGTCTCCCACTAAACGCCTGCAAAGTAAAGTCAGCGTATCTGTTTGGCAGACAGCGTTTCAAAGGAAGGTGTGATTCAGATGCATTGTTTTGTTCATTCGCTGTTAACTCTGCAAGTAGCCACTGCATAACAAAATTTATCTGCGTATTGACAAGCACCTGCTGGCAAGGATTCATTACTAGTCAAATTCTGCATGCTAGCCAATGTTTTAAAGAAAAGTAAATGTTATAAAGTGCTTTTGTGTTTTGTTTGGATGCTTCTGCTAAATTGTCTTAGGATCTGTTTACAAGCCAACGTTTAAATCAAAAAGATATTGTGCTGTCTATCTCAGGAAAAATTTAGCCTTCTTCAGCCACTTTCAAAACAGTTGCTAATGTTGTTTGCATGCATCTCTCTGAAGAAAGCGTTGTGTATTTCTATAGCCCTACCTTTCTGTGCCTTTCCAAATTTGAAAGGATCAAAGGAGTTGTGAGCAGCAACCCCCTTCCCCCATCCAATTTAAACATCTTGAGGCAATGAGGGGATGGCTTCAAAGGATTGTCTGTAAACTCAACTCAGTTTGCTTGTAAAGTGAAGGAGCCAGTGGGTGTTGTAACTGCTTCAATAAGCCTTGAAGAGCTTTGTCATTAGCACTTGAATTCAACTAGCTTGTTTTGGGATGTCTTGAAATGCCTGAGAATGACCTTTTAAACGAACATAGCAGGCTGAAAAAATTTCTCTGCTGGTAAATTCAAACCTTAGCAAATTTCTGTGGCCTTTGTTTGATGCACAGAAAGGGTGATTCTCCCCCCTTTTTTCTGGCCCCAACACAAGCAATAAAACCATTTGTCACCATAGCAACCCACCTCCACAAAAGGAGAAGCTAAACTCCCCCCTCCCTTTGGAATGCTTGGAAATTCAACCAATGTCAATGGAATAAGAAGGCATCTGGTTTCAGAGGCAGAACCAACCCCAATAGCATTGCAGTAGCACCCCCTGGTGGTCAATTTATATATGACACCCTTATGCGATTTCATGCTTCTTGCAATCTACATGCTGGATTACAACAACTTGATAATTAATTCAGCACATAGCAGACTCATACCAAGCCAAGCTAAAAGCACCCCATAGAGAGAAATAAGGTACTTCACTGCACGCATCACTAATTACACAGAGTGAATCTGATAGTTAAGAGCAAGTTATCTAAATTTATCCCAAGCTACCTACACTTCCTAGAGGGCACAGAGTGAACTTCACCAAAGTATTCACTCACTCAAGCTGATGACCAAGTTGTTCCAGTTTGAACGAAATTAAGGAGAAGGAGGCAGCAATTATCCTTGCTTATTATCACAAGCTGATGACCAAGGGGTTCCAGCCTGCAACTTAATGGCCAGGTGGGAGTTTTGTAGCTCTACATTCTCTCAGTGGCCACTAGCACTGGTAATAGGAGGAACTTAGCGGGCCTTTCTTCAAATGCCCCCTAGTGGTTAAAGGAGGAACTACACGCAAGCCTTTAATCACGCCCAAAGAAAGTCCTCTAGTGGACAAAGGGTGTACCTCGAAGGAAAAGCACCCTGGTAGCTGACCCGCAGGAAGGGACCCCTAGTGGTGAAGGGGTGAACTGCGCTGAAGTACCCACTAATGCAGGAGAACGCACCCAGTGGCGCCTTCACCCACAGACAGCACCTCTGAAGCTGATCTGCAAGTAGCGACCCCTAGTGGTCAAAGACAGAAGTTCTTCAAATTTGCTTTAAAAATAGCTGGGAAGAACACTGAACTTATCCTAGCCATGGCAGAGCATCTCATTGATTTAGATGAAGGGGTTCAACCAACCAGACTAGATGAGACACCCCAACCAGCTGGTCAAGGATAAATGCTGCAAACAGCCAACCTTGACCCACACTGAACTTGTGGGTCAAATACATCTCAGAGCCATTACTCTCTGAGACAACAAAGAAAGCATACAGAAGCCATGCACTCACATCTGATGGAAAGATGGGAGTCGAACTACAAGCGCCATGAAAGACACTGGGAGAGATTACACAAACTCTACCAAGAGTCTAAGGAAGAGCTCTCCCCCGAACGTGCGTGTTAGTGGAAGGAGATAAGAGAGACACTCTTACACAATGGATAGACTCCGAACAGTATCTTGAAGACATTCAGGCACAATTAGGAGATTCAACTATTGATAGCAAGATACAAAGCCTCAAGCTACTAAAAGAGGAACGTAAGAAGCTTCTAGATAGCTCACAGGGTCCCCCAGAGCCTGAACCTCGCCAGAGAGGCAGACTGGTCGACAGGGTTGAGTCCGAAGTTTCCCGCTACTCACATGCACCATCACAGCAGACACATGTGGCTCCATCTCACGTGTCTGAAAAGGCCTCATCTTTCCGCCATATATCCAAGGCACATTCCAGTGTGTCACAACAGTCTCACGTCACAGGTGCCTCCCGCCTTTCAAAAGCATCTTCTCGTCATAGCTGAGCATATTGAATGAAGAGCAAGTAATCATTGATGCTAAAGCTGCTGAAGCAGTCTTTCATGTAGCACAAGAGGAGCAGCAGAAAAAGAAGGAATTGGCGGCTATAGAACTCGAAGAAGCCGAAATAGAGGCCAAGCTAGAAGCCGAAGCAATCAAAATGAAGAACGACTGAGAAGCTGAAGCTGCCAGAATGAAGGCCAATCGAGAAGCTGAAGCTGCCAGAGTGAAGGCCGATTGAGAAAATGAAGCAGCTCAAATGGAGGCCAAAAGAAAGGCTACAGCAGCTAAAATGAAAGCCAAAAGAAAGGCCACTCAAGAGGAGCTTGAGTTTGTTCAAAGCCAACGAGATATGGCAGACAAAATGGCTAGAGTGGAAGGCCTTCAGAGAACACTCCAGCACACGATTTTCCTGCCCAGTAGGGATGAACTGGAAAATGAAGAGCGGCATAGCTGCATACAGGCCTATGGACAACCAAAGCGCATTTAACTCAGGGTCAGAATAAAGACCTTGATTTTAGAAATGTTTAAATTTGAAATAAGACTTTGGAATTAATTATAAAGAATCCTTCCATGGGAAAGTAGACTTGCTTTGAATTTTTCTTTTTTTAAGACATAATAGAGATAAGTAATTTTAATAATTGGATACTAGAGGGAACTAAATTTTTAATTAAAGGAGATAAATACACAATTTGTATGATTAGTAGCTACAGAATCATACAAAATAGTATAACATTGGAAATACTGAAGAACGCTTTTGAAAAATGAAATCAGAAGTTAATATCAATAGTTTCAATAGTAAAGTTTGTTTCTATGGATAGAATGTGCCCAAAAGATACTTTGGAAGAAGAGGAACATGTTTTCCCTGATAAGATAGAGAATTGACACTGAAAATGAATTTACAAATGACATGCTAAAAACGACATGGAAAAAGATATGTCTTTGGATATACAAAAGAAATTTAAAAATCAGGAGGGAATTACAAATAATAAACTAAGAGAGTTACCTGAATAATTCTTATATATTGTATTTACAAAAGAGTTTACTTAAAGTTTAGAATCTTATGAAAATGGGTAAAAAAAGAAAAGAAATCACAATCTATGACATTATTTAAATCGACTAAAAATTAAAATTGTTAGAAATAAAAAAGTGAAGAATGTTTACCAAGTCAGACGTTTACAAAGAGTAATACTTAGTGTTGTATTTCAGGTTCTATAATGATTGCTTCTTAATGTGATCTTGTGTTTGGTGTTGATTGTTTTAATAATAAAAAAAAGAATCATCAACTTTACAAAGACTAATAAAAAAAAGTTGATAATTTGTTATTTCTTGCAGTCCTTAATGGACTTTTGGCATCAAGAGTAAATGATGATATTTTATGGATTTGCTTATAGATAAAAATTGGGACATAGGATGAAGAGATCACATTGCTTGTGTTTTAGATTGATATCTCAAGATTTGCTAAGCAAAAATATTAAATCCCAAAATAAATCCTGTATATCAAGAAGAGTTTATCTCACCCTATGTTTTGAAAGATCAGTAAATAAAAAAATCAGAAATTTTCATGTCATCTTATTCAGAGAGTACTGAAAGAATAAAATAGTACCCAAAACAGAGTATAGTAAATGAATCATGTTATTACAAAATCATAATTGACATATTACTTAAACTTAAGACTTTTTTGCTGTTGCATAGTAGCGTTGATGAGATATTTAAATAGTTAAGCTATGAACTGCCTTTATATGATAAAATGGAAATTCTTATCAACCTATGGGTGTAGCTACTTATTCACTACTATTACATTTAAATGTCATCAGTGCGTATTAAGAGTTTATTTTCTCAAATGCAAAAATAAGAATTTCAACAATAATTATTCTGTGGCCTAGTTTTTCTTTATAATTCTAACATACACACAACCCTTACAAAAAAAAAACCCACTCTCAATTCTTAACAATATTTGCTTGGTTTATTTGACTTGTTGCGCATGAATTTAAAAACAAATTAAATCCACTAATTGGGTTGCAAAGAAAACGAAATTTATTGCTAACAAAAGAAAAAGAAAAAGAGTGGTTTGGAAAGCGCAGTGGATCCGAGTCAAGACTTCACACAGGAAGTTCTCAAACAACGGACCATATGCAAGCCACGTTGAGCAGTCATTTTTATACATCCTATCGCAATGCCCCATTTCCCTTCCCCTTTGCTCCCATTGGAAAGACTCGCAGAGGTCACAATCTATTAGAAGTGCCTAACTGGAATACATTATCTCTGTCCTTGTCTGCTCAGGTTACCTCATCATCCGACATACTACCATATATGGGCATGTTGTTGTTCCTGCAGAAATTCACAGTTTATTCTTTGGTTTGGGTGTACTCATCCTGTTTATTTTTAAAACATCCTTTTCCCTTGAACTGTTTCCCCCAAATTTAGAGAGCCTGTTTAGGGGTTTAAGACCAAATACAGGACAACTCGCATCTCTCATTTCATTTCTCATAAATATTGTGAAACCAAAATGCAGGACCAAAAAGCCAATAATCAAAGCTCATTGCAGTATCTGTTGTTAACAGAGAGCATTGGAGGAATTCCCTCCAGAGAATAGTAGACACCCTAAAGACAAAAGGATGCATTCATATTTATATATTCATATTTATATATATTTATATATTCCTGAGCCAGCATGGCTCAGCTTGGAAACCTCTCCCTTCCCCTCAGCATGGCTGGCTCAGGAATTCTGGAAGTTGAAGTCCACAAGTCATAAAAGAGCCAAGGTTGCCTACCCCTGGTTTAGGGGATGCCAATCTTAGTAACTTTTTCACCTTCTGCCTGCCATTTTCCAGAATTGGAATGGTCTTTTTAGAACCAGATCCCCTAAGCTCCAATGTTTTTCAAATATATACAGCTTCTTCAGAAAGGGCCTTGCGATCCAGTGGAGCAGTTGCACACTGTCTGCAAACCTGGCAGATGAACAGACCTTGTAAGTGATAGGCTCAGCCTGGGAAAACAACTAGGAGTGAAATAGATAAGGTTTTCATTCTCATACAGTTCTCATCTTGGGGAGGACAAGGTTGAAATTAGCTAAATTGCTGGCAGGGAAATTGCCCTTGACTCTAGAACAAGAAGATATGTAATTAAAACAGGATGCTGACAACCCTACTTACTACCTCATCATCAGTGCTACTGTGTGAGAGAGGCCATGCTATGCTAATGAGTAGAAAGAAATATTTGTGATTAAGAATGCAGCATGCTCTGGCTATAATTGGGAAAGGCTATGATAAGCAGGAGTTACAAATATGTAAGATTGTACATAGTTACCTGCTTGTGCCATCTTCAGTACATATTTTAAACATCCAGAACATGAAGTCTTTTAATATTTTTAAAATTATGAAATAGGGCAATTTGTAGTAACTTTTTGAGATTATTCAAAACAGGTTGAGAACAGTCTGTGTTGGAAACCAAGATTAAAATATGAAAAGTGCATTCTTATCTCATCTGAAAGTTGCCAAGGTTAAAGAACTTAGGCCAAGATAATCAAGCTACAATGTACTTTCACGATATATGCATCTCACTGTTCTACAACTGATACTGTTTGTCCAGAAGAAGCAAATGTGTAAAAAATGCTTAGGAATAATCTCAGGCGTTTGCACCATGTTCATCGTAAATGACAAAGCAGTGCTGTGCTCTGTGCATGACATCAGAGCACACATACAGTACATCGGGAATGAACCTTTGGTCCTTGACCTCCCCTGAAAGCAAAACGAGATCTCATGCAACTTTATTCATCTGTGACATTTCAGTAGGCAATATTTCAGAAAGGTCAAGCAATAACATCCAAACTTGAAAACCAAGCTCAGAATAAGGCACTTTGAAAGCTTTAGAAAAGTTTTGAAACAGATTTAGAGCTCCACTTCTATTTGAGGCAAAGATTGGCACCTGTATGGATGGACAACTGGGTTCTAGAGGGGACTAAAATGATACCTGTGCTAAATTCTGCATAGAAAAGTATTGGGCAGGCCTCAGCAATCTGTCTCAGGGCAAAAATATGAAATGATGCAGGGGTTCTGGCTAAAGAAGGAAGAAGGCAGGGAACAAAAGACAGCAGAGAAATTTCAAGTCCATTTCTTTTAGTTTTGCAATTGTAGATAGTTTAGTTATAATCATTTTCTGGTCATCCAAAGTCTCCATAGGACATAGGTTGTATGTAAATTAATTCCTCTTCTATTGCTTTTTGGTCTATAGAATGATCAAATAGAGTCTGAAGATCAGTTTGTAAGTTCACAGTAGAATTTCTGTTTATTATTTGTGCAGTTCTCTCTCTTATTTGGGAACACATTTCCTCAGTAGCTTCATAAATTTTTTCCAGTATGAGTTTACAGTTAAGTTGTGAATATGGTTTCAGTAGTAACACAAACAAGAAGCAGTTGCAGTTTTAAATTTCTCCACAAGATTTCCTCAATAAACTATGAAAGTCTCTTCCAGACAGCAAGAATGAGATTAGCAAAGTCAAAAGAGCTATGAAATCTCTTTTCCGGCTTCTCATAGTTGTTTCCCCCCCCCCCAACAATAAAGATTTATCCCTTTTAAAAAATAAGTCCAAGACATAGGAAAACAATATTCTCCAGTTTAGAAGATATAATAATAAAGTTTTATGAGAAGGATTTTCCCAGGGCCCCCAAGTAACCAAAAATAAAAATAGTCAATAAAAAGTTTTTTCCTTTGTTATAAAAAGCTCTTTTCCCCAGATAAACAAAGGCAGCTTTTTCAAAGCAGGGAAGTAATTTCAAAAGGCTTTTAATAGGAGAGTAGTTAGGCAAAAAGAGAGAGGGAAAAGTCTCACCGGGATCATCCACGATGGTTTCTTAATGCTTAGATGTTCTTTTGACTTTCGGCTGGAGCAGCTAAATGATCAGCCATGTTACTGGCCAATCTTTTCTCTGTCAGCCCTGAGGAACTGCCTTGGACCGTGGAGGGAGCTGCCTCCTCCCCCCGCAATCAACGAGAGTCCTCCTCATCGGTAGTCACCCCTCCAGGGTGACTTTTCGACCCAATTAAGGGTCTGCCGGCAGAGGAAAGGCAGATAATAAAGAGAGAAGCCTCTTTGTGTACCAGCAGCCACTGCAACCCAAAACCGGAAACATACTAGCTACTTCTGCTTTCTTCTTTCTTATCTACAGTGTGCCAGCCTTAAAGGGCGAAGTCTCTATCTTAGGTGTGTCAGCTTTGCTGAGTGAATAGCTTATGTAATCAAGGTAGGTATAAAAATAAGGCTTTTTGATATTTGGAGCTTTTCCTCTTTTTAGAGAAGCCTGTCTTTACACAGCTGAATAAACGCGTAACTCTTGAAGGCAACTTCTGGTTTCCTGTATTGTTTTACTCAAGCAAAACTTCAGAACCTGCATATCAATAGAACTCACTGAAGTGGAGTTCTGGCACCTTTTTTTGACAGATTTTCCAAGTTTTAAAAGTAACTTTTGAAAATTTGATGTTTGGTCCACATGGACTTGAATCACCCTGTCAAGCATAGCAGGTCAGCAGCAAAATCATTAAAATGGTGCATGCGGGCTGCTTGTGTGTCGAGTCCAATGCATGAGTACTCTGTCCGGCTGCTTGGCTTATGGCACTGCTCGGCTTGTGATTGATCATGTGGTTGTGTGCTGAATGCTTACTGCAGGCGACTATGTGCGAAAGGTAAATAAAAGATTAACAAGATGTGAGTTCCAGAACCATTTTTCTTACAAAAAAAGCACTGGAGTTAGATATTGTATCTCAGTCAGAAAGGATGCAGACTCCAGACATCCTACTCAGAAATCCAGGTTGAAGGACAACTTAGAGATTTTTCCATACAATACTGTACCCCCTTCATGGCCATCACAACTCTAGAAGGGCAGAAACGGGCTTATACTTTTGGAAGCTATGCATTCTTTGGGGAAGAGGCTTTATAGGAACCACAAATTCCTACTAAGTAGCATTTTATTGGAGTAACATTGATTCTTGGCTAGCTTTTTCTTTATTATTTTTGAAGAAGGAATCAATGAAAGTAAATAGAATTATAACTATTTTGTGTTTGTTTGGCAACTGAGGATTAATATAAAGTCTTTTTGGGGAACAGCTGTTTAAATAAGAACTTAAGAAGAAGCAGATAATCAAATTTCAAATAAAAATAAATACAGTTAGCCTAGTTAAACTAGTTCCTTGATTCTTCCTTAAATACACTTTTGGCGTATTTAATGTTCATTGTAGAGAAGGCAGTTGCAGACAGAAAAATCTATCCTTCTTGCTTGGGTGTTGATAGGCAAGCCTCTTGTTCTAATTCTCTTCGATTTTATAAAATATGAAAAATACGTTGCTTTGACTAATCAAGCAAAATGTCCCATCTTTAATGTCCTAGATCTAGTCAGCAAATCAGAAAGTATCTAATGAATAAATCTTTCTTTCTAGTAATCCTTAAAGGTATGCAGTCAAGTTTCCAACAATTATGCCATTGTAATAAGTAGAATTGTAAGGAAAAATCTCTTTTGGAAAACAAAAACTGAATTCTATCTCTAGGTGTTTCCCATCATGGGGCGAACTTGTTGAAACCTTTAGGGGGCACTGTTGTTCCACTGCAGATATTTAGGAATTGGTCACAATGCTTTAAGCCAGCGGTTCTCAACCTGTGGGTTGCGACCCCATTTGGGGTCGAATGACCATTTCACGGGGGTCGCCAAACAACGCAGTCCGCCATTTTTTCCCCTTTTCCCCTCGGCCGGCGCAGGGGGCAGCACCGCGCATGCGCGGGGTAGCATCGCGCATGTGCGATGCGGGCCGTCGCGCCGCGCATGCGCAGCGCAGGTCAGGGTCACAGCCTGAAAAAGGTTGAGAACCGCTGCTTTAAGCTATTTTTAGATCAGATTATTCTATGAGTCAGGGTCTTGTAATTTATCTTAGTGCTGATTCCCACTATCATCCAGACTCACAAAGGAGAATTACTTTGAACTTAACTTAAAACTTTTCAACCATCCAACACATGACTGCACTTCAGACACTCAACAATATGGCTACATTTATAGTATTTGCAGCATCCATAGTCATGTGACCATGTTTTACAGTGGTCTTGCTGAAAGTGGAAGTTATTTCCAGTTTTCAGCAAAACTGCGCCATAACAAACAACGAGTTTGCTTAACAACTGCCATAAAAAAGTCATAAATTGGGTCCGAGCCATTTTTACAACCATCATGAAATGGGCAGGCACCATGACGGTTTTATGTTGGGGACTACCTGTATTCCAAATGCAACTGTCCCTTTAGTTTATTTTTTAACTTTCTTATTCCAAAATCCCATTAAGATTTTTGCATTTAACTTTTTTACATTTTTATAACTGGTTCTTTTCCTTTTTACTTCAGCCTTTCCCGGACTGAAGGAGCACTCACCCAGATGACTCTGCTGCTCTCAAGGTTTCTTTACACTTTAGATTTGTTCCATTGAATCGTGCTTTAGAAAGTGAATCAGGCAGATCCAGTATCCTTTGAATAGTTTTGTACAAGGCTGTGAGCAATCTTCTCCCATGGCTCTCCATGCTCTCTACTTGCAGGTGATTGCAGGGTCCCGGAGTTCATGTGGACAATCTCATTTCTTCTTCTTGTCAAGAGAAGCTCCATTAGCTCAAACATATTGCCTGGCTTTTATTTATTTATTTATTTATTAATCAAATTTCTATACCGCACCTCTCCCGAAGGACTCGGGGCGGTGTACAGCCTAAAATTTAAAAAACATATAAATATACAAAATTTAAAATAATTAAAAATAAATTAAATAATTTGGCCGAAATCCCCATTTAAAACCCAAAACATACAAAGCTAAAATCTTAAAAAATACTCAGTCCCCCTAAAACATTTTGACCCTATTGGAACCGAAGCTTCTATGCCAGGCCGGCCTGTCGAAAAAGGAATGTTTTTAGTTCCCGACGGAAGGTGCGTAAATCTGTTATTATACGGAGTTCGGGGGGGAGCTCGTTCCATAACGTGGGAGCTCCCACAGAGAAGGCTCTCCCCCTGGGGGTCGCCAGCCGGCACTCTCTGGCCGACGGCTCCCTGAGGAGGCCCTCTCTGTGGGAGCGTACCGGACGGCGGGAGGTATTTGCTGGCAGTAGACGGTCCTGTAAGTATCCGGGTCCGATGCCATGGAGCGCTTTAAAAGTGGTCACTAACACCTTGAACCGCACCCGAAAGACCACCGGCAACCAGTGCAACTCACGCAGGAGCGGTGTTACGTGGAAGCGCCATGACGCTCCCATCACTACCCACGCGGCCGCATTCTGGACAAGTTGGAGCTTCCGGATGCACCTCAAGGGGAGCCCCATGTAGAGAGCATTACAGTAGTCCAGCCTGGAGGTCACGAGGGCATGAGTGACTGTGCGTAGCGAGTCCCGATCTAGGAAGGGACGCAACTGGCGCACCAGGTGAACCTGGTAGAACATCCTCCCGGCCACGGCAGTCAGATGGTCCTCTAAGGACAGCCGTGAGTCCAGGAGGATTCCCAAATTGCGAACCCTTCCTGTGGGAGCCACTGTTTCGCCCCCAATACACAGCGATGGAATCAGCTGGCTGTACCGGGACGACGGTAACCACAGCCACTCGGTCTTGGAGGGGTTGAGCTTGAGTCCGTTTCTCCCCATCCATACCCGCACGGCCTCCAGGCACTGGGTCAGCACGGCAAGGGCATCGTTGGGGTGGTTTGGCGTGGAAATGTACAGCTGGGTATCATCAGCGTACTGGTGGTACTCCACGCCAAAACCACGGATGATCTCACCCAGCGGCTTTACATAAATGTTGAACAGTAGAGGCGAGAGGACCGACCCCTGAGGTACCCCACATACGAGGGGTCTCGGGGTCGACCTCTGGCCCCCTGTCAACACAGACTGCATCCGGCCAGAGAGGAAGGAGGAGAACCACTGCAAGACAGTGCCTCCTATGCCCAGCCCCTCCAACCGTTGCAGCATGATACCATGATCGATGGTATCAAAAGCCGCCGAGAGGTCCAGTAGCACCAGAACAGAGGAGCAACCCCTGTCTTGGGCCCGCCAGAGATCATCCACCAACACGACCAATGCTGTTTCCGTGCTGTAGCCAGGCCTGAAGCCCGACTGGAACGGATCGAGATATGACGATTCCTCCAGGTGCTGCGGGAACTGTCGGGCAACCACACTCTCAACAACCTTCGCAAGAAAGCGAAGGTTGGAGACGGGACGGTAGTTTGATAAAACAGCTGGATCCAGGGCAGGCTTCTTGAGGAGGGGTCTCACCACTGCCTCTTTCAAGGCAGCGGGAAAGACACCCTCACTCAAGGAAGCGTTGATAATTGCTCGGAACCAGCCTCGTACCACCTCCCGGGAGGCCAGCGCCAACCAGGAGGGGCACGGGTCCAGTAAACATGTGGTCGCCCTAAGTCCCCCCAGCAACCTGTCCACGTCCTCGGGGGTCACGGGGTCAAACTCAACCCAGGTAACAGTCTCAAGACCAGCCTCCGCCTCTCCCATTGGACATACCCAGTTGAAGTCGAAGCCTTCCCGTATCTGAGCAATTTTATCATACAGATATTTTCCGAAATCCTCAGCTCTACCCTCTAAGGGGTCTCCCCTCACCTCCTGATGAAGGAGGGAGTGGGTCATCCTAAACAGGGAGGCTGGGCGGTTATCTGATGACGCAATAAGAGCAGTGAGGTAGGAACACTTCTCTGCTCTTATCGCCATTAGGTAGGACCTAATATGGTCTCTTACCAATGTTCGGTCAGATTCGGCACGGCTCGATCTCCAACTGCTCTCTAGGCGTCTTTTCCGGCGTTTCATCTCTCTCAACCCCTCGTTATACCACGGGGCCGGTCGAGACCCACGCCGAATCAGAGGCCGCAAAGGCACAACTCGATCCAGGGCACCGGCAGCCGCCCTGTCCCAGGCCGCCACCAGCTCTCCAACCGAGTCGTGTGTCAGAACCTCAGGAATTGGCCCAAGCTCTGCCTGGAACCGCTCGGGTTCCATCAGCCGTCTGGGGCGGTACCATCTCACCGGTTCCGCCACCCTGCGGTGGGGTGCAACGGTCCGAAAGTCCAAGCATAGGAGAGAGTGATCAGACCATGACAGGGGTTCAATGACTATATCCCCTACACTCTGACCACTCAGCCACTGTCCAGAGACAAAAACCAGGTCAAGCGTGTTCCCCCCTGTGTGTGTGTGGGGCCTTGAATTACCTGGGTCAGGTCCATGGCTGTCATGGAAGCCATGAACTCCCGAGCCTCCCCGGACGCCCCGCCCCCGGACGGCAGGTTGAAGTCACCCATGACTATTAGCCTGGGGACCTCAACCACCACCGCGGCGACAACGCTCAGGAGCTCGGGCAGGGAGGTTGATACGTGGCAGGGCGCCAGGTACGTAATCAACACCGCCCTCGGACCCCCTAGGTCCCACTTCACCAGAAGGGATTCACAGCCTGCCGTCTGAGGAACAGTGACCTCCCTCGGCCTGAAACCTTCCCTGATCACGACCGCCACTCCCCCACCCCTGCCTTGAGCTCTCGGCTGGTGGAATGCAAGGAAACCCGGTGGGCACATTTCCACCAGAGGGACACCGCCCTCTGGTCCCAACCAGGTCTCCGTTATACCCGCCAGGTCTGCTCCCCCCTCTGAGATTAAATCTTGAATGAGGGGGGCCTTATTTACCACAGACCTGGCATTGCACAGCATCAGCCTACAGCCAGGGCCCTGTGGTTCTGAACAACCCCGAGAACAGGTTGAGCCTTGGGGGTCGGAGCGCACGACCGCTCGTAAGCAGCGGGTGCGCACTCCCTTATTATGATACGGCCCCCTGCTCCCACCATACCTGCCCCTCCCGCTAACGGTACTTATTGGAACTGAGTTAGTCTTAATCAACCCCCCGTCCGCACCCTCAGGACTCCGTCCCCTTCCGTCGCCTGGCCTGTCTTCTTGTTCCCTTCTGACAATTTCTTCCCCTGCCCTAAACACCCCTTCCCCACCCCTCCCCACCCTTAAAACTTTGACTAAGTACCTATTTAAAAAACCCCAAAGCCCCTTTTTTGATGCATGCCATCTCTCAGGACTCCAAAGTCCATCCTCGAGATGGGCCCTTGATAGAACAGAGGGCCATAATTGCGAGAGGGGGGAGTCTCGCAATGCAAGAAGCGTCCACTTCGAGTAAGCAGCCAGTCAAGTAAGATGAATCGATAGGGTCCGGCAAGAAACCAGGCAGTCAAGTCTGAATTAAGGTCCAAGTACCAAGTTTCTATCAGGGTGATGGTAAAAATAATAATAATAATAATAACAATAATGAAGGTAGATTTTGAGTGGTCCGAGCAGGAAAAGCCCCAAAAGCTTTTGGTCTTTGCCTCTGCATCATCCCTACGAGACTTGCTAGACTGTCATGTGATCACTTGGAAGTCAATCCAAAAATAGATTGGGGCAGAATTTATTGTGGGTTTCCATATACCTTTAGTAAATACAATGCTATATTTGATAGACTTTACATTAAAACCTATCAAGAATTACCCATACAAATCAATATGGGGTCACTGAGAATGAGTGAATAGACCCAATCCTAATCTATATCCAAGCCCTATCAAATTAACAGAATCTTACAATTAGGCATCTGAGCTGCTAACGTGTGAAGCTGATTGGACCTGAATAGCCAGGATTATGCTTGGAAGTCCAACTTAAGGCAATCTTGGAATCACAGACCTGAAAAACCTACCAGATGAATGACAACTGCATTTCCCAATTTCAAGTTGTCTGTCATTAACATAGGCTTCACATATTGGCTACACGTGCTGTCTTTCCTATACACCTTCCTTCTGTTCTTGATTCCAAAGAACTGATGACAATTCTTAATGTTATTTCTATGGTGTCAATCTTGAAAGTTAGGATGGGTGAATGCTGAGCAGTAGAGAAGTCAGATGAACTAAGAAAAAAGACACATGTCTAAGTATAGAAATTTCTTTATTTAAAACTCCAGGCTGTCATTGACATCTCTTCTGGTTTCTACCTCTGATCGCTACATATTTCATCCACTTTGAACTTTCCCTCACTCTGGATTCAACTATCTCTAACCACCCACTTGTTATATGAGGATTGGCCCATCTAAGAATGCCTGTCCCTTAGCAGATAGTCTAAATTCCAGATACTGGGTGGAGTTTACAGTAACAGTGCTAGCCACCTCCCAATGGTATCTGCTTCCAGCTGCTTTTATGTTTATGGGTTCCCAGTCTTCAACAATGATCAGCTCCCTATCCCCAAACTATGCTTATCAGACAAAGGGTAAAAAAGGAAGGGAAGCATATAGCTCTGTTTTCTAGCAAACAGCACAATTGAACCTATTTCCTAATGCAGGCTCCTATCCTGGCATATAACAATAACAATAATAAAGTTGGAAGGTACCTTGGAGATCTTCTAGTCCAACCCCCTGTTCAGGCAGGAAACCCTATACCATTTCAGACAAATGGTTGTCCAGTCTCTTCTGAAAAACTTCCAGTGTTGGAGCATTCACAACTTCTGGAGGCAGGTTGCTCTACTGATTAATTTTTCTAACTCAGGAAATTTCTTCTTAGTTCTAGGTTGCTTCTCTCTTTGATTAGTTTCCATCCATTGCTTCTTGTCCTGCATTCAGGTGCTTTGGAGAATAGCTTGACTCCCTCTTCTTTGTGGTAATTCCTGAGATATTAGAAGACTGCTATCATGTCCCCCCTCATCCTTCTCTTCATTAAACTAGACATACTTAATTCCAACAACCGTTCCTTATATGTTTTACCCTCCAGTCCACTGATCATCTTTGTTGCTCTTCTCTGTACTCTTTCTAGAGTCTCAACATCTTTTTTACATTGTGGTGACCAAAACTGGATGCAGTATTCCAAGTGTGGCCTTACTAAAGCGTTATAAAGTGGTATTAACATTTCACATGACCTTGATTCTATCCCTCTGTTAATGCAGCCTAGTTAATGCAGCCTTAATTTAGCTCTTATATTGTAGCTTTTCAACCCACCTGCTATTAATCATATGCAACACTAAGAGCTTAAAGGCAAATGTTATGCCTCACTATACATGATAGCCTGAAAGATAGGAAAGCTTGCAAAAGGCAACCACATTATTACAAATGCTTGTTAACCTGTAAGCTCACTGTACTATGGAAAAAGGCAAAAGCAAAGGAAAGCGAAACTTAAGCCTAAGAAAAGAGGAACTTGTTGTAAAAGCTGTTTGGATGTACACATATGGCAAATGTTGCTGGAATAGCCGAATTAGGTAATAAATTGCTAAGAGGAGCAAAAAGCAACCCCTGTAAGATAAGGACAAGGGGAAATGACTCAATGCTTCCTGTCTGCTATAAGAACTGGAGACAATTGCAATCTGCACCCTGTTGTATTTTTTATTGGGCATTCACATATGGGGCACAGACCCAGGATTTCTGGGTCAATACCATGCCCAATTGGATTGGTCCAGGTTTGAGAGAGACACAAAAATATCACAGCCTGAAGAGGTGGTTGCTTTATTTCTTCTTATATGGGTTTGCTGTGCAGGTTCTGAGGTTTTGCTTGATAAAAAATACAGGAAACCAGAAGTTGCCTTCAAGCTTTACGTTTTTATTCAGCTGAACAAAGACGGGCTTCTAAAAGAGAAAAAGCCCCCAATATCAGAAAAACCTTATTTTTATACCTTCTTTGATTACATAAGCAATTCACCCAGCAAAGCTGACACACATAAGATAAAGACTTCACCCTTTAAGGCTGGCACACTGTAGATAAGAAGGAAGAAAGCAGAAGTAGCTAAAAATGTGCTCTTTGGGATATTTCCCCAAGACACCATATGTTCCCGGGTGGGTTAGGATATTGGGTGTTTCCTTTGCTGTCCTTTTATGACCTTGCATTCATGGTTCTGCAAGTGGCCAGAGATAGCAGGGCCATTTGCACTTATTCACAATTAACACTGTCCCCTAAGTCCGGGTCAACAGGTTGGAGGAGGAGTCCCTCCAGATTTTACTCCATTAGTTGTAGCCAACTATAGAGGGCGGTGCTTATCTCCATTCCAAGGCTGTGAGCCAGCACTGGCTGAAGATGTTTTCGCAGTCACGTGGGCAGCATAATGTGGAACGCTGTTTCCTCCCCACCGAAGTGGTACCTATTAATCTACTTGCATTTCATTCTTTCGAACTGCAAGGTGGGCAGGAGCTAGGCAAAGATGGGCATTCACCCCATCACACAATGCTTGGGTCTCTATCCTGGGCTGTCAGCTTTTCAACTGACAAGCCCGCTGTCTTAACCGCAGAGCCATCACACTGCACTTATATGAGTTGGGGTTATGTTTTATTTTGTATATTAAAGGGATATGTGAATGCTTCCTATATTCTATTCTATTGCTACCTCTATACTATTACTGTGACAATTACTGTACCCTATACTATCATAATACTCATATACTATCACTATTCGACATATTGTACTCTATTACTATTACTTACTACTCTATTACAATTACATAATTACTATGCTCTTCTACATCATGGGTGTCCAACCTTGACCACTTTAAGACTTGTGGACTTCAACTTCTACAAGTTGGCTGGCTGGGGAATCCTGGGAGTCCACAAGTCTTAAAGTGGCCAAGGTTGGACACCCCGTGCTCTACACTATTACTTGGATGCTTCAAGGTTTCTTTCTTAGGTCTTTTCTGTCTTAAGTCCCATCCTCAAGATTTCTTCTTTTTTTTCTGTTAAAATAAAGCTCTTACACCTTTTCTACATTGCACTTTACTTTATCTTGCTGGGCATCTAAACTTTTTTCTTCTCTTGGACCATCCACTTCTGAAAAAAAAAACACCTTTCATTTGGCTGATATACTCCATTTGCTGGTGACTGCAGAGCTCCCCTTCGACACCTGTGTGCCAAGTTGCTGCTTTATTGGCAATTCTGCTGTGCTGATGCCTGGAGGGGAAAGGTTCAGGAGGGAGGGAAAGAAGGCAGCACAGGTGCCTGCAATTTTGTTCAAGCAGTCTCCAGAGTCACAAAGCTATACAGAACCTGTGTTCTATTAATTCCTTACATTCCCTGGACCCCTTTGTCATTTGATTACCCAGTTCAATGGGTGAATTATCCACGCAGAGTAGAGGAAAGTAGAATTCAAACATTTTATTTCTGTACAGAAGAGGCATGTTTGTTGCACACTTTCAGCAAAAGGAAGAGGGACCAGAGTCAGATTTACAGCAGGTTTTTATACTGTTTGCACAGGGAAGTACAAGGTTACAGTTTTACTCCTTGGTTATTTACTACTTCCTGAATGTACTGGCTTTGTGCAAACTCCCATGTAGCATGTTCCGAGACATAATACTCTTGTCATGATCTCTACGTTGTTCTTTTTAATATCTAGGGATTGTATTTATAGCATGCTAATAATGAACTTTGTTCACTTCTGGACCCCCCAGCTTTTAAGTTAAATATCACACTTTCAACATTTCCCAGAACTGCTTTCTTACCACATCTTTTCATCAAAGTGACACACCCTCTATGTGGTCTACGCCTTTAGCATTTTCTAGCATACATTTGTGCGATTCTTATCTGTAGTTAACAACTGTCAGCAAGCTTATGTTTATGTGATCTGGGATGCTGGTTGTTGAATCTTTTTTTTTTATGGAAAGAAGTCTATTTAATATTAAACACTCAATGACAATAAAATGTGTAACAGAAATTCAGATACTTTATTTCCATTAGAATATATCAAGAAGCTATATATAGCTTGCCTGTAAAAATGGGATTTGTTTTAATCTCAGTCACACAAATACTAAACATTTACTTTTGTATTTCGTAACAGAAGCTTCTGTTTTAATTCACTGTGGAGTAACCTGAGGTTTACCTTTGACAGAAGCCCTTTTATAAGCTAAATTACCTGGCCTTCACTGACCAAGCCTTCACTAAAGTAAAGTAGGTACCAGGTCTTCATCCCTAATTTTGCTTTTACGGCTAGCCTTCTTATCTTGCATGCACAGTGACAGCCCCATGCTTCATAGTCGTGCTTACTCAGCCTTATCTTAGGCATACACACTATCTTTGTCAAGATTGAATGTTGCTGCTTAATCTTCTGTTTTTAAAGATGCATGATGTTCAGACAAAAATTAAAATAAAGAAATAAGAAACAATGAAAATTCCTGAATCTCACAACACGTGGACAGACTCAAACCATAGCTTCATCTAGGAAAATGTGAGCATCCTTAACAAAGTTAAATCCCAAAATAGGAAATTCCTGGAAACTTGGCACACAGACACATCAGCCATCAATAGACACATAGAGGTAAACCACATTTACACAACATTTAAAAGAGACAATAAAAAAGCTAAGAAGGTAAACAAAAAGACTATAACTCATACTTTTCAGCAACTGACACTCAGATAAACTGGAATTAATACCAGACAAAAAGTTGAGCAGAAACAGCATGCTAATCAAGGAAGTGGTGATAAGACAGCCCAGCTGTATTTATATATTAATAAACTATTATAGTCACATATTAATGCATTGCTTATTATTTTGCACATTATTTAGTACATAGAAATAATTTAAAAATAGTCTGTTCATCATCTATTTATATGGAAATGAACTGCTTTGTTAGGCAGAGATGACAACACTTTTGAGTTAGACCATCTGCCTTCCTGCTCAGAATGCTTGATTAAGATGATGGATGAGATCCTGGTACCATGTTGCTTAGGAATGTTTTTACTGCTAAGGGATATGATTGATAAGACAGACATCGTGACCTACTCTGTAATCTCTAAGTGAACTGCAATCACTGTGACTACTGAAGATGTAGCAATAGCAAGAGAATTTAGACTTATATATTGCTTCATAGTGCTTTACAGCCCTCTCTAAGTGGTTTACAGGGTCAGTATATTGCCCCCAATAATCTGGGCCCTCATTATATCAACCTTAGAAGGCTGGAAGGATGAGTCAATCTTGAGTTAGTCAGGATCGAACTGCTAGCAGTGGGCAGAGTCAGCCCTCAATACTGCATTTCAACCACTGCCCCACTAAGGCTCTTTTTCTGATGTATGCATGATGTTGTTCTTAATGATGAGTTAATAATGTTTTGTGTCTCCATGATTGGCTCATGGCAATGTATGCTTTTTAAAATGGTATAAAAGGGGCCTCCTCCAGGTTGACATTGACCTATGTACATAAACCAGTGGTGAGATTCAGCCAGTTCGCACCACTTTGGCAGAACTGGTAGGTAATTTTTTGTTGGCCAGGCCCAGAATGGACTTCAGAAGCGGCATCCACACAGAGAACCAGTTGTTCATATATTTGAATCCCACCACTGACATAAACATATATTTCATATTTTTGCTGATATCTGTAAAATGTAGCCATATAAAGAATGACAAATAATCTTATGACTTTATGATGTGGAGGTTTGTAATTTTTGTTTATAAGACCCTGAACAACAGAGAGATGAGCACACAGACTTGGAAGGAAACTTCCCTCTGTCCTTCTTCAGAACAGAAAACAGCTTTGTGAATCAATCTCCAGCTTTGGTATGTTCAATTGGGCTTCAGCACCCCAGGCAAGACCACAGAACACAATCTTCTCAAAAGAGCAGAGATCAGTTTGCAAGCAGACTCCAGAATAAAACCATCAACAACAATACTGATTATTTTAAAAGACAACTATCATGCAAACAAGTAGGTAACATTGAATTCAAAAAATCTAAAAGGTAGTTTGATCCTAGAGTAGTGTTAATCTACAGGATAAAAGACAGAAGGTTCTACACAATTAAAAGTTTTGCAATTCAATATGGTTTCTTGGGAGGATGTGGGTGTTAATTTGGCTGGTGGGAGCGGAACACAACAGCTCTGGTCTCAGAATATTGAGTGAATGAATGATCTGGGGAAGAAAGGAGATGAGTAAAAAAAACATTATGGAAATTAAACTGTCTGATTAGCCTCCTGAGAAACATGGCTCGATATTCATTTTAAAATAAGAAGATACTAAAACAGGGTAAATAGATAATTGGTTAAAATCCACTAGAATAATATTTCAAAGACTATGATACTGAAAGAAAAGGCCCAAATCTCCAATTAAAAATTATCCAAGTTTTGAGACAAGACAGAGATTAGCTAACAAAATGTAACCCCAAGCATATCATTGGACAAAGCATAGGCAGAAAAGAAAAATGATAAATTGCAGATATCACAGCTAAATATAACTTGCTGAAATAAGATATTTTCTGATGAGATAGCGATATTATGAATAGATTAACACATTGCAAAAATGTGTTATGATTTATGGTTAGGCTCTGTCCAGTTTAAAGTTAGTTTTGTTGACTATTGCACAGCATTGCATAAGCCGTTGTTGATTTGAAATGTCTTGTGACATTGTGACATTAGATATGCTGTGGTAAACATTTCATAAAACCACTAAGTGAGCACCGGCTGATGGGCAGGCTTTGGGAGACATCTCCTTGTACCTATCTTCTGTGCAGAATAAAGTCTACTTTTACAGTTCCGACCTCAGTGTGTTTAGCTTGGACAAGGGGCACACCAGGTAGTGGTTCTCAGTGCTGAGCTGGGACAATACTACAAGCAAGAAAAGAACAAAGAAAAAGGAATCAGAAACTCTGATATTCAAGCAGATCTAAGCAGAGAAGAGCAACAAAGATGATTAGGGGGACTGGAGGCTAAAACATATAAAGACCAGTTGCTGGAATTGGGTATGTCTAGTTTAATGAAGAGAAGGACGAGGGGGGACATGACAGCAGTCTTCCAATATCTCAGGGGTTGCCACAAAGAAGGGGGAGTCAAACTATTCTCCAAAGCTCCTGAAAGCAGGACAAGAAGCAACGGATGGAAACTAATCAAAGGAGAGAAGCAACCTAGAACTAAGGAGAAATTTCCTGAGTTAGAACAATTAATCAGTGGAACAACCTGCCTCCAGAAGTTGTGAATACTCCAACACTGGAAGTTTTAAAGAAGAGATTGGACAACCATTTGTCTGAAATGGTATAGGGTTTCCTGCCTGAGCAGGGGGTTGGACTAGAACAGTGGTTTTCAACCTTTGTAATGCCGCGACCCCCAACCGGTCGTAAGTTGAGGACTACCCAACTGGTCGTAAGTTGAGGACTTCCCAACCAGTCGTAAGTCGAGGACTTTCCCTGCCCGGGAGCACCACACATGCGTGGTGCCGCTCCCTGCGCCGGCTGAGGCATAGCTGGCAAGGGGCAGCAACGGCGCAGGGCGACCACCAGCTGGGCCACCAGCTGGCCCAGCACAAGGGAGGTAAGGCACCCGCCAGGCTCCACGGGTGCCAGCAACCCTTCCTGCGCCCGCTGGCCTCCTACCTCCCACCCCTGGCCCTCTTTTACTTACATTTTTAGTAGTTGCTCAGCAGGGAGGGGTGGAAACTTCTAGACAGCTTGCCTTCACTGCAGACAACTTGCACCACCGTTTGCAGACTGGGACTTTTGGCAGGCTCAGCAGGGCAGAGACAGCCTGGACAATTCCTATTGGCTTAATTAGACTATTCAAGAGAGTCTATTCTATTGGCTTTCAAAAGCCAATAGAAGAGGGAGTAGCACAGCTAAAGAAAAGGGGAAAAAAATGGCGGACTGCGTTGTTTGGCGACCCCCGTGAAATGGTCGTTCGACCCCAAATGGGGTCGCGACCCACAGGTTGAGAACTGCTGGACTAGAAGACCTCCAAGGTTCCTTCCAACATCATCGTCGTCATCGTTCTTCTTGTTGTTGTTCAGAATTGAGGTGTAAGGGACCTTCGAGGTCTTCTAGTCCAGCCCCCTGCTCAAGCAGGAGACCCTATGCCATTTCAGACAAATGACTATCCAGTCTCTTCTTACCTTCAGTGATAAAGCAACTTCTGAAGGCAAGTTGTTCCAGTGGTTAATTATTCTCACTGTAGGAGGGGGCTGGACCCCCTCCTCTTTGTTTCACATCATGAAACATCATCACTCCAATCATTGTAAAGTTAAGTCTTAATTAAAGATTACGTTCTTCAGCCCTTGATTGCGAATTGTGACTGTCTTATTGACAGGGGAGGATTTCTCCTCACTATTATCTGGCTCATTATGTTAAGTTGGTCCAATTTATCTTAACCATTTATTTAGCATTTATTTAACCTTAGTCCAATTGCATTGTGTATTCATAAACTGTCTGTTAATCATGTATTAAGATACTGTTTATTGTTTAGCAGGAAAAAAAAATTAAGAATGAATGGTCAAGGATTTAGCATCAACTTTTATATAGTTGAAATATTTGCTATGTAGGACTGAAATGTTTTATAGGCAGAGATAACACTGTGAGTTAAACCATCTGCCTTCCTGCTCAGGAATGCCTGGCGCTAGACCGATAGATGAGACCCTAGTACCAAATTGCTTAGAGATATTTTTATTAACAAGATTGATGTGACAGAGGTCTCAAACTACCCTGTAACATACCCTGAAACCTTTAGTTAGTATGTGTTAGTATGTGTGTTAGTATGCCCATTGAAGAAGTATGCATGATGTTATTCCTAATGATTGGTTAATATGTGTTTCCATGATTGGCTCATGACAACATATGCTTTTCACAATTGTATAAAAGATGGTCCACTCCAAGTTGGGGTGTGCCCATTTGGAACTTGCTTCTGGATAACTCTTTTATTTGCAAATAAAAGTTCTTTTTTTTCCCTTTCCACCTATCTGGTGTGGTTCATTGGGCTTGCATGCCAGATAAAAGGATTCAAATTTTCTAGGATAACAATTTGACATCCAGACTAAGGAGAACAAGTTATGTAGCAACTCTTGCTTGTAATTGAAATACATAAAAATAATACGGATCAACACCTATATCTATGGCTTAGTCAGTATTGTGAGTACTTTTATATGGCACTGTATCAACTTTGGCTATAAAAGGATCTCGGCTAATCCCAAACTGAACTAACAACATTGTGCACCACCATGATACAAAAACTCTTCTGACTTCTCCAAGCCAGCTGAAATAATAGTGTTTGTTCTCTGAAGCCTGGCCCTCCGCAGACAGCTTCAATTCTGATTTGAGGCACCTCATTGCGCCCCAATCAATGGCGGGTCCTTCACGATAGCCGAATTAATGAGAGACATGCAGACAGGCTCCAAAACAGCATGGTAAAGCCACATGGCCTGTTCCTTTGTTCCAAGCCTATGGCATTACAACATATCCACTGTTTTTATTTTTATTATTTTTTATTTTTTTAGCAACTGTCCTTTATTCCAACTGTCCTTTATTCCGCAGGCAGCTTCAATTCTGATTTGAGGCACCTCATTGCGCCCCAATCAATGGCGGGTTCTTCACGATAGCCGAATTAATGAGAGACATGCAGACAGGCATATTTCTCTGGGCGAAGCAACAACTGACAAAAGGCTGCCTTCCCCTTTTATTCCCTGTTACAGTGGGCGGTTACACAATGCATCACATGGTTACAAACAGCCAATGACAATGTTATTTCTTCAGCCAATGACAAGGCTACACTGGCAAGGCCACCCTGTGGCCAATGGATTCAAATCTTGGTACAACGTCCATCCACCTATTAGCCCCCCTTATTTCCTGTCCCAAGGCCGCATGGCCTTTGTCCTTTGTTCCAGGCCTGATGCATCCTCCATCTCTTGGCCCCGCCTCCATTTCCTGTTGCTCCAAAACAGCATGGTAAAGCCACATGGCCTGTTCCTTTGTTCCAAGCCTATAGCATTACAACAGTTCTCAATCTAGCTCTTATCACAATTCCCTTTCCCAGGGTAGCTTGTGTTCTTTGAGCCTGTAGGGCTCTGGATGTTTGTGTCGGATTGGAAGTGTCTGTTTGTTCCTTTCAGTCTTGGCAATGAATCACTGTGCTCTGTTTAACATTGGATCAAGGAGGGCTTGGATATTTGCAACAAACTATTTGTTACCTAAGAGGAAGGAGGATGTGAATCCTTGAGAAGGAAACAAGTGTTCTGGATTAGTTAAGAAAAGAAGGGAATAATTCTCTGAAAAGCATGAGAAATTGAGTCAGACGAAGGAAGAAATTAATTCATCAAGATTTTCCTTTCGTATCCCTGGGGCGCTTTCTTAGTTTTTTTTTTCAAATTTGGCAACTTTAAGATGTATGAACTTCAACTCAAGAGTCACCTTAGACAACAAAATGGGTGACATATACCTTTAATAAATAAATAAACTCCTGGAATTCCCCAGCCAGCATACTTCTGGAAATTGATGTCAACACATCTTAAAGTTGCCAAGACTGAAAAGCTCATTGGTTGTCAAGTTGCCAAGATTGGTCTAGTTCATTGGTTCTTAACCTTGGCGATATCGCCCCCAGGGGGCGATTTCGTTTTTCAGGGGGGTGATGGAACGAAAAGGGGTGATGCGGGGGTGCAGGAACGAAAAGGGGGCGATATGGGGGCGATGGAGCAAGAAGTTTTGGGGACACTTTTGAGACTATTTCGTACAGTGAATCGCTGCATATCTGTCGTACAAAAACATCAGATCACTCGCTATTAGTGGACTGAATTGTTTTTTCAAATGTTCCTCCAGCTAGCTTCAGTACAGAACGCCATACATATGTGAATACGCATCACTAATCTTCATGCGCATTGCACAGCAGCCTCTACCCTTTTTATATTTCTTTTTGCGTCTTAAATTTCACCTGTAATTCAATCATTAAATGTTACTGTTTTTCTTTTCGGGCATTTTACTTTCTTGCAATTGAATTTTGTTTTCAGTGGTCATTACATTTAAGTGTCTTGAATAAATAAGATAATAATGAAATACATGTATCACGAAGTTTGGGAATAAAGTGACAGGTGGGACCAAAATTTTTGAGATATGGGAAAAAGACTGGAAATAAATTATTTGCATTGATATGTCCTGATGACAGTTTTAAAGAAAACAAAAAAAGTGTTTGCATAAATTGAAGAATTATTTCCTATGTTGTGATTGAGAGGTTATGTTGGGGGAGGGGGCGATGACAACTTCCTCATTGGCTCAAGGGGGCGATTCATTCAAAAAGGTTAAGAACCACTGGTCTAGCTAATAGTTGTGTGGTAAGAACGCACCCCCCAATCCTTTTTACTATGCTGGAGGAGAAGGATGGGGGCTGTTTAATGAAAATAAATGAGTTGAGTGTTCTTCCAAAAACACTTCAATCAAATTCTTTTCCTCATTCCAAACAATATATACAAAAGCAGAGGAAGAACTACTTGTTCTCACTGACTTGTTAAGTTATTTGGCAAAGGAAGAAAGCTAGAGTAAGACAGAAGAAAATAGAGGTTCTGACCTATTAGATTGGATATTATACTACTAAATAGATATTTGAATATGGCTAAGAAAATAGATAACTGTTAGAAATAAAAATATTATTATAATTAGAAGGATAGGATTTACAACTAGAATATTATACTTTGTTATGAGATGGGAAATATGAAAATTCTAGAAGGGTTTGACTAAGGGAAGCTTTTGGTTACCCAAATATAATTTATTATGAGAAAATTATAAGCAATAGAGATATTTTGAACATTGATGGGGAAAAAAATTAAAAACAGGAAAAACTGGATATTGATTGAATGGATTTTAAGTGCAAATGCAATTGGGATATTTTGGCTAGAAAAGATATTATAAATTGATACAATCAATATTATGTATAATACCAGAAAAATGTGATGAAGATGTCTGTATTTAATTGTATATGTATTAACAGTAACAAGAATTATATTTGTCCAGTATGGAAAAATGCGTACCACTGGAAAAAGAGAGGACCAAGGAAACACTGGATGGTGTAGTATCAGACTAGACTGAAAAAGTTAAAATGTACTACTGAATTACTAATAGACCCAGACAACACGTTGCTTATTAAGTACTTATAATAGTAAAATTAGAAAACTAATAAAATATTTATATATAAAAATAAAGAGACCTTCTTTCAAAAGCAGCTTCCATTTTTATTCCCGGCTTGAAACTGGACCTAATTTTTCTTTCAACAATTTGGTATGCCAGATGGGACTCCAAGCTAATCTGACCAATGGACCAGGCCTGGGTAAGCTTCCACCTTGCTGGCAGCATACCCCTTGTGTCTGTGGGTGGGTTTCCCAGGCCCTGCCCATTTGGAGCAAGGGTAGTAAAGGGGGTTTTGAATTCAAGGGCTGCTTGGAAAGAAGGTGAGTACCTCTAAATTTTAACTATTAGAGCCCAGGGGAGTGAAGGGAAATGTGTGTATGTCTGCATGTGTGAGTGAGAGGACCCTTCTCCCAATCACAGTTGGATCTTGCTCCCTCTGGCCTTTCCTAACTGCTAAAACAGTGGTTCTCAACCTTTTCCGGGGCTGGACCCCAGCCCGCATCACGCATGCGCGGTGCGAAGGGGGCATCTCGCATGCGCGGCGCGATGGCCCGCATCGCAAAGGGGAAAAAAATGGCGGACCAAAAAAAATGGCGGACCAAAAAAAATGGCAGGCCCGCATCGCGCATGCGCGGTGCGATGGCCCACATCGCAAAGGGGAAAAAATGGTCAACCAAAAAAAAATGGCCGACCAAAAAAAATAAAAATAAAAATGGCGGACTGCGGTGTTTGGTGACCCCCGTGAAATGGTCGTTCGACCCCAAATGGGGTCGCGACCCACAGGTTGAGAACCGCTGTGCTAAAAGATCTGTTTAACCAACAGACTCTGGAAAACAAGCAGGGTTGGCCAGAGCGCAGGACCTTTTGTTGGGGAAAAGGGAGAGGCTGTGTGAAAATGGAATGGAAAAGTGAATAAGAGAGTCAAACCTGGGTAACTGGCTGAAATCTCTGGGCAAAGTTCCACTCTTCTAGGAGGACCCTTCATACTCTGCAAAAAGGAAGTTGGAGTCCTCCCAGATCCCTACTTTTCTCTTTTCCTTGTCTTTGTGTGTGTATGTGTGTCGAAGTCTTTATGTGTCCTCGAAGCAAATATAACTGTCAAATGTCTTTAATTCCTAAAGAATTTTGAATTCTGCTAGAAAAAATGTTAAAATAAGAATAAGCCACCAAAGAAAAATACCTTCATTCTAGTTTGCCTGGCAAGCAAAACAGGGTGAAGAGAATCTAGTTCCCCTTTTCCTTCCCTCTCTGTATCTTTAAAGAACAGCCCAAAGTTGTCAGGAGAGAATGTTTTAAGTTCATTTACAGGAAAAGTTTCATTTTTCCTTTACTTTATGTTCAAATGGGTTTTATCTGTCTATTTAACATGTTAACCTTAATGTCTTTTCAAACGCTGCCTGCAAGCTATCTCTCCTTCTATTTCTCCATTTCTTTTTTTTTTTGAAGAAATTTTATTGTTTTTTTCATTTTTACGTAGAGGTGCTTAAGAAACAACGTGGTGATTGGGCTATCAATTATCCAAGAACAAAATCATACATATATCACACAGATTAATTCCTTAAAAGTTCCCTCTCTATTTCTCACATATTATTTTACCAATTAAAATTATTACATTTATTAAAAAAATCTCAATCAATCCAATCGGTCATCAATCACAAATCCTGTTTTTGAGCTTTACTATTTTAGAAATTACCATATTCCAATTAAGCTTATGTAGACATATTAACACTTCGGGCATCTCTCATTTCTCTTTTCCCTATCATGATGATTCTATCTAAAATAAATATATTATCCCAAAAAGCAAATCCTTACATTTTTTTAAATATAGCCTATTGCTTAAACTAATACATCATTTATTAATATTATTATTTGTCTTATCACAAATATCTCCTCTTCTCCCTCTATTACAAAATAGTTATCTTAGTTAAAATAAAGATATCAGTCCAAAGAACTACATTTCTGTCTATTTTAAATATATATTCTATCAATCAATTAAGTAAAATTTACCCCTCCAACTTTTTATCATCTCTAATACCAAATATTATTACAAAAATATCCTTTTACAGAATCATCTATTTCATTTGTTATTAAAATAATCCAAGTGTCAACAACCTTTTTAACCCATTCAGTGGAATTTTAAACCACATTTTAAAATCTAACTCTAGCTTTCTTTCTAGGCCAAACCGGTTTCCAAGATAAAGCCTCAGCATCATCAAACCTCAACATTTGAGTAATGCTATTTCTCAATACACAAAAATAGTCAAAGTTCTCTTCTCATTTTTCCAATATCATTTGAATAGTATGGTCAATTTTATTCCTTATTAATTATTGTCACAATTTTCAATAACTTGTACCTGAATGTCAAGCTCTGTTATTTTTGGGAGATCAAATAGTTCAGTTAATGTTATTCTTTGATCGTCAATGTTCTCCAGAATTAATTTGCTCAGTAGTTTCTACTGTAAGTTCATAACTGAATTGTAAGTGCAGTTCCTCTGTCTCGTTCAATTGTATAACTTGCTGAGTGGGAACCTCTCTAGGGTTGCTCTGTTCTTCCTCTGTTATTCTTTGGTCTGTAGTTTGAACCGATGATTGAAAGTCAATTCGTAGTTCTCTAGTATCATCTCTGATTTTTCTCCAAGATTTGATATAAGCTTTCATATGGTTTGTAGTTTCCAAAATCTTTTCCAATATAAGTTCATAGTCGAGCTGTGGATAAGCTTCTTCCATTTCAATGATGAGATAGACTTTGATCAAGAATAGTCTTTGATCTTTTAGTGGAGGCTATATTTCAAAAAGGTCAACAAATATCCACCTGTACAGTTGTAATGGCACTTTTCACCACAAGATGTCCTCAGTGGACTGTAAACTCTTTCTTTCAAGTAGGTAAAAGTTTATCTCTTCCGGGAAACATAAAAAGCAAAAGCAGGTATCTCCAATATAGTAGATAAAGTAAAAAAACATAGCGTTTCTTTTTTATTTTTTTCAGGGCCCTTAGGTATCTAAAAAAAAAATCAAGTAGTGAATAAAACTTTAGCTATTTTAGTTCTTTTAAAACTTTCTTTCCCAAATAGAAGAAGCTGCTCTCTTAAGATAGGGACGTGATCAAAAACTTTTTACAGGCAAAAAAAAAAAACTTTTTACAGGCAAATAGTCAGGACAGAGAGAGGGAGGAAAGGTCTCACCCTGATTCACCATGGTGGTTCTTTATGCTTAGATGATTTTCTGACTTCAGCTGGCGCAGCAAAGTGATTAGACATTTTACTGGCCAATCTTCTTCTCCGTTGGCCCTACGGAGTTAGCTCGGACTGTAGGGGGAGCCGCCGCTCATGGCAGCCGAGCAAGAACCTCCTCGACAGTAGTCATCCCTCCAGGGCGATTTAAGACCCGCATAAGGATCTACCGGCGTAGGGAAAACAGCCGACAAAGAGAGAGATCTCTTTGTACAGCTGAATGTGCCGCGATCCGGAAGCTGACGTCCCATTTCTCCATTTCTTATCCTCTGTTCTCAATGCCTATGTCAGACCAAGAATGCCTCTTCTGGGAGAGTCACCCACAAAGGGTGGAGAGGGTCTTGTTCTCATATCTTTCAGCCCTGCACTGATGATTCAGCAACCTTTGGAAACAGAGCACACTAACCCAGACCCTGCCTCCAGAGGAGACCATTCATTTGAGCCAGGGAATTGGATTTGGATCCAGCCATCCACTAGAAAGTCATCATGCAACCAGAGTGAAGCAGATCTTCCCTGGGCCTACATCACCCTGTGCCAGTGAAAGCTGCAGAGGAAAGAAGGCCATTGGCCCCCATGTAAAGCCTCAGAAGACAATTGGAAAGACTATGGGGGGAGAGCAGAAATTCATTGTAAGATTTTCTTTCTTATCTTACTTATGTTGTAATTAGGCAATTAAATGGATTCATAGAGGGATGGCATTTGGAAATGGTTGGCATAGCAAGTTCTGAGTACCCTGGACTTCTGTCTGGTGGGAGGGAAAATTTGTCCAGAATGTTTGCATTACCTGTCTTGTAGAAGTAGCTGTGCACACACACCCACACACCCACCCACACACCCACACCATTCAGAATCACACTGAGACTATCCTCTTCACCTACTAGGCTGGTTCTTGCTCTGTGGCACTAAGGCCTTTGCATGCATATCTTCCTGTCAATTCCATGGAGGAGGGAACCATGCCCCCTCAGGTGATTCATATGTCCTCACTTAGGAGGTAGCAGAAAAGGGATCTTCAAAGCCCGGATTGTGATTCACAAATGATGCTGTCCAGTATGGTGTTCTCATTAGTGGGAGTCCTAGGGCTCACTGTGTGCAATTTAAGAAATATTAATAGCCTGGATTGCACACTGGCTAACCTTAATTGGACATCACAAACCCTGGATGCACTAAACCAGGGGTGTCAAACTAGTGGCCCGCGGGCTGGACACTTCACAATGAAACTGTGCCCACTCCATTGCCAGCAATGGGGGGAAAGTTCCGATACATTGCGTGACGTCACATGACGTCATGAATTTGACATGTCTGCACTAAACTAAGAACTAAGGCAGGTTCAGGAAGTAACCCTTGAAAATAGGCAGCCAGTAATTATTTACTAAAGGCAAAAGTTTCCTATGAAGAATTTTGGGCACGTGCAAAGCTGATTTAAAGTGCACAGGAAGTGATATCCAACATCTAAAACAAAATTGGCACAGAATATTGGATACTATAACTTTGTTTTCTACTTAACAGAACTTTTGCCCTGGTTGCTAGACTTTCATGGGTTGAAAACTCTCCTTTTGGGAGCCATTGCAGGGATCCTTTTCTGCTGCCTTCCCCTTTGAATTAATTCTTAATCTTATGCAAATATAAGTATGGATGCCACCCTACCACCATCACCACCCCTTACTTATTTAAAACAAAACGGGAATTGTAAGAACACCACCCTCAATCCTTTTTACTATGCCTCCCAAAGCACAAGAATAAATCTCAGGAAAAGAAATAGAGAAGCAATGTTTCACTCATGAAATCCCTGGATATTACGAAAGGCAGAAACATTGAATTGGGCATGGTGATTCACAAAGAGAGCTCAGTGGAGGTAATGGACAGACTAAAGATAAGGGACTAAAAATAATTACATGTATTTGACAGGATTAGGACCAAGGAACTAAGTATTTTAGACCCATTACTAGCCTTTGTGAAACAAGCTAAACAAATCTAATAACAAAAGTACACAAAGCAAGCTTCCTATTTATGAAATGCTGTAAAACTGTACAAAAATCTCTGTACTCATCAAATCAAGTGGTCAGCTGTCCCAGAACCACATGCTGTTGGTGGTTCTGTTAATCAATAAAGAAACTTTCTTTCAAAAGCAGCCTCTGTTTTTATTCCTAGCTTGGAACTGGACCTCATTTTTCTTTCAACAGTTGCATGGTCACTACTTAACTTATTAACATTTTTATCTTCTGAAAATTTAATTTTTTGTTTTGCTTGGTTAAAGCCCATAAAAAAACAGTGCCCCCATGGGTTTTACCTACTAGTTGTGACTGACTTTAGGGGGCTGTGCTCATCTCCATTTCTTAAGCCAAAGAGCCAGCATTATCCGGAGACTTTGTAATCGGCATGACATCACACCGCAGCACAAAGCACATGGCGAAATAAAGAACACTATTACTTTCCTGCACACGTATATGCAGTACCTATTCATCTACTTGCATTTGTAGGCTTTTGGATTGCTAGATTGGTGGGAGCTGGGACAAAAAATAGGAGTTCACGCCATCTCGCGGCACTCAAATTGCTGAGCTATAGACCTTTAATGGCCTAAGAGCATCTTAATCAATGAGCTTCTCTAAAGCCTATAATGTCTAGAATAAAATTCCAAAACTTATGCAACTTTTTTTTCTACCCCTGCTTTGGGGCAGCACCTGCTCATTTCAAAATATTGCTTCTGTTCTTCAAAAGATTATTTTGTTCTTGTTATGGAATTTTCCATAAGTCCATTATGGAAGCATGTAGTCAAATTAATGGAATATGCTAGTAACTAATGATTGCCTTCTGGGGCAAATGGAACATTCCTGAAGATCTTGAGATAAGAGGGACTTGAAGATTAAGAAAGAGACCTTGGAACATGTTGCATTTGATTGGCTAAAAGGATAATAATAGAGATGGTTTGAAATCCTTGAAATTCTATAAAATTTAATCCTTGTAACTTCACTGGAGTCTCTCTTGGACACATTGGCTAGAGATGCACTATTTTTAAACATGGTTTTCAATAAAGTGTTGCTTTGCTTTCTCTTCCAAGCCTTTATTTCAGGAATCCAGAAACACCTTTTCCAACTAAGGCAAAATGAAGATTAGCTGTGGGGTCAGAGCAAATTATGCCAGCATCCTTTTGTGCTGCCTCATACACCATGGACCAGGTTCCTAACACAGGTGACCTTGATGAAAGGTCCTGTGTTAAATGGTGTAATTGGAGAATAGGTACTCTGGTTGTGTGAAGATTGTGACAGAGTTTGATGGGGAGTCAGCAAAAACTGTTTAAGAGGAAATCATTCTGGTCTCTCCGGAAACCACTGCAGTTTCTCTAAACAAAGTTTGTGAAAAATGCTTTCGTTCACTGACAAGAAGAAGTGATATGGATAGTTTAGTAACTTCTCTGTTTATCTACTCTTACACACATAGCTCGTGTTTTCTTACCTATGTAACCAAATAAAGTATAAATGCTTGCTGAAATATTCTGTGGGGTTTTTCCTGGCCTCATGGAAGCACCTTTACTTGAATCAACGTGTAACTTGGAGAGAAGGGGCGTTGGTCTTACCTGAACGCCTTTTCTCAGCATGAAGACGTATAATCCACATGTGGGTTGCTTTAGCCAATCAGCTTGAGACTAGGACATCTAATTTCCAAATTTCTTGCTCCGCCTCTTCCGGTATTACCTTCCTGTTCCCAGTTTTGACCAAGGCGAAGCTTCCATGACGAAAGTCCGACTAATTTTCAAACGACAACAGTTACAATCCTGCCTAGACTAAATAGAGGAGGGTGTGGATTATACGTCTTCATGCTGAGAAAAGGCGTTCAGGTAAGACCAACGCCCCTTCTCCAGCATGAGAAGACATATAATCCACACGTGGGACATACCAAAGCCCCTCATGTCCCTACGGGTGGGAGTCTAGGCTAGTGATTCTGAAGTATTAACAACCTGCTGCAATACCCTCCTACCAAAAGAGGCTTCTGATGCAGCAAACTTGTCAATCTTGTAGTGTCTGATGAAGGAAGAAGACCAGGTCGCCGCCCTACATATTTCCTCCACTGACGCCTGAGTAAGCCCGGCCGCTGAGGTAGCCGCACTTCGAGTGGAGTGGGCTGTAATATGTGGCGGGACCGGAAGCGACAATGAGTCATAAGCCTTGCCTATGCATGCCCTGATCCATCTGCCAATTGTCGCAGAGGACACCTTCTGACCCATGGACGACGGCTGAAAGAAGACGAACAACGCCTCAGATTTACGGCTAGCCGAAGTCCGCTTTACGTAATGCAGTAGAGCCCTGCGAACGTCCAAGGTGTGCCAGCGTCTCTCAAGGCGATGTGAAGGTCGCGGGCAAAAATCTGGCAGTACCAGCTCCTGCGACCGATGAAAATGAGAGTCCACCTTTGGCACAAAGGATGGATCCAGATGTAGGGTAACCCTATCATTAGAAAAGGTGATGAGGTCCTTTCGGACCGAAAGGGCTGCCAGCTCCGAGATTCGTCTCGCAGAGGTGATGGCCACCAAGAAGGCTACCTTCAGTGAGAGGTGGCGGAGCGCGCAGGACTCGATAGGTTCAAAGGGTGGGATGGTTAGCGCCTGCAGAACCTTGGGAAGGTCCCAGGACAGAAAACGGTGAATGACCGAAGGCCTTATTGAAGCCGCTCCCTTCAGAAAGGCACCCACGGCCGGATGTTGTGACAAGGGAGCCAGGTTGTCGCAAGAGAGGACAGTCTGCAGAGCTGCCACCCACCTGCGAATAGTACTGAGCGCTAGTCCCTTATTCATGTCTTCTAACAGGTACTCTAGTATATTTGGAATAGTGACAGAAAGGGGTTCTAACTTGTGCTTTCTGCACCACGTGGAAAAATTCTTTCACGTAGCATCGTATATCCTATTGGTGGAAGGGCGAAGAGAGGCCTGGATGATTGAAATCACTCCATCTGAGAAGGCTTGCCTACTCAACCCCTCCCACTCAAGTGCCAAGCGGCTAGTTGTAGCCACTGCGGGTCCGGATGTTGGAGGTGTCCCTGGCTGAGTGACACCCGATGCGGAGGGAGCCTCCAGGCTGGCGAGAGCGACAGGTCCACAAGGTCTGCAAACCACGGACGCCTTGGCCAGAACGGAGCAATTAAGATCACCTCCGCCTCCTCCCGGATCAGCTTGCGGATCGTTGCCTGTAGTAGTGGGAGTGGGGGGAAGGCATACAGCAGGCCCTGTGGCCATCTGCTCCTGAGAGTGTCCGTCCCCTCCGCTCCCCCCGTAGGGAACCTGGAGAAGAACCGGGGGAGTTGGGCATTCGCCGGGGACGCAAAGAGGTCTAGGAGAGGGCGGCCGAACCTGTCCGAGATCTCTCTGAATAGGACCGGGTTCAGGCGCCCCTCCACATGGTCCACCGTGGCTCTGCTGAGCGAGTCCGCCTGGCGGTTCGCCTCCCCTGAAATGTGTTCCGCCACGATGGACCCTAAGTGAGACTCCGCCCACAGCCCCAGGGTTCTTGCCTCCTGCATGAGGGCCCTTGATCTGGTCCCTCCCTGTTTGTTCACGTGGGCCTTTGCTGTGACGTTGTCTGTCAGGACCAGAACGTGTTGTCTTGACAGTTGAGGAGAGAAGTGAAGAAGGGCCAGGTGGATGGCCCTGAGTTCGAGCCAATTTATGTTGTGGGTCAGGTCCCGTGGGGACCACCTGCCCTGGGCCAGATGGGTTTGGAGATGAGCCCCCCAGCCAAACTGGCTGGCGTCGGTGGTCACCGTGATCCTGTCTGGCTCTCTGAAGAGTGTTCCCCTGGCCATAGCGGGTGAGGCCCACCACCGGAGGGATGCTAGTACCTGTTGCGGTACCTTGACCTTCCTTAGCGAAGCACTCTGGTTGAGCCTTTGGAAGGGAAGGAAGAACCATTGGAGGTCCCTTGAATGGAGGCTGGCCCAGGGGACGATCCCAATGCACGACACCATCTTCCCCAGGAGTTGGGACAGCTGAACTAGCGTGGCCAATCTTTGTCTTTGAATGAGATGCGTGAGCTTTTGAATGCTCGACCGCCGTTCCTGGGAGAGATGGACCATGCCCTTGTCTGAGTCTATGATTGCTCCTAGGTGTAGAAGCCGTGATGAGGGGATCAGGTGGCTTTTTCTGTAATTTACTGAAAACCCATGAGCCTGAAGGGTGTGTAATGTTACCTCTAGGTCTGCTTGGGCGGACTGACGGGAGTTTGACAGAATCAGGATGTCGTCCAGATAAAACTTTACGCGTACTGGTACCGTGCGAAGGTGCACCCCTAGTACTGCGAGCACTTTTGTGAATACCCGAGGCGCCGATGACAGGCCGAACGGGAGTGCCCTGTACTGGAAATGCCGTTCTGTGTGACAGAACCGGAGGAACCTTCAATGCTCCTGTCTGATAGGGATGTGCAAGTAAGCCTCCGTCAGATCTACTGACGAGAGCAGGTCCCCTTTTTGGATGCTGGCCAGGATGGATCTGAGGGACTGCATCTTGCAAACCACTATGAAGTGGTTTAGACGTTTGAGATCGAGGATTGCTCTCCAACCTCCCGATGCCTTGGGAACTACGAACAGGATGGAGTAAAATCCCTGTCTCTCCTGGCCTGGGGGGACCTATAAGGGCGTTTTGAGGTGAACTGGCCCCTATTGGAGGAAGGGCTGTTCTGGAAGCACTCCTGCCTGGAATGAGCGGGACGCGCGCTTCTGGGCCAATCCCAGGACTTCCCCCCCCGAAAGGGCTGCCTTGTTTCTGAGGTTGACCTTCCGACCTTTTGGTGGGGTGGACCAGAACCTTCCTCTTGTTTTTGTCCTATATGATGTAAGGGTCCAGGATTGGACCAAACAATTTCTTACCTTGATACTGGGAGGTGGCCAGCCACCACTTAGCTCTCAGGTCTGTCCTCCACTGCTTGAGCCACAGGAGTCTTCGAGAGGCTACGGTTGCTCCAATAGCTCTGGCCGAATAACGTGTTGCGGACAAGGTGGAGTCGGCCACAAACTCTGTAGCTGATAGCAATTTTGCTAAGGTCTGTTGAATGTGTACCTGGTCTGATGGTACACTCGCCTGCAGTTCCCGGAGCCACGCAATGCAGGCCCTGGTGAAAAAGGAAGCTGAGGACGCTGCTCTGATGGCCCAGGCCGAGGCTTGATGAGTCCGCCTGAACGAAAACTCAAATTTCTTGTCGTCCGCCTTCATGGCTTTGGCCATGTCTCCTGGTATGGCAGAATTGGAGAACAGGGAAATCAGGGGTTCATCCACAGATGGAACCTCCAAAAGAGAGACAAATGCCGAGTCAATATTGAACAGAGTTTTCTCCAAATTGCTTGGAGAAGGGACAGTTGCCAGGGATGTCCACTGGGACTGCACCGTGGTGCGAAAGGCTTTGGGGCATGGCATCCGCACCTCCTCCGACACTGTAGAGCCAAGAAGCGGGTTAGAGTCCTCCTCCTCGTCTGAGGAATCGGACTTGACTACCTTAGCCTTAGCCGACCGGTTCAAGACAGAACAAGCCTTGAGCAGGATGGAACGATACGAAGCCGAATCGAATAAACCTTTGGATGATGGCTGTTCGGGTGCCGCCTCCTCATCCTCTGACATCAGGTACCCAGTGCCCTCCAGGTCCTCTGGGTCCTCCTCTGCTACCTGTGAAGAAGTCTCTGAAACCCCTGAAGCCAGGGTCTTTGTTCGCTCCCACCGGGATGGTAATGCAGATTCCGATGATGAACCTAGAGGAAGAAAAGAATCTCTGGAAGGGGGTAAGTAATGCTCCAGGGCCTGCTTTACCAAGGAATAGATCTGTTCAGACAACTGACCTTGATCCTAGGTGCTAGGCCCCGCCTGGGCCTGACTGGCTGCAGGAGCCTGTTGTTCAGGCGAGGATACATTGGAATGGGGAGAACTAACCTGTTCTGTCTCCCGCGGAGAAGGCCACTGCTGAGGATGCTGCCCAGAATCTGGAGAAGGCTCGAATGGAATTGGGGGTTCCCGTGGGGTGCGCATCACCCCTTCTGTCTCATTTGTTCTGAGCCTATGGGCCTTGGCAAATTCTCTTTCGAGAACTTGATGCCTCCTCGAGGCCTGCCTTTCGGCTGCCCTCGTCGGCTCCCTTTCCAGGTGCTTCGTTTTGGCCTTCTTCTTGCCTCCCCCTGGATCCACATCAACTGGCCTGCGCTTATGCGAGGATGGTGGGGGAGGAAGGGCCCCTGAGCCTTGGCACCCTTGAGGTGAAGAATTCTCTGCCATCGCTGCTTGCGTTAGCTCCAATCGGGGTATTCCGGTCCTCCAGAAGACCAGGCTCCCGAGGACTCAGTTCCAGACAGTTAAGGAGTTCACCTCCTTTCCCTGCTCAGGAACTACGGTCGTCCCCCTTGACTGTCTCAATCCGGAGTTCGCAAGGCCGTCCGGCTCCCCGTGCGCTCCGGGCGTTCAGCTGCCTGAGATGGGCTGCCTGAGTTGAGCGGGTGCTACAACGGTGATAAATCGTACCATGGTACTTGCGACCAACAGGCTCCTTACGGGAGAAGGCCTAGGCTTCCCCTAAAAAGGCCGCCGGCTCTTCCCAGGAGGGCCCAAGCCACACTTAAAATGGCCACCGGCCCAAGCCATGCTTAAAATGGCCGCCGCCCTTACAAGAAGAAGCCACACTTAAAATGGCCACCGGCCCAAGCCACACTTAAAATGGCCACCGCCCTTACAAGAAGACGCCCCGCTCAAGATGGCGATCACTCTTACTAGAAGGTCCGGCTGACCTTCCCAAAATGGCTGCCGTGTGCCGCGTGCGCCAGGCGCCTCCCCAAAAAATGGCGATTCGCGCCGAAACTTTAGTTCTCCGACATGCGGCCTTCCAAACGGTCGCGACTACGTGCACACACCGTTACGATCCCAACGGGGGTCCCCATGCACCATATTGCTCCCCTCCCCCCAGGCCACTCCCCAAACTTGCGGTTTAGCTAATCTCCGACGCCGTCCAGGGAAGTCACTCTGCGCCTGGGAGGTCGATGAAGAAATCCCTCGAGGTGGAAGAAACCGCTCCGGATGAGGGGCGAAGAAGGGAGGCTGGATTGTAAGCGACTGGAAGCCCGGGGAATCTCCCCTTTAAGTTCCAGCGGCTCCAGCCCCGAGGCTTAGTTAAGCCCTCTCCCCTTCGCCTATTCTCTTCGAAGTCGTCGCGAGTAAAACAAATAAAAAATAAACAAGGAGAAGCTAATTTCGAATATCCAATTGGTTAGGAAGTAAAGGTTAAAGTTTTCTATCAATTTCGTCCAAGGGTAGCTTCAGACACAGAGCTACCCAAACGAGCTGCTCTCAAGCTGGAGACTAGGACAAAACTGGGAACAGGAAGGTAATACCGGAAGAGGCGGAGCAAGAAATTTGGAAATTAGATGTCCTAGTCTCAAGCTGATTGGCTAAAGCAACCCACGTGTGGATTATACGTCTTCTCGTGCTGGAGAATTGCAGTCTGTCTCTTTCTCCAGACCAGACTTAGGGAGCATAACAGAATGAGAAGAATCACATAAAACCGATAGCCCAGATGTACTTTTTGGCAGTTTGTAAGAACCCATACCTGCCCTGTCTCTAGAGCAGAGGTCTTCAAACATGGTCCTTTTATGACTTGTGGACTTCAACTCCCAGAATTCCTCAGCCAGGCACGCTGGCTGAGGAATTCTGGGAGTTGAAGTCCACAAGTCATAAAAGGGGCAAACTTGAATACCCCTGCTCTAGACGACTGCTTTTTGGGCGAGACTGGTCCAGCTTTGTAACCCTGCTTTGTATTTTGCTCTTATTCTCATTTTGATACCTTGCCATTTCTAATAAATGCCTCTAGACCAGTGTTTTTCAACCTTGGGGAGTTGAAGATGTGTGGACTTCAATTCTCAGAATTCCCCAGCCAACTGTGCTGGCTGGGGAATTCTGGGAGTTGAAGTCTACACATCTTCGAGCTGCCATGGTTGAGAAACACTGCTCTAGACCTCTGTTCTTCTTTTTGAGTTTTGGGCCTTCTTTTCCTTTGTGGCCATAACTTCCCTTTCCTCTTGTCTTCCTGTTAAAAGCTGCTGGTTTTGGTTTTGTTTGTTTTTTGTTCTTGTTATGTTGTTTTTCTTGGCGTCTCTTAATGGTTTAGATCTTTTTAGTTCTACAAAAAAGTTGTTTTCTTTCACCACTTGTTGGCAGCTCACAGGCCTGAGGGTTAAGTTACATAACCCTAATCAGTGCCCATATGTTTTTCTGATGAAATCTCACATCCTGAACATTTCCTTGTTGTGTTTTGTAACTTCAGGTCTTGTTCTGGGCACTATTGTTCGGGTCAGCTTGAGCCTTTAGTTGTAATAGTTTTATCAAAAGTATGCAAGCTAGGTTATATTTTATCTAGATACTTTTTGAAAACCTATTTAATCTATTTTCATTTTTAATTCTTTTTAGTAATCTGTATCTTGGAAGCATGCCTATACTTCTAAGTTCCTCTTTCTTGCCAAATGCTAGCAGTTACCCAACAAGAAAAGCAGAACTTTCCCATAGCCATTCTTTCCATATATTTTTTTTGTTAAAAAGAGAAGTCACGTTGCATCTTCAGTGTTGTGTGCAACCAATATATTTATTTTTTAAATTGGTTGTAAGCATTGTCACAGAACAGTCATCATGATGGAGGGAAGGGAAAGGTAGGCTGCCATTGAGATATCCTCTTATTCGTACATAGTTTATGGATAGACACTTTTGAAAAGATATATCTCTATTGGATTATTTTGCCTCCTGCATGTGGGTGCCATGGCTGGAGGAGAGATCCCAAGGTCAGTGTGTTTGATTTATGTCTCTTCTCTCTGTGATTATTTGTAACAGGCAAAATTAATGATCACCTTGCCTAGGATATAAGACCTTAGCATAAACTTTATCTTTACTCAGTGCTGTTGTTTTTTTTAAAAGAGGTAATACTGTGTATCGGTGTTTGTTTTGTTGATTTATCAACATTGAACAAGCATATATAGTAGGGATGGGCAATTAAATTTCCCATGGGACCACATGAGAAACTGGGACTGTTGTCAAGAACTACCGCAACCACCTGCTGATGCTGCTGCAGCACCACCACTGCTCCATCCCCTGCCGCCACTGCTCCACCCCCTGCCACTGCCACCCTACCCCCTGCTGCTGATGCTGCACCACTATAACGCCCTCCACCAGGAAATATCAAGTTTAATATTTTCAATTTAATTTAAATACTAAATTGAATTCTTATTTATTTAATTAAATTAATTAAAATAAACTTGTTTAATTAAATGAACATTGCTTAATTTAATTTTTAAAATTCTATTTGTCATGTATATGTTAAACAAAATTAAACATTGCTTAATTTAACACTCACATGAAGCTGATAAATGAGGTAATCTGTCCACATAGGGCAGGGGTGTCAAACTCAATTTCATTGAGGGCCGCATCAGCATTGTGGTGCCCTCAGGGGGGCTGGGTGGGTGTGGCCCACTGGGTGGGCGTGGTTGTGGTGGTCACGGCAGACTGGGTGGGCGTGGCCTCCTTGATGTTGCTCTTGGGGGGATGCCTATGGGGGCCGGGCAGGGTTGGGGGAGATCCAGGGGGTCTCTGGCAGGTGGGGCAGTGGGGGCTCATCCTGTGGGGTGAAGCGAGGCAAGGCAGGAGGCAGGGCAGGGCGGGGTGCCATTATTGCAGGGCAAGGTGAGGCGAGGCTGGGGCTGGGGCAGCTGCTGCCTGATACCATCAGCCCTCAGAAGCCAGCATGGGTGCCGATGGTGTCTTTTCAGCAGCCACAGGCTGCCGGCCACTCGATTGGCGTACTCTGGGGCTCCACAGCCTGCTGTGAATACCGGGCCAACATCCAGCAGGAGGAGTAGGGAAGGGGGAGGCACATGATGCAGACTGCCAGACGCGCTTACTCCATCCCATCTGTTTTTGCTTGCGGTTGGAGAACAGATTGCTGCTGATCATCTCCTTGCCCTCCTCGCAGATCTTGCCCTTGGCTCGCGTGTGGAGCCTGTTCCCCTCCTGTACCCGACACATTTTGGCCCTGAGTTGGGTCACTGCCGCCAGCAGTTCATATTCTAACCCACCCAACAGTGAACATATGGTATCTTGGGGAAAACACCCAAAAGGGAACACACTAGCTACTTCTGCTTTCTTCCTTATTATCTATAGTGTGCCAGCCTTAAAGGGTGAAGTCTTTATTTTAACTCATAAGATAAAGCAATTGGGTGAATTGCTTATGTAATCAAAGTAGGTATAAAAATAAGGCTTTTCTGATATTTGGGGCTTTTGTCTCTTTGAGAGAAGCCCGTTCTTTGTTCAGCTGAATAAAAACATAAAGCTTGAAGGCAACTTCTGGTTTCCTGTATTTTTTATCAAGCAAAACCTCAGAACCTGCATATCATGGCGGCTGTGGCAGGTACCGAGGCAAAACCCTGAGGTGGCTGAGTTGACCAGTTTGCTCTCAAACCAAAAAGAGATGAGACAGAGTAGGCATGTCCAGTGGTCCGCATCATGTGACCCCGACTCCGTATGTTCCCGCAGCACTGCTGCTAGAGAGTCGGCCCAGTATTGACAGCGGGCTACGCTGCCATATGCCTTCTGCCCCCTTGCATTCACCGCCTCCTGTACGTGCATCTTGGGGTCTGCCAGGCGGGGCCGGTGCCAAGGTGGTGGGGGCCAATCCCTCACCATCTCTGGGGCATCCCCGGGGGCCAAATATTGGCCAATCGTGGGCCGAATTCGGCCCATGGGCCTTGTGTTTGACATGTCTGATATAGGGATAGATATCATCCATATGCTGATGATATACAATTTTATGGCTTGGCAGCATTCTAAACAACGTTGCCATCAAACATTTGTCCAGGGGTCAGATGAGGATGAAGAAGAACAGGTTGAGGCTTAATCCCACCCAGAGGGAGTGATTTGAGATTTGATTCATCTGACTCCAGAGAAATTTCAGGTTCAGTTCTGGACAGGGTCAGGTTCTCCTGTAGTAAACAGCTTGTAACTTCCTGGACTCATTGTTCCTACTTGACAAGAAATTGGCAACTTTGTTCTTCTCCTGGTACTTTCTTCCTTAGCAATAATTATAAGGGATTAAGGGAACTGAAAGAATTGCCCTTTGCTTTATTTAGCATACAGAAAGTTATTTGTTTTAGCATAACATACTCTTGTTTAGGCATAGGAAATCATTATACTTGGAAGAGCTGATCATCTAAGGTTAAGAAAATAAGGAACTGAAAAAAAGAGACTTTCTCTTTTGAAATTTAGTAAGAAATTTTTGAAAACTGAATAAGGATCTTTATTGAAAATAGAGGTAATCCTTGCTTACTGATTGCTCGTTCAGTGAATGTTGGAACTTATGTCAGGGTTGAAAAGAGATTTCAGATCAGTCCTCAAACTTGTGGCTGTTGCATCCTCACACACATGATTACAATTGGGGTGATTGGCAACCAGAACATATTTATGAGCATCGCAGCTTCCCAGGATCACAGGATCATTTTTCAAACTTCACAGCCAGCCTCGGACAAGCAAAATAAATGAACAAATCGGCAAGAAGTCGCAAGTTTCATGACCTGTGGTGATTTGCTTAACATGTCGTAAGTCAAGTGCGGTCTCATGAGCTTTTATTTTATGACTGAATTGCTTTAGCAACAGAGTTGTCAGTTCCAACTGTGGTTAGTAAGTGAGGACTTCCTGTATAGCAAAAGTCTTTCAAGCATATCTCAAAAGATAGCACATCTATATAAAATCTAGAGACCTCATGCAGGAAGGACTGATATTTTATGGATCCAGACAATATCCAGATCCAGAGGAAGCTAGCAAAGATAATACTGGGTTTTGAAAACCCTTATGAAAAAGAAGCAACTTGGAATGTTCAATTTCAAGAAAAGAAGGCTCAATGCAGACATGATAGATACATAAAATGGCACATAGAGAAGATAGCCAGGAGCTATTTTCTATGATTAAAAAAATAGGATCAGAAATTAAAAGCACAAAGTACACTTAATTTGGTTTCATTTAATTATAAATTTATAAGGATTTGTTTAAAAAATAGTTTATATTAAAAGATTTTTAATACATAGTACATTCAATAAAAATATATTAAAGTAAATTTGATAAAAAAGGAAAAGAAAGAAAAAACAAAGAAAACAAAAGAACAGAAAACATAAAAAATATACAAGGAAGTGGCTTTCAATCATTCTCTCGGCATTTATACATATAATTCTAACTAATCTATCTAAGACAGCGGTTCTCAACCTGTGGGTCGGGACCCCATTTGGGGTCGAACAACCATTTCATGGGGGTCGCCAAACAACGCAGTTCGCCATTTTTTCCCTCTTTTCCTTAGCTGTGCTACTCCCTCTTATTCTATTGGCTTTTGAAAGCCAATAGAATAGACTCTTGAGTAGAGTCTAATTCTATTGGCTTTCAAAAGCCAATAGGAATTGTCCAGGCTGTCTCTGCCCTGCTGAGCTCACCAAAAGTCCCAGTCTGCAAACGGTGGTGCAAGTTGTCTGCAGCGAAGGCGAGCTGTCTAGAAGTTTCCACCCCTCCCTGCTGAGCAACTACTAAAAATGTAAGTAAAAGAGGGCCAGGGGTGGGAGGCCGGCGGGTGCAGGGAGGATTGCTGGCGTGCATGGGGCCCGGCGGGTGCCTTACCTCCCTTGGGCTGGGCAGCTGGCGGCCCAGCCGGTGGTCGCCCTGCGCCATCGTTGCCCCTTGCCAGCTATGCCTCGGCTGGCGCAGGGGGCGGCATCACGCATGTGCGGCGCTCCAGGGCAGGGAAAGTCCTCGACTTACGACCGGTTGGGAAGTCCTCGACTTACGACCGGTTGGGGGTCGCGGTATTAAAAAGGTTGAGAACCACTGCTCTAAGATAAGGTCATTATTCCCTTTTGATAACCATTCTAATAATCAAAACCATAAATCACACAATCATTTTTATGCAAATTGTCGTAAGAGTTTTCAGTCATTGATGAATATAAAAAAATGAGCTTTCTCTAATGAAAGAAGTCAGTTTAGTTATCTTAGCAAGTTTTGTAAATTTCACCAACCATAATGGAGAATGCCAAATCTTTCCATCTTTTTGCATATAGGAATCTCATTGCTCTATCATTACATTGAAATAATCGTCCATGACTATTTTTTCACTAGTTATCCATCAGTTGTAAAAGGAAAATATCTGACTTCAATTGATTATTGAAAATCCTCTATATGAATGTGTGTATTCTTAACTTTTTTCATGTCCACCAAACATGATATAATGTCCCTTCATGTTGTTTACATTTCTAACATACATTTGAAATGCCTTTACACATTCTAGATAATTCCTTTAGCATCATGTATCAATGATACATCATTTTATAAAAATTGTTTTTAAGATCATAATATAAATTTCAACCCTTTTGACCACATACTTTCCTACTGAGACATCTGTGTATTATAACCAAAATTCTTAGCCCACCTTATCATACTTTTTTAATCAGTTCTGCCATTCCAAATTTCAACAAAAGTTTTAGCAATAGCAATAAGACTTATATACCACTTCATAGTGTTTTATAGCCCTCTCTAAGCAATTTACAGAGTCAGCATATTTCCCCTAACAAACAGGGTCCTCATTTTACCAACCTCGGAAGGATAGAAAGCTGAGTCAATCTTAAACCGGTCAGAATCAAACTCCTGGCAGCGAGTAGTCAGTTAGCCTGCAATATTGCGTTCTAACCACTGCGCCACCTCGGCTGATAGGTGGCAAATTCTGCCTTACTTTGTTTGATACCATATATCAATGGTGGCAAACCTATGGCACGCATGCCAGAGGCGGCACTCGGAGCCCTCTCTGTGGGCACACATGCTGTTGCCCCAGCCTTGCCTCCTCCCGTGACCCCCTCCTCACCAGCAGGAGAGTCGCCCCTGAGCATGGCCCGCGCGAAGCAGTGCAGCCAAGGACATGGCAGCCAGGCAACGTAGACAAGGCTCTGCCCTCACACCCCATCGTGCACAGTTGATGCTGCGGGGCGCGGGCAGAGGGCATGGCCGCAATGGTGCTGCTGGGCTGCCTGGGTGATCTGCGGCGGGCCCTGGAGGTGGTGAGTGGCCCTGCGGGCAGGCGGGGTAGGGGCGGGGCAGGGGGTAGAGTGGGGGCAGGGCCAGTTTTGGGGCACTCGGTCTCTAAAAGGTTTGCCATCACTGCCATATATCTTCTTATCCATTTTAAATCTTTTTGATGACTGTAAATGGGGAAAACTATTGACTACCATATTCTTCTATCATTAAATGCTCTCAATTTAATTTCATATTCTCCTTAATGCTTTTCCAATAATTTCTGGTACATTAACTATTTCTCTTTGCTTTTTTGATACCTTTGAGTGCTGTCTTTTATGCTTCAAAATAAACTTTCCCCCTTTCAAACAGTGTGTTCGATTTCATTGTGATTCGTTCTTGTGCAACCCCAGCTCAGTTCAGCCCCCCCCCAATTCTTTTGACACTACTTTGGAGTGAACACATAATTTTGAATATCTATATAAACCAATCATGAAAACCAACATCATCTATACATTCTCAGTAGTTATAGTAATATGGGAAGAAAAATCAAATTAGGTTCCAAGCCGGGAGAAAGACGCTGAAAAGAAAATGGAGGCTGGCTGCAGGAAAGAAGATCTCTGTTTATTTTGTAGCCAGAAACTAGTGACAAAAGCATGTTTCTGGGGTTGCTGACAAAATGGAGTTGAGAGTAGGTAGGGGTTTTATATATGCTTTGCAGCTTTGTGATTGAAATGCCTGTTTGTTGTGAAATGTACTTTGACCTGTGCTTGAGTGTGCCATTTTATATTCTAACTAGCTGTACCCAGCCACGCGTTGCTGTGGCTCAGTCTGGTTAAATGGAAAAGAAAGAAAAGAGAAAGTGCACGTTTGTAATATGTTTAATTTCACAATGCTTGTGGGTATACAATATGTTTTGTTGTTCCATTGTCTGTGCAGATATAGATTGTCTGAAATCGTAGCGTGTCCAACAGATGGTGCTGTTTTTCACAAAAAGCATGTTTTACCTGTCACAGGTGTGACATCTACATAATAGTAGGTATATAAAAACATAAAAACACATGTGTATTCGAATGCAATGTTGTGTCAAAATTTCAAACCAATCGGTGAAGAACTTTCGGAGATTTAAGATTTTGAACAAATGAACCTTTACATTTTTATTTATATAATAATAATAAATATAAATATATAGAAGATTACTGAAGGTGAAGAAGGTTCATTCTCCGAGTTTGGGGGTTGGTTTCCAAATGTTTTGTTACCAGGATAGGTAACTTCTTCAGCAGAATTTAGCAGATCTCACTGTCAGTGTTGTTTATAAGGGTTTCAGGTGTGGGTATGTCAAGTGAGGGTCTTGTGATAGGTCAGGTATGAGTCATCAGTGAGAGGCTTGTGATGAGTCTTGTGATGGGGAAGTGAACTGCTGGTAGGAGGGAGATGGGTCAGGCTCAGTCATCAGTGAGAGGCTTGTGATGAGGCTTGTGATGGAGAGGTTACATCAGGTCAGAGTCACTGGGAGGGAACTGCTGGTGGGAGAGGGAGGGGAGGTTAGATAAAAATTCTAAATTATTGTTGCCTGACTCCCATTGTGGCTGGGAGATCATGCCCCCTCCATGGAGCTGAGTGGGGAATGTAGATTTTAGGAGCCTTTGTTTTTGCAAATCCCATCAGCTCTAGCTTTCATGGGAGCTATGGCTGAAGGCCTTTTGTTGATGAATGGGGTGGCCTGGCTTTAGAAATTTCCATATCTAAAGACTTCAGGCCTATGCTTGGGACTATTTTTTCCTATAGCAGGAAGACTGGGGCTGCTTTCTGCCTTTGAGAACATGTTTCTCCTCTTCTCCTTTAGGGGAAATATCCTGCTTCTTTTAATATTCCCCAAAATATTTCATTTTCTGGGGGGGAGCCTTTCCACAGTAACATAGTTCAACTTAAGGTTGAAAGGTATAATAAGGCTTTTATCTTATCAATAACATTCCTGCACTAACAAACATTCTTAAGTATTGTCCCAGAAAGCTGGGTTTGTATCCAGTGTGCCACCCCCAATGAAACAGTGAGGTGGAGAGTGCAAAAAAGTTTATTCTGTGCAGGAAAAGGACACAGGGGGATCACTCCCAATAGGCCTGTGTAAAGGCCACTCTTTATATAGTACAACTTTTAGTTACTTCTCCATAAGCCCACTTTAAACCAACCCCTTAGATCATCCTATGGTCTTATCCATGTTGAGTTCAGCAAGTAATTTCTTATTTTTCAGCAAATATTTACCTAGCTTCAGCGATCAGCACATTTGTCGCTAATTTCCAGTAATAATCAGCGCATTATACCATAATTAGTACATAGTCCCCAAGTGCTTCTTTTCCCAAACCTATGATATGCCTGGGGTTTCACTTGAGCAAGCACTGATTACTTGACTTTTAAAAGCATTCTTGACTATTCTAGCAGGTTACTAAGCACCAAGGCCTATCTGCTTTTATGTTTTAGTTTCTTAATATAAAGATATTAGGGGAAAGGGTTTTTAGCATTTCCATCATAAGTATTTGTGTGCCAAGGTCTTAGCTATCACCTTGAGAAGTACTGGTAGGCATTCCTAAATACAAAGGTAGATAGTCTGGCTTCCCTCTAGTGTCATCATATATGCCTAACTAGTAGATTAGTTACAAAATATCAAAGCTATAATTACGTGCTAAATAATAAATACATGAATTTAAATGGATTAAAGTGGGTTTTCTCATAATCTCTGCTGCTGTTCGACTGGTGCTCCTGAAAGCTGAACAGAGAATTGCTATCATCTTGCCTTGGATGTTACGCTCTTTTGTTTCTGTTTAAATCTACTTGCTAAAGTAAACAATAAAGCTAAAAATCTCTTCACTCGCTGGTGTATTTGTTTTGGATCTTTTAAAAAAACACCAATTGTTCGGTAATACGCTTCCTTGAAGAATCTTCAGAATCACAGCAGAATCATTTTGTATTAAAAAAAAAAAAACAGGGAAAGGAAATAAGCACTCCTGCTGCTGTTATTCTACAGACATTGGAAATTCAGCTTAAGTCTCTTTTAGCGTCCTTGCTTTCTTCTGCCTTCTAAGTGGGGAAGGAAGTCACCTACCAGCGGTTCCCAAAGGATTCGGATTCCGACACGGACAGAGAAGAAAGTCTCAGACAAAAAGCTTTACTGATTTCAAACAGTATTGACCAGGCTGGTCAGAAGCTCCGGAAGCCGGATCATCGTTGGCTTAATTCCTTGGTTTGGGCTCTTCTCGCCTTCCCTGCCGCCCGGGATGTTTTCAATCAAAAGGCGCTCTCGGCTTCCAGCTACAGTTCTGCAAGAGAAAACGCCCTCAGCCAAACAAGGCTGACCGCCGGATGCGTGGCCAGTCCTCACAACCTCTTTCGACGCTCATTCCGTTTTTAAGTTACTCTTCCCCACCCCTCACCCTTATGCCCAAACTTCTGCAGGGACTCGGGGCTTAGCATCGGGGCGGGGCGAGCCTTTTCGCCGCCCCTTCCCACATCTTGGCGAGTGACGAAAAATGCGCGGCCGTGTCAGCAGAGAGCGCTAGAGGAGCGCGGCAGAGGTCTGCGTCCACCCGCCGCCTCCAGCGCCTCAGCCTCCCTGAGGAGGCTTGTTTTTCTCCTCCAAGGCCTCGTGGGCGGTCCCACGTGAAGCGGGGGCAGAGAAGCGAAGGCGAGCTTTTCCGGGCCGAACCTCAGTGCTTCAGGATCGGCGGCGGCGGCGGCGGCGGCTGCAACGCTGAGGAGGGGACGCTTTGCAGGAAGCCGCGCCTCCTTCTCCCCCCCCCGCCCCGCTCCTGCTCCTGCTCTTTTCCTCGGTCGCCAAGGCAGAGGCGCTAGGGTGAAGTGGCGCGCTCGCCCTTCGAAAGTGACTCTCGCCGCCCCGTTCTCTCCGTCCCCGAGAGAGGAACCAGCCTCGGAAAGGACTCCCCGCTGTCCTATCTTGAAAAGTTTGGCCTCCGGAGTGGCTGGCCGTGCCGGAGCTCGCCCTCTTTGCATCGTTGGAGCCCCGCTTGGCCAGGAGGGTAGGTGGCGCCTCAAGCCGGCGAGGTTCAAAGGAGCCCAGAGGCGGGTTGTGGGAAGCGGGCGGGAGAAAGGAAAGAGCCCGGGGTTCAAAAAAACCGAACGGGAATGAGGGAAAGGCCCGCTCTCCACTCTTAACGCTTTTAATTGCAGCGAACGGGAAAGGAGGCGCGACGCTGTTGGAGTCTCTCTCTCTGACGGCTTGCTGGCCCTCTCCTGGCCGTCCCTTAGCGGGGCTGCTCTGTCCCTGGTGGAAAACAGCAAGTCAGGCGTGGGAATGGCAGAAGAAAAAAACGATTCAGGCGAAGGAAGCCCAAGCGGATTTTCCTCCCTCTTTCCCTCCTTTCCTTCCTGGCTTTTCTGTTGTTTCTTAACTTCCCGGCCATTTAAGGCTCTCTACCCAAGGAAGGGATTCGGAGTCTTGGATGCTGATTTCGCTTATCTCCAGAAGTAGAAGAGTTTATACTAATTGAACTCCCTCTCCTTCTCTTTCTCTTTGTTTCTTTTTGCACTCGCAGTTGTGGAGAGAGTGCTGTGGAGAGAATTTGAGACTTGGGCCAGGGAGCCTCTGGCTCTGCCTGGAGCAAAAGCCTGCAGACCAACGAGACACACCCACACCCACACCCCCAGCTGGAGGATTACTGGTGCCTTGAAGGATGGAAATGATGTGCCTCTGAAATTTGGTGCTGCTTTGGAGAATGGATAGAAAGTGAGTGGCGTTTCCATTGGGCTCCTGAAGCCCCTCTGCATATCCGTATAGTGTCAGTTTTACTCTTTCCTAAGTTAAGATACATACCGGTAGGTATATAGTAGGATGTTTAAAAAGGTTGAAAGAACAGGTTGTGTATGGGTTGGCTACCATGGATCTTGTTTGAATATACATCTAAGACCCGTTATGCAAAGTAATGAATGGAGAGTTATGGAAGGTGAAATGGTTTTGTAAGCTACTTGGATAAAACCTAAGATGAGGAAGGCTCTGAATGTCCTCTCCCCCCCCTCCCTGCCAACGATGAAGGTCAAGGCAAAATTAGCAAAAGCGATTGGAAGGCTTCATTCAAAAAAATGGGGACCAACAGCCTGGATCCCATGAAATCATGAAGGGAGCTATTCCTGACTAAGCATCTTTGCTTTGCTGGATAGAGAATCTGTCAGAGAATTGCGCAGCAAGTGTTCAGATGAAGTCAGAGACACTGACACAAACCTGTAGTTTAATATAAATAAATATATTTAACATTTATATTTACAGTAGACAAGATAGTCAGGAACATTGTGAGGTAACTGAGGTAAATCTAAACAGCATACTGAGCACACAGAATGAAAAGGGGGAAGCTCCCCCTTTACACCCACAGCAACCAATCATAGCATAGATTGCCTCATACATGAGCCAGCACTCGCCAACCAATCCTAGTTGAACCACTGTTCAACTACAACTGTGTGTTCTGGCCCATTGTACACTTTATTGTTCCATCTACTAAATTAATCTTATACTTAAATGTAATCTTATACTTAGTAACCGTTTAATCACATTTAGATTTAGAGTTGCCCTGAGGTAACATGGGTGGCCAATAAATTTTACGAATAAATATTTTTTTCCCGATCCAATGAATGTAATTACTATGGAAAGAGAAAAAGTGTGTTTCGTAAGCTTCCCTCAGGGAATTGTTATGTGCTCCAGGCCACTTTCCTTCACAATCAGTGGCAAACTCGCCTGACCAATAACCAGCCAAGACACAGTGAAGATCTTTTGTTTTGTTTGCAACAAATGGGGAGAAGCTATTATAGCTTGGTTCTCTCCAAAGTTCCAACGCAAACTATTCTCTTTTTTTAATACATCCCTGCCCCGGCTGCCACATCCGTCCTCATTCCCCATTGGCTACGGTACTGTGAGGTTACACTATTTCTGACCGCCTTTTATATGTTTCCTCAGAACCTCCCCAAACATACTAAATCATGTGTCGCATGTGCATTATAATTAGCAGATAATATATGCAAAGTGTGTCAGATAATATTTAATATCATTAAGCATGGTCAGTTGCCTTGTATGCGAGTTGTTGTGGTTATGCTATAGGTTCTTGGAACTGCAGGTACTTTCCTGTTGTTCTGTTTATTTCTGCAGCTAAGCTAGGTATTTCTTCTTAAAGTTTGGGACTTTCTGAAGACCCTTCACTCAGATTCTCTATCAAAATCAAACTATGCAAGATGGTGGATGTCATGATATGGTAAAAGCACTGCCAACTTTGTACACATGTGCAATATCAATTCATATACAAAAGGGGTAAGGCTTCAATCGCTGTGCCCACCATCCTGTAAATTTTAATATGTTCCTCCTCTGCAGATGTTACTGATGTGATATAGTAGAGTATGTATCCTTTAGCAAAGCTTGGTAAGATGTCACACTGAATCTTACTGTCTGCATTGTTAATGCTTTGCAGGAATCAGCCTAGATTCTTCTCAAATTATAGTTGATATGTACTGTGAGATAATTCAGTGTCCTCAGTAAAGAATAATCTTTTGATTGTTGGATATCTGGATTTTTTGGGACATCCAGGTCTCTAAAATTATAATTTTCTAGGGAAATAATCATTTTATTGGGTTGTCCACCCTTATAATTAATTTCATCATAACTATATCATAGTAAGTGAACCTTCAGATTTATTCAGCCACTATTGAAGTTTAGTAAAGAAATTATTGACTATTGGCAATAACCTGTAGACCAGTGGTTCTCAACCTTCCTAATGCTGCGACCCTTTACAATTCCTCATGTTGTGGTGACCCCCAACCATAAAATTATTCCAGGGTCATGTGATCACCTTTTGCAACCTTGTGACAAGCAAAGTTAGTGGGGAAACCAGATTCACTGAACAACCATGTTACTAATTTAATCTCTTCCTCTTTCTTTCTCTCTCTCCCTCTCTTTCTCTGCTCTCCCTTTCTCTTTCCCTGCTCTCCCTTTCTCTTTCCCTGCTCTCCCTTTCTCTTTCCCACTCTCCATTTCTCCCTCCCTGTCTCTCTTTCTCCCTCTTTCTCTCTCCCTCTTTCTCTCTCTCTCTCTCCCTCCCTCTGTCCCTCTCTTCTCTCTCCCTCTTTCTCCCTCTCCTTCTTTCTCTTCCTCTCTCTATTTCCCTCTTTCTCTCCCTCTCTATTTCTCTCTCCCTCTCAAAGATCCTTAAAACCCTTAAAAGTTATGCTTGGGTGGAAGACTTTTTCTTTTACAGATGGGGCGGGTGGGCCCGACATTCATGGGCAAGCAGGACCCCGCCTGCCAGGCCGCCACCTCCCCATCACCCTCCATGGCAGCCAACTCCCTTGCCAAACCTCCCAGCTGACAAGTGCAAATTTGGGGGTCGCCAGCTGACGGGTGCAGAGTTCGGCTCTGCGGCGGCCTCCCCTTCACCTTCCTCACCGGCCAAAGCATTGCCAGACGTTCCAGCTGACGGGCGCAGGTCTGGAGGTCGCCAGCTAACGGGTGCAGGAGGTCGGCGCTGCGGCAGCCTCCCAGCCACCTGCTTCTTAGGCTGGAGCACTTGCCAGGGCTTGCATGGAGTGGCGCGGTGCCATGGGAGGCAGCAGGACAGGGGGGAGAGGTTACCTGTATCCTGCCAGCTGAACTCTGGAAGCCTGCCAGAATGAAGAATTTTAGGGGGTGTTGAAAGGGAGACAGACTGAGGGTTGTATTAAGATCATAGATGGTTGCGTAAGGAGATTGGAAGGGAGACAAATTTGGGGTGGAGCAGAAAACACGGGGGGAAGGCGTTAGAAATAAGTACATGGTGCTTTGCAAGGGATTCCCGAGTGTTCCGTAATTGTTTTTCCTCTCTCCTCTGTGCGAGAAAAACTTTTGCGGTGTAAATCTGAAACCAGGTGTTCTTGTGAGGTAGCACAGGAGGTCCTTGGGAAAGGCGAGTACAAACTTGGCGTTTCCTCTCTCCCAATCCCCTTTCTCTTCTTCACCCCCTTCCCCGGCCTGCCTGCGATCTTAGCTCGCGGCTCTGTGGCTTTTCTTTGCTTAGCCTAGCCAAGCTTTCTTCCGCCCACCCCGTTCCCGGGAGCGCTGAGGAGGTACGGCAGAAACACATGAATTGGGATTGTGGCGCCCTTGGGAAGCTGATCGCTCTTTGAACCTTAGGAGAGGAGGAGGAGTCCCTTCCTCCTTCCCTCCCTCTCTCCCTGTAAAGCCCCCACGGGCTCGACACTAACGGGCAGGGGAGGGGTCGAGGACAACGTGCGGGGCGGCAAAGGAGACCAGTGGCCGGCGCTGTTCTACCTGGCAGCGTGGGTGTCGGCTCCATGGGCGTCCTGACCAACAGCTGAGCAGCTCTAACTTCTGGCCGCCGAACAGCTGAGTCCTCCGGGAGGCAGCGTGAGGCCCTGAGGGTATCGCAAGCTCGCGGGGTGTGGGTGGGAAGGAAAAGAAGATGGAAGAGAGTGAGGCTGCAACAGAGAGAGTGGTGTCTCGGTTCCTAAGACCATCGGAAATACGTATTTTCCAATGGTCTTAGGCGACCCCTGTGAAAGGGTTGTTCGACCCCCAAAAGGGTCATGACCCACAGGTTGAGAACCGCTGCTGTAGACCTACCATGGTTCAGATATTTACAGTCAGATCTAGTTACCTCATATAACACATATGCTAGAAAAATAAATTTTGAATATTATTTAGCAATTTGACCTGGATCTATCTTCTCCGGTCTTCATCATAGTCCAGCAGTGATGACTGGTGTAGAAATAATTGTAGCTGTGATTTTTCCTGCCCTTGACATTTCCTTATTTTCCTTTATGAGTTTATAGCAACCTACCAACTGGTGCCCTCCAAATGCACACTAAATGTTTGCGCTACCTGTGGTTGACAGGAGGTGTGGTTCTGAAAACCCCCCACCAATTTGGAAAAGCCTTAAAGCTGAACATAGCTTATACTATATTTTGTGAGAATCCGTTTGACTTAGGGCACAGAGATCTGGATAATCAAAACATTTAGCATCAAAAATATCCTAGGTGATGTTGAATTATTGCTGATATTTCTCTGGAGACCTGATAGTGTCCCTCTCACAGATGTGACTCCTCTATCATCTTACTAAAACTTTCGTTTCCTCCTAACCATAAACATGAATTGAAAGTAAGGTCATAACAGCCTGTACTGTACTGTACTTGTAATTTTAGATGTATAACAAACATGCACGTTTAGAAGGCAGGAAACTAGTAGAAACAAGTGAAATTCATTTTTTAAAAAAATCATACAATTGATCCTGAGATTTGTAAATTTTGAGTGTGTACTAGGAACCTAAAGCCATATTTATTTAGATGATAAATATGTATACTTTGAACATTTCATCCCAGTCCTCTGCATCAGTGTTTTAAAATAAACTTTGCTGCTTTTAATGGGAGTTACTTTAAAGTAAATATGTGTAAAATTTCAGGTGAGCAGCATAGACCTCTGCATGTTTTCTTGAAAGTCAATCCAACTGACTTCACTGGTACTTACTCCCTATGGTATGTATGATTGCAGCCTTCAGGTGCTAATTATAATTGTTCCTACGTTTATAGGAATGCCAAGGATTATATTCTTAGAACCAATTTCATTTTCTCAGTTTATTAAATTATAAAGTGTTCAGCTAGATGCTCTACAGTGATAAGTTTCTCTAGTGCCTGCTTTTATATGGAGTAATGTTAAAACTATTGAATACTAGGAATCTGCTTTACAATATACAAACTGTCATGTAATTTTCAGGTTAAATTTAACATATTTTTCCAGGATTTGTTTTGTTTCCCCTTTTGTGATACACAGAGTAATTTATTTTTGGAGTCTTAAAGGCAATCCACCAGAACTACTGAATATAGAATCAGATGATTCAATATTTGCTGGGTTACCATCTTAGGATATATAGTTTGCGTTTCAACTTAGAATGCTGTAGGGCACAGGTCAGCAACCTGTGGCTCCCAGCCTCTTCTGCCATTTGCAGAGACAGAGAGAGGCACTTGCGCTTCCCTTCTCTCTCTCTCTCTCTCTCTCTCTCTCTCTCTCTCTCTCTCTCTCTCTCTCTCTCTCTCTCTCTCTCTCTCTCTCTCTCTCTCTTTGTAAAAAAAGAGAGTGACCTCACCCTGTTCAAAGAACCGACAAGCTTACTGGGTGGGGCTGTACGTTTTGTTTCTGCCCTCAGTGGCACTCACGACCTACTCGTGAGCTTTGATGTCATATCCCTCTTCACCCAAGTGCCAATCAAAGAAGCCTTGACAGCTATCCAAAACAAATATAACCCCCCCAAACACATCCTAGATCTGACCAACCACTGCCTATCCAACACATACTTCATCTATAATGGACAAAAATACAAACAAATAGAAGGAGCACCCATGGGATCACCCCTCTCACCTGTCATTGCAAACCTCTACATGGAACACTTTGAAACCCAAGCTCTAGAAAAATCTGATCACAAACCCAAACTCTGGCTCAGATACGTAGACGACACCTTCGTAATCTGGCCACATGGGAAAGAAAAACTGGACAACTTCCTTACACACCTCAATAGCCTACACCCCAAAATACAGTTCACCATGGAAACAGAAGCTAATAACCAACTTCCCTTCCTGGATGTCTTAGTCTACAAGAAATCCAATGGCTCCCTAGGACACACCATCTACCAGAAGAAAACACACACAAACCGCTATCTGCACACACTCTCACACCACCACCCAGCACAGATCAACTCCGTAGCCAAGACACTCATCTCCAGAACAAAAGGCTTGGCTTAGCTGACGAACAACACCTAAAAACCGAACTATACACTCTCACTAATGTACTAACATCCAACGGATTCCAAAGAAATAAGATTACCAACCTAATCCAAAAAGAAACCCCACTAAAATCCAAGACAGAACAAGAAAACGGCAAAGCCCTCCTCCCATACATAAAAGGCACAACAGACAGAATCAGCAAGATCCTCCACAAACACAACATCAAGACAGCATTCTGCACAAACAGAAATATATCCACCATCCTAAGAAACCCCAAAGACAAAATTGAGTTAGAAAATCAAAAGAGTATATGAAATCCCATGCACCGCTTGCCCCACCACATACATCGGACAAACCAACAGAAGAATAAGTGCACGCATTGAAGAACACAAGAACTCAGTCAAAAAAGAGGAACCAACTTCTTCCCTGGTCCAACACCTTAAAGCCACAGGACAAAGCCCCCACCCAAAAAGAACACTCCCCCATCCAATCAGAGCACAGCCAACCCCCCCATCCAATCAGAGCACAGCCAAGCCCCTAAGCAATCAGAACACAACCTCCACCCAATCAAAACACAGCCAAGCTCCCACCCAATCAGTTCATACCCCCACTGGCAGTTAAAAGGAAGAAACAGCTACGATCACACATTGCTCCTAGAAGCACAAAGCCAAAAACACTAGCCTGAAGATGACGAATGGGACTTCATCGAAACGTCGCCAAGACACTTCCAATTTTACGCGGGAGAAAGCCCGAATAACCAAAGACCGACCTACACACATACATACATACATACATACATACGTACGTACGTACGTACGTACGTACACACACACACACACACACACACACACATACCTATACCTATAATAAAGGTAAAAAAGGATATTATGCAGTGTTATCTTCATTTTAGATATCCAAAGGGTTTTGCGGCTTCCAGTATTTTGTTTTCGATGGGACATGGGTCCAAGTGGCTCTTTGAGTGTTTTGGGTTGCCTACCCCTGCTGTAGGGAGACACACAGGTACTGTTTGATTTTAACAGCACCCTGGAACTGTTTATAGAATCTGTTTTAATTTGTTTTATTTCTTAATCTGTTTCTTAGATTTATATCTTACTTTGGGTTCAGGAATTCAAGATAGCATATATATATAGTACTGATCCTCCTGTTTTCCATACAATAATAACTTGAGAGATGTGTGCAACATTTCTAAACAAAAGTTATTCTAAGACACCTCCCTAAATACTACTCATGTTGCTGTAGGTATTGTTGCCCAACTAGGCTACACATTCACACAATACTCATGCACACTCTCAACACAGGTGATCAGACTGTTAGAGTGGGCTGGGAAGCAGATTCAGGGTGACCCCTGCTCTAACAAGAATCATCTCACACTTCCGGGTTTTGATTTCATTCCAGTCTTCTTTTTATACCCAACTTGTTTACTCTAAATTCATGTGACATGTCAGGAACTTCACACGTTTATGCCCTGTTCTATGACCCCATGAAAAATGCAATCCATTGCATTCCTTGCACCCATTAATGTTCCAGCTGTTATCAGTGATAAATCACTCATACACAAATTCAGGATCTTCCGTTATCATCAGTAGTACACACATTCTAACAATATGAGTTTCCCAATGGATTCATGCAAAGTATATATATGACTATACTACAAGCCCAGTATACTCATGACTTATTCTAATATATAACATATATCATATTTTTAATATATTGATAACATGTAAAATCTTTGGGGTAGATATTACATAACTAGAGGCAGCCTTCATGGAGAAATCCTGCTCCTAAACAGCCACCAGCTGTTTCTCAGCATGGAAGACTCTAGTCCAGTGATGGCGAACCTTTTAGGGACAGAGTGCCCAAAAACTGGCCCTGCCCCCAGCCCCGCTCCATCCCCTGCCCTGCTTCTATCTTGCCTGCCCGCAGGGCCACTCAGGGCCCGCCGCAGATCGCCCAGGCAGCCCAGCAGCACTATGGCGGCTACGCCCTCTGCCCATGCCCCACAGCATCAACTGCACGATGGGGCATGAGGGCAGAGTTATGTCTGCACTGCCTGGCTGTCATGTCCTTGGCTACGCTGCTCCGCGTGGGCCACACTCGGGCGACTCCAGGGGGGCTGCTGGTGAGGGGGTTGCAGGGGGAGGCAAGGCTGGGGCAATGGCACCCCACAGAGAGGGCTCTTGAGTGCCACCTCTGGCACCCGTGCCATAGATTCTCCACCACTGCTCTAGTCAGTTTCTGTTCTTCAGGACTGGGTGGAAACATGGAGAAAAAGTGTTTCCTCAGATAATGTCACCACAAATGGGTAGAGATTTATAGCCATCTTGATAAAAGCTGCATCTTTCCCTGAATGATTTTTACCTTTCTCAAATGTGTTTAAGACTACTGTATATCTGATTTTCAGTGCATTATGATCCCAAAGTTGGAGGGAGAGTTGCTGTTATCCATAGGAAGTTCACCTTGCTCACTAGAAAATTGGTTGGAACTAAGGCAGGTAAGGAGTTGCTTTACCAGCCAAGTAAGAAAGACTGGAGTTACTATGGCATACCACCTATCGGCTGCTCAATAGTTTCTTTGACCAAGTGAAGATGATTTCAGATGTGTTGTTGGAGAATTCCGGAATTCTCCAGAATTCTATCTGCCTACCATGGATAATGCTGCACTGATTGCTGAACAGTTTGACTAAAGTCTAATGTGATGGAGAGCCCACATACCAAATGATTTGGTGCAAGGATTTTGTTTCTATCAAAATGATGACACAGCTTATTCATGAGATAAACCTGGGGGCATTACAGCTAGTTCTGAACGCACTTTTATTCCTGGAGAGGTAACAGCATTTGTCTTAATAAAAATAGGGCCTATACCTGGGATTTTTTATGAGATCTCAACAAGATGGGGACCTGATTTGGTCTACCTGCTCATTGCAGTGGGCAACAGAAAAGTGAGGTATGTTTTCTCCAAATCTAAAGACAACAGAGCAAAGGGGATTGATATCCCATGTTACTGTTGCGAGAGGTTCTGCTCTTTGTTTTTGACTGATGCCAACACTATTCAAAGTATTATGCAAGGTGAAAATATTCAAAATGGAAATTTTAATAGTGGCTTAAAAGACAATGCACTAGTAGGCTTGTTATAAAGTGGGTTTGGAGAGGGAACTAGCAGAAAGTATAATATTTGGACAAGCAATTGCTTTGGGCTCTGTTCTCTTAAGCAGGTAAGGGGTTTTTCTGACTGGCCACTCTTCACTTGGGTCCTCTTAAGAAACACAAACCTTTCATCCTGGGACAGCTATTACTTCTTTCTTCTTTTTGATAGTCCTAACCTCTGCTGAAAGGATTGGGAAATTCTCACAAGTGGCATTAAGAGTAGATCCTTGTTTTTGACCAAGAGCTATTCTAAATTCTGTGATCAGACAAGATGGTATTGCAAGAATTTTCCCAATTTATGCCCAGATCCTTCCCATCCTAGAGAATGTACCTGATAAAAGTTAGAGGTGGGCAGGCTGCTAAGAACATTAGGAATGATACAGAAGCTGAGGGATTGCTAACCCATTTGTCTCCTATAAAACAGGAAAACTGAGAGAAGGGTTATAAGAGCAGTTAATTAGCAAATGCATTTCTTTAGCATACTCAACTAGCAACCCTCCCCCCCTCAACAGCTCACTTTAATTAACACCAGGACTTTACTAGTAGAATGATGATTTGGGCAGAACCATCTACTTGGATAAACATAAATTCCTTTGCAAACGTATTTTGGGCTTCATGGTATCTCCAAAGGTATTTACAATATTACTAATCCTCTTTGGGAATATTGCCAAAATATACTTCTACTGTCAGTTCCATCCCTGGAGACTGATAATTCAATTTACCATATAAATATGTTTTTTAGTAATAAACAGCCTCACTCTTTTGAAGGGGGACAAAATTAGAGTCAGTTAAAGCAACTAAGGATCACTGTAAACTATGTTTGCTATTATACATGATTCTTCCATTTTTCCTGTTTTCTTAACTAAAGCAACTTTTGTTGCTTTAGTGAACTATTCAGTATTGTATTGAGGAAGTTGAATTGATCATAACTGAAAGGAAGGGTTTCTCTCATAGGACAGAATACTTCATAAACCCTACTTTCTAATTGAAAAAGGTGGCTCTAACTCAGACATGTCAAACTCAAGGCCCATGGGCCAAACCCGGCACATGGTGTGTTTAGATCTGGCAAATGGGGCCGCCCTGGAGATGGTGGGGGGCTGTCCCCTGCCGTCTTGGCTGAGTGCTCCCCCTGGGCACAAACACGAGAGGTGGTGACCGTGCAGGACCTGGCAGTGCCCAGCAGGAGCAGCAGAGCTCATTGGCCCCTCAACTGCTCATTGCCCGGCAGCGATGGCTAGCTGGATGTGAGCCTGGGGTGTCCAATAAGCTGTGCTCAGCCCCGCCCTACCTGCACCGCATTCGTGCACCTCAGGGCATCTCAGCCAGGCTACCCCTGCCCCGCCACCTGCCTCGCCTCATGTCCATGCAGCAGCCCCACCCAACTGGAGCCCCACCACCCCTCTGCTCTCCTCCAGCCCAGGAAGCTCTCAAGAGGGGAAGCCGCCGTTGCAGTGTGGCACTCCCCAAAATTAAAATGTTTACATATTTACAGATATTTCCCCAGATACGAGCATTTATTTAGTGAGATTTCACAGAAGTGAGGTTATTCGGAAATGGTACTTACATTAGAAATTCAAAATTGCAATCAAAAACAGGCCTCTGTAGCAATGTGATTTGGATTCAGTCTCGGTTGCTGCGGTGGCCATTTTAACTCTGTGACTTGCCTAGGCCGGTTTGTGCCTACGAGAAGTGGGATTTGTATGTGTGTGTGTGTGTGCCTGGTCACATGGAGCTGCATGTCAATGCTGCTAACATCAGATGTTCTTGCTTTGACAACAGATGGAAATGCTGGGAGGGGGGAGGGGGATGAGAGTCCAGCTAGTCATAACAATAATAACTCAGCCGTGGGAATCCAAGGTTATTGCATCCAGAGTTGATAAAGATTTGGCAGGCTGGAGAGCTGGGGAGAAAGCCTGAGCTTCAAGCTAATTGGGGAATGTGACTTATGACTTAATTGGAGGAGGGAATTGTGCTTTGCTACTTTGTGCCCAGGGGAGGAGAATTCAGTTTTTGGCTTTAACTATGTAGTGCCGATACTTTGTTTCTCAAATAAAAAATTCTTTAAGGAAAACAATGCCTCGAAGTTCTTTTGAAGAATTTCATCTGCTGTAGACATGTCAAACACAAGGCCTGTAGGCCGGATCCGGCTCAGGGAGGGCCCAAATTTACCCCCCCCCCCGGGGCTGTCCCAGAAATGGCAAGGGACCGGCCCCAACTGCCCCAGCCCTGGCCCACCCCAACCCAGATGGGTGCCCTCCCAGCGCATGCACAGAAAACAGCAAGCCCTCAGGGGCTGCCCCACCCCTCCCAGCCTAACCCCATCACATCCAGCCACGCTCTGCTTTGCTAGGCCTCTCCTTGTCCGGCTCTGCTTTGCCGCGCCTTTCCTCACTTGGGACATGGTGTTCTGTAAGCCTAGTGCCCCATGGCACGCCCAGCCTGTGGGATAAAAGGCGCGGAGATGGGAGCACGTGGTGGCACAAGCCGAGCATTGGCTGGCTCCTAGTTGCCCTCTCTGCCACGTGGTAGGGACGGAGAGGGGGACACAGCAGTCATGCAGAGCCGTAGCCCGGAATTGCCGGCGGCCGGCAACGTATGAACCTCTGGCAGCTGGAGAGAAAGGATGAGAAGGAGGAGAAAGCCGGAAGGGTTTCTGTGTGTGTGTGTGAGAGAGAGACAGAGACAGACAGACATACAGAGACAGAGAGCCAGGAGGGGAAGAGAAGGAGGAGGAAACCGAGGTGTTACAAAAAAGGGGAGCTTTCTCCCCTTCTCTCTTTTTTTAACCTCCCACTCCATTCAGGTGCTGCTGGAGGAAAAGGATGAGAAGGGGGAGAAAGCAGGGAGAGTTTTTGTGTGTGAGTATGTGTGTGTGTGTGTGTGTCAGAGAGAGAGAGATTGAGCCAGCAGAGAAGCGAAAGTGGAGAACCAGGAGCGTTGTAGAATAAGCAAACTTACAAAAGGGGAAATCTCTCTCTCTCACACGCAAACCGTGCTGTGTCGGGGGAGGTGGTGTGCAGGCAGGCGAGAGAGCAAACTCACAGATTGGCTTTGTGGTTTATTCTTGCTGCCTCCCCTCCCTAAAATCCAGGCAATAATAGAACTCTTTGGATTGAATAGGAAGTTAAGAGGAATTGGTGTGAGTGGAAATTAAAAGGCCGAGTCAACTTCCTCCCACCCCCAATTATTTTGTCGGAGACATGGAAAGTGTTTCTTGCTCCTACTTCCCCTCATTTGCTCTTTTATAATTTAATCCAGCCTTACCCAAACTAATGTCTTTTGGGTATTATGGACCACAGTTCCCATCATCCTGTGGCTATGCTGGCTAGAAATGCAATGTCTTATTTTCTCTGCAGTGTGCACCTAGGAGGCAGTAGCTCTGTGGGATTTAGATGTATTTCTTCTGCCTAATTTATTAAATCAACATCGAAATTAAAAGTTTCTGGGAAATCCAGGATGGTTTACAAGAAAACTCTCAAAGACAGCTATTGTAAAGCTTCACCAGCACTGCTTAAAACAATATTAAAAGTGTGTATTTTAAGAAAGAAAAATATTAGTAATTTACTTAGTGCTGTTTGACCATAAAATGTGTTGTTCTACATATGCCTGGCTGAACAGTGTGTTTGGAGTTGTCTCTAAACGGGTGAGGGATTTACTGTTCATATTTTTCTTGGGAGAAAGTTCTATAATTGGGGTGCTGTCTCTGAGAAGGCTCTGCTCGTGGCCACTGTTCTATAAACCAAACCAGGGGGAACCATCTGGTCTAAATGGATGGTAAAAAAAGATGATTAGGGGGCTGGAGGCTAAAACATATGACAAATGTTTGTGGGAATTGGGTATGTCTAGCTTAGTGAAAAGGACTAGGGGTGATGACATGATAGCAGTGTTCCAATATTTGATGGGCTGCCACAGAGAAGAAGGGGTCAACCTACTTTCCAAAGCATCAGAAGGCAATAATAGATGGAAACTAATCAAGAAGAAAACCAGACTAGAACTAAGGACTTGTGAAAACAACTAACCAGTGAAAAGGTTTGCCTTCAGAAGTTGTGGATGCTCCATCACTGGAGGCTTTTAAGTAGAGATTGGATATTCCATTGGACCTGCTTGAGCAGGAGCTTGGACTAAAGACCTCAAACGTCTCTTCCAACTCTCTTATTCTTTGCGAGAAGCGCTGCCAACCTCGCCCCCTTCCTTTGTCCCTTCCTGGGCACAGAGAGAGGGAGGGAGGGATGGAAGGAAGGAGGGGAGGGAAACAGGAAGAAAGAAAGAAAGGGAAGGAAGGAGATGGGAATGAAAAGGAGGGAGGCAAGGAAGGAAAGGAGAGAAGGAAGGAAGGAGAGAAGGAAGGAAGTAAAGAAGGAAGGAGATTGGAATAAGAGGGAAGGAGGGTCTGAGGGATGTCCTGCCTTAGTACATGGCCACCAGCAGCCCTGCTGCCCTTTCGCCATCCCCTGGTGGTCTCCCATCCTATTGCTGAGGATGCTTTGGTTACAAAGCCAGATGTCCTCGCATGGAGAGGGAGTGGGCCTCCCTCTGACCCATGCACTTTGCCCTCCTGTACCCACCATGAGCAGCCTGGCCAAGGAGAGTGAGCATAGCAGCAGCAACTTTGAGGAGGAGGTAAGCGCAGCTGGGTGCCCCCTCAGGGAAGTGCGGCTAGGCAGGGCTGTGGGGTCCTGGTGCCATGGGAGCTCAAGGGCCAGGCTGGGCGCTTGACCTTTGCCGCCCAGGGCTCTGGGTACTCCATGCCCCTGTCTAGGGGCCCCCTGCACGTCCTGAGGCTCAGTGAGGCACCTCCAGTAGACCATGCCCCAGCGCTTGCCCCGGTCCCATCCCCCCTCTGCCGGAGACCCTTGGACCCAGTAGGCCACGCCCATGCCACCCACACCCCTCCCCCCCAAAGGCAACCACAATGCTGATGCGGTCGTCAATGAAATTGAGTTTCATACCCTGATCTGCTGCTTGCTGGGCTTGAGGACTACTGTAGAAAGCAAGAATTACTTCTGTAAGTATTTTAAAATATTCTACTCTATAGTATTGTATTGTAGTGTATTGTTTGTAATCACTTTGGGAACTGCTCTGCTTTTTATTGTGTTTGTAAGTACAGTACTTACCAAAATTGTTTGCATCTGCCTGAAACTTATAGCATGTGGCTGCTGCTGCTTCCTCTCCCTAGCACAGACCCACCAGAGATTCTGCCTGGAGAGGCTTTTGCTGATCAGGGACAATGCTTTTTTTTTAAAGGTTTTAAATTTAAATTGCCTCCAGAAGTTATGGGTGTTCCCTCGCCGGAGGCTTTTAAGAAGAGACTGGATAGGCATTTATCAGAAATACAGTACAGTACTGTACTGTCTTGTGAGATCAGTGGGTTAGACTAGATCAGTGATGGCGAACCTTTTAGAGACCGAGTGCCCCCAAACCACCCCGCCCATGCTCCACCCGCCCGTGTGCTCCGCCCCTTCTGCCACCGCTCTGCCCGCCCACAGGGCCACCTACCACCTCCACGGCCTGCTGCAGCAGATCGCCCAGGCGGCCCTGCAGCGCCATGGTGGCCACGCACTCCACCCATGCCCAATAGCATCATCTGTGCGTGACGGGGCACGAGGGCGGAGTCTTGTCCCTGCTGCCTGGCTACCATGTGCTTGGCTGCGCTGCTCCGTGCAGGCTGCGCCGGGGGTTGACTCTCCTCTGGGGGGCTGCTGGTGAGGGGGCCGTGGGGGAGGCGGGGCTGAAGTGATGGTGCGTGTGTCCACAGAAAGAGCTCTTGAGTGTCGCCTCTGGCACGCGTGCCATAGGCTCGCTACCACTAGACTAGATGATCTCAAGGTCCATTCCATCTCAGTTACTGTTGCAAGCCAACAGTTCTGTAAACTCCACCCCCATCTCCCTCTGCATGCCTGCCTGGAGATGCTAAAGCTAATTACTTTAGTAGCAGCTGCAATTGTTGAGTTCTCCACCCCCCTCTGGCCTTGTGCTTGTGCTGCCTAGCAACAAATTGTTTTTTTTTAAAGCCTGTTGCCTGCTTGGGAGGCAGTTTACAGTATTGTAGTAGTTACCTGAAACCAGAAACAGCTGTTTGGCTGCTGGAAACAGCCTGCAGCAACTGCAGGAAAAGTCTCTTCAGTCCAGGCAGCCATGGGAAGAAATAGTAAGTCAAATCTTCATTCATTTAATGACCCATTTGATTCAATTAATGAGTTTGATTTTAAAATGTTGTAATATTGAGTCTGATTCGTTTGATGATTATGAGCCTAATGGGCAGACTCTATTAGGCTTGTACCTCGGGGACTACCTGTATTCCCTTTTCATGAAGTGCAAGTCCCTCCCTCACCTCTCCATTGGCTGGGTACTACTACAAGGTGTACAACCTATCTGAAGCACCTAAGTATCCCATGTGAATCTCCACCCCTGTTTACATCTCCCATAACTATGCTTTAAGCACCCTAGCCCTTATTTACTTGTTCCTTTATATAGCACAGTGGGGGTGAACCTATGGCACGCGTGCCAGAGGTGGCACTCAGAGCCCTCTCTACGGGCACATGCACTGCCAGTGCCCTGCCGCTGCCAGCAACTTGCGCAGGTCTATTAGGCCACCACCACCTGGAGTGGCAGCCCCACCCAGCACAAGGAGGTGAAGCGGCCAGCTAGCAAGCTCGAGTAGAGGTAGTAGACCACGCCCACACCCAGCAAGCCAAAGGCCACCCCGAGCAGAGAAAGCTGGATCCCCATTGGCGCCATGGCCCCCCAGTCCCAGCTAGGATTGCGTGCCTTCCCCCATCTATGGTGGGCCTCCTGCCCACCTCCCCACCCGCCAGAGACCCCCTGGATCTCCCCCAACCCTGCCCAGCCTCCACAGGCATCCCCCCCATGAGCAACATCGAGGTGGCCATGTCCACCCCAGTCATACCCACCCAGTCTGCTGTGACAACCCTAGCCATACTCACCCAGTGGGCCACACCCCAATGCCCCCCCAATGCGGCCCTGGCACTTTGCGATAAATAAGTGGGCTTTGGGTTGTGGTTGGAGCACGATCTGTACAAGGTACGCCATCACTGATATAGCATGACTCTACAAGACTATTTGCTTGCCTACTTGACTGTTTAATTGCAATTCTGGTTTTGGTTAGAATTTCCTATTTACTTAATCAGATGTTCCTTGGCTTTTCTGTGCTATTTTAACTCATTTCCTGTCCTAAGAGTGCATAGGTATTTAAGCGCAAAAACAACATTTTTACCTTTTTCTCACAGTAGCTCTATGTTGCAGTAGCTTCACTACTGCAGTGGACAGAGTTTAATCTGATAACAATGTTCATGCAGTGGTGCTATCATTTCTAGAGATTCAAAGTTCTTTGTGTGGCTGGTCTAGAACAGAGGTCCCCAACCTTTGGGGCACCAGGGACCGGTTATGTGGAGAGAGGTTTTTCCATGGACCGATGTGTGTGCTGCCTACATCCTGAGGACGGGGCTTTCCTTGTTTGTGCGGATCAGTTGCTGGCATGCCGCAGACTAGTACTGGTCCATGGACCAGGGGTTGGGGACCTCTGGTCTAGAAGCTGAAGCTGCTACAGAATGTGGCAGCCAAATTGTCTTTGCTAAGGAAAATTCCCCATATGGGAATGTGGGAGACAGAAAATATAGCCCATCAATTCATTAGATTTGATAAGGCCTAAGTATCATAAAGAAGGCCACCCAAAGAAGACCTGAACCAAAGTGTCTAACTAAGATGGTTTTATAATACAAGAGAACTGTTTGTAATTTGTTGAGCTGTTGCAATTTGTGTAATATGATTTTGCAAAGTAGATAGTTTTATAAGTATATTTGGAACAAGAACATTGTAACCGTGGGAAATAGGGAGCTGAATGTAGCAGATGGATGGAGGTTTCAGATGTACACGGGTGTATGTGGAAAGTAATGGTCAGCAAGAAAGAACAAGGAACTGATTTCATAAATGTTGCAAGATAGTGTCCATCTGTGGGAGGCCATTAGGAAAACGGTATAAAATATAGAGCTCAAGATCAGCTCATGGCCATTGGCCTAAAGCTGCCCTTGCTGGACCTGCTATATCACTGGACCTCATTGCAATAGGTTACTAATGTAAGTAATGTTGTGTTATTATGTTTGCTATGTTCCAAATTATTAGCAAAATAAACCTCTGAATCTTAAAGTAAGAATTATTGTTTTGTGTTGCTGTCACATGTCTTTTTCATTGGGTTTTTTCACGACAAGAATTTATGGGGGACCATAATCATAACTATGAGTTAAATTTATTAAAGTACTGTGCAGAAGGTAAATGCAAGATATGTAGACAAGTTTTTATGGATTTCATGATAGGTTTTCATCTTCAGGCAATTGAAGCAACCCTTCCCTATTGAGTCGAGTCATTCATACAAATAGCAATAGCACTTCGACTTATATACCACTTTTCCAACACTTATGTTTCGTGTTATAAACTGTGGGAATAGAAGAAAACAAGCTTCTTTGGAGAAACTGTTGCATAACACAGTGAAGAATAATGCTCCATCTGTGATGTCCTAAGGCTAGTCAGCAAATCAGAAATTATCAAGGGGCTTCATAAACTCTATGAAATAGGATTGCCTGGGACAGACTTCTTAGAGAAGCATACTTAGGTGTGCTGCTAACGCTGGATTATTTCTCAGCCAAAAAACTATCTGCATTAGGATGAGCCTTCGTAAAATTCCCAAACCACAAGAATGTCACAACATTTTACAAAGCAATGCTTGTTCATGAACAGCTTCAAAATGTGTTTACAAAAGATTTGGCATTTCAGAATTAACAGAAAATGTCATATAACAAAAAGGTTGAAAGATGTGGCCCAATAGTCTTAAAGGAGCAGTAGGCAATCAAACTTAAGATTTTCATCTTGCTTAGAAAATATGAGATGATCACTTTTCACTAGGAAATTCTGCTGCAAGCCGCACTGACATACCAGTGAATTGTCAGTACAATATGGACGCAACGATGTGTCAAAGTGCATCAAGCATTTTTAGCAGAAACTGGAGAAGATAACCAAGAAATATAGATGAAATTGGAAAGCAAATCCCTAATATCTTGGAGTAGCCCCAGCTTACCGGTAAGACTGTCAACATGGTTCAGTTGCCTTTTTTACAGCTATAGTCATGGACATCGTTAGTCCAGCATCTAAAGCATAATAGAAAAAGTCCATTGACCTAGCCATGTGCATCATATAAAGATGGCTATTGATAACTTTGATCCAGCAAGCGGTAACTATATTTTACTTTAATATGGAGATTGCCAAACATATTGGTACCACCTCCACACATTCCCAAAGAAATAAGTTGACATGGACAGAAGTGAATGTTATCCATCATTCTTTATTCTGTAGTCCATAATAGATACTTTGGTTTTGAGGTATGACATATTATTGTAAATACTAAAACAAGTGAAAATGGTATGGAACATGTGTTTTACAAACTCCACTTTGGCTTTTTGTATCTGTATTTGAGACATAGAGTTTTCTTGGGTCTTCTACCATGGAGGCCACTTTCAGTTGGATGATGCATCAGCAATGGATGATGCAAGTTGATGTTGTATCTTGATCTTGGGGTCAGCCAGTTCTCCAGCATGGTGGATGTAGAATCCACTGGTTGGGTTATTTCAGCCTTCCTGCTCAGAAAGACTAAGTCAGAGCTTTAGTCACGCCTCCCTCTGGGCATGGCTCCCCAGTTTTGACTTAGTCTTAGGCTCAGCAGGACGCAAAACTTTGACTCTGTAGATAGGGGTTTTTTTTTTGGACTAATTTGGTATTTTTTCTCTTAAATTCAACTCTATTTTCTCAAATTGAAATAGCTAGTGTGGTTTTGGCTGACTCGATAAGGACTCTGTCCTTCTTTGAGGATTTGAGCCTTTTGGCTCTCGCAGGGCCCACTTTCCCCCCTCCCTGGCCTCTTGGCTTCATCAGTGCAGGCTCCTTGGGTGTTTTTTCACACCCGGTCTGAATCGCGGATCGCGATCGCGGCGATCAGCCGCTCATCTCACTGGGCGGCTGCAGGGAGGATCTTCGCCACGAGGCTTCAAATGGCGTTTTTTTCCTCGACTTACAGCGGAGCCTCTTTTCTCGAAATGCAAGTTTCCGTTACGGGGGGGGAAGCGGGAGTTCTAATCCAGGCCCTGGACCTAATTTTGTCGTTTTCTTCCACTTTATTCTGTTTTCCCTCGCTTTTAGCGGTACGGGGAAGCACGGCCGCAATTTTGACCGCGTGGTCTTCTGGCGGTCGCCATTTTGAGAGGCTTACAGGCGGACGCCATTTTGTAGCCTTTATAGTTGTTAAGGCCTTCTAGGCCGGATTTCTTTTGCTTATTGCCTTGACCTGCGGTGGCAGGTCTGAACGGGAGGAATAAACAGTTTATATGTATATTGTTATTAAGAAAAAAATTAATACTAATTAATTATTTCATAAGTTTCCGTTGAGGGCCTCCCTCATAGTTGGGCTTTATAACTCGATTATTGCTGGGACACAGGTCCTATAACATGTGACTGGAGTATGGAGTTTCTCTTGACCACCTGTTACCATTAATTGTGGCCTTTCGCCACTGGGCCTACTCAGGCAGTGCTAGATAACTGTCGTGACTGTCCCTGCCATTGCTTAGTGTTCAGAGCAAGGATCGGTTTTCCATCTCTAACCTTTGATCTGCATGCTTGGGTTCCCCCCACCTCTAGATATCCTTGGCCGGCTCTATCTAGATTGCAATGTCAGACAGTTCTTCGCCCCAGACAACACAAGTCTCTGGTGCACCCCCTGCACAATCAAAACGCAGGTCTACTGATTTGGAAGCAGGGGAAAAGAAAAAAGCCAAAACCAAACATTTATCCACCAAGGAGACTTCCAAAGCAGCCGAGCGAGAGGCCTCGAGGAGACATCAGGCACTGGAGAGGGAATTCTCCAAAGCACAGCGGCTCCTATCCAGTGGGGCTGAAGTGGTTCCCCCTGCCCCACTGGATACTTCTATATTGGAGCCTCCCTTTGCGCCTGTGCAGGAAGCCACATGGATAAGTTCTCCTCTGGGGCAACCAAACAGGTAGGTCCTCCTCACTCCTCTTCTTCCTCCATCCATCAGAGCCCTGAAATTATACATGCTCCAACGGTGGTTGGGGCTACTTCCAAGGACCAAGGTGATATGTAGTCTCAGAGCCAATTTTAGGCATTTATGCATCATGCCTTTGTGCAATTCATGTCCTCCTCCAGGAGTCCTCAGGTTCCTTCTCAACAATTGCCTTAATCTAGTCCCACTTCACAGGCGGGACGTGACACGGTGCCTGGTTCAGGCATATCTGAGACTTCCTCTCAATTAGGGGAGGAGGAATCTGTAGATTTGGGCATAGCTGACACGCCCATGTCAGAGGACGAGGAGGCCACACCCGAACAGGTTTCATCCTTGGGATTGTTTGACCCTTCCCTATTCAGATCCCTTCTTTTTAAGGCTTGTAACACTGCTAACTTAACCTCAGTACAAGAGGAGAAGCCATCTACCTCCACTCAGCAGGAATCTAATCCTTTATTTGCGGAGAAGGTAGTAGAACAGAAACAGGTTCCTTGCCCGCTAGTCTTCCAGGCTGCGGTTGAGAAGCAGTGGTCTTCCCTGGTGACAACTCCTTCTCCAAGCAGTTTGGAAAAGAAACTGTCTTAACGTTTCTCCTTCGTTTGCTTTCCTATTAGAGGTGCCCGCAGTTGACACCCCTCTAACCTCTTTATTTTCTACATCCGCCATTCCAGGGGATATGGCCGAGGCCTTGAAAGCTGAGGACAAGAAGTTTGAGTTCTCCTTCAGAAGAGCTCACCAGGCTTTGGGTTGGGCCATAAGGGCAGCAACCTCTTCTTCATTCTTCGCGAGGGCGGCAATCATGGCTTCGCGATCTCCAGGCGCTTGTTCCTCCTGATCAGGTTAGAGCACATCAGACACTCGTGAAACTAGTGGCAGCTTCACAATACATGGCTGATGCATCCCTTCATTCGGCCAAGTGTTCGGCCAGATCCATTGCCGCCACAGTGGCCTCGCGTAGACTACTGTGGCTGAAGCAGTGGAGGACTGACTTAAAGTCCAAATGGCGTCTTTCTACGGCAAAGTACAGCGGGACACACCTGTTTGGCTCAATTCTCGACCCCCATGTGGTCGAAGGAAAGGACAAGCTAAAGGTCTTGGCACACCCCTCCAAGAAACCAGACAGGCGGCCACAACAGGAGTATCGCAGGCAGACATTCCGTCCCTCTGGTTCTTGGGAATGGAGGCAGCCTTTTCATGTAGGGCAGTCCTGGGATTGGCCCAGAGGCTCACGATCCTTTCTGCAGAGACAGGATCGGCAACAGGACCGCCCGAACAGTGGAGCCAGGGGCCAGTCACAGGCCAAGCGTCCCTTCAGGGGTTCAGGAGGCTGTCCCTATAGACATTCTAAGTGACGCCAAAGGGGACTTTCTGATAGGGAGGCGACTGGAACACCACCGACTTGGGTTAGAGACACCATCAGATGTGGTTTGGTTCTCGAGTTTCAGTCGCTCCCCCACGACCGTTTCATACAGTGTCCCGTATCGCGAAACCCGACCAAAGCACAACTGGTCACCACGGCCATCAAACACCTTCTAGAGATCAGGGCCATAGAAGCCATCCCATGGGATCAAATTGGAAAAGGGTTCTACTCCATCCTGTTCGTGATCCCCAAATCATCAGGAGGATGGAGAGCGATACTGGACTTAAAGGGTCTGAACCACTTCTTAGTATATAGAAGGTTCAAGATGCAGACCCTAAAGTCCATCCTGGCCAGCATCAGGAGGGGAGATTTCCTCTCCTCCATAGATCTCACGGAGGCTTACCTCCACATTCCAATTTCCCTGGGTCATCACAGGTTCCTGCGCTTCTGCTACGCACACCGGCATTACCAATACAGGGCTCTCCCATTTGGTCTGTCTTCGGCCCCAAGGGTCTTCACAAAGGTCTTAGCGGTATTGGCGGCCCACCTTCGGATGATGCTGATGCGCGTGCAGTGTTACCCGGACGACATTCTAGTGCAGTCTCGGTCACTCCAGTCAGCACAGTCAGATCTGTTGATCACCATACAGACCCTACAGGATCACGGCTTTTCAGTAAACTTCAAAAAGAGTCACACAAATCCCACCAAGCGTCTCCTCCATCTAGGAGCCTTGATAGATTCAGACCTTTGCAAGGTCTACCTTTCCCAGGAGCGTCGGGTAAGCATCCGGAAGCTGGTACTCCAGGTTCGGAGGGCAAGGACAGTTCCTCTGGTCCAGCTGTCCCAGCTCCTGGGAAAGATGGTTTCTTGCATGGGGAATAGTCCCGTGGGCAAGACTTCACTCGAGGAGCCTTCAGTGGTTCCTTCTCCCTTTCCAGAGACGGAACCTCAGGGTGGTTCCGCATCACACACTGTCATCCCTCCTGTGGTGGGCTTCCTCAACCATGGCCAAGGGGACCATCTTCAAGGAGCCTCACAGGCTCATCCTGACCACAGATGCCAGTCTGTTCGGTTGGGGGGCTCATCTCCAGAATCAGTTGGCCCAGGGACGATGGTCTTGGTCGGATCTCAAACAAAACATAAATTGGCTGGAGCTAAGAGCCGTTCACTTGGCTCTCCTTCATTTCTCCTCCCTGGTGTCAGGGCAACACATGTTGGTCCTGACAGACAATGTGGCAGCCAAGGGTCACATCAACAATCAGGGAGGGACATGATCTTGGGCTCTCATGCAGGAGGCCCTGGACCTAGGTCTGTGGGCGGAATCATTCCTGAACTCAATCAGGGCAGAGCACATATCGGGGGAGGCAAATCGACAGGCAGACTCGCTGAGCAGGGTGACCGTGGACCACTCGGAGTGGCGCCTGGACCCGAAGCTGTTCAACATGATCGTGAACAGGTTTGGCAGACCATGTCTGGATCTGTTTGCCTCCCCATCCAACACCCAACTTCCCAGGTTCTACACCAGGTTCCTGGCACGGGGGGGGGGCGCGAGGGAACACATGCCCTTTGAAGCAAGTGGCCGGAGGGTCTGCTTTACGCCTTCCCTCCCCTTCCGTTGTTGCAGGCCACCATCCGCAAACTGATTCTGGAGAGTTTAGCCAAACAGTCCTATTCCTCGGGGGTGATCTCAATGATTCAAGCCTCCAGGTGTCCCTCAACGAATAGGATCTATGACGCCACCTGGAGAAACTTCTGCCAGTGGTGTCAATCCTCTTTCAGTCACCATTCCCAATATTTTGGATTATCTGCTGGAGGGCATATCCAAAGGCTTGTCACCCAACACAATCCGTAGGCAGGTAGCGGCCTTGTCTACAATCCTCACCTGTGATAATTTGAGCCCGCTTTCACAACACCCAGCTGTCACGGCTTTTCTCAAAGGGGCGGTCAATTCTGGTCCTCCGATAGTGCATCGGTATCCATCTTGGGATTTACCTACTGTTTTACAGGCTTTAACTTCTTCTCCATTCCAGCCTCTCGGGTCTTGCTCTGCATTTTCTTTCCTTAAAGGTGTTGTGAGTGTCCCTGAACCAGCTTGGGAAGTATCAGAGGATGAGGATCAGCAGCCAGGTCCCTCTGGGTGTTTTTCCCTCCCGGCAGCCGAGGATCAGCAGCCAGGCCCCTCTGGGTGTTTTCCCCTCCCGGCAGCCGAGGATCAGCAGCCAGGCCCCTCTGGGTGGTTTCCCCTCCCGGTAGCTGAGATAGACAATGAAGAGCTTTGTATGCATTCTGAATCAGATTCTCAAAATGATGAGTCAGATTTAGAACAAGAAGATAAATGGATTAATCCGAGGTTCCGAAGGTTTGATAAGCGAAGGTGTCAGTTAACTGGAAAAAGGAAGTAATTGGGGAAGTGACGTATCGGACACTATATTAGAAGGGGAAAGAAAGACTACGCTTTTGTCACGAGCAACGTTAATCAAGGAGTGGGCTGAAAACTTTGGCAGTGTTTTGGAACTCAGTTTTCTGGTGTTTTGAAAACCTATCGAAGAATAATGAGATCTTGGACAATGTGATGAAGAAAGAGTAAGTTAATTGGGATGTAGGAGGAGGAGAGCCTGTTTATCTAAATGTAAATAGATCTGATTTGGCCGTTCAGGCCAACATAATGCCAGCAGCTTGCTTTGAAATGAATCCTTTTGAAATGTATTAAATAAACCTCTTAAATACATATTTACGTTTTTACGTGGATTTTAATGAGCTGCGAGAGGCCAGACATAACAGATTGCTCGTGACCAAAGAACAGAAAAGACGAAAATTAGTCCGAGCTTTCAGTGACGTCATGGAGCAACTCCTCGCTGATAACCCGGCTCTGCATCTATTAGTTCAAACTCTCCAGCAACAAATTGGACATTTGCAACAGCAGATTCAGCAAGCTGCAGGAGCCCCAGCTCCAGCCCCCCCTCCCAGACGGAGCAGATGTTATTTAGCCTTGCCTGATAAGTTTACTGGAGAGCGTAGTAAATTTCCAGCTTTTTTAAACCAATGCAAAACATTCATTGCCTCAACTCCAGCAGACTTCCAGCTTGATGAAACGAAAGTAGCTTTCATTTTAAGTTTACTCTCTGGGACAGCTGCTGATTGGTCGTCTCCTCTGATAGACGGACAAGATCCTGTCCTGCGCAATTATGCAGGATTCTGCCAGCTGATGGAAAGAGAATTTGTTGACCCCCTTCGTAGACAAAATGCCACCCGGCGGATACGAGAGCTACGTCAAGGATCGCGCTGCGTAGCGGACTATATATCAGATTTTCGCCGCCTAGCTCAAGAAATTAATTGGAATGATGAGGCTCTCATGGAAATCTTTCAAGATGGCCTGTCTTCTCAGATCTTGAATGGATTGAAAACTACTGTAATACCTGCGACCCTGGATGCATTATACCAACATTGTTTGGCTATTGAGGCGCAAACGCAAGCCATGGATGCCCGCCTGGTCAAACAGATGGTTCCAGTCACTGGAAGTGCCAAGCCAGTTCCTGCACCACGCAGAGGATTCCAGACCCTACCTATCGCTCCACCTATCCCGGCACCCAGACGTATTTTCCAAACAGGGCCGGCTTACACTGAGAGGCGCCCTGCACCCATGACCAGAGATGAGCCCATGGATCTTGGTGCAGCCAGATCTCGTTTGACCGAGGCTGAGAAGGCAAGACGGAGAGCTGAGGGCTTGTGCCTGTACTGTGGAGAGATGGGTCACTTCGTCATGGCCTGCCCCCAGAAAAGACGTGGTACGGCAGGTCCTACTCCTGTTCCAGCTAGGCCTTCCACTCAGCAGTTTCAAGCCACCTTGCCGGGAAACGGCCAGAGCCCGGCCTAATGGAAACATTGGGTCGGGCAGGCGCCAAACCCAGTTCCAGTTCCGCAGACAACGACCCCGGTCCTCCGAGACATCTGATCCTAGCAACCAATATACTTCTGGGAAATCATGCCCAGGGCATTCCGGCCCACGCCTTGTTGGATTCTGGAGCCACCACCAATTTCATGAATGAAGCTTTCGCTCGTCAGCATGCCATACCTTTGTGCTCCGTGAAGCCGCCTATGTTGGTTGAGACAATCGATGGTCGTGAGTTGTTGTCTGGACCGATCAAGTTTATGACCCAGCCCATACGCCTGGTCATAGGACAACATGAAGAAGCCATCCAATTCTATGTTACCAAGGGACTTCATTTCCCCTTAGTTCTCGGCCTAGCCTGGTTGAGAACCCATGATCCTTGTGTGGTGTGGTCCCAGAACTTTGTTTCATTTCCCAGTTTGCAATGCGTAGACCACGTACGCCAAGTTTGTGCAGCCCAGCTACCATCCCACCCTGACATCACCTTGCCGGCCGATCTAGCGGACTTTGCAGATATATTCAATGAGAAAGAGGCAGACCAATTGCCTCCGCATAGACCATATGACTGTGCCATTGATTTGCTACCAAATGCCAAGCTTCCAAGGGGACGCCTTTACTCCATGTCAGAACCCGAGTTGGCCGCATTGAAAGACTTTGTGGACAAAAACCTGGCCAGGGGTTTCATTCGTCCCTCTTCCTCGCCTTTGTCAGCTCCTGTGTTATTCGTGAAGAAGAAAACCGGAGATTTACGCCTATGCTGTGACTATCGCAAGCTCAATGCCATCACGGTGCGCAACCGGTACCCTCTGCCTTTGATTCCTGATCTCATGGACCGTCTCCGATCAGCGACCATCTTCACCAAGATAGATTTAAGGGGTGCTTACAACCTGGTTCGCATTCGAGAGGGGGACGAGTGGAAGACCGTGTTTGGAACCAGGTATGGTCATTTTGAGTATACCGTTATGCCCTTTGGACTCACCAATGCTCCGGCCGTCTTTCAACATTTCATGAATGACATCTTCCGGGATTTATTAGATCAATTTGTGGTGGTTTACCTTGATGACATCCTGATTTATTCCCCGTCACGAGCAACTCATCTTCAGCATCTCCGGCGAGTTTTGCAACGCTTGAGAGAGCATCACCTTTACGCCAAGTTAGAGAAATGTCAATTCTATCAAACCACCATTGAGTTTCTGGGACATGTGATTTCTCCACAAGGCATCGCCATGGACCCTGGCAAGGTTGAGGCCTTGCAAACCTGGCAACCACCGTGTAAAGCAAAAGATGTCCAAAGACTTTTGGGATTTGCGAACTATTACAGGATATTTATTCCAAGATTTTCTACCTTGACTGCGCCCCTTACTCGACTGTTACGGAAAGGCATTAAGTTCCAGTGGGGCGATGCCGAGCAACAGGCGTTTCAGACCCTCAAAAAGGCTTTTGTTCAAGAACCCATTCTCAAGTATCCAGATCCTTGTCGTCCCTTTGTAGTGGAGGCTGACGCCTCAGATGTTGCGGTAGGGGCCGTGCTACTTCAAACACGCCAAGATGGCGGCCTCCTGTTCCCGTGTGCTTATTACTCCAGGAAACTAACTCCCTCCGAACGCCATTATACCATTTGGGAAAAGGAACTATTGGCCATCAAGACTGCTTTTGAGACCTGGAGACACCACCTGGAAGGAGCCCGCTACCAAGTTGAAGTTCGGACTGACCATAAAAACTTGGAATTTTTGCAATCTGCCAGGAAATTGAATCAACGTCAGATCCGTTGGTCTTTGTTCTTCGCTCGATTCAACTTCAAAGTCACCTACATTCCGAAAGGGTACAACAAAAGAGCAGATGCCCTGTCCCGTAAACCTGAGTATCTACAGATCAAGGATCCCTTACCGCTTCGAACCATTCTGCCTCTCGAATCGATCGCAGCCGTGCACAATCCAGTAGATCTACGACGACAGATTCGGGAAGCGCAACAACTAGATGACTTTGCGATACGGAAGAGACAAGAGGTGGGTCCCGACTCACCTTGGACCTTGTCCGAGGGACTATTACGCTTCCGCAACCTGTTATATGTTCCAGCAGGCCCACTCCGGGGTCTCATCCTGACTCAATGCCATGATAACCCTGCGGCAGGTCATTTTGGTTTCTTTAAGACTCTTCACTTAGTGTCTCGGACTTTTTGGTGGCCCAGGCTTCGCCATGATGTGCAATCCTATGTGAATTCCTGTGTACGGTGCCGTCAGGCAAAACATGCCACAGGAGCCCCTCCGGGATTATTACAGCCTTTACCCACGACGGAAAGACCCTGGGGAGCTATTTCCATGGACTTCTTGACTTGTCTACCTGTTTCTGCCGGCTACACCGTTGTCTTTGTAGTGGTGGACATGCTGACCAAAATGGCACATTTCATTCCTTGCCGAAGAATACCGACAGCCAAGGTCACTGCTCAGCTGTTCATTCAACATATCTTCCGGCTACACGGTTTGCCTGACAAAATAGTGTCCGACCGAGGAACCCAGTTCACCTCGGAGTTCTGGAGAGAACTCATGTCTGCGCTTCAAGTCCAAGTTAATCTAGCCTCCACGCATCACCCAGAGACTGATGGGGGTACAGAGAAAGTGATTGGCATTCTGGAACAGTATTTGCGTTGTTTCATCAACGACCAACAGAACGATTGGTCCAAATATCTCTCCGTGGCCGAATTCGCTTTCAACAACTCTCAGCACACTTCCACTCAGACCACTCCGTTTTTTGCCAACTACGGCTATCATCCCAGGTTTTTCCCGCTCACGCTCCTCGATTCTCCAGTTCCAGTTGCAGAAGACTACTTAACCGAACTCCAGTCTGTCCAAGAGATGGTTAAGCACCATTTGACTAAGGCCAAGGACGACTACAAGAGGGTTGCAGACCGCTCTCGTCGCGACACGCCGCCGTTAGCTGTTGGAGATCGGGTTTGGCTCTCCACCAAGTACTTGTTTCCAGGGAGAATTCACCGCAAGCTTGATCAACGTTTCCTGGGTCCTTTTCCTGTGGAGACGGTCATCAATCCGGTGACCTATCGTTTGACTTTGCCTAGGTCTCTTCGTGTACATCCCGTGTTTCATCGCTCCTTGCTTGTTCCTGTTAACCCTGATTCTCCGCTTCGACCTCCTGATCCGGGCCCGACAGCTCGCCGTGCTCACGTTCCCGTTTCCCGGTTGGAGGTGTCCGGCATCCGAGATTCCCGATGGCTCAACGACCGCTTCCAATATTTGGTTGATTGGACCGGGGGTGGGCCAGCCGCTGGCTGTTGGGTCGATGCTCGTGATATTGAGGCTCCTCGGTTAATTTGGGATTTTCATTCTGCGTTTCCCTACAAACCACATCCCCTGCGACGGCCCCGGGGGGAGGGGCCTGCGGGGGGGGATAGTGTTGTGAGTGTCCCTGAACCAGCTTGGGAAGTATCAGAGGATGAGGATCAGCAGCCAGGTCCCTCTGGGTGTTTTTCCCTCCCGGCAGCCGAGGATCAGCAGCCAGGCCCCTCTGGGTGTTTTCCCCTCCCGGCAGCCGAGGATCAGCAGCCAGGCCCCTCTGGGTGGTTTCCCCTCCCGGCAGCTGAGATAGACAATGAAGAGCTTTGTATGCATTCTGAATCAGATTCTCAAAATGATGAGTCAGATTTAGAACAAGAAGATAAATGGATTAATCCGAGGTTCCGAAGGTTTGATAAGCGAAGGTGTCAGTTAACTGGAAAAAGGAAGTAATTGGGGAAGTGACGTATCGGACACTATATTAGAAGGGGAAAGAAAGACTACGCTTTTGTCACGAGCAACGTTAATCAAGGAGTGGGCTGAAAACTTTGGCAGTGTTTTGGAACTCAGTTTTCTGGTGTTTTGAAAACCTATCGAAGAATAATGAGATCTTGGACAATGTGATGAAGAAAGAGTAAGTTAATTGGGATGTAGGAGGAGGAGAGCCTGTTTATCTAAATGTAAATAGATCTGATTTGGCCATTCAGGCCAACATAATGCCAGCAGCTTGCTTTGAAATGAATCCTTTTGAAATGTATTAAATAAACCTCTTAAATACATATTTACGTGGATTTTAATGAGCTGCGAGAGGCCAGACATAACAAAAGGTAGCATTCCTGATTGCTATTATGTCGGCCAGGAGGATATCGGAATTGGCCGCTCTCTCAGTTACGGACGATCTATGTACTTTCTACGAGGATAGGGTGGTCCTTAGATTGGATCCCTCCTTTATTCATTCCTAAGGTGAACACTTGTTTTCATAGATCTTTGGATCTGGTTCTTTCTAGTTTCTGGCACAAGCTAGACATGCGCAGGGCCCTGCGACATTACATTAAACGAAGTGCGGCCTTTCGCAAGTCTGAGGCCCTGTTCGTCTCCTTTCAGCCCTCCGCTATGGGCAGAAAGGTTTCTTCTTCCACTATTGGTAGATGGATTAGAGCTTGCATCGCTAGGGCCTATGTTTCTCAGTCACTCCCAGTTCCTGTACGTATCACAGCTCACTCGACACGCAGTGCAGCGACATCTGCGGCCTGGTCTACCCAGGTTTCTGTAGAGGAGATTTGTAGGGCGGCAAGGTGGTCGTCTTCATCCTCTTTTATCTCACATAAGATTGATAAGTTTGCCGCGGCGGATGCCGTGTTTGGCAGACGGGTTCTTCAACAGGTTGTTTCCTCTAGGGCAGTGGTTCTCAACCTTGGGGTCGCGACCCCATTTGGGGTCGCGAGACCATTTCGCAGGGGTCGCCGGGCACCGCCGGCTGCCATTTTGTTTTTTTTATTTTTATTTTTTTTTTAATTTTTTTTATTTTTATTTTTTATTATTTTTTTTGGCGTACGCTCAGATCAGCCCGTCACGCCGGAAAATTTTTTTAAAAAAATAAAAAAAAAACAATAAAAAAAACAAAATGGTGGCCCGCGATGGGCGGATGTGCGCATGCGTGGCGCGTGCGACGGGCCAATCCACGCATGCGCAGATCCACCCGTCGCGGCCGCCATTTTTTTTTATTTTTTTAAAAAAAATTTTAAAAAAAATTTAAAAAAAACAAAATGGCGGCCCGCAATGGGCAGATGTGCGCATGCGTGGCGCGTGCAATGGGCCGATCTGCGCATGCGCAGATCTGCCCGTCCCGGCCGCCATTTTGTTTTTGTTTTTTTTTTTGGTTTTTTAAAAAAAAATTAATTTTTTTTTTTGCGCGCACACGCGCACGCCCCCGGGTCGGGGTCGCGGCACGCATGGGCGGGGCAAGTGGGGTCTCAACCTCAGAAAGGTTGAGAACCACTGCTCTAGGGAGACACCAGCCTAGACCTTCCCTCCCTTTGGGGACATGAAGGGCTTTGGTATGTCCCAATCAGTGGATTCTACATCCACCATGCTGGAGAAGGGGCATTGTCTTACCTGAACGCCTTTTCTCAGCATGGTGGTGTAGAATCCACACCTTCCCCTCTTTTAGATATCTAGGCTTGTGTGTTGTTTTTTGCTTTTGGAGTCATTGCGTCAGACTTCGTCAAAACTGGGGAGCCACGCCCAGAGGGAAGCGTGACTAAAGCTCTGACTTAGTCTTTCTGAGCAGGAAGGCTGAAATAATCCAATCAGTGGATTCTACACCACCATGCTGAGAAAAGGCATTCAGGTAAGACAACGTCCCTTTTCTTGGTTGTTGGCTTAGTTCCATGAACCTTGAGATTCTTGATAAAGTTAATAATTGTAGTTACAGGAACATGAAGCTCTTTGGAGATGGTATTGTAGTCTTAACATTGCCTTACTTGGCTATTACTTTCTTTCTTTTTCATACAACTCTCTGCTTTTCTTTCTGTTGTCAATGTTTATTGTACTGCAATGAACATAAAACACCTGAGTGAATATTATAACTCCTGTTATAACACTTAATTATTTACAGGTTTTAAGCCATGGGGGAGCTTGCCTGCCTTCCTGCCTATCTATCTAGCCTATTTCTAAACACCCCATCTCCCTCAGAGAGCATCCTTTGTACTTAATGTGCTTGTGTAATGAAACCCTCATTTGGTTAGGAAAACTCACCCCTTCATTTGTTCTAAGAATTTATCACCTCTCAAATTCCAGCACTACACTGTATTAGGCTTATGCTGAAAAGCAAACCTTTGTAAATAAGAGGCAAGACTGGATGTTATTACAGGGCAGTGCCTGTGAGGAATCTTCGAGGTAAAAATCCCAAGAAATAGAATTTAGCCCTCCAATATGTGCCTCCTTAAATTTAAAGGTAAACAATTTACTCAAGACTAAAAAGACAAATGGCAGATAAGCAAAAGAATGTAGATGAAATAGTCTCTGAAGATATGGTTGCATAAACAGATTTTACTTTCCAAGGAAGTTTTAAAAAAAAAATTGGAGCTCACAGAGCCAAGTAAGATTTTGTCAGCCAGTCCAAAGATCAGGATTCCGAGTTTTTACATGAATAGGAGACAGCAGCACACAAGACATAGGAGATCAAATAGTTGGTTTCCAACAAAGAAACATGGGTCAGAGTTGCTATTTAAATAAGGCTGCAGCTACTGTTTTCATTAAATCTCAAGCGCACTTGGGGTATCATTGAACAATCTGTGCTCTGGTCTGCTCTCCTCTCTTCTTACCAATTTCAGGGCCTTGGAAGCCACACTTCATCATTGGCTTGCATAGCTGTTCTGATGTGGCCTATATTCAGTCAACTTTGATGATCCCTGGCTTGGTGTCTCCTGAAGTTGGCATTTTATTGATTCAGCCAAAGCAGCTTTTTCAAACTTGCTTTGTTGGTCAGGATCCTAATATAGGTGATCTTGATAAATTGTGTTGAATTGGAAGAAAGGTGCCCCAAGTGTGCGAGACAGCAATAAGTCTTGAAAAGGAAATTGCTGTAGCCTCTCTGGAAATCATCGAAGTTTCTCTAAATAATTTTGTTGAAATTGATTATGCACACTGATGAGAGAAAGTGATATGGACATTTCAGTAACTTCTCTTTTTACCTACTCTTCCACAGACAGTTTGTGTTTCCTTACTTATGTAATCAAATAAAATATAAATGCTTGCTGAAATTTGCACAGGGTTCTTCCCAGCATTATGGGGAGATCCGCCTTTGCTCAGATCTGAATAAACATGTGACTTAAACAGAATTAGAAGTCTGTCTCTTTGTCCATGCTGGGCCTGATCTAAGGAATGTGCATAACAGTTTGAGACTATGACACTAATAGTAATAAAGAAAGGTATGTTCATAAAAGTCTATTAATTGGGATTATTACCAGGACAAAGAAACTAGGTTATAGAATCTTGGATGTGTGTATACTTTTATCCTCTTATTTTCTCAACAATTACATTAAGTCTCTTTGGATGTTGTAGATCCTCTTTCTAACTTCCTCTCAATTTAAGGGGGAGCTGGGTTTTTTGAAATATGTCAATTTATTCCAATTCTGCAATGTCCATTTTTAGTTAATCCCACTACAGTAGGACAATATTATATCTAGTTATGGTCTCTGCATTTTTGGATGGGTGTTGACAAACTAGAGCATATAAAGGTTGGAAGAAAAATAATAAAAACTTGTAAGGAATAATTGGAAGCATACGATAAATTTAGGCAATAGAAAAGAAGACTGCAGAGAAACATGTCTGTGTTCACATATTTGAAAACTCGTTAGAAAAATGGGATGGAATTGTTCAGTTGTTCCAGAATATTTGGCAAGAAAGAACATACTTACATCAAAAAGGAACAGCTTTTTACTGGATTCAAGAAAGATTTTCTAACAGTAAAAGCTTCTTGAACAGCTTGCCTCAAGTAGTACTAGAAAGTAGTGTCTGTTGTTACCTGATGAGGATCTGGGGCTACCTACTTCTTGCAAATGATGCCAACTGCATCTTGACTTTGTCTATTGAAGCTTCTGTATATTGAATCTATGTGGTCTGTGGCATGGATTGGTTTTTTATTTTATTTTTTTTTTGGTCTTTTTGTATATTACCCAGAGTTAATTGCCTGTGAGATGGGCAGCTATATAAAATATATAAATAAAAATGGTTATGCATCCATTAGATTGCTATTGTAACATTGTTTTAAAATGCTTTTAGTAGTGCATCTCAATTTCTAGATATGTGTAATACTGAGAAGTTAGGGTTATATATTAAATAATTACAAGTAGTCCTCATTTTACGCCAAAAATTGGGACCAGTGATCGGTTTTTAAACAAAATGGTTGTCAAGTGAAAAATCATGTGACTGCAACTGTGTTTATAATTTTATTTAAGCAAGACACAATCCTAAATAATTGGGTGAACCCAAATGGTGGGGAATTTTCTGGAATTGGACACATGAGAAAATTGGATAAAAGGGCAAAAGCTATATAGGTGGTTCTCAACTTATGATAATTTTTTAAAATGATTTTTCAACTGTTCTGAACAAAGGGACTTAACAACCTGTCCCAGACATTACAGCCATTAATCACCCACCATAATGTTCATGTGTTCAAAATTTGGATGCATGGCAGCTCACCTGCACTTACGACTGCAGGTACATTCACCTATCTGTTCTCACCTATCATCTCCCAATTCTGCCCTTTTGGCTCCTGCTTGCTGTGCATTCCACCATCCCAGCTGACTTTTATCATCATCTTGCTCCCACTGCTAATGTGTGCCTGACCTGGCTGCTGGGCCAGGCTAGGAACTGGGCTTCACATACCAATAAATCCCAAAGCAGTCCCTCAAATTGAGTTCCACTTCTAGTAACTGCATACAGAAAAATAGTTTGCTGTTATCTTCTTCTGAAATGCTGGTTTGACTTTCAAGCCTAGCTTACATCCATCCTTGGAATTCCTTGTGGTCTTTTAAGCTAGACTGCTTAGTTTCCAAGCCCAGATAATATATTCATTCTTAATTAAGATTAATATAATAAACTGTGGAATTTTTTTTCTATGTAACTCTGACCAAATATGGGGAAACATGCATCAAGTTTTAAGAATCATAATTCTTGTATTTTCTTTTTTTTTTTCAGAAAACATTGTCATGTGACATTAACAACATTGAAAAGTCAACAACATTCACTAAAACCCATTAGAAAACGTAAGTATTAGATTAATATCCAAATATAATGACCGTTAGTCTCTATGGCGCAGATGAGCTATATGACTATGAGTGGAGCTGTGGCCTAGAAGTGAAGACACCTGGAAGATTGACAGTTCAATCTTAGGCAACAAAAGGGTGCAAAGAGAAAATATCTGCTGCAAACTCTGCATAGGCGTCAGGAAGGGCATCCTGCCAGTAAATGAGCAGCTCCATTCAATCGCCCCAACTTCCTCCGAATAAAGGGATTAAAGGTCGTAAAAAGGAAAAGAAGTCTCTACAGCTTATAGCAGCATTCCCCAACCTTTATAGGTTGGCGGCTGAGTGCAAAGGGGAAGGGGATGCTTTTGCACGAGGGACAGGCATGAGTGTGCCTGCCGCTTGTACAGTGAGGCTGTGAGCACCAGTGTCTGGTGCAAGTTGGGATGCGAGTGCCAGTGCTCGCTGCTTGCGTGAATGAGTCACTCTCTTGGCATCTCTTACCCACTTCATCACCCTCTGAAAGTCAGAGGACTCACAGTGATCCACACTCATAGAGAGGATCCTGCAATCTAATCTGAGCTGTCATAACCTTTCATTCCACCATGATTATAGCAGGTTATTCTCTATCTCTCTTTATCTCCGTCTCTCTGTCTCTGTCTCTCTCTCATTACAGTGTTCTCTGTTTTTCAAATATTTTTATTAAGGATTATAAATGAAAAGAGTAAAAGCCGGTGCAAACTATAAAAACTACAAATAGAAAAGAAAAAAATTGCGGTGAAAAAAAGAAAAGGGCAGGAGAAAGAGGGGGGGAACCTTTCTTCTTCATCCCAACAGATGTAAAAACAATTTTAGTAGCTTATCTACCATCTTTAAATACAGCATAACTATCTTCATACCTCATCTCTTAATTTAAAAAAATCAGAATATTTCATGAAACGTTCCTCCCTCCCCCCTCCTCTCTCCCTTGTCCTCTGCACTCAGTCGACTGCTAGCGGCTTGGGTGGCTCTGCTCCGTCAGAGTTGAAGAAAGCAAAGGTGCAGCAGAAAGCAGCTTTCTTCAACTTGGATGGAGCAGAGCCACCCAAGCCGCTAGCAGCCGACTGAGTGCAGAGGACAAGGAAGAGAGAGAGAGAACGTTTAATGAAATATTTTGATTTTTTTTAAATTAAGAGATGAGGTATGGGGATAATTATGCTGAATTTAAAGATATGGTAGATAAGCTACTAAAATTGTTTTCACCTATTGGGATGAAGGAGAAAGGTGTTTTTCCTCCCACTCTTTCTCCGGCATAAAAATTTGTTTTCTTTTTAGCAGTTCATTGATTTCATAAATGCAACACACTATAGTTTTTTTTATACATAGCATAAAGGTAAAAAAAGGATATATGCAGTGTTATCTTTATTTTAGATGTCAAAAGGGTTTTGTGGCTCCCAATGTTTTCTTTTCTGTGAGAAACGGGTCCAAGTGGCTTTTTGAGTGTTTAAGGTTGCCGACCCCTGGTATATACTAAAAATGAATATGCTGTTTGAGTAGGCTATATAAATGTTTTTAAAAAACAAGCAAACAAATAGGATAACAAAGCTTGTTATACAACAATTAGGATACAAATAATTTTAAAAAAAGAGAAGAAAAGGGGAAAAACTCTAACTTTTTAGCTTCCTCTTTCTGTGCATCTGTTAACTTATAATATTTGTAAACAGGCTGTCTTAAGAAGTCAAGCTTTAAATGACTATAATTACCATTCTATGTGATGTATTGGAACTATTCTTGCTTAAATTTGATTAAACTTCTATTGTGAATATATACTGCTAATTTTACCAAAATCAGAACATTGTGGAATGTGAAACTATTGAGATGTGTTAACTTCCCTATATTAGTGCTAGCATTTATAAATTCTTAAAATACTTTGTAGTGGAAAAACCCAATGGAAAAGACAAGACAGCAACACAAAACAATAATTCTTACTTTAAGATCCAGAGGTTTATTTTTCTAATAATTTGGAACACAGCATAATAACATAACATCACTTACATTAACAACCCATTGCAATGAGGACCATATGGCATAGCAGATTCCAAAGGGACAGTTATAGGCCAATGGCCCCGAGCCAGACTTAAACCAACATTTTTATACTTTTCTGCTACTGACCACCCACTCATAATTCTTACTTTGTAAGACAGTTCCCTCTGAAACTTCTATACATCAGCTACTTTCACTTCATCTTTTGCCACGGGTAAAATACTTACGTTCCAAATACATATATAGAACTATCTACTTTGCAATTTATATTGCACAAAGCTCAGCAGATTACAAATAGTACACCCTTATTAAGAAACAACATAAAGTTCAAGTTAAAGCTTCAAATCACTTCTGTGGGGGCCTATTTCAGGTTTGTTCTAGCCCTATCTTATTATATGAGAAGGGGGCTATATTTTCATCTCCCACAACTTTGATGTGGGATAGGATGATAGCAGAAACTTTCATTTAATTTATATGGGACTGGGAAGAAATAGCATGTAAAATAGTATTTTGATATGGAGCTGTATAGTTTCATTTGATGGATATAAATAAAAGTGTATAATTTCTTTTTTCTCCTCTTAGATTCCTAAAAATTAAAAGAACTTTCAGCACAATGGATTGGAATATAGGGACAATCAATAATTTGCAAACACATGGATCTTACCTGATGCCCCAAGTTACTTCTGCTGCTTCTGTTACTTCCCAAACAAACGCCAGAATGCAGAACTTTTGTAATTCTGGAAACAATCAAGCTTCAAATGTTCCATCAAGTGTGAAGTATATCTTGCCAAATAAACGACAATTTCAACATAACAGGGCTTCTAAAACCTTAAGGACAGTATTTCCTAAAGTAGTAGTGTCTAAAACAAGTTTTGGACCAAACAATAATTTTTATAATTTGTCTCCTTCTTCACTTTCCACCATGACAGTCCAAATGGCAGCTGATGTTCAGAATCCAAATTTATCAAGGAACATGCATATTTCTTCCTCTATAGCATTACAGGGAAGTACAGTTAATTCTGTGCAAAATACGCATCCAAAGACAAATGCATATATGACTGTGGGCAGTTTCAGTAATCAGCCAGTGCAAAATTGCTCAAATTCTATGGGAGCCTCAGTTTATCAGCAAACTCCCTTCAATGCTTCATCTCCAAAAGGGTCCCCAACACTGATGCCCTACTATTATATGAATGGACCTGCTACTTCCCAAGCAAATGCTACAGTGTCCCTTAACTCTGCATCAAATTATTATTTACCTCCTCAGCAAAATGTCCAGTGTCCTGATTACTCAGCAAAAAAATGCCCAAATCCAGTTATTCCGGTAGCGATTCAATCACAACCTTATGCTTCTGATCAAATAAACCCTCCACCATATCCAATATATTCTCATTATGATTACAGAAATGCAGTCCAAACTACTAATATAAACTCTTCACTATCGGACCTGATGGTTCCCATACAAGCGAACAATGAACAATTTGTTTTGCAACAACCAACTGCAAATTTATCTAATGAAAAAGTTGAAAGTTATCATATTTCTCTGACTGATCAGAATAGCAATTTATATTCTGTTCGGCCTGATCAGAAATCTCAATCTCTGTCATCCTCTACAGAAACAAATGTGGTAGGCCCCACTGCCTATGATGTAAGTGGATTAAAAACAGCAATGCAGCTTTCTAATGAATCAATAAAGTCATTTGTTGAAGTTGAAAGTAATCTTTCTAACAATGTACCAACAACTACAACAGTTAAGATTGCTGAACCTTTGCAACAAACAAATCAAACTTTGCAACTAGAAAAGAACATAAGGAATGAGAATTTATCTAAGAATAAATTTAAAAGAACTAGAGACAATTTATCACTAGATGTTCAAGCCTTGTATGAAATGAGAAATGCATTATTAAAACTTAAAGACAATTTTAGTTTAAAGCAAAAAATATATCTATCTTCTCTACAGAGTGGGCAGACCTCTAATAATTTATTTCCTCATAATACCAACCCGTCAATAGAATGTACTGTCCAGCAGGTTGGTTCAGAAAAAGTCACTCCTAATCAGTTTTCATCTAATTTACACAATTCTTCAGTCATACCACAGAAAACAAAGTTTCATTTATTGCCAATACTGTGGAATATGCTGAAAGGTACTGGTGATGAAAATATGTTATTTAATGCTGAGGTTGAAGGTGGAGATAAATACCAAAATAAGCATTTCACTGTTCAAGAGAATTCATGTACTGATTCTAAGGGTGATGCATTTGGAAATGTTAACACTGATGGAACTACTAAATTAAGCTATAAAGTCACTCCTGTTGCTTCTACTCAAGGGACAAGCACCATTAAATCTGCTCATAATCAATTGGAGAAAATATCAGCTGTACCTAACAGTGACATACTTAATTCTTCTGAACAGAATAAAGAGTCAGGAAATGGTGTTCAGTGTTTAAATGATAGGATTCAGAGTTTGGTTCAGAACTCAGATGTTTCTCAGGGATCATCCTCAATGAAAAACTCAATAAAAGAAGAACGTGGTAATTCTACTCCTGCATGCTGCATTCAGCCTAGTGAAAACACTTGTCTTCAGAAACCTACAAATAGCAAAAAGATAGCTGATACATCTAATTCTTTTATTTCCAAAGGAGTTGAAGCTATAACTGGAACTTATGGTGTAGAAACAACTTGTTCTTTGGAAGAACTAAAAACAAGCCTGGCGCTATGGAGAAAGTGCCTTCCAAAATCCTTAAATGAACTATTAAACAGAAATACTGAATCTTCCAGTGATGGGATAGATGGCAAAGGTTCTGCAAAAAATTTGGAAAACCTCTCCAATATATCGATTCAAAATGATGACACTAAAATTACAGTTGAAAGGACTCCGATTTATGGTTCTTCGTCTTTTGAAAAAAACCTTGATGGAATAAATTCCAATTTGCCAAAAGGCTCTGAACCTCAAGTAGCTGTTGTTACTCCACGGGTATTATCAAAAAATAATTATATGCAGAAAAATACTGAAATCCTTTATCCAGCTAATGAAGAAGGCAGTGTCCATACTTCAGAAAAACTGATATCTACAAAATCAGATAGTAGTAATGAAGAAAAAAGAACTATTTATTCACCCACAGATTCCTATAAATATTGTGAAGATTTAAATGTGCACCAGGGAACAAACAAATACACAGAACAAAGTAAAACAATGAAAGCAGAAGTTGGAACAAATCATTCTTTTGATTTAAATCAAGAGAAAACAAATTCCTCGCCACTTGGATTAAAGCAATATGCTCTTGATTCAGGAGACCAGCATCTATGTGAACTGATTACTAAACATTTAACTGCATCTCCTCAAAAATGTGTAACATCTAAAAAACATGGTCCAAATTTGGAGGAATCCAACAATACTGCTGAAGTTGACTTGACAGACAGTATGTTGCAAATATCCAGTGTATGTACTCTTGTACAGGGTGATGCATTTTATAATTCACAAATAGCAGACATCTTTAGTACTAGCCCTTCGAAACCTGGTATAAAGCTTTCAGAAGAACACATGGCTTCTCTGCAACACAATGAGGAGGGACTTGGCCTTTTGAAAAATTACCCTGAAGTTGGGATGAATCTTTCAGAAGAAGGTGGTGTATCATCAGGGAGTTTATCCAAAGCTTTTACAGGAAAAGAAGACTTGCAAACATTCGAAAGCCCTCAATGTGACAAAACCTCAATGGAAACAAATGCAAGCAACTCTGAGAAACAAAAGAACAATGACTTTTTAGAAGTTGTTTCACTTTCAGTGAAAAAAAATGAGCAAGAAGTATCTTATAGTTGCAATACAGATTTGTCCAATAGCGAGGTGTTTAAAAATCAGGAGGGTCTGGGTGAGGCAAACAACATATCCAGTATTAGAAAAAAAGGGGAATCGGAACATATCCCGGTTGAAGGCAAGGAAGCCCATTTGGGAAGCAGCACTGAATCCTCTGTAATGTTTTTGAACAATCAGCTAACTGAGCTTTCAAAAGAATTTCCCTACGGAATTGGTTATTTGAATATGGTAAAGGGAATGGAAACCAAAGATTCTATAACTATTCTGACAGAAAGAGAAAAGAAAGAAAATACTACGAGCCATGAGAAAAATCTTGATCCTAGTAATGCAGTAGAGCAAATTAAAATAGTAATCCTAAATTCCCAACAAATGAATGAAGTGTTTCCTGAATGCAATCAACAATCATCTAACAAGCTAGATAAATATGGAGATGACCAGATGAGAATGGATTCAAAAAATAAAAATATAGGACGCTACAGGAAGTCTAACCAGGACTTAAATGTTGACAGCAAAATTACCAAGTCTAAAAGACTTGGAAAAACAGAACGAACATATTGCTGCTTGCCAGGATGGTTAGCTTCAAAATATAATGTGGAGCCTTGTTCATGCATGCTAGCTAAAGAACCTAGTTTGAAGAAAACTGATCTGTATTCACAGTCTAAAGAGAAATCAAAATCCAATGAGTCGGATTGTAGCCTAAAAAATGAAGTACAGAATTCCATATTGGACACAGCCAATAATATCTTTCTTTTGGGAGATCAGAGTAAAAAAGCTTTAAATAAAACTGAACCTCAAGTAAAAGAAAAAAAACTACCCAAAACAGAGCAAGCAACTACTCCATGTACTTTATTGGAAAAATCAAATTCACGAGAACCTAAAAAGCGAGGTATAGAACTGTTTCATTCTGCAGAGTCCCAGCCTCTACAGAGAAAAAGAGTTGGAACTAATAAAACACACAGCCAGATAAAGGGTAGAAGGAATATCTCAAAAAGTGAAGCACAGTATCATTTAAATACAGACTTCAAAAAGATAATTATCAAAAAATTCACCAAAATGAAATTGGATAAAAAGTCTTTTAATAGAACTCGGAAATCAAAAACAGATATTGATTGTCACAGAGGAATAGAAACTAAGAATACTACCAATTTTGAAAAATACAAAATTAAACGAGACACCAGTGAAACACACGTGATTAAAGGACCAAATTCAAGCAGGAGTCTAAAGAGAAAAATGATGAAGGAAAAAAAGCTTACAGCATTGGAAACTCAGCCTAGTGAGGTCACACGCTCTTCAACATTAAACTGTGTTAGCTTTGCTTCTGAAAAACATGAAAATTCTGAGCATAACTCTACCTTGGGCTCGCAAAAGCATTTAATTAAAACAAAATTGCAAGATTTGGAGAAACAATTTGGATACAAAAAAGTGCAAAATAATGAACCTATTTGTCCTAAGCAGCATATTGAACAAAATCTCACGCAGCTTGTTAAGAGAATAAATTTAGAGAAATATGCATACAGAAAAGATAAGAAAAATACATGGAAATGTCAAAGCTCACATTTTGATAATCGAATTTTTGCATCCCAGAATGGAGATAATCCTTCCAACGTCCACTCTCCAGTCAAAGAAGGCACATTGGATAGTAGTAATCGAGACAAGTGGTCTGTGAAATCACTTTCTGATAAAAAATGTTTTAAAAGAAAAAACAAACACTCTCTTTTTCTGCAAAAGGAACAGAAGAAAAACTATTTGAACAGAGTTGCATTTAAACGGACTGCCCAGAAGACTCTTCATTTGACAAGCCTGGATTCTGTGCATTCCAAACCGGTTTGGCATGTGAAATCAAGTCATGGAACTGAGGATTCTGAACCCCACCAAACAGACAGCTCTTCATCCCAAATGTCTGAAGAAGAGAGGCCACAAATGCTTGAATTCAAAATGTGTCCAGAAATATTATTTAGGAAGTCCACCTCTGAAGAACAAACTTTAGAAGCAACAAAGCTTCCTGAAAAAAACAGGATATCTGTTACAGGTACAGTTGGGTTTTCCTTTTAATCAATCAATGTAAAATATAATGGTATTTTCTTTTAGAAAATATTACAAATGCAAGCTAATCCTGCATTTGTATTGCTATTTCTAAAGTGCTAAATATCTATAAATACCTTTTAATTTGTCTAGAAAGCTTTTTTTTTTTAATTTTTGGGTGTCATCAATCAGTAGAAATCTATAGCAACATGCTAAAGATCTCAACACAATAACAGTAATATCTGATACAGGTTTGGATTTTACTCTAGGCATCATCTTGTTCTGATGGAAATTCCCTAAATTTCAAAAACTTAATAATATAGATAGTAAAATAGCATAAATTCATATAATTTGTTTGGTGTATTAGCCACTAGGGCAAATATTAGTCCTTAATTTACAATCACAATTGAACCCAAAATTGCTGTTGCTAAGTGAGACAATTGTTAAGTGAATTTTGTCCTATTTTAATAACCTTTCTTGCCACAATTGTTAAGTGAATCTGGCTTCCCCATTGACTTTGCTTGTCAGAAAGTTGCAAAAGGTGATCACATAACTACAGGATATTGTAACTGTCATAAATATGAGTCAGTTGCCAAGCATCTGAATTTTGATCACGTGACCATGGGGATGCTGCAATGGTTGTGTGAAAAACAGTCATAAGTCAGTTTTTTCAGTGCTTTTGTAACTTCAAACAGTCACTAAACAAACTGTTGTAAGTCAAGGACTACTTGTATCTTAGCCATTGTACCATATGTAGTCAAACTGGCTAGCTTTTTTATATACTTTTATCAAACAACAAGCTTATAATTATTATTTACAGCAGTCAAAAGTAAAAGAGAAGACTGGTTAAATTACTGTCCTGTGAAAAGAAGAAAATCAGAAGAAAATGAAATTCAAGGTAACCATGTCTAAAACTTAGCCATTTGATTTAGGAGATGAGCAGAAGTTTCATCAACACCACTGTTGTTTAGGATTTTAGGACTTGTATATATTGGGTTTTATAGATTTTATGGCCTAATTTGTTTAATTTATTTTTAAATATTTTAATTTTGTACATTATATGTTTTTTTAAATTTTAAGGCTGTAAACCGCCCCGAGTCCTTCGGGAGAGGGGCGGTATAGAAATTTAATAAATATAATATATAATATATATACCACTCAGATTGCCAGACGATACTTTGTTCTCACTTCCATTTACATAAATATATGTGTGTGTATGTCTGTGTGTATATGTGTATGTGTATGTATATGTATATATGTGTATATATATGTGTGTATGTATGTGTGTATGTATATATGTATATATATGTGTGTAACATCCCAACACATTGATATTTTTGGAATTGCTTTTGCTAGACTAATCTAGCTATTAAAAATGAGATAGGTGAAATTAACATAGTTAATCAATTGATAACAGGACAGATTTGCAATCTGCTTGTTGGCTTCTTAGAGAATTGTATCTGGCTGTGGTGGATTAAAGATGTCAGGCTAATTAAACGTGTGGACAGAGCCAGATGGATTATTTCTTTGTAATTTGATTTTTAGGACTGCACACACAACTTCGAGGAGTGCACACACAACTTCTTTGGTCTTTCTTAATTACCTTCTCCAGGAGTTAAAAGCTGGTCTTGTTTTTGATAGTTGTTAATGTCGTTTGGCTTTGTTTGGAAGTGTAAAGCTTTGTGTTCCATGATTTCAGTGAAGGGCTATGAGATTTTACCAGTGCGCCCCACAGACTTTATTGCAAGGAGAGACTCCCAGTGTTAGTCTACAGATAAGTGAAGGGACCAATATGGGATAGGTGTGTGGCAGCTAAAAGGAGATAAGATAAAGTTGCTATGAATATATGAGGACAGGCTCATGGTCCCCATAGAGGAGGAAAGGGACAGAGTGGCCTTGTCCTACTTACTTTCAAAGCTTTTAACACTTGAAACTATTCAGTTTTGGTTCATCCAGACTGTAATCTGCTCAGAATGGTCCAGCTGAATTTTCGGATACAACATATTTGTTATTTGCATGAAGCAAAACACATATTCTGTTTGCATATTTCTGTTGTAAGACATCAAACTAAAATAGTGGTATGGTTTTGTTGCTAATCTTGCAGTTAATGATGACAATCCACTTGACACTGCAATAAAACTACTAGAAGGAAATGAAGGATTCCATGGATCCATGAAAGATTCCAAAGCCACCTTTGAGACCTACCGGAAAATGCATCTAGAAAAAAGAAGTCGAAGCCTGGATAGCAGTCCCTTAAGCTAGGAGCTTTCTTTTGTGAATATCACATTTTTGACTGCTTGTGCTTATATTAAGGTCCTGACGACTCAGGCCTGTAATAAGATGTGACTTCCATGTATGTGACCTTCCATAATTTATTTCATGCCTATCTTAAGTGTGTAATGATGCTTACTTATCTTAAGTAAATGGGTATGTTAATTGTTGGATTCTGGAATGTATTATAATTTCAACTGTTGGAGATTTTCCTAGGTACAGTTAAGTTCAATACCCGGCCTCAGCTTCAGAAATGATGGCAATATCAGTTCAAAACAAGGCCAAATAGTTTGCATTTTTATGTAGACATTTTAAAGGAATGGAACTGTATTTTATTAAATGTTGTGGAAATAATTAAAATACTAACAAGAATTAGTAATAAGCCTTAGTAGGTTTATCAAGGAGCATTGGAGATTATTAGCTGCTACCTGTTTTGTTGGGACATTAGTGGGGAGGAGGGTTCCAGGTTAAAGCAAAAGGGCTATTGTTGAAATGGTCACTATGATTTAAATGAAAATATATTTAAAAATTTGCATTCAGAACCACTTTAACAAGCATTTCATATGACTTCTTCCAATTATTTTTACAAGACAAATGTCTCAGTAAGCTATATTAGCTAAATGTCACAAAAAATTGCGCCTAGAAACTACTGTGGTATTGAATGTTGATTTTAAGTGCCTAAATTTATTGTTTGGCACTTTTGTTACTTCATTTATTTTGGCAGCAATATGTATTTTGAGTAAATGTTTAGTTACTTTCAAATGCTATTATTTGTTTACAGAATTAAAAATATGTTTATTTTTACCATAAATGGTTTTTGTGTATTTGTAAAAATTACTTGCTCAAATTTTAAGTTGGTTGGCTTATAAATGACATCTTGTGCAAGATGACTCATCTCCAAAATTTATTTTTTTACTTCTGTTTTTATAGAGATTTGCTTTTTTGGCTTAAAAGTTTACAATGATTTTCAGCAAAACAAACAAACATGATTGAATGATTTGTGGGAAACTTCCAGTTTGGGAATGGCGCTGTAAGCAAATCTCTCACTCCTCTCCTGATTAAATGATTTTTCAGATATCTGGCATTCACTTCCAAAGTCACAGTATGTGTGCCAGGGAGAATCTGTACTGTTTTCTGGCAATTAAAAGAGAAAAAGTGACAAGAATGAAACACAGCAACAGTTTTGAGGTATGTGATAAGATGACTCAGTCTGGTATTTCCTCTGAGGGACACAATACTCAGGAGTGTTAAACAAAGTTTACTATTATTTTTCCAGAATGGAAAACAACACAGAATAAAAACCCATTTAAACTTTGTGGGATCATTCTCTACTGAAAAAAAGATAAATCATAGAGCTGCCCAAATCACGATGATTCTATTGATAACTTAAGTAAAAAGTTATCATTGAACAAAGAGCAGCCTAAAACATAGGAATTAAACTTAATGGAACTCCTGGGTTGATGTACTTACTTATTTCTATAGAATCAGAAATCTCTTGAGCAAATCCTTTTGTGGGTTTTTTTAAAAAATAGGATTTCCCTTTTTTTCTGGGATTCTAATGAGAGACTCTGTAAGAAGATGCCAAACTCCTCTATAAATATGGTCAAACCATCAAAGTTGGATGTAGATGTCATCGTGGCTAATGTAGCTAAATATTGGGGTATCGTTTGTTGTAACCGAGAGGACAGGCACACTATAACAAGTAACATTTTCCTTCTATTTCATCGCAGTGAGTCTTTCTCAACATGTATGAATGTTGTGTGCTTGCGGGGTTTGGGGCTGGACAGCATAGACTTGTGCTGGTTTGATCCATTCTCCAAGACCAGTCCCAATGAGTGTTAAGTCAGAGATCCAGCCTAATTCTGCTGTTTTGTGGTGTGCCATTACTGGAAGATAGAAAGGTAACATGACATTTAGTTTAAGCTGTGGTCAAGAATATCCAGGCAATGGTCTAGAGCAGACATGTCAAACTCGCAACGTCATGTGATGTCGCGCAACTTATCGGGGCAGTTTTGCCATTGCCGGCAATGGGGTGGACGCAGCTTCCAGATGACACATCCAGCCCGTGGGCCGGCAGTTTGACACCCCTGATCTAGAGGTAAACATTTCATCATTAGCATGTTAAAAACATACCCAGAAGTACTTAGTTAATTAAGAGCACTTCTCATACTTACGAGATGTTAGCCTAAACTCTACATATCTTCAATAAATCAGGAACAAATAATGAAATATTAGAAAATTCTGATACAAAATGTGGTTATATGGTATAAAATCAGCTTGTTGAACATCAGCAGGCACACTTGATTTGGACTTGGGTCCTAGGCGTACCTCTCTTTAATTCTGCACAGAAATAAATTGTTGAGTTCCAGTTGTTACCTCTTTCAGTGTGATTATTGGCTCAAATTGCTCTAGGTATACTGAACCCAGTGTTGGGTTGAGTCAACACTTTAATGTTGCATCTTTCTATTTTTATTTTTCTGCTTCCTCAGTTTATACCTGACCCCTGCCTTGCTCCAGTAAAATGAATCATTTCTCAAAATGCCATTTCCTCCATTCTTCTTTAAACCTGCCTCTGTTTTTTTGTCATTTAATTAAATGTGTTAAATTCCCCACAGATTGTTAATTGCTTAAAATCTCTATGTTAAGTCTGCAAATTGTAACTATTGAATGCCAAGTGATTACCTTTAGTGTTCATTTATAAGCTATTGGATATTAATTGTAATTTCATTTTTGGACTTCCAATATGCATTAGCTTGGTTCCAAAAATAGCGATCAGTCCTATTTAATTCAGAGAGAACTGAAACTGACTGGTCCTAGTTTCTTTACTTTGTATATAATGTATATTTATATCTATCTCCTGCAGAGGATGAAGTCATGCAATAATCTGATGCTTCTATTTATTTTGTAGAGATTTTCGGATTCATTTTTAGCTGCAGTTCATTTTTTATAAATAAACCATTATTAAATCTGACTATCTAATATTCAGATTAATGTTCAAGAGTGGATTTTCACTCTGATTATGTGGTTAATAAACATAACCTGCATGCCCGTTGATAAGAACTCTGAGAGCTGGAATCCATAACTTAGAAGTTTTTAAAACTTGCAAACAGTAAAAAAGGAAACAAGCTGTATTTTCTGCATATGTCACAGGGTTTCTTTCTTATCCTTACCTTTTGGCAACTCCCTTGAAATCCAAACTATATCAAAAACTTTATTTTTTTATGTAAAAAAAAGTGATACATATTCATGTTACTCATTTAATCTGAATGATTAAAACTGCTTCCTAGTACTACTTCCTCTAAAATCTCGTTGAATGAGATAAGACAGAGGTCCCTAACTCCCGATCTGTGGACTGGTATTGGTCCGTGGCATGCCAGAAACCGGTCCACGCAAATCAGTGAAGCTCCATCTGTGTGATGCAAGCATCATGCAAACCTATACCCCCTCTGGTCCGTGGAAAAACCTCTCTCCATGGAACCGATCCCTGGTGCCCAAAAGGTTGGGGAACTCTTAAGATAAGAGTTATGAATAATGCAAAACCTTGACAGGAAATCACTTTAAACTTTGGTCAACTTCCTTTTTTCCCAAGTAATTTTATTAAAGGTTGTAATCACAAAAGTAAAAAATTAACAATCTAAAAAAAGGAGTAAAGGCAGCAAAGGGAAAAAATAGGAAAGACATAAAGAATAAAGAAAAAATGAAAAAACTAGAAATATAGTAAAGAAAAAGAAAAGATATAAAGAAATGAATCCCAACCTTCATCATGAAAAGTATAAGCAATTTTAGTAACTTTTCATCTTTTAAATCACAACAAACGATTGTGTTTTCCCATATCCCCTCTCTTACCTATAAACAAATCCATAAAATATTGTCATTTCAGTCTTGGTGTCTGCAAAAATCCATGAAGGGTTACCAGAAATAACATTTTTATTTATATTTCTTATTTCTTAACCGACCATCTCAAGAGTTATATCTATTTTAACCTTGATCAAATACACCAACTTTATATTTCTCCCTTTTACTTTTAACAAACCTTTAGCCCTTTCAAATAATGTCATAGAACTTGATTTCTTTTCATTGATTTCATTTCTTCTTTATTCCTTCTCATGAGATTCTTCAAGTCTCTTTTGTAATTCCCATACAGAAAAATTCTCCAGGTTATTTTTTTGACTTATTATTTATCCCTTTTAATTATTAAAACAGCCAGTTTCTTTTGTGTGTCTAGTGCATGGATCAGCAACCTGAGGCTCCAAAGCCGCATGCGGCTCTTTGAGCCATCTCCTGCAGCTCCGAGCCTCCTCCACCATTTGCAGAGAGAGAGACAGAGACAGAGAGGCACTTGCACTTCCCTTCTCTCTCTCTCATGTGGACTTGCCCCCTCGCGGGGCTCCTAATTGGCCCTGCAACTGGGTACCCCGCCCCCTGGGAGAAACGTGGCCAGGAAGTCCCTTTCCCAGGCTGCCCCGTCTGAGGCGCAGGTGGCTGGGGAGCCGTACGGGGAAGCCCTGGGACCCCTGCTGGTAGCGGCCCGCCGGAGCCTCCGCTGAGCAGGCCAGCCCTCCCGCAAGCTGTGGCCCTGGGGGAGAGCAGCCCCTGCGATCCCCAGATAGCACAACCATTGGCCCCACTGGCTGGGAAGACATGCCGGAGTCCCAGCTGCCGGGAAGGAAGAAGGAAACGCAGCAATGGCAGGAGAGGAGAGCCTCCTCCTGGGGCCTGGCGGCAGCTTCCTTACCCTCCTCCCCTTCTTCCTCCTGCCGCCCCCCCCGGGCAGCTCGGGTGGGCACCAGGGCAAGAGGGGCACCCAGGGGCCAGTCAGGCAGAGCAGCCACAGCGCCAGGGCCAGGGCCCCGCAGTGGCCTGCTGCGGCTACATCAGATGGGCAGAGGGCGAGCCCGGGCAGCGCGGAGTCCAGGCTGGGGTGGCGGTGGCTTTCTTGCCTTCCTCCTCCTCCCATTCCTTCTGCCCCCCCGGGCGGCAGTCCTGACGGGGGCAGGGGCCGGCGGGGGAATCGCTCCTTGGGCGTCTCCCCGGGCCGGTCTGTGGTGACCCGGCGCCTTTCAGCACCTTCTGCCTCCTGCCCCCCTCCCCGCCCCTTCGGTGCCATCTGCCTTTCGTTCTCCTCACCTGGAGAGAGGGAGAGGAAAGAGAGAAAGTGAGAGAGGAAAGAGATATATGCAGTGTCATGTATATGTATGTATATGTATGTATGTGTGTGTGTATATATATATATATATATATATATATATATATATATATATATATATATATATATATATATATATATATATATATATATATATATATATATATATATATATATATATAATAAAGGTAAAAAAGGATATATGCAGTGTTATCTTCATTTTAGATATCAAAAGGGATTTGCAGCTCCCAGTGTTTTGTTTTTGGTAGGAAACAGATCTAAGTATAGCTCTTGTGAGTGTTTTGGGTTGCCTACCGCTGGTCTAATGTAACATTTTTTTGTGGCATGTCATTTATAGGTCCACTTTCAATTCAGTCTCTGTCTCGTCAGGTAAAACTTATCCCTCTTTCCTAACTTGTTGGATGCTAGCTATAATGAGATGAAGTTGGATCATCCATCGGGGATGGCATGGTTCTCCCATAATGCCTGGAGAGCCCAGGGGCCAAGGACAATGCAGTTCCAGGCCTGTGCGGCATGGGGAGGAGCAGCTGATCAGACCTTAGCCACCTGCATGAGAAGATAGGCTACCGACTTTCGGTTCCAGTTCGCGGCGTTGCTAGTCGGGCGGGGAGACTTGTCACCGACTAGATATCCCTCCGTCAGTGGACCCTTATACGGGTCCAAAGTCGCCCTGGAGGGTGCGACTTCCGACGAGGCAGCTATCCGACGGAGGAGCGGTGGCTCCTCCAGCTGGCTGGACGAAACTCCAAAGGGCTGATGGAGAAGAAGATCGCCTAGCCGCTTCAGACCGTAAGTCAGACAACATCTAAGCTGTGAATGCCCTCGTGGTGAGCTCGGGTGAGAACTTTGCAACTTTCCTTTCTAACTTTTGTTTATTTGAACACCTACAAGAGCCTTTGGAATTACTTCCCTGGCTTGGAAAGGCGGCTTCTGCTTGGAAAGGCGGCTTCTGCTATGTTTGGAAAAAAGGCGTTTTTAAAATATTGAAATAGACTATATTGTATTTCTATATTTCTCTTTTTTGGATACACAAAACAAGGAAAAAAGTTGGAAAAGGCTTTTCCTCTCTCTTGGTAAGAACTGTATTTTTTTTCCCCCTATACATTACATTTTAAAGTACAAAAAAAAGAGGAACTGATTGTTTTCTTCTTTTTTTAACTTTAACTCATTAACTTTAACTCATTGAGAACATCTAGTGGCAAAAGTTTGAGACTATAAGTCAAAGATGGAACACTGAACTTTAAATACTTTTGGAATGATAAGCTGTGCAGCTGTGGAAGCTGTGGAGGTGGATGTTGTTTACGTTAAATATAGCTTTCACAAAAGAGACTGTATTTTAAGTATTATCATCTAAAATGGAGATTCAGCTACAACTGAACTATGCACTTATACTGGAAAAGATCTATGAGGCCACTGTTGACATTTGTGCCACAATAAAAAGCTGTACTTTAGAATCAAGATTTACAGAGTCTACTATATCTGTGCAAACTGATGCCCAGGCTACATCTGACTATGATATAAATTCAAATATATCAGAAGAGGAATCTATAGAGACAGAAGAGGAACCTATCTTGCTTGACAACCCTTTAATCTGTAACTTAGAGAATCAGAGGAAGCAAAGACTAAGATTTCAAACTATAAAGCAACAACGCTCCAAGAAGAACACAGAAAGGTTTCTATTGCAGAGGGAAAGATCTATATTCTTTCAAAGAATCCTACAACTAATAAAAATGGATCCACTGGTTGAAAAGGAAGCGCTACTATGGAAGCCTGTCTACTATAGAAGAAAACCCAGAATTAGACTGAAAAAGAAATCTAAAATTGTTTAATGGATTAAAAGGCAATACTGGTTTTATGGATTGTTTTAAGGATGATGATTTAGCTTTAGAACTATGAAAATTGACTCAAAATTGTTTATTGGATTAAAAGGCAATACTGGTGCCTTGGAGTGTTTTAAGGATAAGGATAATGTGTGTTTAATTTAGTTTGATGATTTTTCGTTGGTTTATGGAAATTTGTTTGATATGGAAATATGAAAGTTAAATTTGGAGTGAAACTTAATTAACTAAGATTTTTGTGTATAGTATGATTTGATAAGGTATGATAATTAATTGGATGGATTTTGGAGCAATATATATATATATGTATGTATGTATATAAATATATACATATGGATAAACTCTTAAAACAGGATTAGTAGTAATAGAAATTTAGGCAATGCTGGATACACGGATTGTTTTAAGGATAATGATTTAGACTTAGAAGTATGAAAACGGCAATTATAGATATGTATGTTCAATTTAGTTTGATTTTTCATTGTTTTATCAAAACTTGTCTGATATGGAAATATGAAACTTAAATTTAGAGTGAAACTTAACCAATTAAGAGATTTTGTGTATAGTAATATGATTTGATAAGTTATGATAATTAATTGGATGGAATTTGGATTTTGTGTAATGAATTGAAATGAATTAATTCAAAGATCTTCATAAGCAATAAAATGGGTTTTATTAAGGAAGAAAAAATCTTTAGATTTTATATATATGGCTATATCATTATAAGTTATTAGCAGAAGAAGAAATAATTAAGATTGATGATAAAAAGAGGGTTGAGAGAGGGTAAGAGTTTGAATATACGTGGAAGAAACATTTGAAATGTTAATCTGTTGATACAAAATAATATTTGACTATCGTAATTGAAATTGACAAAGTTTTAAAATAGGTTTAGTAGTAAAAAATTTATGATAGAAATGGAATACATTAAATCTATATGTTTTTTTGAGGGAAATAGAAAGATGAAAGTGAATGTACTAAGTTGAGCTGTTTATGTGTGTTTTTATTTTGGAATCTTTGTTTACCCAATCACCACAGTCTGCTTTAAGTACTTATTGTTAAAATTATAAAACCAATAAAATATTTTTCAAAAAAAAAAAGAAGATAGGCTACCGAGGGCCACCAGCGATTAAAGACTACTGATCATTCCAATGAGGAACAGCTGCCTCCCCTACCCAATCCACGGCTGAGGAGAATGGAGCGGAGGGAGGCACAGAGGAGATCATTGAGGATGCTCACAAGGAAGCAGCCCTGACTTTTCTCACATGAAAGACTTGGTGTCAGGTGATTTAGGCAGAGGCAGTAGTAAGGTGCGTTTGTCAGAAACAATTATTTGCTTTGATGTGCACCTTCCTGGACTTTGTGGACCTTGCATCGTGTGGACTCTGAAACTCGGACTTGCCTTGCTGACTCTAAACTTTGCCTGGGAACCTTGGATTTAGGTTTGAGTTTTCAGAATCTAGGACTTTGATTTGTGTGCTAGGAATTGTGTTTGTCACTGTCTCAGGACTTGGGTTGTGGGACTATGTGGTATTGACAGACTACTGTCGGGGTTTGGTTGGAGCCTTATTAACCCCATTGGGGTGTGTGTCATTGTGCAATAAACTGACTCTTAACTAGAGTCTGCGCTTGCCAGAGTGACCTGGGTCAGAATAGGTATAGGCTTCTGCAGACCCATCCATTCTTGCTCTTCTTGATCTATCTGCAGCTTTTGATATCAAACATTTACACTACCATTTAGAATCCCTTAGGAATTTATCATGCAACTGGACAATTGTGGAAACAGAATGTTCACACCTCAAGGTGAAGGAAAAATGCAAATGCCATAGGTATGCAAGCCATCCTGAAAGCAATTGTTCTTCCAAAAGCCATAGCTGCATTGTTCTGCAAACAGATTCTGTAAGCCCCTGCAGCACTCATGCAGAATACCACCACATAGCCTGCAGCCTTGAAGCCATTAAAATTTAATTTTCAAGTGACCGTTTTCACACTAACACACAACTTGTACTCCTACAACCAAGATCTTTCAATAGAAGAAGTCTGAAGCGAAGCTAAGGAAACAAATGTAGAAAATTCCAGATCATTGATCTATTCTACGACAACATTATTTTAGCACTGTTTAACAGTTGGTTTGCAACAGGATTGTGATGGGGAAGGATTTGTAGACTCAGTGTTGAAAATTAGCTGATGAAGATTCTCAGTCATCCAGGTAGAGGCCTGGGATACATCCTAGAGCAAAGCAATTGATAGCACTTTTACATATGTAATGACTTTAATGCATAAAGAGAGATTCCAAAAGCGAAAGGAGCTCAGCCTTGGGTAACTCAACCTTTTGAGAACCTGCAAATAGACTATATCAGGACTTTTCAACCAGTGATATGTGTACCACCTGTGATACTTTGCCACATGGCAGGTGGTATGCAACCGTCCCAGAAAAGTGTAGCGGGGAGGGGAATGAGCAAAAGCGACCCAAGCCTGAGGGAGAGGCAGCTGCAGGACTGTCTGGGCTCGGTAGAATCCCCGGGAGCTGGCAGGACTCCAGCTGATTGGTTCCAGCTGATTGGCGCTTCTGGAAGCAACATGGAGCTGGAGGCGAACTGAAAAAAAAGGAGGGAGGAGAGGAGAGACTATAAAAGGTGGTTTGGGCAGGAAAGGGGAAAAAAAGACAACAGGGAAATAGGAGGAGAGCTCAGCAAGCAGGGAGGAAACGGACAGGGAAGAAGAAGCAGCGGTTGCTGGAAGAAAAGGTCCCCTAGTTTGTTTTCTCCAGTCAGGAGAATGCAATCAGCGCTGAAGCTGGCAGACAAGCATGTCAGAAAGGAGGTGGATTTATTTAGCTCTGGGTTAGCTGGCAGCTTGATTGGGTTACCATAAGGATTTCTGTACAGTTTTTTCAGCATTTTGTAATTCAGAGGCTCATTTTTTGTGCTATGTTTATTGGAATATTTTAGTCTAGCAAAGAGTCCAAAGTGTTGACTTCTGTAGGTTTAATAATCCCTTTAAACAAATGTAATTAGTTTTCTCCCCTTATCTTAAGTCTGTATATGGCTTTTAGAAAGTTTTCTTTGAAGGTAAACAGGTTTAATTTAAGACTAAAGCAGCGGTTCTCAACCTTTTCCGGGGCTCGACCCCGGCCCGCATCGCACATGTGCGGCGCGACGGGCGCATGCGCGGCGCGACAGGCCGCATCGCAAAGGGGAAAAAAATGGTGGACCAAAAAAAATGGCAGACTGCGGTTTTTGGCGACCCCCGTGAAATGGTCATTCGACCCCAAATGGGGTCGCGACCCACAGGTTGAGAACCGCTGGGCTAAAGCTTTTCGCAATTGCCGGAGCCTTTCAGTCTTGGACTGCAACATTGTGACACGTGACACGCCACAGCTTAAAGACCCCCCCTCTGAGTTTATGTGATTCTTTATTTTGTGACCTTTTCTTGCTTTCCATTTGATTCCTGTGTCTTTAAGGGTACAGGGATCGGGGAGGGTGCATTCTTACTACACTGTGGAAAGAGCTCAGAAGGAAGAGAGGAAGAAGGGCCAACTAGCTAGCTCAGACATGTCCAAATTTAGCAACTTGAGACCTGTGGACTTCAACTCTCAGAATTCCTCAATCAGCCATGATGGCTGAGAAATTCTGGGAGCTGAAGTCCGTCCACAAGTCTTAAAAGTGCCAGGTTTAAAGACCCCTCAGCTAGCTGGTAGTGGTGCATATTAATAAAAATAGATAAATTCATCATACATTTGTCAGTGCAAAGGGAAAGTGATTCAGCAAAGGAACAGCCACCAAAGAAATTAAAACTGGTACTTTTTTCTTTTTTTATACAGTTTGTAATATTTTATTAGATTATAGAATAAAATACAAAAATATAAAAGCAAATAGTAGGACACAGTGGAGAGGAAAAAGGGAGAAAAGTGAGGGGGAGAAGGAAAAAAGAACAGACTTCCTCTGTTGCAGTAGAAGGAAGCATTAACACTGAACCTCAACTTTTTACTTTTCCATAATATTATAAACTAGCCATTTCTATAACAACAAATTAATCTAATCAGTAAAACCCAAAATCTCCCCCTTTTTTTAGTCATCAAGTTTTTGACACCTTGCTAAGCACTGGTGGTACTCAAATATTGTCATGTCCTAAAAGTGGCACAATCTGTGAAAAGGTTGAAAAGCGCTGGACTATATCACCCTGTCTCCCTGTTGAAGATGGAGACACATTATTTTGCAAAGACCAACTGGATGGGTGGAAGATACTCAGGCCTCAAAGGCAGACATTTAAGATATGATTACACTATGAATGAAAGATACTGTATCAAGCTACGTTTGGTTTGCTATCTATTATAAATTTAGTGTTGGGTTCTCACTTCACACACATTGTGCTGAAGGAAATTGCAAAGGTTTTGGAATAGAATAGACATTGCACAGCCCTTATTATCCACCATTATCAGGGAAAGTTGAATGGGATAAAGACTGCTGTATGTTCACTAGAATTTTGTGTAGGCAAACTCCAAATGGTAGGGAATGCCATACTAACTTATTTGGTGGGTTTCCTAACTTCACAAAAACCATTGTAGATCATGAGCTGTCAAGTCCAGGAAATAGACAATCTGCCCCTGGTTGTCTATAGAGATCTCTGTTCACTTTTTGAAGGTAGTGTTTACTAATATTCTTCTTTTTACTTCCACTTCTCATTTTTCCACATGATGAGAGAGCTCTGTGAGGATGTGGAGCCTTTGGGCCAAGAAGGTGGCTGATAAAGGAAACCTAGGAGAAAATCCCATGAACAACACTGCTATTTTAGGCAAGATATATCTCCAGTGGGATGGAGTGCAATATAACCTTGCTTTTCTCCTTACCCTATTTAAAAGTATTGATTTACTCTATCCAACCACAGTTCCATTCCTGAAGCAACTTGCAGATTGCAGGATATAGAACCTAGAATAACCCCACCCCTTGAGAGAGTGTATATATTGCTTATCCTTCCATTGCACAAATATTGGTTGGTTTTTTAATTTGTACAGCACGACTTACACTTACCTTCTAGCTGGAGCACTTGTATCTTGCAAAATATCCTATCTATGTATGCAGTACCCTATCCCATGCACTTTTGAAACAACCAATTGGAAAGGGTCAAGAAAACCGAACACTGTAAAGTTGAATTGTAATACCAACATTGGGGTGCTATTCAAGAGTGCAATAGGCTATGAGACTTCTGGTTTTGCGCAGTATCACAGCAGCTGAGGGATCGCAGGGCTCCACACCCTACAGCTGATTTCTACCTGCCAAGGGACCCTAAATGGGCCTGAAGTAGCTCTATAGAGGCAACACAGAAGGGAGGAAGTCCTGCCAATTGTGGAGAGACAGCGGTTGATCCAATCAGTTTGGGAAAAGCCCTCCAGAAACCAGCAGGAGAAGAGGCTAGCTTAACTTCCGAGTCTAGCCCAAGCTACAAGCAACCGAAGTTCAAAAGTACTAATTCAAGCTGAGTGTAAACAATATGTTTGGAACTGGGTAAGAACAGTGATTTTCTCTCTTCTACCTGGAAATTGATTTCCTGGAAAAAGAAAAACCCCAAGAAACAAAAAGCCTCCGAAAGTGAGAAGGAGGGGGAATCTTTGCCCCATACTCCTGCAGACGGAAGCGGCGAATTAAACCTTTCAGAGGGAACAGAAATATATTGAAATGAAAAGAATATAAGACTAAATTTGGATAAGTTTGAAATTGGTGGAATCTGTTAAGATTTTCCTTTTATATCACGAAAATAGAAGTAAATAATTGTTCATTACTGAAATGAACTGAAAGAACTGGTGGTGACATCTAGTGATGGATGAAAATATACAACAACAGCTGCTCTATTACAGGGATTGGCAAGGCCCAGGAAAAGATCAATTTGATTCTGGTGACCTTCAATGTCTTAATAACAGAGAACAGCTGTGACAAAAAAGAAAAAAAAACATCTTGGGCTTTCTACAAAGTGAGAATTATAAACTCTAAAAAAAAAATAGAATTGACCTTTCTGGATTACAAATACTAACTTAACTGTGACTCTAAAGCTGTCTGCAGAGAAAGGAAAACCCTGATTTTTGGCTATCAGAGAAAACCAGAATATACCCAAAAAAAAAAAAAATACTTTCCAGAAGGAGATCTGTGCTATGTTGCAAATAATCTCAAACCACGAGGAAATTAAATATAACCTTGAAAACATAAATGAACACATCTCCAATTTAACTTTACAACATAAAAATTCTCAGAAAATAAAAATAGAGAGTGAGCAGAAAAAACAGACAACTGAATACGAAACAGAGGAGAGAGATTTCAAGATGGAATTTAACAGTATAAGGAAGTATGACTTAACCCAGATGGAAAAAAATTTACAGGAAACTCTGAATATGGAAAAGACAAGCCACACTTTAAGATTACACAATAAGTTTGAGGACCAGAAAAAAGATTTGGCAAAATGGATTTTGCCAGAAGAATTACAAGAACTTGAAAGACAAAAAATAATAAAGAAAATCAAGAAAGAAAAAAAGGAAAAGATTTTCAATGAATATGAAGGGGCAAAACCTTCCTATAATAACATCTTACCTGTTTTGCCTTTTGTACTTGCAATAACATTTATAAGATTATGGGAAGATTTTTTGATTCATTGAAGCATATTGAACAGGGAAGATGTTGGGCAACAAAAAAAAGGCTAAAGTGAGATTTAAGAAATTAGATGATGGGAATTACCAGAGGGAGTATTTAAAAATTAAACATTTGTTTGAATATGGTTAAAGAAATAGAAAGATTTTGAATATAAATGAAGATTAGTTTAAGAGGGATGAACTCCTTAAGTAATATAGTATGCCTTCTTTTTTTTCCTTTTGTGTTTGGTTTTTTGACATGAGAAATATAAAAATGTTGGGATGGTTTACATAAAAGAAATGTTTTCTCTGTTTTCTCCTTTTTTCCCTCTTATTTTTCTTTAAGATAAGAGAAATGTAAAAATGTGATGACTTGTATGAGAAAATCTGAACCATTCCATTCCAACATATTTTCTCAAGGATGTAGCCCTTAGAATCCTATCTGAACTGAATTGCTGAAAATTGACAGAGTAATTTCCATTTTGCAATTTCCTGCTAAAGCATTCCCTGGAAAAATTGCGCTCCAGCATTGACAAGCTCTATGTTGAAGTAAAATAATGACTAGTCTCAGGTTTTGAACAGGATGTGGAAAATCCACAAAACTCCATCCCAACAATGGTGAGACAGAAGGCAACAAAGACAAGAGTAGGTAAAATAAAAGATACACAATATGCTGGAAAAGATTACAGAACATTATTGTCAATTCCACTAGATGACAGTATAGTTGCTATATTCTGTATGAGGGAAATTTTTGTTTATGAAACTTATTTTGTGTTAAAGGAAGGATGGATTTCCGATGCATTAGAATAATCAATCCTGGCATCACAAAGAATTAATAAACATTACCCACAAAACTTTTAACAAACTTGACTTGCTTCCTAGCAATGGTGAATGTGTAAGATAAAGACTAAAATCATACCATCTGCTATGCAATCCAAGTTGATGGTTGACTTTATATTTTATTGGCATGTGGGCTAAAAAAAAGTAACTTTACAAAAATCCTTGTATTTGTGATCATTGCAGCATCTCCCAGTCATGTGATTGATATTTGGGTACTTAATAGCTGGCTTCCAATAAGCAGAGACAATTGAGAAGCCGGCCTTAAAATGGCAAATTGCAGTCATGTGATGCCTTCCTTAACAACCTACAGGATTTGTTTGATGTCTGTAGCAAAAGCAAGGTCATAACATCACAATCCTATGATGCTTTGCCAGTCCCAGCTTTGGTTGCTAAACAAGGACTATCTGTAATCTTTTTTCGGAAAGTATGACAAACCTCAAATTTTAGATGATCTCATGCTGACAGGCTGAATAGATAGAATTTATTTTTTTTAAAAAAAAAATTCCCCGCTCAGTTATAATCCTTTTCAAACACCAGGCAAAATTGGCCTATACCTTTTTCATTTCCCTGTGGGGCCATTCGGAAGATAACTTCAGCCTTTAAATGATGCCTAGTTTACAGTTTTAGACTCAGGATGTAAAATAATGGGAAAAAAATTTATTGACAAGGCAAAGTAACCATCAATTTACTTAAAGAGGGTGGCTTTTCACTCTGTTCAATCAAACTGTACGATTGAGGAGGAGGATGAAGGAACCAGCAGTTCCCAGGTAAAGATGGCATTATATAATACAGCTACCACCCATTTTCAAACTCACCTAAAGTTGTGCTAAGTATCCATTAACTTTGAGGGGAAAAAACTCTCAGGTTAATCCCTTGAGAATATATAAACATGTCTGACAACTTTACGCAGCAATGGGCCATTAACTTGTGCATGTGGCCTCATTCCTGTCCGCAGTCAAGATTTTGATCTAGCCAAACCACACTTGCAAATCTTCCAAGTGGAGCTGAGGGTTGAACTGAGGGTTATGTATCAGGAGGGGGGTGATTCCTTTTACACTCTGATATGAAGCTGGACAACTTGACTGATCATTCTATACCCATTAATATGGAAGAGCCATATAGCAGGGATGTCAAACTGCCAACCCGTGGGCTGGATGCATCATAGCAAAACTGTGCCCAGCACATTGCCGGTAATGGCAAAAAAGTTGTGATACATCATGACAGGTCACATGACATGAGTTTGACACTCCTGCCATAGAGGATTAACACAATGGCTACAGACCCCCTGGCAGCTCCATGGCAGCCAATCAATGCCTTGGTCCAACATTGGAACCAAAAAATAATCCAGGTGCAACAGTTTTCGATATTATGAGTCCTAATGGCCCAGTGGTCAGTATTGCAAGCAAACTGCCCACAGCCTGGAGTTCAATCCTGACAGAACCCAAAGTTGACCCATCCTTCCATCCTTCCAAGGTCAGTAAAATGAGGATCTAGATCAAGGGTTCCCAATTTCTGGCCAATGGCCCACTACTGGGCTGCGGCCTATTCGCAACTGAGCCGTGTGAACTGCGAGAGGGTGCGCACACTCACAGTTCAACTCTCACAATCTGCAGGCCAGCATGCACTCACACACACACACTCAGCTCACCTTATGCAAGCCAAGCTGCGCAAGCATACAGGAGCGTGCCAACCTGCCACTCACGCAGCTCGGTTGTGAATAGGCCGTGGCCTAGTAGTGGGTCATTAGTGGCCCAGGTTCCCAGAGGTTGAGTATTTCAGTTGACTTCAGGAGAAGAATTAGTAATTTCTCAAGGTCAGGTTATCTTTCCTGGTCAACTTGCTGAGAAATACTGGAAACTATATACATATTTACTAGTACTGTAGGAAGTCAGCCCCCCCAGAGAAGGAAATATTAAAAAGGGCAGGAAAATATATTTCCTCCAAGGATCTTAAAGAAAAGCATGCCCAGTTTTCCTTGATAGCGCCAGGTCTCCCTTCCACAAGCAGAAGGCAGCTCTGTACAAATGCAGATGTAAACCATCAGGAAAGTTGGAGCTAGAAGCTTAGGAAGACAAAGACACCTAAAATCTGCATATCCCACCCAAACTCTTAAAGAGTCATTAGCCCCAGCACCAGGGAAGCAGGATATAACCCTTTGGACATAATAAGATTGACCCATCACCATCAGAATACCAGAAAGTCACTCAGACTCAGATCAAAGTTCATGCCACAGGAACAACTCCAAACAAAAGGCTCAAGAGGATATAAAAACCACTTCCTACATGTGTTCAGTCTTTTTTTTCCCACTTCTCTTGCTGCCAGAACCATCTTCCTTCTGGCTCTCCCCTCCAATAAACTACAACCTTCTTCCCAAAGCAGTTGCCATGTTTATTCCCAGCTTGGATGAACCACGATGAAGTCCTTTCTTCCAATAATACTACCATGCATTTTTAAAAATTAAAAATGTGACTAAGCACAAAATATGAAGCAATATAAATTTAAAGTAATGTAAAAGTTGGATTGTGTTAGCTGATGAAAACAACAATTCATCAACAGTTTGAAAATAAGCAGTTTTAAACACTGGCAATCCTACTTCTATTAGCAATAGCATTTAGACTTATATACCACTTCACAGTGCTTTACAGCCCTCTATGAGTGGTTTACAGAATCAGCATATTGTCCCCAATAACCTGGGTCCTCATGTTACCCACCTTGGAAGGATGGAAAGCTGAGTCAACCTTGAGCCTGTCAGAAACAAATTGAATTATGTTTGCATAAGGGTTTCCAGATGAAGGAAAAGACTCAAATTAATTAACTAACTAAGAGATCTAAATCTCTTTTTCAGTACAGAAGATCCTGGACTTAATCTCTGCTCAGGACAGATCTGTCTGGAAAAGACAGGAATGCTGTTGCTCTTAATGAAAACAGGCTTTAGAATGGTATGTTTATTTATCAAGCAAATGCTATACATGTTGCTGATACAGTGGAACAAACAGTAGGAGGCAATGAAAAAAGCAGGAACAATAAAAGGAGAGAATGGCTAGTTGCATTAGCAACAATGCTTTATTGGATTCCAAGAAGAAGAAAACAGGTAAAATAAATCCTTAGAAGAAACCATTTCACCAATTCCCTTTAAGAACGGCTTCAGAAGCTTGATTTTGACTTGGTGCCTAATATATGTCAAGGAACTCTGTGAAAACAAGACCTACAAAAGAAGAGAGGGAGGGGGAGGGAGCAGGAGAAGTTTCTTGTCATTTTGCCATTTGCACAAATAGAATGCAAAGGGGGAAGGGATAATACTCAGGGCTTTTCAGAATCAAACAACTCTTTTGTAATGTAAAGGAGACGCCAAACTTGCTTAAACACAGCTAGGTTTTCTTGCTCCACAAAGCACAGAAAGAAAAAATGCCAATTGAAGATTCCTGAGCTGCTTCTTATACTTCAAAATTCATAAAAATCAGGAATCAGGATTAATGTTAACGAAGTTTAGAGCTAATTGGAGTTGCAAATCAAGAATCTCCTATCCTCCTTGCTTAAAAACGGGACAGATTCCATGTGAATTCATTTGATCCTCTTGCAACACAATTTGTTCTTGACTAGTTAGATGTCTGAAAACTTGGTGGATCTGCTGGGGCTACTCGGGAAATAGCTGCTTCCTGCCACTTGTTGCAAATACTCCTTTCCCTTATTATCATATTTATCACAAGTTACTTCCTTTCCTGCTATCCAGCTTGCTTGCTTGTTTTTCTCCAGATTCAGCTGGACCTTAACAAAAAACAGAGCAAAAGCAAGCCATCCACCCAATTGCAATTACTCTCTTGCATTATTTTATTAATTTGTGATGTTCTATAATCAAGTCTATGGGAGAGTGAAAAGGCTTATTAAGGCCTATTTTAGGAGGAAAAATACAGAAAGCTTTTCCCCTCCGCTCTTAGGGTCTTTTCCCCTAGTGGGCATAATCACTGCAAAAGGAAACGGTAGACACTACAACAATTGCGTCAGCTTATTGAATCAAATCTTGAATATAGCTGCCCTTTTAATACATTTCTCAGATCCAACCCAACTAATTAGAAGAACACATCACTGACCAATACAATTTCTCTAACTAATGATAAGAGCAGGACACCCCCTCTCACCCCAAAGAGAAAATACCTTGGCAAACACAGGAAGAACCTCCAATATAAACTAGTCTGAATCAGTGGCAACCTGAGGGTAAATAAACACTTAACACACACTGGCTACAAGGAATGCAGAACCGGCTAACAGCAATTAGGATTGACAGGATTAGAAAAGAAAAACCAAAATGTACACAACAATAAAATAATTAACACCGGATCCCTCCTTGAGCAAACATTAACACCTTTTAGACAGAACTGAGAAGGAAATTAACCCAACAGTAGATACTGACCAACAAATCAGAAAAGACCAATTTAAACTCACCAATCAGAAATAACAATTTTGGAAACCATGAAAGGGTATAAGAACTCATGTTTGAGGACCGTTCTGTCTAGCTAGCTGGGGATTCATGCTGAATTGTCACTCAACTTTAATCTCCATGATTAAACCTCTCTTTCCAGTAGCTGGCTTCACGTTCTATTTGTTCTCCTCTGCGCTTGGGAGAATCCCGGCTGGAAGAGCCTGAAAGGGGGAATTCCTCCCAACACTAATATAAGCAGAAAAGTTATTTCTAATTATCTTCCAGATAATTAATTCATTTTATTCTAGGGATGTCATGCTTACATTGCTGTTTACTGAATGACGGAGACAGAGAAAAACAGGACTGTTCTTCTTGAATGCTGAAGACATGCTGCTGAATTCCTTCCAACTCAAGGCCTTTACCATCTCACTCAACATAGAATGGCTAGCTCTTCCATTCTTTCTTAGAATTTTTCTTTTTCTTTTTTTCTCTTTGGAACTTCTTCCCTTTCCTTTTTCTTCTGTTTTTGGCATTTTCATCAGAATTTGAAAATTTTGATGCTAACAGAAATGGTAGATATAACAGTTTCCAATATTTAGAATGTGTAAGTATGTTTACATTAAAAATAGGTCTAGGAAGAATTTAATTTATGTTTCCCTGATTTGATAATCAATAATAATGATTACCATTTATATTTATGATAGTCACAGTGTCCCGGGATCATGTGATCCCCTTTTGCAACCTTTTTACAAGCAGTCAATGGGGAAACCAGATTCACTTAACAACCATATTACTAATTTAACAACTGCAGTGATTCACGTAACAAATGTGGCAAGAAAAGTTGTAAAATGGGGCAAAACTCATTTAACAAATTTCTCATCCCTTCTCCTTTTACATCCTCTCCTGTCTCCCCCTCCTTTTATATCCTCTCCCCTCTGCTTTTATATCCTCTCTTCTCCCCCCTCTTCCTTTTATATCGGGTGTCGAACTTCATTTCATTGAGGGCTGCATCAGCATTGTGGTTACTGTGGGGGGCCCAGCTCTACATCACTCAGGTCAGGGGGGTGGGGGGATCTGGGGTCTTTGGCGGAGGGGGTTAGGGTTAGTCTCCTTCCCTCCCTCCTTCTCTCTTTCTCATTCCCATCTTCTTCCTTCTTTTCTCTTCTCTTCTCCCTTTCTCCTCATGGCTTCTCTCACAAAAAGCCTTTTCTCTCTTTCTTATGCACACATTCCTCCAATATCCTCCCCATTCTCACACACGTTCCTCCAATATTCTCCCCATTTTCACATACATGCCTCTCCAAAAGCCCCCCCCCCCGCTTCTCTGGCAAAAGCCTTTTCTGCCTCTTTTTTCCTCTCCTTCTCCCACCAAAACTGCCTCCTTTTATAGCCTCACTTGTATACGCCCCCCTCCTTTCTCTTCCAGGTGTGCCAGAAGTGCCGATGATCCTGGGGCCTTTGTCTTGCCCCAAGCAGCCCTACATCTCCTAAGGAGTCTCTCATGACAAGTCCTGCGCTGCGCCACTTTGGCTCGTTCCCTCTCCTGCTACACTTGGCCGGACTGGGCAGGGCCACCTACCACTTGAAAGGGACCAATGTACCACCAGAGGTACGCATACCATTGGTTGAAAAGCCCTTCTGTAAAGCACTATGGAGCAGTATATAAATCTAAGTGCTATTGCTTCATTTATTATACTCTAAATGTATGGATTGTTTTATATCATAATTTCATTTACAATACTTTTCTCTATCACTTGTCAACAATTTGGCTGTTATCAGAAGGATGTGGTGGAATCTTCAGCTAGAGAGGGAAGTAGTATAAAGAGAGGGCCGAGCTTAGTGTCCTTGCACAGCAGAAAGCAGTGCAGACCTTATCTCTCCCCGAGTTCCTGACACCTTATCTGACCGTTCCAAAGAGAAAGCAGTCAGTCTGGCAAGATTCTTGTAGATAGGCACTGCAGCAAAAAAAAAAAAAAAGAAGTAACTGATCAGTTCACAGTATGGCTTTGGTTCCTTGTACCTCATAAGAATTTTAAAGGTCACCCTCTATTAGCTACTTAGAACAACTCAAGATAAAAGAATAAGAACTTGGCTTTCCATAATGGTTGCGATATTCCATATCGGCTATTAACAATAGCCACAATTTTATACATAATTAAGCAATGCTTAGCTGCACTGGATATTTGCTATAGTGGAAAGGTGGAATACACAGAGGATACATACTGGGCAGCTCCATTTAAATTCAACACTTTCCATTTTTAATAAGCATGTTCAGGATCAAAATATGAGTAACGTAAAAGTGACACTGGTATTAGTGTATGAATGGGCAACCCCTGACCTACTGGGACATTGTTACAGAGATGTTTCGTTACCTAAACAAATGTGATCAATGGTGGGCAAAACAGAAGTAGGGAGTGACTTTTGACTGCCTGCTGGCTTCCCCATTGAGTTTTTTGTGGAAAGCTGGCGGGAGTGATGTGAATAATGAACACATGATTGTGACTGACCACAACAATGTGGTAGTGCAGCAGTATGATGGTGCTGAAGTGACCACAATTTTGCCATATTTTAACCAGTAATGGGCCTGGATTTTGGACACATTCTGTAATTTAGTACATTTGAGGTATGTTGATTAAAAAATTATTGCCTTCTGCTGCACTGTTTTGCCCAATTGAAGGTTTCAAACAGGAAAGTTTTAGTAATATATAGATTACAAAAACAACAAGCCATTTTCTAACTTTTGTGGAAGAATGGATGTTATCAGGTTTTCTTGATTAAAGGTCATGACAGCTCTTAATGTTAGGCCCCCTCTAAAAAGAAACAAACCCCAAGCTTCATCCCATATGAAGGCTAATATTTTCTTTTCTGGGTCTGGAAAGTTTTAAGTTTTTTTTTCCTGACCAAGACTGAATAATACTTTTTAAAGGTTTTGTTTATAGGTAGGAGTTATATGGGAAAGAGTTCATTTGCTGTATTTTAAATTTATCTGATTAAGTTTAAAACTACTACATTGTTATCCCCTGGTAACTTTGATTGGATTTTTACTGACTAGATTTGAATAATGAAGAAAATTAATGATAGAAAATTTGATGTAAACATACAGGGGAGGGATTTAAAATGCTTTATTAGATCAAAATTACAATAGTTAGATTGTTGTTTCTGATAACCCTTAATGGGCTTTTATTGATTAGGATGAATACTGAGATTTTAAAGACTTGTTTATAAAGAGGTGAGATAAGGGATAAAGCAGACATGTCAAACTGACAACATCACATGATATCACACAACGTATTGGGACTGTTTTGCCATTGCCGGCAATGGGGTGGGCCCGGCTTCCACGGCCACCCTTGGATAAAGGGATGGTTGTGTTTTAAGAGATGCTAATAAGTTGTTAAAATTGTTTATATATATTGGGAAGGAGGAGGAAAAATTACTTTTTTCTTTAAAGTTTTTTTCTTTGTACTTTTTCTTGTTCTTTTATATCTTATATTATTTTTTTCTGTTTGTATTAATATAGTAACATTAATTATTCCTATAAAAAAAGAACATAGCAGCCCTTTTGTTTTCTTTTCCAGAGCTATAACAACACTTCTGCCCCTCTATTTCTTTTTGACTTAACATCAAGCTTCTGTTTTCCATTCACCCCAAATGTGTGGCAAAGAGGTGCTAAAGCTGTTTTCTGTTTTATTTCTATTCTGTCACTATTTACCTTGGAAAAAACGACAATATTTTCGGACCTTGTTTAGTTGACTTTTTCACGATAATCCTACAGAACAGGACTGCAGAATATAACTTTCCCTATCTAAATAAATACAGCTTTTTTTCCCCTGCTGCAGAATACTGTTGTTGTTTGTTGGAATCAAACATTATCAAATCGCTACCATGGATGGTGAGTAATCTAACATGCTTTCATGTGGGGAAAAATGCACGTGCAGCAAACTGCCATGCTTTCCCCCCCACAAACCTCATAACCTTTTGATACCCTTTGTCCCAATGAAGCAGCTTCGACTTAATGCCTCACCTACCTAAATATGCTTAAATTACTTCCTATCTCTCCTGTAGATCAGTGGTTCTCAACCTTTCTGAGGTTGAGACCCCACTTGCCACGCCCATGCGCGCCGCGACCCTGACTCGGGGGTGTGCGCGTGTGCACGCGCGCCATTGCACGCGCCATGCATGCACGCATCCGCCCATCGCGGGCCGCCATTTTGTGTTTTTTTTGTTTTTTTTAAAAAAAAAATTAAAAAAAAAATGGCGGCCGCGACGGGCGAATCTGCGCCTGTGCGGATCGGCCCGTCGCATGCACCACGCATGCGCAGATCCGCCCGTTGCGGTCCGCCATTTTGTTTTTATTTTATTTTATTTTTTTTAATTTTTTTTTAATTTTTTTAAATTTTTTTTAAATTTTTTTTCCAGCGCGACGGGCAGATCTGAGCATGCGCGGCGCGCACACGCCAAAAAAATAAAAAAAATAAAAAAAATATAAAAAAATTAAAAAAAATAAAAAAATAAAAATAAAAAAAAACAAAATGGCGGCCGGCGGTGCCCGGCGACCCCCGCGAAATGGTCACGCGACCCCAAATGGGGTCGCGACCCCAAGGTTGAGAACCACTGCTGTAGATAATATGCTTAAGTTACTTCCTTTCTCTTCCTGCCTTTGTCAGTTCTTTCTCCTTTTGCTCTACCTGTATTTGTTCTTTACTTGGTCAGGTAATGTGCTACTAGAAAACTTTATGTCAGCATTTAATGGAAAAGTCTATGTATGTAAAAAGGATATAAAAACCAATAAACAGAGAGATTCTCAAGCTGTCTCAAGCTGTGACAAGCAGCTCTGCAGCAGCTTCAAATCTCTGCTCAAGAAATGCCTGAGTCTTTTTCTTAGCATCTTTACACTTTCACTGGCCTTGATCACCTCTGGCTATTTCAGATTCTGAACAGGACCTTTTCCTTCTCCATTCAGCTTCAAGACATGGATCTACTTTGACAAGCTTCTTAATGTGATTGCGTTACTTGCTTACTAATCAGCCCAGCCTCAGACTTTCCCAACAGACAGTTCTCTCCTTTTACCTTGACATCTTGCTTCTTGGTTAGCTCTCAAGCCACAGGAGGAAAAAAAGATCTCCATGCTGTCTATTAGGCTTCCTTGAGCTTCTCTTGACAGGTACATTCCATACTTCAAGCTGCTTCTGATGAACTATCAAACTGGGAGGTTTTTCTTGTGTGAATGAAGCATTATGACATGCAGAATGGCACTGAACCCAAATGACAATAAAAGCCAAGGCTGAAGGTTTGCATCCTGAGATTGTCTCCTGAAGAGATGTCAACAAAAGCCTGAAACAATTCTGTTTTGTGGATGTTATTCTGCTTTTATGTTCCTAAACTGAAACACATTCTGATGCATAGACACAGTGGTGGCATAGGCATGTTGACTGGCCAACTGGAGTAGATTATTTATTTATTTGAAAAACATATATCCTGCTTCTCCTCCAGGAGCTTAAAGAAATATACACAGGACTCTTTCTTCTATTTTTTCCACACAAGGACACCACTGGGAGATAGCTTAGAACAGCGGTTCTGAACCTTTTCCGGGGCTCGACCCTGGCCCGCATCGCGTATGCATGGCACGATGGGGCGCATCGCGCATGCGCGGCGCGATGGGGTGCATTGCGCATGCGTGGCACGATGGGGCGCATCGTGCATGCACGGCGCGATGGGGCGCGTCGCGCATGCGCGCCGTGACAACCCGCATCGCAAAGGGGAAGAAAATGGCCGACCCAAAAAAAAATGGCCAACCAAATTTAAAAAAAATGGCGGGTCCGCATCACGCATGCGCAGCGTGACAGCCTGCATCGCAAAGGGGGGAAAAATGGCTGACCAAAAAAAAATGGCCGACCAAAAAAAAGAAAATGGCCGACCAAATTAAAAAAAAATGGCGGGTCCGCATCACGCATGCGCAGCGCGACAGCCTGCATCGCAAAGGGGGAAAAATGGCTGACCAAAAAAAATGGCCGACCAAAAAAAAGAAAATGGCTGACCAAAAAAATAATGGCGGGCTCGCATCGCGCTTGCGCGGCCGACGCCCCGCATCGGAAAGGGGAAAAGATGGCCGACCCCCCAAAAAAATGGCGGACTGCGGTGTTTGGCGACCCCCGTGAAATGGTCGTTCGACCCCAAATGGGGTCGCGACCCACAGGTTGAGAACCGCTGCTTTAGATGCTGGAAAACAAAGTGAGGGAAGGAAGGATTTAGAGCTAGGACAGATCAAGGTAAAAATGTTAAGTAATCACTTCTCAGGTATTCCTTTGCTTATCAAAATATAAGACATACAAAGTTTGCTTTCAGTTAGAAGCAAGCAAATGAAACAGATGTTTTTAAAAAATTCCCTTTTCTTATGATTAATCTTTGGAAAATCAATGCAAAGATAATTTTAAAAATCCATTGGGTGTGGCCCTTGAAATGATATCCAATATCTACTGGACATAAACATTCTTCTATTTGATTTTGTCACTTTCCCAGAGTATGCAGGGCAATCAATAGTGTGGGTTAAAAAAATTAAATACAGCAAACTGTTGGTAGTAAAATCTGGAGTGGTTCTTATTCCAAGCTGGGAGAAAGAAGTAGAAGAAATGAATTGGAGGCAGGTTGCAGTTGGAAAGGAGGTCTCCATTTATTTAATAGTCAGAAACAACAGTGACAACAGCATGTTTCTGGGATGGCTGACAAATTGGGACTGATAGTAGATGGGCTTTTACACAGTTTTGAGGGCTTTGTGATTGAGATGCCTGTTCCTGTGCAAGAATATGTCCTTTAATATTTTAATGGCTGTTGCCAGTTTGCTATGGGATCATGTAGGGGTCATGACTGGCTCCCCAGGCAAAAGGGGAAATGCAAATCCTAGGTGTTTCATTTGTCTGAGCTAATCTTGTCAGTTTTGGCTCCTTGCTTATTGTTCTGCTTATTCAGAGCTGCTGGGTGCCCTTTGTTTATGAACAGAGTGGCCTGGCTTTATGAATGCATACAAAATATCCATCCCTGTGGAATAAGATACAAGCAGACCTGGAAAGGTGGAAATCACTACGTCTGTCCCTGCTCGGCAGGATAGCGACAGTAAAGATGAATGTATTACCCAGATTTTTATTTCTCTTCCAAATGCTACCCATACTCAAGAAGGAGGCGGACTTAGACAATTGGCAGAAAGGCATCAACAGATTTATTTGGGACGACAAGAGACCGAGGGTGAAACTAAAAATCATCCAAGACGCAAGGGAGAGAGGGGGACTCAAAATGCCTAATCTAAAGCTATATTACTATGCAGCAACGTTGGTGGCGGTTAGTGACTGGATCAACATGACAAATGATAGAATTCTGAATGTTGAGGGGCATAGTCTACGATTCGGCTGGCACGCATACCTAGTATACGACAAAAAGGCAGATAGGAACTTCAAGGAGAACCCATTACGAATCCCATTGCTATGGGTCTGGAAGAAATATAAGCACCTCCTACACGACAAGATTCCCATCTGGACGATCCCTGGACACGCAACAGGGGATATGAACACATCCCAAGGGCAAGAAGTGGTGCCCTACAGTGAACTTGTACTGGGAGAAGAAAACGGGTTCCTCTTGAAATCTCAAGCAACGCTAGCAAACAGAGGAATAGGAAGTAACTGGCTATCATATATACAACTACAATCAAGGTGGCGTAAAGACAAGAAGAAGGGCTTCTCCCAGACCGACGAGAATCTAATTAAACAGATTAGAGAACAGGGGATTATGCACATCAAACGAGTGTACAGCATTCTGATAGAAATGGACTCTGAAACCGAGCTAGTCAAGAACTGTATGATAAAGTGGGCACAAGACTTCAGATACCCTATCACCATGGACACGTGGGAGAAAATCTGGGTGAGGAATGTAGAATTCACGAAATCGCAACACTTAAGGGAAAACTTCTACAAGATGTTCTATAGATGGCACCTAGACCCGAAAAAAATATCACTCATCTACCCGGACTCCCAGCCCAAATGCTGGAGGTGCGGGGACGGGGAGGCTACTTACTTTCATATATGGTGGACATGCAGAAAAATCAAAGCATTCTGGAGGAAGATATGGTGGACACTCCAAACTATTTTCAAAAAGCGTATAGAATTTCTACCTCAGGCTTTTCTGTTAGGGATCACAAAGGATATCACTACCTCAGAGACAAATTTATTTTTGAACTTAATTACAGCAGCAACATTGTTGGTGGGACAGTACTGGAAGAATCCGGAAATACCGCCTATTGAAGAATGGACTGTGAAAGTAACAAATTTGGCGGAAATGGCAAAAATATCAGCATACTTGAAAAACCGCTCCAATGAACAATTTGTGACTGACTGGAAACAGTGGATAGACTATATCCAAGAGAGACACCAATCAAACAGAATGCAGCTGGCGTTCAGCTAAGGATCGATGGGAGGAGGGATGAAGGGCTAACAAATCAAATGTTTACAAAAACTAACACCCAACGTTGAATGTATATGTTCTATAACTAATGCCTCTTAACATAACCTTAAGACTAATGTTGTTTGCTTTAATATTGTTAAAGTAGACTGAATCTCTACCTCAGGATATGAAACTTTTACCTCAGGATCCCGGGCTGGGGACCATAAAAGATTGCACTAGTAATGGGATGAAGTCAACTCAGAAGCGCAAACGCACAATATGCGATAGACTAGATACAGTAGATAGACCATATATAAGAGAAACACCAATCAAACAAAATGTATTCGGAGTATACTTGAAGATGTAAGGGAGGAGGGGAGAACGTTTACTAAAACAAATGTTTACAAAGATTAATACCTAATGCTGTATGCTATGTTCTAGGATGATTGCTTAGCAATAGGACCTTATGTTTAATGTTGATCACATTAATATTGAAACAGATAGGGGAAACACCAATCAAAATAAAATGTAACAGGAGTATAGTTGAGGCTAGACGCGAGGAGTGGGGAAAAAGGCTTACTAACTCAGACGTTTTCGAAGACTAATACTTAGTACTGTATACCAATGATGATTGCTGCATAATAGGTTTTTATGCTCAATGTTGATTGTTTTAATAAAATAATTTTTTATAATAAAAAAAAATATCCATCCCTAAAGCCTAACCTCTTCAGGCTTCTGCTTGAGGCTGTTTTCCTATAGCAGAAAGACTGGGGCTTCTTTCTGTCTTTGTTAAGGAGATTTTTCTCCTCTTCTCCTTTAGGGGAAATAGTCTATTCTGCCTCTTTTAATATTCTGTAGAATATTTTATTCTGGGGGGGGGGTTGCTTCCCACAAAATCATATTACTATGCATTTTGCATTTTTTTCAACACTGTGAAGTTTGAGGGACTAGATGGCTACAGTTTAGCTATATTTTGAAATAGAAATAAATGAAGAATAGAATAGAATAGAATAGAATAGAATAGAATAGAATAGAATAGAATAGAATAGAATAGAATAGAATAGAATAGAATAGAATAGAATAGAATAGAATAGAGCTGGAAGGGACCTTGAAGGTCTTCTAGTCCATCCCCCTGCTCAAGTAGGAGAACCTATACCATTTCAGACAAGTGACTGTCTAGTCTCTTCTTAAAAATCTCCTGTGATGGGCCCATGTGGAGTGGCGGCAGAAGCGGCCTGACTGCCACTTCTGGATCGAGATCTTGGGCCCTCAGCAGCTATGAAGGGTAGCTGGATCGAACTGGGTGATGTGACGCCACACAACATTAAGCAGTTGAAGAGGTTAAACCAAGTCATCTTTCCTGTCAGCTACAATGCCAAGTTCTACAAGGATGTGTTAGAGGTCGGCGAGCTTGCCAAACTGGGAACTAAAATGTTGAATCATGTGTTAAACATCTGTGAAAAAGATGGCACCTTTGATAATATCTATCTGCATGTTCAGATTAGCAATGAGTCAGCAATTGATTTCTACCGAAAATTTGGATTTGAGATCATTGAAACAAAGAAGAACTACTACAAAAGGATAGAACCAGCAGATGCGCATGTGCTGCAGAAAAGCCTCAAAGCCCCCTGTCTTGGCCAGAACACAGATATGCAAAAATCTGACAACTGAACAAAACCCAGGAAACCCTTTCTTGCACTTTCTTGTCACCAAATAAGGAAAGAAGGCCTGGAGTTTTGGTTTTTTGTTTCCTTTTTCCTAATACGTGCTGTACCCTGTCCAACAAATTAATAACTTCCTAAGGATTGTCAAAAAAAAAAAAATCTCCTGTGATGGAGCGCCCATGATTTCTGGAAGTAAGCTGTTCCACTGATTAATTGTTCTCACTATTAGGAAGTTTCTCCTTAATTCCAGGTTGCTTCTCTCTTTGGTCAGTTTCCAACTATTGTTTCTTGTCCTACCCTCTGGTGCTTTGGAGAATAGTTTGACCCTCTCTTAAATGAATGAAGATTTCGATGGGAAATGGAAAAGCAGTCAACAGGAATGCTAGTTTACCACCAGTTTATCAAGTACTTAGGAGGTGGATGTCAACGCTGCTAATATTGAATATTCTTGCTTTGACAATATATGTAGAACTGTCTGGTATTTTTAGAGTTAAATCAGGTGACAGTGAAAGGAGAGGAGAATATAAGGAAAGCCCGGGAAAAAGAAACGGAAGTAAATCTTTGCCCTCCAAGTTAATTGGAAGATGTGAATCATGACCTCAAAATAGGGGAGGGGAAATGCCTGGAATGTTATGTGCAAAGGAAGGGAAATTCAGATCTTAGCATCCACCATGTTGTGCTGACCTCTCTGTAATACTAATAAAGGCTTTTTAGATTGAAAAAAATGCCTGAAAGTTCTTTGAAGTGTTTCGTTAATCAGACACATGACATCATGCAGGCCTGAGAGAAGCTGATTTTTTTCCTCAACCAAGTGCGTTCTCACTTGAATCGCTGGGCCTATCTCTACCCGGAACCAGGTGCCATGGTCGATGTTATTGCGTCCAACCCAGAGGAAGAAGCATCTGAATGGCTGAACAATCTATATAGTGAGGAAGCCCCCGAACTGGGAGATCCCCAACTTTTCCTCCTAGGGGTGACAGGAAGATTTGAGGACTCATCCAGAGGATTCAAAGCAGCAGAACAGATCCACAAAATAAAACAAGCCGGCAGGCCTGCCCTGCAGTATGTGTGAGAGTTCCACAAGATAACAGGCCGAATAGAGGGGTGGCCCAAACAATCCCTGATTCAATACTTCATAGAGGGATTAGACGATCACCTCTCTCAGGCCTGCATCTATCGAGAAGTACCTGATCGGCTACAGGAGTGGTACCAGACAGCAGTGAAGCTAGATGTTAAGCTCTCTCGCTATAAGAAGCCTCCCTCACATGAACCCGAGCAGCAACCAGAGCTACCTGGACAGCAATCACCCCCACGAAAGCCTTCAACTACTGCAATGGCTGATAGACCCAGGCCACCTACACGCCCTTCCTTTAAGTGTTTCCGGTATGGACAAGAAGGACATCGAGCAGCCACCTGTCTAGTCCCCTACCCCCAACTGCAGAGCAGACCAGAACAACAATGTGAAAGAAACCTGCTCAGCGGCTAATGAGAGAAAAATCCAACCGACTCATGCAGGAACTTGTCGACCAGATTACACCCCCACACAGGAGGACACCGGGACTCTGGGTGGACCCGCCCCTGCCCTACCCTCCTTTGACAGCGATGATGAAGGAGAGAACAACCCGATGATGAGTCGACAAATTCCGCCTTTTTCATTGGCCGCCAAACCTATAATCCCTAAGGCTGGGGCACAAATGAACTTAAACGTGCTAATTGATTCTGGATGCACCTGCTGCATTATTAGTCTGCTGTTTGCCATGGAAATGGGCATACGGTGAGGTTTGAGCAAGCCGATGGCTCCCTGATGGGAGGGACTCTTGTCACACAATTAACCGAGCCCTTACGCCTAGAAATAGGTGCACACTGGGAGTTTATTTGCTTCCTAGTGGCTCCAAAAATGACTGAGGCGGTGATCCTAGGGCTAGCCTAGTTAGACAAATGGAAGCCATTTATCTGGTGGGAGAAAGGAATGAGAACTGTGAGACTACCTATAGGGCCTAATCCCCCCATTGATTCAACAGATGTTGCTGGGCATCTTAGACCACCCAATGAGCGAGCGCACATGGCCGCCTCACTGCATCCAGGCGAACCAGTCATCCCCAAAGAATACTGGGACCTAGCAGAGGCATTTAGTGAAAAAGAATGTGACGCCCTATCCCCTCACAGACCCAATGACTGCTCCATCGAACTGGTGCCAGGAGCCAAACTCCCACGACCGAGAATGTATGCCATGTCCCCCCTCGAAATGGAGGAGATGCAGCGATATGTGAACAAAAACCTAGCGAGGGGGTTTATCGAATGGGCCAAATCTACCGTGGGAGCCCCTGTGTTGTTCAAAGAAAAAAAAGATGGGTCTCTTCGTCTCTGCATAGACTATAAGGGTCTCAACGCTGTGAGTGTGGAAAATAAATATCCCCTCCCCTTCCTAAAAGATTTATTAACCCATCTGGCTAAGGGGAGTGTCTTCACTAAATTAGATCTAAGAGAGGCATATTACCGGGTGAGAATAAAAGAGGGAGACGAGTGGAAAACTGCCTTCAAGTGTCCTATGGGGAGCTATCAGTTCAAAGTCATGCCATTTGGACTACAGGGGGCCCCAGCCGTATTTATGCAGTTGATTAGTGAGGTCCTACATGATCACTTGTACAAAGGGGTTTTGATGTATCTTGATAATATCCTGATATACAGCACGAATATGACTGATCACATAAAGCTGGTGAGAGAAGTGTTAAAGAAACTATTGAATGGCAAGCTTTATGCCAAATTGTCGAAATGTGAATTTCATCAAACCCAATTAGACTGTCATGGCTACAGAATTTCCAATGAGGGTATTGAAATGGATCCAGCCAAGGTGAAAGCTATAATCTTTTTATATATATATATATATAATATATATATTTATTGGTTTTTTAATTTTTAACAGAAAAAGAAAAATGCTCAAATCAAATCATAGTGTTAAAATAAACAATAAACATAATCACAACATAAATACATATTTCAAAATCATCCATTAACAAAACATTAGTACATATTTCAATACATTTAATAATAATAACTCAACTGAAAATAATCATAAACCACATTTACCAAACAATTAATATTACTGCCCGGTACCCCCACCACCACATCCCCCTAACCCTAACCTTCCCCCCTCACTTACCAACTATCTACCTACTCTCCTCCCTCCTTCTCTTTCTCCCTCCTTCTACTCCACCCAACTATCCCTACTCTTCCCCCTTCTTATCAACTTTCTACTTACATCAGCCTTCACTCCTCCTTCCTCTTTCCATCGGATGTGGTGCCCAGAGGCCCCCCGAGCAACCCCTTAATAACAATAATTACATATTCTTGCATCAACCCCAATTACAGTTGAGAAAGCATAGTATATAAAATTATAAACCCTCCCTAGCCCCCCCCTGACTTCCCAGAGTGAGTACAGGGTAAAACAAAAGAAAACCCACTACTTCAAACAAAGTTATTATATAATCCTAACAAGAATTTTAAACTACACTAAGCCAGACCGACACATCGTCTTGTTAAGAATATTAATTTTCATTTACATATCTAAACCATCAATCTAACAATCAATCCATCACTTCAATTCATTGAGAGGTTATGTAAAGTCACCCAAACAATCAAGTTTAGTATATATCTTCCAATAATCAGTTTCTTTTAAACAAATAATATCAATAAGCCCCTCAATTAAAATCGCTAGAGTCTCCTCTGTGAGGCTCCGTTCCCTGGGTATGTAAAGCCGCAAAAAATAACGAACATCAGCTGTTTTTTGCGGTGAAAAATCCCCTCTTCGGGCGAAGAAGAGGTGCAGAGCATCGGGAGTAGGGTTGAGCTCCTCTAATATCCCTGAAAAAAGCTTTCAGGGATTAAGAGTGCGAGCTCCCCATAACTCCTGAAGACGCTCCTGCTCAGAGACGCTTCTGTCATCAGACAGAAAAAGACGCCACGACCGCCTCTGCTTTTTAAAAAATAGAACACAAGAGAGACTGTTTGCAGACTGAGTGAATACAGGAGTTTTTATTGGATTGCAAGTATTTCTTATTGTTTATCTGGCTATGTATTTCTAACTGTTACATTTAACATAATGCATTCAAGATGGCGTATAGCTTTCACTACTTTCACTGCTAAAGGAAAGTGCTTGAAAGTGAAAGTGAATTCTCCAATTTTTTTTCTTCTTTGTTCTCATAAGCGAAGCTAGAGACACGGTTGTAGAAATTGGATTAAAGCCAGGGCGATTGTTTTAAAATTTAAAATGGAGTGGAATTTACGTTTTAATGTCAAACCTATTTTGGACCGCATTGATGAATTTAAAGAAGAAAGGATTGCAATATTGAGGGAGACTAGTGCAGAAATATTGAAATTAATTAGATCCTTTTTTCCAAATGAAACTGATTTGCAACCGACTGTTGAATATTCTACACAACAATCCAAACAAGAAGAAGACAGTATTGAGAATAAAGAGAATAATGGGAAATGGATCTTGCTTGATAAACAGTTCATTTACGGAGTGGAGGAAGAGGATTTGTTTCAAGACAGGAGGGGGTGGCTATTCCTCTCAGACAAGCAGCAAGAAGAAGATTTAATTGGGAAAAAGAGAAATTGATCCAGTTTAAGAAGCAATCTATCTATGCTGCTGAGGACCAGGAAAAGCAAAGACAGAGATTTGAAATGTTATTTCAACGAAAGTTTATGGTTAAGAGACAAATGATATTGCAAGTAAAAAAGAGAGACTTATTATTTGGAAGGGAGGCCTCGTTATGGAGATTTACCTGGCAAAAGAAAAAACCAAGAGTACGATTGAAGAAGTGAAATTTAAAATTGTATGCAAGGAATTATGGGTAATTCAAAATTATGGATTGACTTAAGGACTATGAGTAAGACGTAAAAGAAGATGATTAATGGAAGATATAATTAAATTGAAGAAGATTGTACCTGCTTTGAAATGATTTAGGTTTGACATTAGATTGATTGATTGATGGATAGATAAGCATTATGTGATCTGATAAGGTTGAAGGAATCTAAGTTAGAAATGGATTAAATAGATTGTATTTGTTATTTAGGTTTATTTGACATATGAGAAAGCCCAGAAGTCGATTGAAGAAGTGAAATTTAAAATTAAGTGTAAGGAATTAAGGCTAATCTAAGATTATGGGCTGAATTAAGGATTAAGTTTATGAGTAAGATGTAAGAGAGGTTGTTTAATGGAAGATATACTAAATTGATTAAGAATATATATATTCTTTTTTTTTTTTAAGTGAAAGCTATAATCAAATGGCAGCCCCCAAAGACTTGCAAACAGCTCCAGAGCTTTCTGGGTTTTGCCAACTTTTATTGTCAATTCATCCCCTCTTTTGCTGAGATTGCCCTACCCCTTAAAGAACTACTCAAAATAGGCAAAGGAGGAGGGAAGCCATGACCGGGCCAACCACTAGCATGGACAATGGGCTGTCAAACAACTTTTGAGAATTTAAAGAGACTATTTGCTGCTGAACCGGTCCTAAAGCACCCCTGCCCAGAGGAACCCTTTGTGATTCAAGCCGACGCCAGCAATGTGGCAGTTGGAGCTGTGTTACTGCAAAAGAACAAAAGTGGGATCCTGCAACCCTGTGCCTACAGCTCTAAGAAATTTACTGAGAGCGAGCGGAGATGGGCAATCTGGGAGAAAGAGGCCTTTGCGATTAGATGGGCGCTATTAAACTGGCGACAGTATCTAGAAGGGAGCAAGGTGCCATTTGAGGTATGGACAGATCACAAAAATCTAGAAGCACTGAAAACTCCCCGCAAATTGTCCCCAAAGCAAGTATGGTGGGCACAGTACTTTAACCACTTCAACTTCACTCTAAAGTACATACCAGGAGGAAAGAACCTCCTAGTTGATGCGCTATCCCGGTTACCCTAATACAAAAGCGAACGGGAGGAGGTTAACTAGGCAATTATCCCCAATCCACAAACTGCTGCTCAACTTACATCTCACAGGGTCCCCAATCCTGATGACCCTGGAGTAAAGAAAATAAAACGAGAGCTCCTCACTGACCAAAGGTTCAAAGATAATCACATCTCCCTAACGTGCAGGAATGGCTTGGCTTATAAAGGGGGGAAACTATATTTGCCAGAAGCCCTCCGTCTTAATGATCTCAAACACATGGCTGTGTTGAAAAGGCCGGGGGTTGAAAAGGGATGTGGAAAACTATGTAAAAAGTTGTACTGTATGTGCCACAATGAAAAGAATCCCAGGGAAAACCCCTGGGTTACTGCAACCTGTACCAGACCCTTCTCAACCATGGGAAGAAATAGCTATGGACTTTATAGTAGACGTACCTGAACGTAGTAGAAATACTGTCATCTGGACTGTAATAGACCTATTCTCAAAGCAGGCTCATTTCATTGCCTGCAAAGGACTCCCATCTGCCCAACGACTGACCAAATTGTTCCTGAAACATATCTACTGGCTGCATGGCACCCCTAAGCGAATAATTTCGGACAGGGGGGTACAGTTCACAGCGAAGTTTTGGAGGAGTTTCCTTAAATTAATTGGATCATCTCAAGGTTTATCATCTGCTTTTCATCCTGCCATGAATGGGGCTGCAGAATCCACTAACAAAATGGTGGAGCAATATCTTAGATGCTATGTTTCTTACCAGCAGACAAACTGGACTGACCTCCTCCCTTTTGCGGAGGTGGCGTACAATAATTCTGTACACAGCAGCACTGGTTACATGCCTTTCAGAGTGGCCACAGGAAAAGAGTTCAGCCCAATACCTGAATACACTCAGGTGCCCTCTGATTCCCAGACACTTGACCAATGGGTGAGAGGGTGGGAAGAAGTTTGGAGAAACACAAAAACTGATTTAAAAAAGACTTTTGAAACCTATAAAAAACAGGCTGATAGAAAGAGAGCTCCCCAAAGAACATTCCAAGTTGGGGAAAAGGTTTATTTGTCAACTAAATATCTACGCCTCAAATTGCCCAGCAAGAAATTGGGACTAAAATTCTTGGGGCCTTTCCCCATAGTAAGGATCATCAACCTGGTCACAGTAGAACTAAAACTCCCTAAACTTTTAGGGAAAATTCACCCAGTTTTTCATTGTAGCTTGTTGAAACCTTATCGGGGCTCCACTCTAAGACCTCCCCTGAAGAAGGCACCTGGGCCCCTTGTAGTTGCAGGACAGACCCACTATGAAGTGAAATGTATTCTTGACTCTAGAGTTTTTAGAGGGAAATTGCAGTAGCTAGTACAATGGAAGGGATACCCGTTGTCTGAAGCCACCTGGGTGAAATCCAGTGAGGTGAAAGCTGACAGGCTCGTCAAAAGGTTTCATGCGAAATACCCCAACAAACCAAGAACTAGTCATTAACATATGCTTTGTCTACATTACAGGATCTGTCCTTTTTGTAAGGGGGGCCGGATGTCAACGCTGCTAATATTGAATATTCTTGCTTTGACAATATATGCAGAACTGTCTGGTATTTTTAGAGTTAAATCAGGTGACAGTGAAAGGGGAGGAGAATATAAGGAAAGCCTGGGAAAAAGAAACGGAAGTAAATCTTTTCCCTCCAAGTTAATTGGAAGATGTGAATCTAGACCCCAAAATAGGGGAGGGGAAATGCCTGGGATGTTATGTGCAAAGGAAGGGAAATTCAGATCTTAGCATCCACCATGTTGTGCTGACCTCTCTGTAATACTAATAAAGGCTTTTTAGATTGAAAAAATGTCTGAAAGTTCTTTGAAGTGTTTCGTTAATCAGACACATGACAGTGAAAGCTTGGCAGCATAAGGAAACAATAGCCAATGACTTACAGCTATCCATTAACATCTAAAAAGCCACATACAACAGGCACCATATAAATACCACACACAGAATAGACCAAAGCGCTTCTTTCTTTTCGGCCTTTGGATGCCATCTTGCAGATCCCCGGAGGAGTTCGGCTGCTCCTCTTTTTCGTCAGGTCCGTGATCAATCAAGATGACAAACACAAAAGGAAAGAGGAGAGGGACACGTTACATGTTCTCAAGACCCTTTCGCAAACATGGTGTTGTCCCTCTTGCTACCTACATGTGAATCTATAACAAGGGTGATATTGTTGATATTAAGGGCACAGGGACAGTTCAAAAAGGCATGCCCCACAAATGTTACCATGGCAAGACTGGAAGAGTATATAACATTACTCAGCATGCTGTGGGCATTATTGTGAACAAGAAGGTTAAAGGCAAGATCCTTGCTAAGAGAATCAATGTGCGCATTGAACACATTAAGCACTCTAAGAGCAGAGACAGTTTTTTGCAGCGTGTGAAGGAAAATGAAAGAAAGAAAAAGGAAAAGGGCACTTGGTTTGTGTTAAAACGCCAGCCTGCACCTCCAAGAGAAGCTCACTTTGTTAGAACTAATGGCAAAGAGCCAGAGTTGCTGGAACCAATTCCTTATGAATTCATGGTATAGTGTGTATGAACAAAATAAAATACCTTGAAAAGGACTGAAGTACTTGTTTGCATATTCAAAATTATTATTTCTGAATTGAAAGTTCTGTTTTCCTATTTACTATATATGTTATAATTCAGCATACAGTTAATTATGGGCAGAAACTATCACCTAAGAGACAACTATTTTTCTGTGAACCATGAATTACTTGCCTGTTAATACCCTGCAGTTAGTTTTTATATATAAACAGGAATATTCTTAAAATTAATCCCCAGTGCCTTCTGAATTAAAAATACTTTAGAGAAAGAAAATACTGGAATTATAAATCTAAAGAATGTGAAGTTTATAAAAAAACACTCTTTCTGTTTAAATTGTTTCTGACAAGTAGCATATTTCTCAAATTCTTTTCTTGGTTTGCTAATAAGATACTCTCCACTCTTAATGATTTGGCACTATGACTTTCTGTTGTTTCCACGAACTACTAAAAATATCTCCCCTCTCCCTTACTCACCAATGTTGGGGAGTCCTAGTAGTATGAATTAGGCTTCTACGTTGACCCTGAAATTCAAATCACAAGTGTTACTAAAAATCTGACTTGAGAACCACTAAATGGAAGATTGTCCACTTGTATTCTATACTCAAAATTTTAAGTTTTCACTGATGAACATGAAAAACTCACAAATAGCTCTATGTGTTTTTTTAAGTCTTTAACACAATGGAATGAGACTGACATGTAGAAACAAACCCTGAGAAAATGAATAAATTTTCTAATTTAAGAAAAAAAAAAAAAAGAATAGACCAAAGCACATACTCTGCTAGAGAGAAGTTCCCTGAAGATGGGCTCCAGCACAAGTCTGAAAGCCTGGAAGACTACGGTAGAACTCTGGTCCTGGTGACTGACCCAGATTGAATCCTGCAACTTCTGTGTTTTTGTTTTTTTATATATATATAAAAATTCCTTTATTAAAACAATCAGCATTGTACACAAAATCTTTGTATGCATCAAACATCATAGCATCTGATATACAACACTACGTATTATTCTTTGTAGACGTCTGGTTTGGTAAACATTTTTCACTCCTCACTTCAATCCTCTATTATACACCTGTTACATTTTTTTTCTCTATGATCCCTAACAATAGGTCCTGAGGTAGTAGTTAAACATTAAATATAAGATCATATTAATAATCAATCATCATAGAACACAACATATAACACTAGGTATTAATCTTTGTAAACGTCTGGTTTGGTAAATATTCTTTACTCCTCAAACTTCTGTGTTTTTTAAATAGTTTTCATTTATTTATAAATATATTTCAGTCTAAGCAGAGACACTACAGGTAGTCCTCGACTTATAACAGTTCATTTAGTGACCGCCCAAAGTCACAACGGCATTGAAAAATGTGACTTATGACCATTTTTCACAGTTACAGCCTTTGCAGCATCCCCATGATCATGTGATCAAAATTCAGATGCATTGTTGACCCGGACTTAGGGGACAGTATCAATTGTGAATACTTGCAAATGGCCCTGCTATCTCTGGCCACTTGCAGAACCATAAATGCAAGGTCATAAAAGGACAGCAAAGGAAACACCCAATATCCTAACCCACCCGGGAACATATGGTGTCTTGGGGAAACACCCAAAAGGGCACATTTTTAGCTACTTCTGCTTTTTTCCTTCTTATGTACAGTGTGCCAGGCTTAAAGAGTGAAGTCTTCATCTTATGTGTGTCAGCTTTGCTAGGTAAATTGCTTATGTAATCAAAGAAGGTATAAAAATAAGGTTTTTCTGATATTTGGGGCTTTTTCTCTCTTTTAGAGAAGCCCGTCTTTGTTCAGCTGAATAAAAACGTAAAGCTTAAAGGCAACTTCTGGTTTCCTGTATTTTTTTATCAAGCAAAACCTCAGAACCTGCATGGCAACTGGTTCATATTTATGATGGTTGCTGTGTCCCAAGGTCATGTGATCACCTTTTGCGAAGGTGGGGAAGACAGATTCACTTAACAACCAAACTATTAATTTATCAGTTGCAGGGATTCACTTAACAAATATGGCAAGAAAGTTGTAAAATGGGGCAAAATTCATTTTAACAACAGAAATTTGGGGCTCAGTTGTGGTCATAAGTCAAGGACTACCTGTATTTAGCAGCAAATCTTCATTTCAAAGCCTCAGAGAGAAACATATAATTCAGAATGCTGTGAATATTTTATGTATTTTTTTTCCTTCCTTCCTTCCTTCCTTCCTTCCTTCCTTCCTTCCTTCCTTCCTTCCTTTCCTTTCCTTTCCTTTCCTTTCCTTTCCTTTCCTTTCCTTTCCTTTCCTTTCCTTTTTCTAGATTTCTAATACCCTTTAGATCAGGGGTGTCAAACTGCCAGCCCACGGGCCGGTTTCATCATACACCATTGCCAGCAATGGCAAAAAAGCTCCGATACATTGCGTGACGTCACGTGACGTCGCACGTTTGACATGTCTGCTTTAGATAGTTAAATAAACAATTTCTGAAAGTGATTAGAAACAAGGTTAGTGAATTTAGTGTCCTTTAAAAAGCTCCACTACTGTTGTGAACTTAAACCCCTTGTCTGCTGGCACTGAAATGGGAAAGGGATCACTGTCCTGCAATCTCCTCATGAGGAGCAACCATCCAGAACACAGATGGGTGATCTCCTATGCCCTCTTTGTCCAGAGAGTTTCCAAAGAACCAGTCCAATCACCAGACGGGCAACATATTAAACATAAGGTAAGGTGCCAAGTTCAGCAACCAGAGAGCCCAGGATGAGGAGGAGCAAAACTTCCTAGTGTGGAGATTAATATTTGAGTATGTTGTTTCAGCCAGCCTCATCTCCTGGTGTTTGTCTTGGTTTGCCTCTTACTTGGTTGTTGTCTAACTTAGATGGTCATCTGTACTATCTAAGTACATGCAATATGTATTGGTGCTGTGGACGATTTGGCAAGGAGGTTTAGTGAGGTGCTAGACTTTCACATGAACAGGTCAAAAATAGTTTATTTCTTTTCCCATTTTTATCCATTTGTATTTGGACTTGTCACAGTGTAAAAAAATAACCCAAGGCTATATAGATGGATCTTCTACCTAATATCCAGATGCTCCCTAAAAGTATATCTACAAAGACTCAGACATACCCAGATAATGTTGTTCTTGTCATTTGGATCAATGGCAAATGCATGACCAAAACAAGTCTGATTTTAAAATATAAAAGTCAGTCAAGGACACCTGCAGATTGGGGGGAGGGGAAGGGTTAGTCATAGAATGGGTTGAAAGGTGCTTCATTTAATTGGACCAGCTGGGGGTTGCCTTCTGCCTCAGAGGAGCCTCTGGCAGTAAAGTGATTGATTATGTGCCATCAAGTCATTTTCAACTCCTAGTGACTACATAGATAGATTTTTCTCCATGATCTGGCAGTAGAATGGGTATATATTTGGCTGATATTTCCCTTATGCTTCTCTGTGAGTACTTTAACTCTTGTAAAAAATAACAGCCTACTTCTGAATCCTAAAAGAACTTCTTAGCTTTGACTGGCCACTTCTAGCAAGATATAGTGTGTAGGCACACTATGAATAAATTATGCCAATTCAAAAAAAGCTAAATATGTTACTTTTTGCTTTCCTAACCCAACTTCACATGCACAAGAGTTAGCCCCAGATTTTCCCTATGATTGGAACAGGCAGTATTTATTCCATAGCAACCAGCTTGCTGAAATAGCAGGTGAAGTCTACAGGCTGTGCTTTCGCCCCATGCTGATGGATAAATGGAAGGAATCTCAACTTCTATTTATAACAACACATCAGAACTGCACTTACAGTTTAAACAAAGATGAAGAAATACACACATCCAAAGTAGCACTGTAATTTTCCCACTTTACTGTCAAAGGAAAGAATGGGGATGAATCAGAGATATAATGACAATGCAAAATATGACGGTATACTTTTGTTTATTTCAACAAAGCTAAGACATGTGCATGATTTTGCAGTGAGGCTGTAGAGACTGACTCCTGGATTGATATCTGGGAATTTCTCTCGACTTTGATGTTTTTGTTTTATATGGCATTTTGCATGATCTACTATACATGGTGTGATGCTTTATATTAAGGAATGGCTTGATGATATGTTGTCAATTAGCTAATATATATTGCTTAAAAAAATAAAGGGAACACATCCTATAAGAAATCCTATAGGATGTGTTCCCTTTATTTTTTGAGCAGTATATTTGCTTTACTTCCATAAAGAGGAAACAAGGGGGAGGCATGATATATGTTGAAACAAAGTAACTTAGATAAGTGGCTGAAGATCAAGATTGCAAACATCTGCAGAGATGAAGCCATGGGCAATATCATGAAATGAACTATCATGAGGGCCTCTGATACAGTTGGACCCAAGACTTCTTCCCTTTACATCTAGGTACCTTTATTAAGATTATGTGAAGGATGTTTCCTAAAAGGAAGGTAGGTTGCATAATTTGTGTAAAGTGATCTTGAGATAAGAGAGTAGATAAATCTGGAACAGAAAAAGTCTAACTGAAGTAAGTGCCAGTAGGAAATTCCAATTCCAAGGATGTGGTTAAATTGCTTGGATAACAAGAAAAGACAACAAGACTTTGTAGAGTAGAGTGACACTGAGGTTCTTCAACACTGTCGTAATGTAAATTCTTGTATAGCCATCTCATGCTTCCTACATCTGGTATCCGGTCTTCTTGACAGACCAGAGAAAATTAAAACATAGCATTACAGAATCATTGATCTTAGCAACCCACTTAAAACATACCAAACCTGGTAAGATCATTCATCCAATGCTTTATTGGAGATTTTAGAAGAGAGGAATCCTGGATAGATGCTCTGACTCAGGAATGAATGCAGTATTGCAGGCTAACTCTGCCCTCTGCCAGGTGTTCAATCCTGACTGATTCAAGGTTGACTCAACCTTCCATTCTTCCAAGGTCAGTAAAATGGGGGTCCAGATTATTGCGGGCAATATGCTGACTCTGTAAACCAGTTAGGGCTGTAAAGCATTATGGAGCGGTATATAAATCTAAGTGCTACTGCTATTTGATAAATTACTCATAAATTTAAAGGTATGCAGAATGGGAACAAGATGTTGGGCTTTTTGTAAGAGAGTTCTTTGACCATCCAGGCTTGTTTATTCATTTATGGGGAAGCAGTTGATTTGTTGAGTTGTCCATTGTAATGGCAAATTATGTAATAAGCACAGCAATTAATAAACCTTTGGGATTATTAGGCTCAAAAATAATGAAGGTTTTCTGAGTGTATAATCGAGCATGGGGAATATTCCTGTGATCTAACAGGAAAACACCTTTGGGAATGAAAGAGGAGTAATGTGGCTAAAAGAGAAGCCATCTTATGAAGAGACTGCTACCACATTGGGAAACATATCCCACTCAAAGCAAAATATTATCATGCTTTATGACGGCATAAATACCGGTAGTTACTCTCTTTTCTATTTTCTACTCTCCTTTTAATATTTCCGTTAGAAATAATGTCACGTTTGGCATTACTGATACTGCAGAAAGTAGAGAAAAATAGAACACTGCTTTGAGCTTGGTCAGATTAAGCAGGTCTATATCAGGGGTAGGCAACCTTGTTTCTTTTATGACTTGTGGACTTCAACTCTTACAATTCCTAAGCCAGCCATGCTGGCTCAGGATTTCTGGGAGTTGAAGTCCACGAGTCATAAAAGAAACAAGGTTGCCTACCCCTGGTCTATACTGTACAATAGGCCATGTTACTTATAATTACATTGAACATAAGAACTTCCATGTTGGATCAGGTTGAGACTCATCTTAGTACAGCATCTCTTTACCACAGTGGCCAAAGATATCTACCATGCGTGTAAGCAAGAGGTATGGACACATCCTTTCCCTCTCCTTGTTTTCCTGCATCTGGAATTTGGAGGTATCTTTGCTTCCAATCCAGGGGATACACTGAGTCTTCAGGTCCAGCAGCACTTCTTGGTCTGTTCTTCCAAAGTTTATCCAAGTGCATTTGACAAGCATCCACGTTAATGGCCAGAACCTTCCCTTGTGGCAATGAATTCCAGAGATTAATTTTGCACCGTGTGAAAAAATGCTTTATCTCTTTTAAATGTCCTCCCAGACAGCTTTAAGATTCTGACAGAAAAAAAAATCTTCATGACCACTTTCCCTATGCTATGCATGATTTTTTAATGTTTCAATCATATGTTCCCCTCCAACTGTCTTATTGTTAAACTAGAAAATCCCTGGCATTCTAATCTCTTTTTCCTAAGGAAAATATTCAAACTGGCTACCGGTAGTAGCTCTCTTCTGTACTCCCCCCCTAGCTTTTCCACATGTGGCCATCAGAACCAATGTTCCAGATGTGGACTTTTCTCTATTGTAGGGGCATTACAGTGCTGGCATTTTAATTTGTCATGCCCTTTCCTAAAGATCTCCAGCATGGAATTCCCTTTTTTTTTCACTATTTGTTCCTTTCCTTATGTAACCCAGGGAAAGGATACACCCCTAGCATTAGTATATAGTTTGTTAAACTGTGGCTTGTGGGGAAAAAAAATCCCAATGGCTGAATTCACACAACCCACCAAACCCAAACCAATCATATTAGGGCTCAGCAGACTGCAAACCCTGTCCATGCCTCAACTGCCATATTGGGCGGGGTGCTTTACCCTATTTCTTATTGAAATAAGAAGGACCGATCATCCTGGGGGGGGATGGGGAACATTGGCCAGGTAAGGAAGCACCTGGATCCTTTCCATCCTCTTAGTGGCAGGTTGAACACCTCCTTCTTTGAGCAGGTCTCTGAAAGGAGGGAGCAGAAAGCCGGGAAATGCAGTAGAGGAGCGCAGCCTTCCTCCGCCTGCTCGTTCCTTACAAGTGTGGGAAGAGAGATGCCCTGAGGAGGAGGAGCAGGAGGAGGAGGAGGAGGAGGGAAAGGCGTTCGTCATCGGTCCCGCTATCCTTTTGCCCAGCCGCACGTACAAGAGGGAGGAAGAGGTCGGCGAGGCAATCAGAGGCGTTCTTGGATGGTCGCTTCCCTTCCGCAGCTGTTTGGTAATAGCCTATCTCCTTCCTTCCTTCCTTCCTTCCTTCCTTCCTTCCCCATTCGATTCCAGGGGATCAGGAGGCTGAAGCTGCACCATATATAGCCACGGCTGCCTGCTTTATTGATTGACTTGCATTTCCAGCATCTCCCCCGCCCCCTTTGGCGCTGCAGCGGCGGCAGCACCAGCACTAGCAGCAGCCCGGAGAGGGAAAGGGAGAGGGAGAGCAGGTGGACAGTTGAGAGACTGCGGAGAAGCTGCCCTGGAGACATGGCGGACCAAGGCCTCTGAATAAGCAAAAATTGAGCGCGGGGGTGGGGAGGGGAACGAAACAGGCTCCCTCCCGATTTCTCCTTTTCCTCCTTCCCCAGCGCAATTATGCCGTCCCGATGTGGAGCGGCCGAAGGACAAACGGTGCAGCAGCCTTGGGGAGCCTTGGACTCCTTCCCCTCGCATCTATTTCTTCATCTTGCATCCCATCCTCTCCCTTGGCCTTAAGCTGAGGTAGCTGGCTGCTTCCCAACAACATCCAGGGCGAATTGCTGTCCTCGCCTCCATCCATCCTGTGGCTGCCTTCATCCCTCCCTCGCCCTCCCTTCCACTTCTTCCCATCTGTCTCCATCCTTCTTTCTTCCTCTCATTCTCTATCTCTTTCTCCTGTTCCTCCCCTCCCCCCACCTCCTCCCTGGCTGCCACCACCGTCCTCCAAAGCCATGGCTGCAGAAAAGATCTTGGAGACTGTGGATCACTATAAATCTGAGATTGAGCGCTTGACCAAAGAACTGACAGAGACCACCCATGAAAAGATCCAGGCGGCTGAATATGGGCTGGTGGTCTTGGAAGAGAAGCTGACCCTTAAACAGCAGTATGATGAGCTAGAAGCTGAATATGATGTCCTCAAACAGGAGCTGGAGCAGCTGAGAGAGGTGAGTTGGCTTGGAAAACCAGCTGATCTCATTCTTCATTTCCCCCATCTCAATATGGTACCATCTTTTTTGTTTTCTGTCTTGATTCCTGGCATATGCCATGTATGCTTAAAAAAGAAAGGGAAGGAAAATATCCACCAGATCTCCTTGCTTTGTGATATTTTCTGAACTATTTCATCTAAAAAGAAGTGTATTGTAGGCCAAATGTTTTGAATCTGGATCTATAAATGTAGGATAAAACTGAAATGGCAGTGATTCAAGATACAGGGACCAGCACTGGTCAACAAAGAAGCTTAAAAGTTATTAGGGGTCTGATATTTTAAATGTATTACTGATCCAAAATATGACAATACATGCTATGTATAGACACAACTTTTGGGGTTTTTTTTATATTTGAGGGTAAACATGCATATTGCACTGAATAGCTAGGTTCATATTAAGAAAAAAAACATTTAAAAAGAAACATGAACATCTTTACATTTTTAAAAAACTAACAATTATTTATTACATTTGTTTACATCCTTTTATAATTTACCTGTCAATGGGATCCATGATAGGCATCCATTTCTGTCTAGAAAGATATATTTGATCTGGGTCAATCAAGTTTGCCTAAAAAGAAACTGATACGTATTTAATCAGTGCATGTCACTGAGCAATCTGTATTTTTTCTTTGCATATTATTGACAAGATACAAGCAAAGATTTATAATCTCATAATGCAGATTGCAGATAGGTATTTATGGTAAATCAATCAAATTGTGAATTCTACATTCATATTTATGTCCATATATTATATTTTACAAATAATAGAAACCTAAAGGTGAATTCTGATAGGCACTAGTATGGGAATAAGTATAACTCAATGAATCTATGTATGTATGTACTCAATTTTGACAGAAATGCCCATAGAAAACATCAGTGATAACTGAAATGGCTGGATTCTTCCCTGTGAATATTTACTTGTTTAACTGATTTTTTAAATCTTGCCTTTATTACTTTATAAGTAACTCAAGGCAGTGAACATATATATTTCTCCTTTCTCCTTCTATTTTCTCCACAAGAATAAAACAACCCTCTGAGGTGGGCTTGGCTAAGAGAGAGTGACCAATCTGAAGTCACCTAGCTGCCTTCATGGCTAAGGTAGGACTAGAACCAATGGTGGGATTCAGCCAGTTTGTACCAGTTCAGCAGAACCGGTAGCTAATTTTTTGTTGCCCAGGCCCAGAATGGACCTCCGGAAGCGACATCCACACAGAGAACTGGTTGTTCACATATTTGAATCCCACCACTGACTAGAACTCACAGTCTCCTGGTTTGTAGGCCAGTGCCTTCACCATTACTCCAAACTGGCAATATTCTTTGGTATGTGGACGCAAGTGAAAATTTGATCTTGTTCCCCCAAACCTTCTGGGTCTTGGCTCTAAAGTTTAGTAGAAATTTCTGTTTACGTCAGATATGTTGGATTACAACTCTCATAATTCCCACTGAAGATAGTGAACTTGTTGAAGAAAGCTGACTATTGCTGATAGGAACAGAAATTCACCCCACAGGGCTGTTGTAGGGAAAACTAGAAGGAGGAAGGCACATTAATCATGTTCACTGCCTTTGACTTCTTTATAAAAAATAATAAAGGTGGGATTAAAAAAAATCTTTAAAAACCTAATATACATCCATGCAATGAGGTCAGCTAGATGACAACATCAATCATATGGCCTGATCTTGAACATTTAGCAGGATTGGATTGGATTAGCACTTGATTTGGACACTACCTGGAAATACTAAAATTATAGGCGAAACTGGAAGTTGAAAAACATTCTGCACATGATCAATGAAAATGACTTCTCCACCATGGCCAGGAAAGCTACATCGATTGTCCGTGAAGTCATCATGAGTTGAGTTAAACTTGAAGGAGACTTTATGAAATAAAAGTGACATAGATGTTACTTGTTAAAGTGAAATGATATCAAAGGACGGGGGTGGGGGGGAGAGGTTGCACAATTGCTGGCAGTGTGTAGTCTGGATGAGAAAAGGATGAGAGTGTAAGATACAGTAAGTCCTACCATTAGGCATATGATAGCTCCAGGGAAAAACAAGGCATTGCTGAGTAGTTCATCAGGAGCAAGAGAATGACTAGGCAGGCTGGCATGGAGAAGGATGACATATACCGTATTGATAAACCAGGAGATGAAGAAAAAGGAAGATCATTTCCAGTGGCCACCTGAATATGTGAGTAATGAAGAAAATTCTCATTGCGTAAAAAAAAAGGTAAATCCAATGTGTTCACTGTTGGTGTACAATATCCTGTCTTTAGTGATGTATAGTTTATTTTCATTCATAAAAAATCATCACAGTGATTCTTGGATGCTGTTATATAAAGAGGTCTCATTGGTCTTTTATTTTAGAAATGGCAGTGGTGATTTTATAATTTTACATATAATTCTCAGCATTTTCGTAAAACAGTATAGATAGTCCCCGACTTATGATCACAATTAAGCCCAAAATTTATTCTGCTAAGTGAGACAGTTGTTAAGTGAAAGTTATTCCATTTTACGAACTTTCTTCCCGCAGTTATTAAGTGAATCATTGCAATTGTTAAGTTAGCAACACAGTTGTTAAGTGAATTTGGCTTCCCCATTGACTTTGCTTATCAAAAGTCACAAAAGGGGATCACATGTCCCCCTTTTATTTTATTTTATTTTATTTATTTATTAATTTAATTTCTATGCCGCCCTATTCCGGAGAACTCAGGGCGGCTCACAGCATAATAGAAATTACATACATATAAAAAACCCTTAAGTTAAAAAAAAACAAAAACAAAAACCAATCATTCCACGAACATACACTGGCTAGGGGCAAGATGTTAGCTGCCCCAGGCCTGCCGGCAAAAGTGTGTTTTAAGCAATTTACGTTTAAGCAATTTAAGTTTGCAATTTATGCAAACTTCGTACTGTAAATATGAGTCTATTGCCAAGTTTCTGAATTTTGATCATGTAACCTTGGGGATGCTGGCAACTGTCGTAAATGTAAAAGTGAAAAATGTCACTTTTTTTCCATGCCATTGTAACTTGGTCACTAAATGAACTGTTGTAAGTCGAGGACTATCTGTAATTTCTGATATTAAAATCCATTGTAGCAAAATAATGTATATAAATACGATAGATCAACTAGCGTTTTGCTTAAGACATGCCCACAATAAGGAGACCTGCATTGGTTGAATGCAAAGTGTAAAAGAAAAGTTAGCGAGCCTATTTTGTAGTGATACTTATATTTCTTCTAAAATATTTTCTCTAAACATGACTGCATTGCTTAAAAGCAAAATAAAGTGTTTTCTTCGTGTCTTTGTGTAAATATCATGCAGATATTTTTAGATTTGCTCAGCTGATTTGAGTAAAGCCCTTAAGATTTCTTTAACTGATAGCCTTATTTATATGCACGAAAAACAGCAATGTGCTATTTTTTTAGTTTAACTGATTGTGTTAAAAAATTAACTGGTCTGAAATACAACCAAGTAAAATGGGATTGAATTAATAGCTTGATAAACCTTATCAGTTTTGGAAGTAATCTTCTAATTGGATTTACCCTGTGATAATCTAGTCTTAGCATTGCATTTATACAATGTACAGTATGTACTATAGAGATGCACAAACCTTGTAATAACTGCAGAGAGAACTTGCATGGCTTATTAGTTTTCTACTGCTCATAAGTTTCTATTGGGTAAAGTACTTCTGAATACATAAAGCAAAGGTGTCTAACCTTGGCGACTTTAAGAATTGTGGACGTCAACTCCCAGAATTCCCCAGCCAGCCATGCTCCTGAATGACTATCTTTGCATGTGTATGCTTGCACAGCCACTTTGCACCCTGCAGAGGCATCTGGAAGTAATTTAAGAAGCAGCTGCATTAACCAGGAAAAAAAAGATACAACTTATTTTTATTGGTGTGAAATAATTCTGGTACTGTTGCCATAAGTTTGTCTGCTTATTTATTTATCAATAAATACATTTTGTAAGACTGCCCAACTCAAACGAGGCTCTGGATGGTGCCCTTCTTGGATAATCCTCTCTTCACCTGCTGCATTCTTGAGTCTATTTATTTGTGTACTTACAGTCCATCACAAGCATTCTGGAGCCTTCTTGGATCTCTTTCTTCCTTGAGGCTGCATTCTTCAGCCCCAGGGAATTCAGCAGGAGTTCATTTTGTATAGAAACATCTGCAGTAGGTCTGTAAATGTTTTAGCTTTCTGGGAAGAGCAGAGCAAAGGGCTGCTGTGTCAGCATCTATGTCATTCCATAGGCATCATAGGGATAGAGAGCAGTTTTTTATTGGGTACACTGTGGCTTGCTGATTGAGCCTCGACACAGTGAAACTCCTGTTGTTGAGTTGGTCTTATACAGTATTTAGTGGTTGCCATTTAGCCTTGGTACAATGAAGTCCTCAATTGTTTTGCCACTCTTTTTTTTCTTTAATTTACACCTGACTCATCAGTGCCAACACACTAGTGCAGGGGTTCTCAACCTTGGCAACTTTAAGACTTGTGGACTTCAACTCCCAGAATTCCTCAGCCAGCTTGAAGTCCACAAGTCTTAAAGTTGCCAAGGTTGAGAACCCCTGCACTAGTGCCATACCAATGTTGTGATAGAATTTTAATCTTACATCATACACACATACACACATGTATATATTATATACATACTTATGCACACACATACACACATACATACATACACACAAAGGCACACATACACACTCCACACAGATTGATTGATTGATTCATTCATTCTTAGACCTTTAGGGATTATATTTAGGCAAATTTCTTAATAAAAGATGTGCTTTGAATGAAGGAAGCATCCACCTTAGCCTGCATAGAAAGTTAAACTTCAGTTAACTTCAAGGATATATACTTACTCCCTAAACCCCAATTTCTGTTAGAAATGATTAAGCAGAGAGAATGCAGAAGCTTCTTGTGGTGATAAGGAACACCCAAGATGTGCATATGTTCTAAATGTAAAACTGCCAAGCTATGTATTTCAACCTATACTGCATATTAGCCAGCTAATGAATCTCTCTCTCTCTCTCTCTCTCTCTCTCTCTCTCTCTCTCTCTCTCTCTCTCTCTCTCTCTCTCTCTCTCTCTCTCTCTCTCTCTCTCTCTCTCTCTCTCTCTCTCTCCACACACACACAAACACAAGCAAACACACACAAGCACATATAAACATACAGACAATTTTTTTCATTGTTCAGGGCACTTTGACAGATTGTGCTTCAAATCATCATGTAATGAAATTTATAATACTCTGCTCAGCATGTTAACCATTTCCAACATGTTTTGACACAACTTGTAATATTGTCCTTGTGTATGGGTCTCCACACTCACAGCAAAGGATAATTTTGAAGCAACACTGCTGGTTGCCAGAACAGAACAAGTGTATGGCTGTAGAAAAAATACTGTAGAACATCTAATTCTAGTGGTTAGGTCAGGTTAACACAACACCAATTAAAAATATATGAAAACATAAATGCATCCAAATAGCTTGGCATGAAAATTATAGTATAGTAATACTTTCTCTTTAAAAAGTCATTACAAATAGCCATGGATTAATGATGATAGCTGGGGCTGGCAACTTCTTTGTTAAGCCATGTGGTCATAAAGTGAAAAAAATCACATGACCATGCCAACTTTGGGGACTATAAGTCCTTTTGTTTGGTGCTGTTGTAACTTTGAATGGTCATTAATGAATGATATTGAGGAGTACCAGAAAAAAAATGTTTTACAGATTGGAAGGCCCTGGAAGTAACTAGAACATAGCATATATTGAGACCAGAGGCTAAACTAGGTGTGATATTATATGCATTGATTAAATTAGGATGATAATAATAATAATAATAATAATAATAATAATAATAATAGTTGGAAGGGACCTTGGAGGTCATCTATTCAACCCCCTGCTCAGGCAGGAAACCCTATACCAATATATCAAACTTGTGATGTCACACAATCTATTGGGACAGTTTTGCCATTTCCGGCAATGGGGTGGGTGTGACTTCCACGTGACGCGTCCGGCCCATGGGCCGGCAGTTTGACACCCCTGCCCTATACCATTTCAGACAAATGGCTGTCCAGTCTCTTCTTAAAAACTTCCAGTGTTGGAGCATTCACAGCTTCTGGAGGCAGGTTGTTCCACTGATTAATTGGTCTGTCAGGAAGTTTCTCCTTAGTTCTGGATTGCTTCTCTCTTTCCATCTGTTGTTTCTTGTCCTGCCTTCAGGTGCTTTGGAGAGCAGCTTGGCTCCCTCTTCTTTGTGGCAGCCCCTGAGATATTGGAACACTGCTATCATGTCACCCCTCATCCTTCCCTTCATTAAATTAGACATATCCAATTCTAGCAACCTCATAGGACTCCAAGATTCCTCTCACAGTTACTGGTATTGAGCAAGATACCACCTATATTATACCTGTGCATTTGGTTTTTCTTGCCTAAATGTAGAACCTTACTTTTTTTCACCATTGAATTTCATTTTGTTAATTAATGCCCAGTGTTCAAGTTGGTTCAGATCCTCCTGTATCTTAAGCTATCTTCTGGAGTGTTGGCTATTCCTGCCAGCTGGGTGTCGTCTGCAAATTTGATGAGTTCTCCATCTATCCCCTCATCCAAATCATTGATGAAGATGTTGAAGAGCACTGGGCCCAGAACAGAGCCCTGGGGTACCCACCACACACTTCCCCCCCATGTAGATGCGGTTCCATTGAGGACCACATACTGAGTATGGCCAGTCAGACAGCTACGAATTCATCTGGTGATGATGCTGTCTAACCCTCATTTTTCTATCTTATCAAGTAGTAGGTTGTGGCCTACTTTATCAAATGTCTTACTGAAGTCCAAGTAAATTATATCCACTGCATTCCTCTGATCCACTAATTTTGTCACCTGATCAAAGAATGCAATAAGATTTGTCTGGCATGATCTGTTTTTGATAAACCCATGTTGGCTTTTGGTAATGACTTTGTTTGCCTCTAGGTGTTCACTGATTCATTGTTTGATTATCTTTTCCAGAATCTTCCTAGGTACTGAGGTCAGGCTGATAGGTCTGTAATTTCCTGGATCCATTTTCCTCCCTTTTTTGAAGATGGGAACTGCATCAGCTCTTTTCCAGTCCTCTGGTAGTTCCCCAGTGCTCCAGGATCTTTGAAAAATATAGTTCAGTGGTTCTGAAATCATATCTGCCAGTTCCTTCAGAACTTTGAGGTATAATCCATCTGGTCCTGGTGATTTGAACTCGTCTAGGGTGGACAGGTGGTCACTTACCATTTTCTTGTGTATCTTAATTTGTGTTTGTAATCTGCTTTTTACGGTACTGTTTTTGATAGGTTGGACTTTTTTCCCCTTTGTGTAAAGAGGGATGCAAAAAATGAGTTAAGTAGTTGTGCTTTCTCCCTGTTACTTGTCACCTTTCCATTTTCTCCCACTAATGGACCAATCATTTCCTTTTTCTTGTTTTTTACATGTTGAAAGAAGCTTTTTTTTGTTATTTTTTACTTTTGTTGCAAACCTTAGTTCATATTGAGCCTTAGCTTTCCTCACTTCACCTTTGCAGGCTTGGGCTATTTGCTGATATTCTGCATTAGTTATGTGCCCTTCTTTCCACTTTTTATATTTGTCCTTTTTGTCTTCTAATTTATCAGAGAGTTCTTTATGCAGCCATGATGGTTTCTTTTGAGAGCTGTTATTTTTCTTCTTCATTGGTATTGTGCTAGACTGGGCTTTTATAATCTCATTTTCAAAATTTCCCAAGCTTCTTGAGTTGTTTTCGTCTTGAGGATTCTCACCCATGAAATCCTTCCCAAGCTCTAAGTTTATTGAAATTAGTTCTCTTAAAGTCCAATTTATTAAAATGCAGCCTGTAATTTTTTTCCTTATGCAAATAGGATTTTCAGGGTTTGCCAGAACTGTGGGCTATAGGAAATTTTAGCTTCCCCTTTTGATGTAATGCTGTTCTGCCCGTTTTTAATCGCTACTTATGTTTTTAAAACTTCAGCATTAGTTATTGTCATATAGTTGACATGTTTAGGTTTCTCTCTAATTTTGTTAAATAAAAATCTTTTATTCAAGAATGGATACTTCCTCCTCATGCCTCCTTATGCCGCTATTTTATTTAGGAAGTATGGTTGTGTTTTTTCTTAAGTCTATAATTGATATCTTACTTAACAACTGTGGCAAGGAAAGTCGTAAAATGGGGGAAAGCTCACTTAAGAAATGTTTCACTTAACAACATACATTTTGGGGTCAATTATACTCGTAATTATGGTAGTCAGTTATGGACTACCTGGATGTGTTTTCCCAGGGTTTTATGGGAACCATAGAAGACAGTTCCATAGGAATAGATTAGCTGTTTCATGCTGTTCCTGCTAAATGTTATGGGCATACCCACAAATCACATTTTTGTCCTTCAAATCTGGATTACTGCACAGCCCTACAAAAAAAATATCTAAATAAAGCTAGAAATGTGTCAGCAGTTCTCTGAACTAAAATTGTTGACTTGGGAGACAATATATTTAGACCGTGGAATGCCATATACTACACAGAGTTGGCTTTCTGTATAATGGGGCAACTGATGTTTTCAGCCTTTTTCCTTGAAGCCTAATAATGAATTGTCTGTTTTAAAAGAGGGGATGCAATTTATATTTTTTCAGGGACAAACATCTTCAAAATAGCATAAGACATAAGCCTGGGAGAAAAAACTGCAGTAATTCTGCCAATTTCAGCCAGGAAAATACTGTATGTGCACTGCCTGTGTGACATTTTCAAAAGCAGTGTTCTAAAACTGAATTACATAAAAGGAAAATGAGTTTTTAAAAGTCCTGAACATTTTTAAAAGGATTCACATTACCTTATGAAGGAGATTTTGTATATAAGATTACATGTGCATACGTATCAAGTTAAATTTAAGGCAGTTTCCCTGAATAAATGCCTAAATGCTTGTAGCAAATGGCAGCACAAACTGATCTTGTTTCACTAAAAAAAGCTGAGCAAGATCAGATGTGGCCAATTCTTGGATGGGTGACTATCAGCAGTTCAAGGGCTAGAGGTCTCTAGTATTTGGATCTGAAGCAAGGATGCTTAAGATTTTGCATTAGCAGATTTTCCTTAAAGTTGCAGCTTCTTTAAAAAACACCCAACAGATACAGGGAGGGTGCTCACACTGGATTCAAAGTGTTAGGCTTCCCTTAATTAACAGTATAAAAAAGTCTTCAAAAATAGATTACCAAGGACACAGCCTCAACTGGCCAATCAGTCAATTTATTTTGTTCAGAGACCGGCAAAACAGTTCTTTGAAAAAAGAGTCAGACTTAACTTACTGAATGAATATCAATGCAGCCTATATAGCACAGAAATGTACTAGAATTAAACAAGCTATAACATCATATAAGAATACAAGCAAAATTGTAAATTTAAGAATTTTGCCCTTTAAAATTAATAAAGTAAGGCATTATGCCATTTCAATAAGACAATTACCGGTAAATGATTATTTAGAAAAATAGTAAAAATTAGTAAAATTACTAATCTAAAATATAGAACTATTATAATACTAAAAACTGTGGAAAAAACTATACTACTGATATTGTATCTAGAGAAAATCCAGTCATTTGTATAAAGGCAAACTCAAGTACTTATATTTACCGTAGAAAAGATAAGTCCCACCACTGCTAAGATTCTAATACTATGCACCTCTATCCAGGGCTATAGGCTAGAGTGGGAAATATTTAAACAAATTTATGAAGAAGGCAATTTGGTCATTGGGACTTGTGTTTGGGTAAAGGATGTCAACTAATGTTAACAATTAATTATCTGCCATATTGAGCATATTTGACCTTTCCCCGAGAGTATCTGCCACTCCTTCCAGATTGGATAGGGTAGGTATGTTCCCTTCTTACCATTTAGTGGGACCTCGGGAACATTAATGATTTTGAGTATTTACACAAGCTTTACTGAATGTCTCTAATGAATACTAAAATTGGCTTTCATGCTCTTACTTATCAAGTGTAACAGGCTTCTGTTGCATTACTTTTTCTTGGACAGTTCTATATAATATTGCTTTAAACATCAGAGCTGGGAATACTGTCTAGAACAGGGGTTCTCAACCTTGGCAACTTTAAGACTTGTGGACTTCAACTCCCAGAATTCCTCAGCCAGCAAAGCTGGCTGAGGAATTCTGGGAGTTGAAGTCCACAAGTCTTAAAGTTGCCAAGGTTGAGAACCCCTGGTCTAGAAGTACATATACTGTAGTCTGAGAGTGCAAGAAGATAAATAGCAATATAATGGGTTGAAACTGTTGTTTATTGTCAAAAGGTTATCTTCTTTAGTGTTCTTTCCCATATTGGTCTTTGGGAAGCTCAAAAGTAGGACCTGCTACTTTTATTCGTCAGATACTGAAATTAATGGCCTAACAACAATATATAGCCTTCATCTTTAGATTTGTCTAATAATCCTTTAAAGATCTTCAGATTGTAGACCATCAATATATTTGGTTGAGTAGGGTAAAGCTTCTTTTTTAATTTTTCCTAATTATTTCATCATTCAGTTTCAGAGCTTTACCCTGTGCCGTGTTATTATGATAAACAATTTTCTATCCTTTGCTTTATTTCTATTAAATTTAATCATTTTTCTATATCTTTTGTTACCTTCTATATCTTTTCTAGCAACCTTTTTGAGAGATTGATTGACTACGTTTCTACACACTATTCTTCTCATATGTATTTATATTTTTTATATTTTATTCGGATTTGTATGCCGCTCCTCTCCGAGGACTCGGAGCCGCTCACAACATATATATAAAACAATTTTGACTAAATCCGAACAAAAAACATTAAAAATAAAACCCCATACATGCTCATCAGTCACACCACAATCAACAATCATCCCCAGGCCTGCCGGCAGAGGTAGGTTTTTAAATTCTTTCGGAAGGCCGGGAGAGTCGGGGAAACGCGGACTTCAGGAGGCACTTGGTTCCAGAGGGTGGGCGCCACAACAGAGAAAGCCCTCCCCCTAGGGCCCGCCAGACAACATTGTTTCGCTGACGGGACCCGGAGGAGGCCGACCCTGTGCGCTCTCACCGGTCGTAGAGAAGTATGTGGCAGAAGGCGGTCCCGTAAGTATCCTGGTCCCATGCCATGAAGGGCTTTATAGGTAATAACCATCACCTTGAATTGGGCTCGGAGACCAATAGGCAACCAATGCAGCATGCAGAGAGTTGATAAAATGTGGGCACAACGAGGAAGGTCCACAACTGCTCGCGCAGCTGCATTTTGCACTAGTTGTAGTCTCCGAACACTCTTCAAGGGTAGCCCCATGTAGAGAGCGTTGCAGTAGTCGATCCTCGAGGTGACAAGGGCATGTGTGACTGTAAGGAGAGACTCCCGATCCAAGTAAGGACGCAACTGGTGCACCAGGCGAACCTGGGCAAATGCCCCCCTCGCCACTGCCGACAAATGATGATCCAATGTCAGCCGTGGATCGAGGAGGACTCCCAAGTTGCGAACCTTCTCTGAGGGGTTTATAGATTCACCCCCCAGGGTAATCGAGGGACAGATAGAAGTGTCCTTGGGAGGCATCACCCACAGCCACTCTGTCTTATCGGAGTTGAGCCTTAATCTGTTAACACCCATCCAAACCCTCACAGCCTCCAGACACCGGCACATCACCTCAACCGCTTCACTGATATGGCCAGGAGTGGAAATGTACAGCTGAATATCATCAGCGTACTGATGGTATCTCACTCCATGGCAGTGGATGATCTCACCCAGTGGCTTCATGTAAATGTTAAAAAGTGATGAATATTTAGGCTCCTATCTCTTCAACCAAACCTCACCCTTTTTGAACATTATGAACTTTTATATTTCCACCTTCCCATTCATGTTGGGATGGTCCATGAAAAAAATAAATATGAAAGAAATATGAAAGAACTTCACCAAATCTAGTAAAATATCTATGTTTGAGCACCAAACAGCCGCTGTGAATATATTCATTGATAATTAGCTACATAACTAGTAGTAGCTTAATAAAAGAGTTATGCTAAAATGATCCATTTGTTTGTAAACATCAGTCAGGAAAGAGTCATGTCTGAATGAGCATGAAAATATTCCATTCTATACCAGTGATGTATTTTGTTTATTTGATTATTTATATCCCACCTTTATTATTTTTACAAATAACTCAAGGCAACAAACTTATCCAACATTCCTTCCTCCTCTTATTTTCCCCACAATAACAGGTGGGTTGGGCTGAGAGAATGTCTGGCTTAAGGTCATCCAGCTGGCTTTCATGGCTAAGGTGGGACTCCAACTCATGCTCTCTTGCTTTCTAGCCTGGTGCCTTAACCTGTAGACCAAACTAATAATCAAGCAACGAATCAGTGAACATCTAGAGGCAAACCAAGTCATTACCAAAAGCCAACATGGATTTGTCAAAAACAGATCATACCAGACAAATATTATTGCATTCTTTGACAAAGTGATAAAATTAGTGGACCAGAGGAATGCTGTGGATATAATTTACTTGGACTTCAGTAAGACATTTGATAAAGTAGACCACAACCTACCGGTACTACTTGATACGATAGAAAAATGTGGGTTAGACAGCATCACCATTAGATGGATTCATAACTAGCTGACCAACCACACTCAACGTGTATTCCTCAATGGAACTGCATCTACATGGAGGGTAGATGCAGTTGGTTTTCACCAGTTCGGCAGAATTGATACCTAATTTTTTGTTGAGTTTGGCGAACCAGTTATGATAAATCTGTGTTTTCCAGAACATGTCTGGTTTTCGTTCAACTTTCAGGTGGGAAAAAAAAAAATCCCTCCCCAAAAGTCCAAGAGAGACACGACACCTTTGATCATGTCATTCAGATGAAAACTAGGTGGTGCTTCTCAGAGATAATTTCAGGAATAGATGCTTATCTCTCTAGTTTCCTGATTGGTGCATACAGGAAAGGGGAAGAGGCCACCAAGTATTAGCTGGGCTTGTGGCTCTGCAACTTTTTCCTATCTAGCTATACAGACCACAACTAATGAAGGAAAGCTCTTAAAGCAGTGGTTCTCAACCTGTGGGTCACGACCCCATTTGGGGTCGAACGACCATTTCACGGGGGTCGCCAAGCACCGCAGTCCGCCATTTTTTTTTGGTCGGCCATTTTTTTCCCTATTGCGATGCGGGCCATCGCGCCGCGCATGTGCGATGCGGGCCGGGGTCGAGCCCCGGAAAAGGTTGAGAACCGCTGTCTTAAAGGATTCTGTTTTGAGAACTGGTTGTTAATTTATTTGAATCCCACCATGGTATGTAGCCAACTTTTATGGCCATATGTAGAGTCCCATAGTTGCATAACTGCGATGTTATTTTTATTCATTTTTGCTCAAAACCAGTGGTTATGCTCCATAGCAAACAAGGGTTTGCTTAATGACTGTGGATTCACTTAATGACTATGGTGATAGACTTAACAACCAACACAAAAAAAATCAGGTTGATTATGTAATGATCTGCTTTGCGACTGTCATGACTTACGACCGTAATGGCCAGACTCCATTATGATCGTAAGTCAAGCACTACCTGTATTCCAAAAGTCCTTGGAAACATTTTAGAAACATTTTGGCTATATGTTATACAAGACCAACAATAATATATATTATTATTGTTGGTCTTGTATTCTCATTATTGCTTTTATTGTTCATATTATTTTATTTGTTTTTGAAAGCATTTGATCTCTGAAGAAATGAAATGCAGATCTTTATTTCATTGCTAAAGTGTATTTTAATTTCTACCATTTGAGGATTTCAGTAAACATTTCCTAGTAAATAGGATCTATTTTCATCCAACGCATAAATTACAATAGAAAAGCTTAATCCAAAATTCAGGTTTTGCAAGCAGCATTTCTTTATGACACTTATTTGATATGCGAGACATCTCATATTGATGTCAACATGTTTCAGGAACTATGATCTGGCTCAGTGTGCGAGAATTATATAATTAAAGACCAGTAAATCAATAGTGAATCTTAAAATTCCATGGCCCTGAAGGTTTATTCAGATAGCTTTTTGCTTTTTTAAAGTAACGAAGGACAATAAAACATAATAATTTGCATTTACTTTGTGCTATTTTTTTTAAATAAGGCTACTATTGGAAAAAAAAACAAAGCTTAACAATACAAAGAGATTACATTCATAAAAAATTGCTAAAATGGAAATCAATGAGAAAATGGCTGTTAATTAAAATGCATGCCCGGACTTCCGGTTCCGGTCACAAGGTCCGGAGCCCTTCTAGGAAAGCTCCGGACCGTGGCTTAACTTTTCATTAAAATTTCGGGATACCGGGAGTGGGGAGCGCCGGAGAGTTAGGCGCACCCGAAGAGGACCCTCGGCGCATTCCAGAGAAGTGTAAATCGCCACCGAGGGTCTCCGGAAAACAACAAACGGAGCGGAGGAAGTCGCCGGCGGCTGGCCGGCCGGCCGGCGGGCCTGAAGAGGCCGGGAGGCCCCGAGATCGGAATCAGCCGGTGGGGGCGAACGACGGCAGCGACGAACAGCCTGGAGACAGAAGGAAGCCGCCGGGAGAGCCTGCCGACCAAAGACGACCCCCAGACGAGCCTAAGGGGGCGAGGAAGAACGAGAGAGCGGAGGTGAGAGCCGGATGCAGGAATCGGAAGAGGAGAGGGCCAGGGCAGCTGGACAAAAGGAGGAGGCCTCGGGCGGCAGAGAACGGGTGAGAGAGAGGCGAGAGCGACATCGGCAAGAGGGGCGAGGGCAACTGGGGGGGTCTCCCAACCTAGAAAGGGCCCCCAGAAGAGCCGAAGAGGGTGGAACAGCCAAGAGGGCAGCGGAGCGGCCTGAAGAGGTGGATAAGGACGGAGGCAACCAACGGAGCTGGAAGCAGGCAAGCTAGAACAATAGAGGGGAGGAGAGAAGAACTAAGAGGGAAGAGGCAAGAAAGCAGACGGCGGGAGAGGACACAAGAAAAGGGTACCCTGGGTGGCAGAGGGACGGGGGAGAGATACCCCACGCGTTGTGCCCCAGACCCCCCAGAACGGGAGCCCCAGGGGTACTGAAGAGAGCAGAACCTACCAGGGAGGAAGGTGGGCGTAAGAGGAAAACTAAAAGGCATCCTGGGCTGCTGTGGAGGGAAGGCAGAAGGGGCTTGGAATCACAGACAGGCAGAGGCACTGAATAGACTCCCTGAACACAGACAGACCTTCCTGCCTACAGGCCCCTAGACCTGCACTACCTGAACCCTGAAGCCCCCCCTCCCACTGAAAGGACAGATTACTGGACCAGCACCAGATCACAGCCTAGTGCCTAACCTGGTCCAAGCTGGAAACCAAAACAGTGCCAGGACAACAGGAGGACAAGCTCAAGATGGCCTCCAAACAGACCACACTGACACAAATGAAGGGAGTTGTATCCTCCCCAGCCCAGCGTACTAAACCACCAGGACTTACTTTACCCACCCGCACACCCTCCCATCCAAATACAGGCCCCCAGACCCATCTACTCCCACAGGCCAGCTCAACAACACACATGATACAAAAATTACAAGAGGTAATAGAAACGCTGGTTGAAAGGATGGATGGAATGGATAAAAAGTTGGTGGAAATGGACACAAAGATGGAGAGGAGGTGTGTAGAGGCAGAACAAAACATGGAGAAAAGATGCAACGATATAAAACAAATGCTGAAAGACCAAGGTAGAGAGCTAGAGAGAAAATGGGAGGAGCAACGCAGGGCGATGGCCGCAGATCTGGAACAAATGAAGGAGACGATGCAAGCACACTACAAAGGACTAGGGGAGGAAATGGAGAAAAAATTCCAGGAGATCAGAGAGAAGGTGGACAAGCGGATGGAAAAAGTGGAGAATCAAGTAGAGGGACAGATAGCAGAGATAGCAGAGATGAAAGGGGTGGCCCAAGACCAATCCTCCATGATACAGTACTGGCAACTGGCGTCCGCAATCAGGTTTAGAGGTTGGAAAGAGACACCAAACGAAACCTAAGGGGACCTGCTCGGAACCTTCATAGAGGCCCTGGCAACATTTCTGGGAAAACCAATCCCAGAGATCGCATGGCAATTCGACAGAATTTACAGAGTGGGCACACGGACGGCAACAAACAGGTGCCAACCAAGGGACGTGGTCATCCACTTTGCGACGCAGGGATTCCAGAACCTCATCTCAGTCACATCTTACAACAAGAGTTTATACATAGAGGGGCAAGAAGTGAAAGTACTGAAAGAGATCCCCCAGACGATGCTGCGAGACAGGAAGGAATACAAGTTCCTGGTCGACGAACTGAGATTACGCGCTCTGCGATACAGATGGGAAGCCCCTACGGGGATGACACTTTTCTATAAAAATAAAAGACACTGCCTGAACTTGGTCCAAAAAGCCAGAGAATTCCTTGAAAAGGAACTGACGTCGGATGGACTTCAATACACCACGAGAGAAGACGCAGAAGGGCCACCAGAACGACAGACCGATGCAAGAGCAAAAGAAAGGAAAGGACCAACTCGAGACACGACGACACAGAGAACAGGAAGCAACAACAACAAGGGAACAGGACAGACTGCAGAGGGCAGGATAACAAGATCCACCGCCAAACGCATGGAGCAACACGACACGATCCCTCTACGCAACTTGAGCACCAACTTGGATACCATGGGAACGAGATCAAAGAAGAACACAAGAGATAGAACAGAAGCGGTCTCGGAAGAGTATCCTGAAACCGACAATGACAACTAAATACTTGACATGGAATGTTAACGGATTAATTCCCCACAGAAAAGGAGAAAGATATTTCATTATCTGTATCAAGGAAGAAATGATATAATTTGCCTACAAGAAACACACATCAGAGCAGTGGACCAGAAATACCTAATCAACAACAGACTAGGTACACACTTTGTCGCAGCGGCGCCACGAAAGAAGAACGGGCTTGTTATATACGTGAAAAAACATGTAATAGCTAAGCTAATAGAGTCAGATTTTCAGGGTAGATACCTAGCAATCGAAGTGACACAGGACGACAAGAAAATTCTAGTGATGGGCATATATGCACCAAATCAACAACAAGGAAAATTCTACAAAAAGATACACAAGAAGTTAACACAACTCAACTACAAATCATGTATTATTCTGGGAGATTGGAACGGGGTCATAGAGATTGCCCTAGACAAGAAGAAAACAAAACCTAACCCACAGAAGCACTCCAAGTTGCCTAAATCTTTATTTGACATGAAGGAAGACCTTGTACTGACAGACGTCTGGAGGGAACGGCACGGCAAAGAGCAAGAATTCACCTTTTTCTCCGACAGGCACCAATTATTTTCCAGAATTGACTTCATCCTGGCATCTAGTGACTTGCTAGTCCGCCTAAACACTGTCTCAATCCTACCCAAAGTACTAACAGACCATAACCCAGTGGGGATGGAATTGAGACAGGATTGGAAATCGAGGAGATCCTGGCGAATTAATGAAAACCTGTTTAGACACGAGAAAGAGGTGGCTGAATGCAAAAGTGCCATGAAGGAATTCTTTAATATAAATATGAACAACGAAACACCCATTGAAATGATTTGGGATGCTAGCAAGGCATTTATGCGCGGGATCCTCATGAACATGAACGCCAGGCACCGACGCAAACAAGAACGAAAAAGAAAGGAACTAGAGGAGGAGATAAAGAAACAGGAACAATTATTAATAAAAAGACCGGAGGACAAAGCCACAAAAGAAGGAATTAAGATACTAAGAAAACAATTTGACATGCTGATGGCGGATCAAGTAGCATGGAATATACAATATGCAAAACACAAGACATTCTGTAGCGCCAACAAACCGGGTCGGTGGCTGGCTTACACCATAAGAAAGAAACAGAAAGCCCGCATAATTGAAAAGATAGAGTACAAAGGCAAGGAAGAATTCAAACAGGAAACCATTAAGAAAGCGTTCACCGAGTTCTACTCAAAGCTATACGCCGAGGAGAAGATACAGGACAAAGAGATAGAAAAGTTTCTGCAAAACGAAAAATTAATGGTACTCACCGATACACAACGAGATGCCCTGAATGCCCCAATCACGAGGGAGGAAATACACTCAGCGATCAAACAACTAAAAAAAGGAAAATCACCCAGGACGGACGGGATAACAGCTATCTATTACAAGCATCTCCAAGAGGAAATGATAGAACCCCTCAGAAAGCTATTTGTCAACATACAAGAAGGAGGCCAAGTCCCACCCTCCTGGAAAACAGCCTACATTTCTCTAATCCCCAAAGAGGGAAAAGATAATGCACAACCGGCAAACTATAGGCCCATCTCACTATTGAACACAGACTACAAACTCTTCACAAAAGTGCTGGCCAGGTACCTGCAACCCTCATGTTTGTGGACGCAGAAAAAGCCTTTGACAGACTGAATTGGCCATTCCTGACGAACCTAGCCCGGGGGATGAGAATGGGAAAGCAGTTCCTCAACTCCATAACAGCAGTCTACCAGAAACAAACGGGCCAGATCATCGTGAACGGCGAACTAACAGACCCATTCAATATAGAAAGAGGCACGAGACAGGGTTGTCCGCTGTCACCACTGCTATTTGTCTTAACAATGGAGATTCTGCTGAACAAGATAAGAGCAGCAGAAGACGTGAAGGGCATACAGATTGGAAAACAGGATTACAGGCTGTGTGCCTTTGCAGACGACCTACTGGTGACAGTGTCGCAACCAGTACAATCAACAAGGAGTTTGATGGAGATAATGAATGACTATGGCAAGGTATCAGGTTTTAAAGTTAATATATCAAAAACGAAGATGCTAGTTAAAAATCTAGACAGCAAAGCAAAACAGGACTTGGAAAGAATAACGGGTTGTGAAATAGTTAAGAAAGTTAAATACCTGGGAGTGGAGATAGAAACAACGAATGCGAAATTATACAAAAATAACTACGAGGTGCTGTGGAGCAAGATACAAGCAGATCTGGAAAGGTGGAAAACACTACGACTATCCTTGCTGGGCAGGATAGCAGCAGTAAAGATGAACGTCCTGCCAAGATTTCTATTTCTCTTCCAAATGCTACCCATACTCAAAAAGGATGAGGACTTGGACAATTGGCAGAGGGGCATCACCAGATTTATTTGGGATGACAAGAGACCGAGGGTGAAACTAAAAATTATCCAGGACACAAGGAAGAGAGGGGGACTAAAAATGCCTAATCTAAAGCTATACTACTATGCAGCGACGTTGGTGGCGGTGAGTGACTGGATCAATATGACGAATGATAGAATACTGAATGTTGAAGGGCATGGTCTACTATTCGGCTGGCACACATACTTAGTATACGACAAAAAGGCAGACAGGAACTTCAAGGAGAACCCACTACGAATCCCATTGTTATGGGTCTGGAAGAAATATAAACACCTCCTACACGACAAGATTCCCATCTGGACGATCCCCGGACACGCAATAGGGGATATAAACACATTCCAAGGGCAAGAAGTGGTGCCCTACAGTAAACGTGTACTGGGAGAAGAAAATGGGTTCTCCTTGAAACCCCAAGCAACGCTAGCAAACAAAGGAATAGGAGGTACCTGGCTATCATATATACAACTGCAATCAAGGTGGCGTAAAGATAAGAAGAAGGGATTCTCCCAGACCGACGAGAACCTAATTGAACAGATTAGAGAACAGGGGATCATGCACATCAAACGAGTGCACAGCATTCTGATAGAAATGGACTCTGAAATCGAGCTAGTCAAGAACTCTATGATAAAGTGGGGACAAGACTTTGGGCATTCTATCACCATGGTCACGTGGGAGAAAATCTGGGTGAGAAATGTAGAATTTACGAAATCACAACACTTAAGGGAAAACTTCTACAAGATGTTCTATAGGTGGCACCTCGACCCGAAAAAACTATCATTCATCTATCCAGACTCCCAGCCCAAATGCTGGAGGTGTGGTGACGGGGAGGCTACCTACTTTCATGTATGGTGGACATGCAGAAAAATCAAAGCCTTCTGGAGGAAGATATGGTGGACACTCCAAACCATTTTCAAAAAGCGTATTGAATTTCTACCTCAGGTGTTTTTGTTAGGGATAACAAAGGACTGCACTACCTCAGAGACGAGCTTATTTCTGAACTTGATCACAGCAGCCAGATTGTTGGTGGGACAATACTGGAAGAATCCAGAAATACCGCCTATAGAAGAATGGACTGTGAAAGCAACAAATCTGGCGGAAATGGCGAAAATATCGGCATACCTGAAAGATCGCTCAAACGAACAATATTTGGCAGACTGGAAACAGTGGATAGACTATATACAAGAGAAACACCAATCAAACAAAATGCACCTGGCGTTTAGTTGAGGCTCGACGTAAAGAGGGAAGAATGTTCACCAAACCAAATGTTTACAAAGACTAACACCTAATGTTGTATGTCTATGTTATATGACGAAAGCCTCTTAATATGATCTTATACTTAATGTTAGTTGCCTTAATAATGATAAAGCGGATTGAATTTCTGCCTCAGGTTATGAAACTTCTACCTCAGGATCCTTGGTTAGGGACTATAGAAGATTGCAGTATTACTGAGACGAAGTTAATTCAGAAGCGCGAATGAACAATATGTGATAGACTAGATATAGTAGATAAACCATATACAAGATTTACCTCAGGTTATTAAACTTTTACCTCAGGATTTTTGGTTAGGGACCATAAAAGATTGTACTAATACTGAGATGAATAATATGTGATAGACTAGAAACTGTGGATAGACTATAAAAAAGAGAAACACCAATCAAATAAATTGTAACAGGCGTCTAGTTGAGGCTTGATGTGAGGAGTGAAAAATGTTTACCAAACCAGACGTTTATAAAGATTAATACTTAGTGAGGTATATCAGGTGCTATGATGATTGATGCATACTATGATTTTATGTTCAATGCTGATTGTATGAATGTAGATAGACCATATACAAGAGATGTATTTTCGGGTCTTATGAGGACAGCTTATTAATATGAACCCAGATTTAATGTTGATTGCTTTAATATTGGGAAAGCGTACTGAATTTCTACCTCAGGATACTGAATTTCTACCTCAGGATTTTTGGTTAGGGATCATAAAAGATTGTACTAATACTGAGATGAATACTATGTGATAGACTAGGAACTGTGGATAGACTATAGAAAAGAGAAACACCAAGCAAATAAATTGTAACAGGCGTTTAGTTGAGGCTTGATGTGCGGAGTGAAAAATGTTTACCAAATCAGACGAGTATAAAGATTAATACTTAGTGATGTATATCAGGTGGTATGATGATTGATGCATACTATGATTTTTTGTTCAATGCTGATTGTTTTAATAAAAGAATTTTTTCATTAAAAAAAATGTATGCCCATAGGCGATTATATTCTTAGCAGTTTACATAGTTCATCAACTATTTAATCAATCAATTAATTAATTAACTTTTATCCTGCATTTATGATTTTATAATTAACTCCAGGTGGCAAATGTACACAATGTAGGTAGTCCTCAACCTATGACCATAATTGAGGCCCAAATTTCTGTTGTTAAGTGAGACATTTGTTAAGTGACTTTTGCCCCATTTTACGACATTTCTTACCACAGTTGTTAAGTGAATCACTGCAGTTGATAAGTTAGTAATTTGGTTCTTAGGTGAATCTGGCTTCCTCACTGACTTTGTTTATCAGAAGATCGCAAAAGGGGATCACATGATCCCAGGATGGTGCAATGTCATAAATATGAATCAGGTGCCAAGCATCTGAATTTTGATCACATGACCATGGGGATGCAGCAAAGGTTGTAACTGTGAAAAACGGTCATGTCACTTTTTTCAGTGCTGTTGTAATTTTGAATGGTCACTAAGTGAACTGTTGTAAGTCGAGGACTACTGATACTCCTTCTTCCCCCTATTTTCTTCACAACAATCTCACCCTGTGAGGTGGATTGAACTGAGATAGAGTGATTGGCCCAAGGTCACCCGGTCACTATATTTTTTAAGGTTATTTTGAATGAAAAAAGTAGCATTAAAATATATGCAGATATATTTAAATGCTCCTTTTATTGGAAAATTGCAACGCTTAATATTTTAGAGTTTTTGTAAGTACATAATATGGTGACATATTGACTTGTTGAACCTTTTGCCATCCTTAACGTGGAAAATAACAATGGACGAAGAGGATCTACTTCAGGAACTTTCAGAGAGCCACGTGATTAGTAAGAAGAAAGATCTGCAGTATTTAATGGCCTTTTAAATGGCAATCTAAGTCTTGAAGAATGTGGGTGATTTTAGAATGAATTATTGCCTCTTCTGGAATCCATTATACTGTATTCCTCCTCCGTGTCTACATTTTTTTTTTGATGTGCACATTTTTGCTTTGGTATTTGTCTGACATTCTTCTATAGTTGATTCTGACTACAAATCTTTTATTGCACTCACACATATGCACAAAAATGAATAAAATTCTGGTGGCTTCATAGAGCAAGGAAACAATTTATTTCTGATCTTAGTACGCATTGATATTAGCATCTCTTAAAGTAATAGAGGAATGCTGTGGATATAATTTACTTGTCACTGTCACCCATGCCCTTGTCACCTCGAGATTCAACTACTGTAATGCTGTCTACATGGGGCAACCTTTGAACAATGTCCGGAGACTGCAAGTAGTCCAGAATGCGGCCGCGCGAGCCGTCTTGGGTCTCCCAAGACATGCTCATATCACTCCAGCCCTCCGTGAGCTGCACTGGCTACCAATTGGTCTCCGAACACAATTCAAAGTGTTGGTTATGACCTATAAAGCCCTCTATGGCAATGGGCCAGGATACTTGCGGGACCGTCTTCTGCCTCATGAATCCCAGCGACCGGTTAGGGCACATAGGGTTGGCCTCCTACAGGTCCCGTTTGTTAGACAATGTTGTCTGGCGGGGCCTAGGGCAAGGGCCTTCTCTGTTGCTGCCCCAGCCCTCTGGAACCAGCTTCCCTCAGAGGTTCGTACTGCTCCCTCCCTCCTAGCTTTCCAAAAACTCTTGAAAACACATTTATGCAGACAGGTTTGGGGCGTGTGAGCTGCGCTCTGCCCCTGGGCCTCTGATTGTGACTGTGTGTTGTATGAGTGAAATTGATTGCCTGGTTTTTACACTGTGAATTGGTAGTTTTAATTGATTTTATGTTATACTTGTATTTTTTGTTGTGAGCTGCCCTGAGTCTTGGGAGAAGGGCGGCATATAAGTCTAATCAAATCAAATCAAATCAATAATTATGTCAATTAGTATGGCATCATCTGCCTTTATTAAGGTCTGAGGTGAACCTGAACTTCCAGACAGAATTTATTTATTTATTACTGTATGGCCTTTTTAGCTGTAAGTCATCTGACTCTATAAGCCATAACATACAAATGTACTGTATTGTACTGTATTGTACAGTACAATACAGTAATGTCAGGTGTGAAAGAATAGGACCACACATGAAGTTCCAATTAAATTGATGTATTACTAATCATGATTATGCAGATGAATCTACTCAGCTACAAATAAGCACTATCTTGGCATTAGATAAGGGTCAACGGAATTCAAGAGAGGTTGCATGTTTCCCCAAAAGTAAGATGTACCCTTGAAATAAGTCCTAGCTTGATTTTTTGGGTGGGCCTAATATAAGCCCTACCCCTAAAATGCCTAGTTTTGGGGTGAGGCGCACACCGAAAAATTAATCTAGGGCGAGGGTAGGGACCTGCCCCACGTGCCCCGCACCCATTTACCTTGCAGCCAGGCCTCTCCTCGCTGGCCCATTTGTTCTGCGGCATCTTCTGCAGCCAGGCCTGCATTTTGCTCGGTATTCGGCTGCATAGGCCTTCTGGAAAGGACCTGACTGCAAAATGCAGGCCAGAATGCAGCTGCAGAATGAAACTGCTCCTTTGGCCGCAGAAGAAATGGATCAGCTGGGCAGGGCTGTTGGTGCCGGAGGTGAGTCTAAAAGAAATCCCCCCAAAATAAGACCTGGTGCCTCTTTTGGAGGCAAAAAAAAAGGAAAAAAAAAGACCTGATCTTATTTTTGGGGAAACACGGTAGTTGTTCTTGGCAATCTAAAGACTGTAGGCTGATTCCTCTTTTGACTCCACCCCCAGGTTCTACCATTCCTTCTCCCACAATCACAAACTTAACAAAAATTACCAGGATAGGAAAAACGATATGTATACTAATGAATTATTGGCATAAATACAGTACTATGTGATTCAAATCATTTGGATCTATTGGCAAAGTCAATTTGCCGATTCAGCATAGGCAAATACAGGTAGTCTTTGACTTATGATCACAATTGAGCCCAAAATTAATGTTACTAAATGAGATGTTAAGTGAGTTTTGCCTGATTTTACTACTCTTCTTGCCAGAGTTGTTAAGTGAATCATTGCAGTTAAGTTAGTAACATGGTTGTTAAGTGAATCTGGCTGCCCCATTGACTTTGCTTGTCAGAAGGTGGTCACATGACCCCAAGACACTGCAACTGTCATAAATATGAACCAAGCATTTGAACTTTGATCACATGACCATGGGTATGTTGCAATGGTCGTAAGTAGAAAAAAACCAGTCATAAGTCACTTTTTTCAGTACCATTGTAACTTTGAACAGTCACTAAATATAACACTTCATTTCCTGTACTAATAAATACCTATGATTTTGGGTATTTGAATCAGCATCTGCTGCAGCAGGAAGATCTAATAGCTATTGCAGCTTCGGTAAAGAAACTTTCTTTTTACACATTGATATTTTCATTATTAGATAATAGAATGTTTTCCAAAATATTCCCTTTTGTTGTTGTCCACATTATCCAACTATCGTTAGTGTCAGCAAGATACAGCTTTCAAAAGCCAGTTTGATATAGTGGTTTAAGTACTTCAGGGGTCCCCAGTCTGTGGGCTGCGGTCCGGTAGGGGGCCGTGGCCTGCTGGCCACCGGGCCACAGGACAGGCTGGTCAGTGTGCACACGTGTGCGTGCACACACCCTTATTTGTGTTAGTGCTGCGGCCGTGAGGTGCAAAAATAGGACGTCACGCCATGGGGTACAAAAATGGACCACTGATGCACTTTGGGGTGAGAAAATGGGCCATTGCTGCCACGCCTCAGTGTGTGAAAATGGGCTGCCACTGCACTGCAGGGTGGGGAAATGGGGCACCGCTGCACCACAGAGTGCAAAAATGGGCCACCGCCACGGTGCAAGGTGTAAAAATGACCGCTGCTTTGCCACGGGGCGCAGAAACAAGGGGCTGCACCATGCAAGAACAGGGCAGAGCTAGTGAGTATCACGCAGGCACTAGCCCCACCCTGTTTGCGATGCATGTGTGTTCCAGACCCGTACGTGCATGTAAAATGCTTCCCTCTCTCTTTTTCTCCGGTCCGCCAACCGACAAAGGTTGGTGACCTCTGAAGTACTGGACTAAATTGGCAGACCATGAGTTCCTCCCTTAAGCTCGAAAGCCATCCTTTCTCATCACAAAGTGCCTTACAGAGTTGTTGCAAAGAACATAGGAAGAAGGAGCTTTATGTTTGCTGCCTTGAGTTGTAGAAAATAAAGGCAGGATATAAATAGATTTTAATAGGCCTTATATTAATATAGAACTTATATTAAACTTTCCTTTATGGGAAAGGAGTAATCTTATATACTGTTATTAATACCTGGTTTTGCCCCAGATCATCCAAAGGGAGGGCTTGCATCTATCTACTCATAGCTGCCTGCCTTCTGAAAGAAGAATGAGGTATACTAAGCCTTCCTTAATACTATGGAGGATTTCAATGGATTACAATGTGTAAAGCAGATCCCATCCTCTGACTGAAGCTGCTGGATTATCTACTCAGTTTATGGGGTCTAATTATCTGATCCATCTGAAGTCCCAGCTGTTGAAAGCTTTTCAGATAGGGTTGTAGCATCACAGAGAAATTGATCAAACTTTGACTTCCTCTCTTTGGAATATGAGTTGGGCAGGAAGAATTCAGCAACCAGTTTAGAAAATGTGGTGAATACTCATAGCTCAGGTTGTACATTTAGGCAGAGATTTATTATTATTATTATTATTATTATTTATTTGACTTCTATGCCGCCCTATTCCGGAGAACTCAGGGCGGCTCACAACATAATAGAAATCAACATTTAAAAATACATGTATATAAAACCCCCTAATTTAAAAAAAACAAACCAATCATTCAACATACACACAGACATACACTGGCTTGGGGCAAGATGTTAACTGCCCCAGGCCTGCCGGCAGAGGTGTGTTTTAAGTAATTTACAAAAGGCGGAGAGGGTGGGGGCGACACGGATCTCCGGGGGAAGTTGGTTCCAGAGGGCCGGGGCCGCAACAGAGAAGGCTCTTCCCCTAGGCCCCGCCAGGCGACACTGTCTGGCTGACGGGACCTGGAGAAGGCCAACTCTGTGGGTCCTAACCGGCCGCTGGGATTCATGGGGCAGCAGACGATCCTCTGAGCTTGCTACTTGGCTCCTGGATGTTTTATTACCAGCCTAGGTAACCACTTCAGTGGGGGGTTTTGGGGGGTGAAGAGTCTTGTTTATTTATATAGGTCCTGGGTGGTCGGTTGGTTTTGTGACTGGTTCTACCAACAGGTCCATCAACACTGACTTAGAACCAGCATATGAACCAATAAAGAAGTGGACCATCCGAAGCACCAATTGACTGCAGAACTGACCACCTCCTCACCAGCTGAATTTCGCACCTTGTAAGCAGTCAGAAGTCACAAGTCCAGAACCAGTTTTGTGAATGAACCAGGCTTGTGATTCAGTCAGCCTTGTGATTCAATCATCCTGTGATTCAGCTAGTTACAAGACCAACTTACCGTACTACCCAGGACCTATATAAACGAACAACACACTTCACCCCCCCCAAAGCAAAACAGCCCTCTCAATTGAAGATGGTACTTGATTTGGTAACAAAACGTCCAGGACCCAAGCAGCAAGTTTGGAGGACAAATCTCTGCCTAAATCAGCAACCAGTATTTCTTAATTAACATGTTTGCTAATTATATCGCATGAGGTAATTCTCTGTGGGTTGGTGTTTGTCCTCTCCATTCAAGTTAGCTCAGATGTGCTTAATGTCTCTTCTCCATGGAAACAGTTGCCTAGGCCAGGGTTCTTGTGTTTTCACTTTTTTTAGAGTACGTGTAAGAGTCAGAGGCACTTTCAGTCTTGAAGAGGATTTGATGTATGCCTCATTACCTGCCCAATTTATAGTCTGGGATTGAATTCTGGTATACAAGTGGTCTTTTTAGAGAAGCATCTGAAAGAAGATTATTTTGAATTTCAGGACTATAGTTTATTGCCCCAGAAAATGACCATGTAAAGAGGTTGGTAAATATACTAAAAAAATTATACATTGCTCAAGCATGACTTTTTTTTTTAATAGACCTTTGGGAGACTTGAAGATATTCCATTACCAATAGTGAGTAATACAGTAGTGAGTGAATGACTTCATTCAGAATATTTACCTTTCTCTTTGGCATATATGAAAGCTAGATAGAATCCAGGCTGCTGGGTCTTTATATCACTAGCTGGGGCAGGACTGAGGATGTCTATTGATAGTCAGGAATATTTTTAATTGGATGTGTAATGTATTGAGGAGAATTACTTGGAAATGTTGAAACGGACTCTGTCTGTTAAGGGCCAGACTTTCTGTCTACATGCTCATTAATTTGTGTTAAAGCAGGAACTAATACTTGAATCCTATTGGCTGTCAGTTAGCCTGGCTTCTGTTTAAACTGTTAATAAAGAGTTGTTCTTCACCTGCTGCCTCATGAATGCCTCACCGAGCACCAATGGTTAATTCTTACTGTGTCAGCCCCCAGAAATCTGCTGACAGCAGTATTCAAAACACGACCAGTCTTGAAATAATATACCTCATTAATATCAATAACAGGAAAATGGGAATTTCTCAAGGTCTTTCTCACTTATGTTCTCCCATGAAATGCTGGGTCCTTTGCACCTGGCATGCAAAGCCAATTAAGCATGCAAGACAGGAAATCTCTTTAATAACCTTATTCTGAATAAGGGATATTCCTTTCCAAATCAAGCATCTGATTTGTTTTAAGGCAGGGGACTTTAAAGGGCTACAGTAGGAAATCATGACATTATTGGAGTTAAAACAATACACCCAAAGGTGGATACTATTAGTGAGAAGATAGGCAAATTGTTGCCAGTTAAATATGATCTGATTGGTTGGGGATATCTTATTTCTTCTGTTGCTAGCATGCCTAACTCTTGCCTCATTCTGTTCTGTGAGGGAGATTTCTACTGCCCTTCTTGTTTTCAACTTCCACCAATTAAAATTCTCACTTGGTGTAATTTTCACTGATAAGGTGCTCTGGGAAAGGAATTTGGCAACTGAGTTATCTGCTTTCTTCCCAGCAACCTGTGAAGGTCAATGCGGGACCATACATAACATTTCTTTGTTTTAATTTTATAGCCCCCTGCCTATTCCATCACTGATACACAGGATTGTTTATCATCTATCATTTAATTCTTTCTAATTGTCCATACAAAATAGCAACTTAGTTCACAAGCTAAGATATCCCAAACAAATTATATTGCGGCTCCTGAAATAAACCAATAGAAGTAGGTCCTCTGGAAAAACATACTGCATTCTAGAGCAAAGTCCATAATTGTAGTAGCGTTTGGTCTAATGATTAGGGCTCCAGGCTAGAAAGCGGGAAGTTGTGAGTTCAAGTTTTGCCTTAGACATAAAAGCAAGCTGGGGGACTTTTGGGCCAGTCACTTTCTTTCTGCCCAGCTCACCTCACAGGGTTATTATTTTGGGGAAACAGGAGAAAGAAGGTCTGTGGGATATGTTTGCCACCTTCAATTATTTGTAAAAATCATAAAGGCAAAATACAAACAAAGAAACAAATAACAGGCCAAGAACAGAAAGCATCTAATATGGTTTTATGCATCACTTTGCGAACTAATTCTTTTGAACATGCTTCTGCCACTGAAGCATGAACTCCATTACCCTGCCATGGTCTTTTCTATGTTATTTAAATGCTTAAATTTAGATGTTTTTCATTTATCTGTGAAGCTAGCCATTGACTGACCATGACTTTCCAGGCCAGTTTTTCCAGCCTTATCTGGGAATTTCAGGGATTGCATTTTGAATATTCTGCATGCAAAGTGCACAGTCCATCAGTGTTCTCTCCTAAAATATACAGAATATGGAGCAAGTGTTTAGTAGGTAGGTATTTTCTTTGTTGCTACACAAATATTCTATGCTTTAAATATATCCTCTGTCATCATGATTGCTGATCTCATGATTTGAATGATATGACCCAGCCTAAAATTCCTGACCCAATCACTTGGTTCAATTAGGTATTAGATCTTTAGAATGGACCTATTTTAATAGGACTGTCTGTGTTAAGAATGTGGATAGCACCATCTAGTGGTTGGAGAGTTGCTTATTTGTGCATCATTTTCCAGTTAAGCACATTTTTAGAAGGATTCATAATCTATCTGCAAGAAAGATTTTAGAAATATTTTCTGCTCACTTGAGTTTTAGTCACAGCAAAAGTATTTGTTACTGATAATTTGGAACTGGGTCATGAGAATACCCTGTATCCATTTTTTGTGGAAGTGTCTCAGTGGAATCATCTGAGGTTTTCCAGGCAGTTTGTCCCCTCAAATTGAATTCACTTGAAGGGCATAAATGCCTGGTACAATATTCTCTCCATTTCTTCCTCTCTGGGCAATTCACTTTTAGTTTTCCTGAAATCAATGCATTAATTCAACATCAGCTCTGTCTACCTCAAAGAATCTTCTTTTTTTATAATGTTTTTTTATTAATTTTTTTTTCATCAACATATGTTAATTTTTCCAATCAACAAGTTGTCTGGAGCTGATACATGTTCAATTCCTAATCCTTCATTCTTTTCTCTAACCAAGAATAAAATAAATTCCAAATTTGATAGTAGTCTGTATCTTCTTTGTCTTTCAACCTCATAGTTAATCTGTCCATCTCTGCACATTCCAATATTTTCCTGATTATTTCTTCCTCTGATGGCAGTCCTTCATTCTTCCAGTATTGTGCAAAAATTATTCTCGCTGCTGTAGTGATGTGTAAAATTAAATACAGTTTCTGCTTATTAGTCTTTTCAGGCATAATGCCTAGTAAAAAAAGTTCAGATTTAAAATCCACTTGTTCGCCCAATATTTTTTCTAACCACATATGTATATTTTTCCAATAGGCCTTTGCCTTACCACATGTCCAGCAAATGTGGTAATACGTGCCTATGTTATGTTTACATTTCCAACATCTATCTGACATATTTTTAAACATTTTTGCTAATCTTGCTGGTGGAAGGTGCCATCTATAAAACATTTTATACAGATTTTCTTTGTGTGAAGTTGACATTGTTAATTTATAGTTTCTCTCCCATAACATTTGCTGTTTTTCTAATTCTATATTATAGCCAAAACTTTTTGACCATCTTATCATTGTTTCTTTCACTTGTTCACTTTCCATATCTAAAATTAACAAAAAGTTATACATTTTCTTGATTAATTTCTCATCTGAGGTAAACAAAATCTTATCAAACACAGTTTGATCCTTGTAACATCCATACATTTTTACATCTTTTTCATATCTACTTTGTATCTGTAAATGTGCCCACCAGAGCAGGTTAATTCCCTGATTTTCCAATTCTTGTTTATTCTTTATATGTCCATATTTTTTCAAAGTCTACCAGGTTCGGATGTATAAATGCCTCCGTCGTTGATAACCACCCTGGAATTTTTGAATATATTTTAGCTTTAATTTTTTCCCATACTGTTAACAAGGCATTTCTTTTCTTTTTTTTATTTTATTTTTATTTCTTTATTGAAAAGAAATTAATTGAAAGAAACCATCCCCATCATTCTGAGCTCTGGGATTCAGTCTGGAGAGCCAATATCTCACAAAGACCTGAAGTAAGATATTTTTTTTTTAATTTAAAATTTTTTATTAAAGCAATCATCATTAAACATAAGATCATGTTAAGAGGCAATAATCATAGAACATAAACTACAACATTAAGTATTAGTCTTTGTAAACGTCTGATTTGGTAAACATTCCTCACTCCTCACGTCAAGCCTCAACTATACGCCAGATACACTCTATCTGATTGGTGTTTCTCCTGTACATAGTCTATCCACTGCTTCCAGTCCATCATATATTGTTCATTTGAGCGATCCTTCAAATATGCCGAAGCTTTCGCCATTTCTGCCAAATGTATGTATTACTTTCAAAGTCCACTCTTCAATAGGTGGTATTTCTGGCTTCTTCCAGTATTGTCCCACCAGCAGTCTAGCTGCTGTGATCAAATTCAGAATTAAGTTCGTCTCAGTGGTAGTACAATCTTTTATGGTCCCTAACCAAAAAACCTGAGGTAGAAATTCAATACGCTTTTCCAATATTAAAGCAATCAACATTAAACATAAGATCATATTAAGAAGCAATCATCATAGAACATAAAATACAACATTAAGTATTAGTCTTTGTAAATGACTGCTTTGGTAAACATTCTTCACTCCTCACGTCAAGCCTCAACTATATGCCAGATACATTTTATTTGATTGGTGTTTCTCTTGTATATAGTCTATCCACTGTTTCCAGTCTATCATATATTGTTCATTTGAGCGATCCTTCAAATATGCCGAAATTTTCGCCATTTCTGCCAAATGTATGTATTACTTTCAAAGTCCACTCTTCAATAGGTGGTATTTCTGGCTTCTTCCAGTATTGTCCCACCAGCAGTCTAGCTGCTGTGATCAAATTCAGAATTAAGTTCGTCTCAGTGGTAGTGCAATCTTTTATGATCCCTAACAAAAAAACCTGAGGTAGAAATTCAATACGCTTTTTCAAAATGGTTTGGAGTGTCCACCATATCTTCCTCCAGAAGGCTTTAATTTTTCTACATGTCCACCATACATGAAAATATGTAGCCTCCCCGTTGCCACACCTCCAGCATTTAGGTTGGGTGTCTGGATAGATGTATGATAGTTTTTTCGGATCTAGATGCCACCTATAGAACATCTTGTAGAAATTTTCCCTTAGATGTCGCGCTTTCGTGAATTCTACATTTCTCACCCAGATTTCCTCCCACATTTCCATCGTGATAGGATGCCCAAAATCTTGTTCCCACTTTACCATACAGGTCTTGATTAGCACAGTTTCAGAGTCCATTTCTATCAGAGCACCGTACACTCGTTTGATATGCATGATCCCCTGCTCTCTAATTTGTTCAATTAAGTTCTCATCTGTCAGGGATAAGCCCTTCTTCATGTCTTTTTGCCACCTAGACTGCAGTTGCAAATATGATAGCCAGGTACCCCCTATTCCTTCTTCTGCTAGCGTATTTGGTGGCTTTAATGAAAACCCATTTCCTTCTTCCAAAACAAGTTTACTATAGGGCACCACTTCCTGCCCTTGAGATGTATTTATGTCCCCTATTGCGTGCCCGGGTATCGTCCAGATGGGGATCTTATCGTGTAGAAGGTACTTATATTAAAATGATTTTGAAAGTACTTATGGACTCTGTTTTTCCCATACCATAAGAAAGCATGCCACCCCAATTGTAAATCATGTCCCTCTAAATACAATAACCTTTTATTTCTGAGTGTTATCCACTCTTTCACCCATGTTAACACAGATGCTTGATAATACAATGTCCATTCCGGCAACCCAAAACTTCAGTTTTCCTTAGCATCTTCTAATGTTTTCATCTTAATTCTAGCTTTTTCCCCCTGCCAAATAAAGTTCAAAACCAATGAATTTAAATCTTGAAAGAATTTTCTCTCAAGTTTTATCGGAATCGTTTGAAATAGAAATAAAATCTTCGGCAACACATTCATTTTTACTGTAGCAATTCTTCCTAATATTGACAGCTGGAGATTTTTCCATTTTTCCAAGTCTAGCTTTATTTGCTTCAATAATTTTATATAATTGTCTTATTTTATTTTATTTTTTTTATTTTTTTGTAAAAAATTCTTTTATTAAAACAATCAACATCAAACATAAGATCGTATTAAAAAGCAATCATCATATAACCTGCAATACAACACTAAGGATTAATCTTTGTAAACGTCTGGTTTAGTAAACATTCCTCACTCCTCACGTCAAGCCTCAACTATACGCCTGATACATTTTATTTGATTGGTGTTTCTCTTATATATGTTCTATCTACTGTTTCTAGTCTATCACATATTGTTCATTCGAGCTTATAACAGAAGTAAATTCGTCTCAGTAGTAGTGCAATCTTTTATGATCCCTAGCAAAAGATCCTGAGGTAGAAATTCAATAACCTGAGGTAGAAATTCAGTACGCTTTTCCAATGTTAAAGCAAGCAACATTAAACATAGGATCATATTAAGAAGCAATCCTCATAAAACATAAAAATACAGCATGAGGTATTAGTCTTTGTAAACGTCTGGTTTGGTAAACATTCTTCACTCCTCACGTCAAGCCTCAACTATACACCTGATACATTTTATTTGATTGGTGTTTCTCTTATATATGGTCTATCTACTGTTTCTAGTCTATCACATATTGTTCATTCGCGCTTCAGAATTAAATTCGTCTCAGTAATAGTGCAATCTTTTATAATCCCTAACAAAAGATCCTGAGGTAGAAATTCAATAACCTGAGGGAGAAATTCAATCCGCTTTTTCAATATTAAAGTAATCAACATTAAACATAAGATCATATTAAGAAGCAATCATCATAGAACATAACATACAACATTAGGTATTAGTCTTTGTAAACGTCTGGTTTGGTAAACCTTCTTCACTCCTCTCGTCAAGCCTCAACTATACGCCAGATACATTTTATTTGATTGGTGTTTCTCTTGTATATAGTCTATCCACTGTTTCCAGTCAGTCAAATATTGTTCATTTGAGCGATCTTTCAAATATGCCGATATTTTCGCCATTTCCGCCAAATTTATTACTTTCAAAGTCCATTCTTCCATAGGTGGTATTTCTGGATTCTTCCAGTATTGTCCCACCAACAATCTGGCTGCTGTGATCAAGTTCAGAAATAAGTTCGTCTCTGAGGTAGATATAGTAGATAAACCATATACAAGATTTACCTCAGGTTATTAAACTTTTACATTAGGATTTTTGGTTAGGGATCATAAAGGATTGTACTAATACTGAGATGAATAATATGTGATAGACTAGAAACTGTGGATAGACTATAAAAAAGAGAAACACCAATCAAATAAATTGTAACAGGCGTATAGTTAAGGCTTGATGTGAGGAGTGAAAAATGTTTACCAAACCAGACGTTTATAAAGATTAATACTTAGTGATGTATATCAGGTGCTATGATGATTGATGCATACTATGATTTTATGTTCAATGTTGATTGTTTTAATAAAAGAATTTTTTATAAAAAAAAAATTTCTGTATCCTGTCTTATCCTTCTATTTAGTACTTCCAAAGTAAAGATAAATAATAATGGAGATAATGGACACCCTTGTCTCGTGCCTTTTCTTATCTAAAAGCTCTCAGTATAATCTCCATTCACTATCACTTTTGCTGTCTGGTTACTATATATTGTTTTTATCATATTTGTAAAGTTCTTTCCAAAATCCATTATTTGTAATTGTTGAACCATAAATTGCCAGAAAACATTATCAAATGCTTTTTGGGCATCTAAAAACACTAATGCTAATTGTTTCCCTGGGTGTAATTCATAATATTCTAATACGTCCATTATCACCCTTAAATTATTTTTAATTTGTCTCTTCGGTAAAAAGCCGTTTTGATCTGGATGTATAAACTCAAGTAAGTATCTTTTCAGTCTCTCTGCCATTACTGAGGTAAAAATTTTGTAATCCACATTGAGTAATGAAATCGGTCTATAGTTCTTAATATACATCAAGTCTGAACCTTTTGGTATCAAAGTAATATTTGCTTCTATCCATGTATTTGGAAGTTTGGCCTCTAACCATAATCCATTACAAACATCTTTCAGCGGTTCGCTTAATATCTTGTAGATTTTTATAAAGTTCCGCCGGTAGCCCATCTGGGCCTGGTGTTTTCCCGTTCTTTTGTTGCTTTATAGCCTCTAATATCTCCATCATTGTTATTCTTTCTTCTAACATAGTTTTGAATGTCTCTGGAATCTTTGGCAATTTACTTTCTTCTAAATATTGAGCAATTCTCTCTTTTGCAACCGCCTCTTTGCCATATAATTCACTATAATATTTCTTGATTATCTTTTTTATTTCTTCCTTTTTAAATTGTAAACAACCTTTCTCATCTACTAAGTTATGTATTATTTTCTTCTCTTTCTGTTTTTTGAGCTTATAGGCTAGCCAACTTCCTGGCTTGTTGGCATTTTCGAAGAAATTTTGTTTTGCTCTCTTTATTTGTTCCGCCAATTTTTCTGAGTCCAACAAATTCAGCTTATGTTTTATTATTTCCATTTCTCTTTTCAAAGTCTTTTCCTGTGGGTTTTGTTGTAATTCTGTCTCTAACTTTCTAAATTCTTCTTTTAATAATAAATATTGTTGTCTTCTCTGTTTGTTTTTCTTTACCATATACGTTATAGCTATGCCTCTAAAATATGCTTTAGCTGTATCCCATACGTTTTGTAACGATGTGTCTTCTTCTTTAGTTTCTTTAAAGAAGAATTCCATTTCTCTTTTGGCCAAGTCTATGAATTCTTTATTTTTTAGTATAAATTGATTTAAAATCCATCTTGGGTTTTTTTTGTGTTCCTTTCCATGTCGCTTTTAAAGGGTTATGATCTGCCCATGTGCCTATTTTTATCTCAATTTCCTGTATATCCATCTTTAATTCAGGAGTCATCCAAATCATGTCAATTCTTGACCAAGATTTATGACTATTTGAGTAAAAGGTATATTGTCGATTTTGAGGATTGATTTCTCTCCAGACATCTTGAATTCCAATTTCTTCTGCCATTGTTCCATCTACTATCGTATTAAAGTCTCCTATTAAATATTTTGGTATTCCATTTCTATTAATTTCCTGTGTAATCTTTGATAAAATTGTTCTTGACTATCATTTGGAGCATAAATTGACACTAACAATATTTGTTTTTGGTGCAAATATATTTCAACCATTACAATTCTTCCTTCTTCATCTGAATATATTAATTTAGAGTCTATTGTCTCTTTAACGTATATCGCCACCCCTCGTTTCTTTTGTTGTGCTGATGTATAATAAAGCTTCCCCATTTTGGGTATTCCAAAAATTTGTAATATTGTTTTTTTATGTGTGTCTCTTGTAAACAGATGATATCTATATTTAATTTCTGAAGTTTCCTAAAAGTTTTATTTCTTTTTATTGGGGAATTTAGTCCATTTACATTTACTGAAAAAAATCATTTTTTTCTCCATTTCTTCTTTCATTACTTGTATTTTGGCCTAGTCTATCTTGTAGTCCTTTGTTCTCTAGCAGTTCCTTCTCCTTCACCTGTTTGTTCACTTTTCTCCTGCTGCTGTTCTGCTTGTGCCATTGCTCCTTGGGCTGTCTCTCCCGTCTGCTTATCCTCTTGTTGTTGCTGCAATCCTTCATCCAAAATTACTCTATTTCTTACTTCAAAGTCCTCTGCTTTCCAACTTGAGTCCAGTCTATATCTTGTATTGTTCCAGTTTATTAAAATGCCTTCTGGCATTAGCCATCTGAAATTTATGCCTTTGGCAATCAATTTTGTAGTTAGAAAATGGTAGTGTCTCCACAATTTCTTTATTTTTATATTGTAAGTGTTCCTCTCTCACTTTTCTCAGTACTTCATCTCTTGTTGATTTCTTCATGAACCTCACATGCACTTCTCTTGGTAATCTGTTTTTTCTTGCATAGCTTGAACTCATACAAAAAATTTGATCAGTCTCATTCTGAATGTCTACTCGGTCTGCGTCTAAAAGTTCTGCCAACAGCTCAATAATCACCGTTTCTATATTTTCTTCACTGTCTTCAGGAATATTTTGAAACCTCAAGTAATGTTCCGCTTCTCTCATTTCTACTATTGCCATAGCCCATTCTAGCTCTTGATTTGTTTCTTCCAGTCCTTCATTCTTTTGCAGTAACATTTCCACCTTTTTGTCAATGTCTTGAGTTTTATTTTCCACTTCCTGGATTTTCTGTTCATTTTTTTCTAATCTTTTGATTTTGAGCTTCAAACTATGCCTTTATATCAGTAATTACTTCACTTATTCTCCAGTTTACTTTGTGTTTCCTCCTGGTTTTTCTGCAAAATTTCTTGAATTAATTTTAAAGAGGCCTGTGTTTCTTCTTGAGCCGTACTTGCTTTTTCACGCTGTAGCAATGTGCTGACAGAACTCTGAGTTGTTGGTCTGGCTTGTCCGACAGAGGGCACCGAAGAGGTTTTCTTTGCAAGTCTGGAAATATTAGATGTACTCATTTTATTGCTCACAGTCTTAAACTTATATCCAAAGCATAATCAGGAATCAGTTGTTGTGAGGCAAAACTACCTCCTCCAGTCTCTTCTTGGATTTAAAATGTTCTCTTTTTCTTTTCTTTTCCCCGAATAGTGTCTATTTAGTCTTTAGCCAATGTCAACAAATATAGCTATAAACAGTCTTTCATTTATTATCTCAGACCAAGACTTTGTTTTACTCAAGCTTTTCAAGGTCACTGTGTTTTTAATTCTTTAATTCTTATTTTTTGCCAGTAGATGTCCTCGTTGGCTTATTTATCAACTCTCCACACTCTGGTAGTCCGGTAATTTGTTATTCATTTAACATTTCCCCTTAATGTTAAATTACCGCTCCAAAAGTCTCTCTGGGGGTCTTTACTCTTTCAAGTTCTCCCTTTCAGGGTCTCAATATTTTCAAGCACAAGGAGAAGGAAAAGATTTCAGCTCACCCAGACATATAACTTGTTGGAGATCAGCTGTTTTTCATAGCTTCCCTTTCGGCTGCAGACAACTTGGGCTGCCTTGGCTCTCCTGGCAACCTTTCTTTCGTCCCTTTAGAGGAGGCATTCAGTATACTTAGATTGATCGCTACCAAATCCAAGCTCTTGAAAGATCCCTCTTTCTTCGTTGCCCCTCCAGGGCAACTTTCCGTCCCTTTAAGAGACGCTAGGCGAAGCGAAACTGGACTGAGAGGCTGGAGACCCAGCCTCCTATGGCCGTCTCATTCCCTCGCTGGAAGTACTCCCCTCAAAGAATCTTCTCTGTTCATTATCCCCACGATTGGTTGCAAGATTTTGTAACCATAAGGCTATCCTCGAAAGCCTCTTCTTGTGAAATGGATGGATGGACACAAAGGGACATAAAAGATAAAGAGTCTAATTCTTATTATACAAACTCAATTATTAGCAAATGAGAGTAGTGCAAATAGTAGAAGGGAATGAGATAGGAAATGTTTGCAGGTTCAAGGAAGTGATTCAATTATGTAGCTAATTGTTATAAAATATCTGCTTCTGAAGTATGAAACTAGGGCAATTGCAAGGAACTGTTGCAGAAAATCACAAGACTCAGATCTCGGAATCAAAAGAAGTTGGTTTTATTTGCACAAAGGTTCAGAGCAATATATTCGTAGCAACATCTGAACTTATGGAACAACAAGTACATATATACTCTTCAGAAGCAGCAAAACACGGAAATGTAACTTGTTAGCATTGATTGGTTACTTGAATTACGGCCCCCTGTTGCTATGCTAAAGTAGCTAAATATCTTGCCCCCCTCTCATCGATTGAGGTCACAGGTGTCTTGCCAAAGCATCTAAGTTTCCGGCAGTACATTTGTGGTTAGTTACAAGTGAGACATAGAGACATATGTGGTTACAGAGCTTCATGCTTGACACTCATGTGTGACCGACAGATGAACTTCTGGTTTGACATTTTCCATTTTCTTGTTCTTCTTCTAACTAATACACACATTTCACTATCTATAAGACTCATGTCAGTATTTCTCTAAAAGCAATACGTTTCTTCTTTATGTCCTGCCTCAGAACAGCTTAAATGTCACATGTATAAGAAGTTAGCCACAAGTTGTACAAAACCACTTGTAAGGAGCTCCATTTAGACTGTGCGGAGTCCCATTTAGGCTGTGCAAAGCTCCGTTTAGGCCCTGCGGCCATGGCGCTAGCACGAGTGGGGATGAGTGAACGCACTGGGTAGTGGGCCACAGCTCTCAGGTTGGGGACCCCTGTTCTAGCTTCTATGAAGTGATTAACTTGAGTCAGATTAATGTTAAGACACTATCTTTCCACTATCTAGGAGGTTTTAATTCACACTTTAGATCAGGGGTGTCAAACTCAATTTCACTGAGGGCCACATCAGCATTGCGATTGCCCTGGGGGGCTGGGTGGTTGTGGCCAGAGTGGGTGCAGCCTAATGGGTGGGTGTGGATGGAGTGGGTGTGGCCTACTAGGTGCGCGTGGCCAGTTCTACATCATTCACGTCAAGGGTGCCTATGGGGACCTGGGCAGGAGTGGGACAAATCTGAGGGTCTCTGGAAAAAGGGGGTGGGACTGGGGCAAGTGCCAAGGCATGGTCCACTGGGGCAAGTGCCAAGATGGCCACCACTGGCTCCTGGCTGGCCTGGGCCAGGGCCAAGGCAGAGGGGGCCATTCCCTTACTGTTTCCAGGATGGCTTCGCGGGCCACATGAAACCACTTTCCGGGCTGCATCCAGCCCCCGGGCCTTGTGTTTGACATGTCTGGTTTAGATGCTGCCTAAATATAAAATTTCTCTTGAAGTTTTAAGTACCACCCTGGAAGCAGTCTGGCTGAGGCCAGGGTCTTCTCAATGGTGGCATCGGTACTGTGAAATTCTCTATTCCTCATCTGGTTTCCATCTTTTCTGGTTGCTTTTTAAAAACTTTGAAAAGCTACTTTTATGATTTAGCTTTCTCTTCCTAAATGGCACTTTATATTATTATTTACATTTGAGAAGTTTTTGCTAATATTTTATATGGCGTATTATTATTTTTTTTGTATTGGGTTGTGTTTGTTTGTTTTGTACTTTTGAGTCAGTATTGTGTCATGGTGACCAGCTGTACAAGTTCCTGCAGTTTGGTGTTGTGGTTAAGGTACCAGACTAGAGACCACGAGCTCTATTCCCACCTTAATCCCAAAGCCAATTGGTTGATCTTGTCACTTTCTCTCTCAGCCCTAAGAAGAAGGTGATGACAAACTGTGGGCTGGCCTCTAAATAGAAATAATAGGAGTAAACAAATAAATACTTTGTTTTAGGGCTTTTATCAAATGACGATTTGTTCCTTGCATGCTGATATTAATTCTTTGGTAGTGCTATTTTGACTTTGAATCATTGTAGAACCCTTTCTAAGCTCATCAAATATTTATTCCATGTTTTATGAATGCAATATAATGTAAATAGGTAAATATTACTCCTCTTCCATTTTTAAATAGTTACTGAAACGATTACTAGCTCTGAAGAATGTTAAGAGCATTTGTAAATCCAAGAAGCATTTAGCAGCATTGAAACATTCAAGCAAATTGTCATGGTTCCGAAAGAAGCAGCTTTTCAAAGAACTTTGAGGCTTTGTTTACCTTAAAGGATCCTTTTATTGCTACATAGCTTCAGCATTTACATAATGAAGTCAAAAACTGAATACTCCTTTCCCCAATCAGCCTAGTAACAAAGCATAACTCACTCCTTCATTTAATAGTCATCAATCACGTTCTCCATTTAGTTTGAAGTGTGAACTTTCCCTCCCGTAACTCCTCTAGTTACATCTGATCTTGGAAATACTGTACTGAAATATGTTGTGGCTAACTATTCCCTGATTACATACTTTCCCACCCGCTATTCTAACATTTGATTTTAACTCTAGAAGTGATATACAGGTTAAATAAAACAGGTTTGCCTCTTCATTTATGTCAAGCAAGAACATCCGATGTTAGCAGTCTTGACACAAATGTGACAAATTCCCCCTCCCCACTGTAATTTAGCTCCTCTTAAATTTGGTGATGTCCTGATGGAAGTTCAAAGCTATTAATAGATGATGTACCAGATACCTTATTCTACATATCTACCGTAGTGGAAAACAGCTATCTTAAAGACGCTAAGAAAAAGACACAGGCATGTCTTGAGCAGAGGTTTGAAGCTGCAGGACACAGCTTGACAAACTCTGTGAGTTTATTGCTTTTTATATTCTTGTTACATACACAGCTTAACCATTAGATGCTGACATAAAGTTTCTTCATTGGAAAATTCCTTCATATAAGCAACTATTTCCTAGTAACACATTACATGATCAAAGACCAGGTAAAGAACAAATACAGGGAGATGAAAGGAGAAAGAACTAACAAAGACAGGAAAAGATAGGAAGGAACTAAGCATATTATCTGTTTAGGTAGGTGAGGCATTAAGTCAGAGGTCACCAACTTTTGTTGGTTGGCAGACAAGAGGAAAAGGGAGAGGCAAGCATTTTACATGTGTGCGTGCACACGCTCGTGCATGGTGTCATCAACACGTGCAGGCCACAAACAGGGCAGGGCTAGTGCCCGCATGATACTCGCTAACCCTGCCCCGTTCTTGCGTGGCACAGCGCCTTGTTTCTGTGCCCTGCAGCCCAGTGGCAACCATTTTTGTGCCTTGCAGCACAGCAGCAGCCCATCTTTGTGCCTTGTGGTGCAGCAGTGCCCATTTTTGTGCCCCATAGCATGACGGCATCCATTTTTGCTCCTTGCAGCAGGGCGGCAGCCTATTTTTGCAGCTTGCAACATGGTGGCGGCCTGTTTTTGCATCCCGCAGTGTGGCAGCATCCGTTTTTGCACCTTGCAGAGTGGCAACGCCCTGTTTTTGTGCCCTGCAGCATGACGGCATCCATTTTTGCACCTTGCAGCATGGCAGCAGCCTGTTTTTTGTACCGCACAGTGCAGCGGTACCCTGTTTCTGTGTCTTGTGATGCAGCGGCAGCCCGTTTTCGCACCCTGAGGCACAGCGGTGGCAGCCTGCATTGCTAGCACAAATGAGGGAGTGTGCACGCACACATGCACATACTGGCCAGCCTGTCCTGCGGCCCGGTGGCCAGGAGGCCACAAGTTGGGGACTCCTGAGCTATATAGTTATTGAATTATTCTTTTTATTTCCAGTGCCCCTTATGATATCTGAATGTATCCTTTCTATTTTGTCCTCTCATAAATAGCTACTGTCCTCTTTGAAGACAATGAAACATCATGTCTTAATTGTTTTTCAAAGCAAAACAACCATTTTTTAAAAAATCAAGATGCTGATGAGCATAGGTGCAATTGAGCCAGAAAGAAAGAGTGGGCCAGTTTAATTGGCTCCAATCAAACCTGCTAGGAAAAGCTTATGGGAATAATTTTCTGGGAAACCTTGACCTCATCTTCTGGTGATCAAATGTGATATCTTATTTGCAACATTTGGTATTTAAATAATAGAAACATTTTCCAAAACAAATGTTTGATCTCCCTGCTGGACTAATTCATCCAGGTGATTTATTCCTTCTTTGTGGACCAAATTAAATTTAGCTTAGGTTTTCATGGCTTGTCCCATGTCTTCAGGGTCTAATTTATATATAAGGCCTTTGACTTGATATCTCTGAGTAATCTGATGTTATGGGGAAAGGAACATTGTAATCAGCTGTTTATCATGAGCAGATAGCTTTCTGGTAACTAGAGGTATGCTGGCATCATCGAATATAACATGGAGACCAGACCCATTATGATGGTCCATCTCTAAATACCGGATACTTGGTTTGTTCTCTCTGTGTAAGCTTTTCATATCATTAATAAGTCATTCTGAGAATAAAATCCAGAATAAATTCTCTTGCTGAATTACAGTGTCCAGTTACATTAAGCATTACCTTGTATGAACTGAAATACTGCTTAATAAACAGGGATATTCTGCTCTCAAATGACAGTACGGAAACACATTAGTAGAATCAATATTCCATTAGCAATAAAGACTCCATCTATAATACATCATTATGATAAATTATTTCCCATCAGCGCTCCTTCGTCATCCCCATGCACAAACTGTTTCTTTCATGCTGCAGAGGCAGAATCATCTGATCCTCACTTCGCATCACTATCTTTCTTATTGTTACAAAAGGGCTAAGGTTGGAATAAAAAAAAACCACACTATTTGGTATTTTCCATAGTAATTATCCGCAGTACTATTTCCAGTGGTACTGTGGAAGAGGGATCAGGTGTGGCTTCAGTGGTGGAATTCAGATATGTGAACAACCGGTGTTCTGTGTGGATGCTGCTTCCGGAAGTCCATTCTGGCCCCGGGCAACAAAAAAGTAGCTACCAGTTCTGCCGAAGTGGTGCGAACAGGCTGAATCCCACCACTGTGTGACTTGGAGCAAACAAAGAGAAGGGGTCCAGATCTCTATTGATAAATGAACACTTTATTCAGCTGAACAAAGGTGTGTCATCCCATAAGATTAGAAGAACTCCTGACGCAATTGGAAGCAAGTATATATAGATCTTGATAGATAGATAGATAGATAGATAGATAGATAGATAGATAGATAGATAGATAGATAGATAGATAGATAGATAGAAGAAAGAGGCAAAGTCCAATTCTTTTTGAGTTACATGTTTATTCAGATCTGGACAAGGGTGGGTTTGCCCATAAGGCTGGGAAGAGTCCTGAATGATTTTTTCAACAAGCGTTTATACCTTACATCAGTGGTTCTCAACCTATGGGTCGCGACCCCATTTGGGGTCAAACGACCGTTTTGCGGGGGTCGCCGGACACCGCGGTCCGCCATTTTGGGTTTTTTTAGTTTTTTTGTTTGTTTTCGGCGTGCGCGTGCCGCGCAGGCGCAGATCGGCCCGTTGCATGTGCATGCCGTGCATGCGTGGATCCGCCCGTCGCAGTCCGCCATTTGTTTTTTTAATTTTTTTTTTGATATTTTGATTTTTTTTGCGCGCGCGCATGCTGCGCATGCGCAGATCGGCCCATCACGCGTGCGCCACGCATGCGCAGATCCGCCTGTCGTGGTCTGCCATTTTGTTGGGTTTTTTTTCTTTTTTTAAATTTTTTTTTTCGGCGGGTCGGGGTCGCGGCGCGCATGGGTGGGGCAAGTGGGGTCTCAACCTGAAAAAGGTTGAGAACCACTGCCTTACATGGTTACACAAGCAGGAAATACAGCTGTTTGTACAAAAATAAAATACAGAAGTTACTGAAACTGTGCCCATATCCTACTGCAATACATATTTTGAGCAAGCCTTTCTCTCAAAACCGTTGTTGTTTCCCCATCGTTCTTCCCCTTAGTTGGGACATGTGCAATATATTTTATTTCATTTCATTTTGGTATACAAATCTTAATCATCAGAATCCTGATCAACATAATCCCCCCTTTGATACTTTGAGCATTGCAGGGAAGTACCGCTTAGGAAGTGTAGCTATGGGATGGATATGCTTCTGAGGGCAAGCTTGCATGCACAACAACGTAAAACATAGACAGCAACCCAAAAAGAGAACCAGGAAAACAATGAAGAGTAAAACCAAGAATATTTCATTAAACCATCCCCACCCAGGCAACCAATCTGTCAAACATTTTACCATTCAAATGGATAGTCTTAATCACCTGTACATTGGTTATCTCACAGCTCTCATAGTCTTCCCCCCCCCAGTGAAAAATGGAAATGATTATAACGACAGAACAAAAGGAGTAAAAAATTGACGAGGCAATTGAGCAGGAACAATCTGATAAAATGTGGTGGCATTTGAACATGCAGTACAAGAATGCAGCTGTTTGAATAAAAGCTTCATCCCAAGGTCATATTCAGCATGAGGGGCTACAGTCCAATGATCATTATCCCTATCAGCAGGTGGAAAAGAGGTCTTTGGGCAGGTGTGATGGATGCAAGTCTGGATACTGGCAAATGTGACCGTAGTGGGTGTAGTAAGAAGAATGAGATGGGGGCCTTCCACTTCTTGGAAAGCAGATCGTCGGTAGGCACATCATCAGTAGTCCACAATTTCACTAGTACCCAGTCTCCAGGGCAGAACACGGATGGTCTAAACCTGTCTGAACAGCTTCAGAAATAGAAGAGACATTGTTAGTCAGAGAATGAACGTATTGCAGAAGAACATGGTCTCTGAAAGTAGGAAGAGAAGCAACTCTTATTCACCTTAACAGGTTCTCTGTGTGGATGCCGCTTCCGAAAGTCCATTCTGGGCCTCAGCAACAAAAAATTAGCTACCGGTTCTGCCAAAGTGGTGCACACTGACTGAATCCCATCAATGGAAGGCAGGTACCCCTGAGAATTCTTGGAACACACTTGGTGCAATCCCCTTTCTGGGGTTCTGCAGAACCGGGCACCTGACTCCTTGCTGTTGGCTCACCAAATTTGTTGAGCAGAAATACTAGATTTGTCCCAACGTGAACAAAGAGGTCAAATCCAATTCTCTCAGGGTCATACGTCTTCTCAGATCTGGATAAAGGTGGGTTCTCCCACAAGACTGGTAAGAACCCAGAATGATTTTTTTCAACAAGCTTTTATACTTTACTTGGTTACACAAGCAGGAAATACAGCTATTTGTACAAAAGTAAGTAAAATACAGAAGTTACTGAAATTGTGCCCATATCCTGTTGCAATACATATTTTGAGCAAGCCTTACTCTCAGAACCGTTGTTGTTTCCACGTCATACTTGCTCTTATTTGGAAACTGCAATTTATTTTAGTCATTTCAATATATGAATCTTAATCATCAGAATGCTGATCAACATTACCGAAATAGAAAGGACATTAAGAGAAAATGCAGACTTTACAGAGCTAAGACTTACACAGCAAAGAAATATAGGTAGTCTTGATTTACAACTGTTTTTTAAATGACCATTCCAAATTAAGACGGCCTCAGAAAAAGTGACATACAATTTGTTCTTGTACTTAGAACCATCACTTATGACTGTTTGTTTAATCCCAACAGTCACATGATTGCAATTGAGTGCTTGGCAATTGGTTGTAGCATCTTGAAGTTATGTGATCATGATTTGCGACCTTTTTTATGGGTTTTGGGCAAAAAAAAATGTCCATTAGGGAAACTGGATTCACTTAATGAATTGTGGATGTAATATATTTACTTTAAGCTTGATCAAATAAACCAACTTTAAATTCTTTCCTTTGCTGTCTTGCGGTCTCCTCACAAGGATCAACTGTCTGGAGTATTTGTGGCCAATCCTAAATCCTTCCCTTGACAGAGAGGGATCACAAAGAGCCTGTCCTCATGCCAACTCGTTATTCTGCCAGGTCTTCAGTTTACCATTTCTTCCCCTGAAGTCAAAAAAGAAATTGATTTTTGTTGGATAGCCATAGATTGTCAATGGATAAGCAGCAAAGATGTGTTTATAAGTCTTGATGAATCTTATTATAGAAAAGTTAATTCAGGAAATAGAATGTTAATAGATATATCTAAAAACAACTGTATTAAATAGAAATATATGTTTAGTGAAAATGAACGGACACATACATATTTTAAAAATCATGGTATGAACCTCAGTCAGATGCAAATTATATACTGTAAGTCTAAATTAATGTTTGCAACATGGTTGTAAAATTAAAAACAACTTGGCATGGCTACAAAACTCTACAAATAATGTTGATGGGAAAGCATAATAAAGCTAATTTGCCAGAATTTACATAGTCTCAAGCAAGCAGAGTGACAGAATGCACGCGTAATAAAGTTGTAAAATAGCATAGAAAATTTGATTACAGAGATATGAATTTGTGGTTAAAAAAACAAAGGATTCAGTCTGATTAAATGTTTCTCCTTGCAATAAACTGAGAGAATAAATATGTGATTGTTATATAAAACCAAAATAAAAAAGAACAAACTTAATTTGTCCTAAGAGCATTTTGAAGCAAAGCTTATGCCTGCCTCTCTTTGTCTCTGTCTCTTTCTCTCTCTTTCTCTCTCTCACACACACAAAAATATGAATGAAGTTATAGAACCCAATTATGAATCATAAAATCAGAAAGTTGGACACTATGGGATAATGGTGGGCTATCAAATAGGAATACAAAACTTACAAAATTTTGGACTTAAAAATAGAAAAATCAATTATAGTATTTTTTGTAGTATTTTATTAATTTTCTAATTTTACATTTAAGTATTTAAAAGACAATGGTGGCTGGGTTAATCAATAATTCAATAGCATACAAAAATCTTTAGTACAAATCTCAAGGTACCACATCAAATATTTCCTCTCTTTTTCCCTTAATATTTACTATCTCATATTTGAACTAATACAGTTCTTATTATATCAATTGAGTAAAAATAGCATTAATACATTTATCAATAAAATTTAGCTTATACATATCCCAGTTGCTTTTACATTCAATGTTTATAGACAATCAATGTCCTGTTATGTTTTTCACAATTTTTAATTCCTCATCAATATTCAAATTTAACTTTTAATATTTATACTTCCAAGTTTTAACTGACCAAAGTTTTCTTTATCTCAATTCATAACAAAATCTAGTATTCAAAATACACACCTTGTCTATTTGAATATATTCTATTTTAATTAGTAATATAAAATCCTCTCTAATAAATCAAAACCCCAATTTTCTTCAGCCTTATTCTAGCTTTCTTCTTTTCCCAGCTCACCTTCCATGTCAGTGCTTTTAAGTAATCAAATAGATCTCCCTCTGTTGTTATATATATATTATTTGAAATAAGAGAGACCATCCAGTAGCCATTTTTTTTGGAACGGCTAATGAATCATCTCTCTATTATTCCAAATCCCCATAGTTGTCCTGATATGTTTGTCTTCTCTTTGGTCTGTTCTTCTTGCTCCTCAAATTTCTTCTGATTTATATAGAAAGTCTTTTCCATTTTCAATGTTGTCAATCCCTTTTCTGGATTTTCCATTGACTGTATTTGTTGGTCAGTTGAATCCTCTATCATAGTATTTAATTGTTCCACTTCTTCTTTATTTTCTGCGTAGTTGATTCTTTGATTGTGGTCAACGTTTGGGTTCGTATATCTAGGCTGACATCTTGTTCTTTTCTGTAGCATCTTATTTCATCGCAAGCTGAAAGAATGATTTCATGTATTTTTATAATCCTTTTTCGAATTTTATTTCTTTTTTGTAAATAAAAACCAAAGTCTTTTGTAAAGATAAGAATCTTTTGGTCCCCAAATTTTAGCATATAAATCCAGTTAGATTAAAGTTATTCTTTCAGTGTTTTAACTCCCCTGGATAGTCAGTTGCCGCTATTCTTAGAGGGTGAGATAGAAGTTCACTTCCCTCTCACAGGGGGGAAGATGCTTTGGGCAGTTTTTACAGGAACAGAAAATACTTGGGATTAAAGAGAGATTCACCCAGTCTCATCTACGCTGCTTTAGAAGTGCCTGGTGGTAAATTTGACTTCAGCTGTCTGCAGCCTAATGACGAGCCATATTTCTATGGCCGGTCTTTGGTCCACCAGTTTGGAGGGCTGCCCGGATCGAGCAGAAGTGCTACCGTCATCCTGCAATCAAGCGGGGATCCTCTTCTTGCTTGTCGCCCATACAGGGCGACTCTTGACCCTTTCCAGGGTCTCCCAGCGGAGCAAAACCTAACGCAGAAGACAGAGCTCACCTTCCAGCGTCTGCGGCAGCCACGATGTCAAACCAGAAGTCATGAATTATAGTATTTTGATGTTAATGCAAATCAGCCTAGTTTTACAAGTAAATACTTGATATGTCAGAAATCTACAAAGGAAAATAGAAAGGAATTGCCATATTGGTCAGAAGGGTTTATTGAAAATAAATTGAGTCATCTGAATTAGCAGCAGTTTCAGAACAGGCTATTGACACATAGTCAGATCAGAACCAGGAAGTCCTGAAAAATCTAAGAAAGATAGTCTACTTGAAAGAATAACTTGAATGGTTAAAGTCCAGAGTCTGGTTTAGTGGTTAAGGCACCAGGCTAGAAAGCAAAAAAACCATGAGTTCAGGTCCCACTTTAGGCATGAAAGCCAGCTAGGTGATCTTGGGCCAGCCACTCTCTCTCACCTCACAGGGTTGTTGTTGTGGGAAAAATAGGAGGAGGAAGGAGCTCAGTGCCTTGGTTATGTATATATAAAAATAAAGGTTGAATATAAATGAAATAAATAACTGATCCCAATTCATGAAAAGAAGCACACAGATTGACTGCTGTCTTCCAGTGAAAAGATGACCAACTGACAACATGCCCAGGGAAGGATCCCTGAGGGGTTTTTCCCCTGGAATGGAACTTCAACTTATTTCTTCAACTCACCAACAGAAGGAACCAGCATTTCTTTAGTTTATATGACTCTCTTGGGTTAAGGAAAGTCCTAAAATCATCTCACAAGATCCTGCAATACAGCAACAGGTCTGCAAATACGGTAGCTAAATCCATCTCACATGTTTCTTGCTTACAGTCACTATTCACAAGACATAATGACTCATCTAGCACATGCAGATTTTGTGATGGCCAATCACTGTTTGTGCCAGAGAAGTTTTAATTGCTTACTTCCAGGCTCTTTGGAATCAGCCATTTTCACCTTTCAATGATGCAATTTATGTGGATTGACAAGTGAATTTTTAATCCTCAATGACACATTAATTACCCCTAGCTAATTTTTGCAGGGCAATGTCTTCTGGGCAATTCTTTACATTAGAGATGGAAATCATGTGACCTTTTAATGCTCTTTCAGGTGTGAATTGTACTGACTTAAGGAGAAAGGACATCCTGTAGTTCAGCGGCCCCCAACCTTTTGGGCATCAGGGACCAGTTCCAAGGAGAAAGGTTTTTCCATGGACCAGAGGGGATGTGGTTTTATATGCTGCCAGCATCCTGCAGATGGGGATTTGCTCGTTTGCATGGCCCAGTTGCTGGCATGCTGCGGATCGGTGCCGGTCCACGGACCAGGGGCTGGGGACCCCTACTGTAGTTGGTATTAGGACAGAGCCAGAACATAATGGTAGGGCATTGTCCCAGATGGTATCTCTGGGCTGAGAAGATGTGATTGAGTGATTGAGCTGGTTCTGAAAGTGCAGGCAATGATTAGACTATGCAAGGTGTTTGATGAGCATTTTGCCTAATCTTGGGTTTTGGATAAACTCATCCCCCAGAAATGGGTGTTATGTGTTCTGCTCATTTACAGCTTAGCTGATCTGAATTCATCAAAATAAAGTATGTTCAATAAACTGTGGTTAAGCAAACCATGATTTATGTTATGTGATTTTTTTACAATGTATGAATTAAATTAAATAACAACATAATAATAAACAATTATTCACCCTTAGCTGGCCCATTAAATATATTAATGTCTTTCAAATCACAATGGTTGCATTTACAATATATACAGCATATTAAACCCATAATAAACAATGGCCATGGATTATTTATTTATGTCCTATTTTTCTTATTTTATAAACAAGGTGGTGAACATATCTAATACTCCAGGTAGAGCAAGTAGATTAAGTATGCCAGGTTAGAGCTATGGAAATGTAAACGCATATTAATTATGGATTTGTCTCTCATAGTTTAAAAGTATAATGGAAAGAATATCAAACCTTCCCTACCATTCAATTTCCCTTGTTTCTCAGGCAGGTCCCAATCTCACAGTCATTTCAAGGGCAAAAGGTGAGAAATTACTCTAAAACAAAAGTTAATAAACTTGATCAATGGATTGAAATTGTCCAAAGGTGCCAACATATTCAGGTAAACATTTGTTTCAGGAAGCCAGATTTTCATCTATTAGTAAACAAAATTTCCTTTCTTCCATGAGATTGCCATTTCTATCTATAATGCTAATTGAGAAGGAAATTAGCAGTAAACTACAGCTCAGCAAGATAGCTGACCCTAGAGAAGGTTGGCCAATGGTGGTCTCTTATGATCTTCAACATCCGGGAATTTTGGGAGTTGAAGTCCACAGGTTGTAAAGGAGTCATAATTGCCCATTCCTGCCCTAGAGGTTACCTGGCCCTAGAGTGCCCCCTTTTGAAGAACTGGTCAACTTTCTAAAGATCCTAAAAGGCGGGCTCTTTTTGCCTACCTTCAGAGAACAAAGGCAAGGTTTTCCTATATAAGGGGTTTGTGGGAGAGAGCTCTGGGTGTCCACCTCTGATTGCTGACCTGATACTCTGTACTGTGCTCTTGGAAAAACTTCAACTTTTATGCCTCATCTAGATACCCCATTGGACCTTCAAAGGTAGATTTCTGAAGTCGGGGAGAGGAAATTGGAGCCAACAACAGTATGAATTTACACTTTTGGAAGTCAGTAATCCCCCCCCAGAGAAGGAAATATTTGGGGGGATATTAAAAAAGACAGAATATTATATTTTCCCAAGGGAATCGTGGAGAAAAAAATCTTAGGGGAGGCAGAAACCAGCTCCCAGTGTCCCCCCCCAGCAGGCCAGCTTTTAGAAATGCAGATTTGGGGCCTCCTATTCATAAGCAAAATGCCTTCAGCCCCAGCCCCAGAGAAGGTTTGAGCTGATGGGATTAGAAAAACAAAGACTCCAGGACAAGAACATGACTTTTAGGACATAATAGGATTAACTCACCACCATTAGAATATCAAAAGGGCGCACTCAAGCTCAGGTCAAAGTACATGGCACAGGAACCTCAGATACAAAGCCCAAAGAAGGTATAAAAACGCACCCAATCCCAGCTCCATTTAGGTAGCCACCCCAGAAACATGCTGTGTCACTGAAGTTTCTGGCAACTAAATAAACAACCTTCTTTCCTAAGCAGCCTCCATTTTTATTTTAAGTGTCTTAGCCTCCTCCATTTTGTTCACTCCCGGCTTGGACTGGACCTGAAGATTTTTTCTTTTCAACACTTCAAAGCAGAATTTCTCAACTTTGGCAAATTTAACATGGACACCATGCTGGCAGGGGAATTTTGGGAGTCAAAATTCTCACATCTTATATTGGACATGGTTGAGAAACATTGCTTTAAAGTAAAAATGATATACAATTCAAATCTGATGAACTTGATAAAAAAACAAGGTTCAAAATTAAAATGTTAGAACTTAAGAACAAAATACTATGATGAAGGTAATCTCTTTTAATGCAAAGTTTAGGAGATGTAATTAAACATAAAAGAATTGCAAACGTTCTGAAATCAATGTCACCAGCAATAGTAATGCTGCAAGAAATAGATGCAATTAAAGGTAAATCACAGATATTTAAATATTTGTGGCTTGGACAACAAGTTTCTTATGCATCTGGAGATAAATGTAAGAGTTACTAAATTTTAAATCCATATAAACTTTACACGATCCCAGTGTACCCTTTGCCAAAGCATATTCCCCCCCACCCGTATTGCACTCAACAGCCCACCTGCTCATCTTGGTCAGCTAATCTGAAGTGCCTAAACCGAATACATTTCTTTTCCCCCTCCCAGGAAGACCCTTGCATCTGCTATACCTATTGTGCTTAATCATGACTTACTTTTTGTTAGCATAAGCTCTTATCTTTATTTTTGTATTTCCTCTCTTGCTTCCTAAGAATTAGCTACATGTCTGATATCAAAGCAACAATCTCACATATGTCAAATTCTTACTTCTAAAGGCTCAAGTAACTCCATTTTGCAACTATTAAGCATACTGCTTAAGTTTCAGCTAGGCCATTAGGGTTAAATTTCTTCATAGGATACTGCTAATGTTTTGCTGCACCGGCCTATATGTCTCTAAAATAAATGAGTTTGTACTTTCACATCACCCACCTTGGAAGGATATCTGTTCTGTATTCATTAAATCAGCGGTTCTCAACCTTTTTCAGGGCGAGACCCCGACCTGCACCGTGCATGCGTGGCGCGACCACAACCTGCACCGTGCATGCGTGCCGTGACAGCCTGCATCGCGCATGCGCTGCGCGATGTCCCGAACCGCGCATGCACGGCGCCCGCGCGATGGCCCGCATTGCGCATGCACAGCGCGATGGCCCAAATTGTGCATGCGCGGCGTGCGCACGATGACCCGAATCGTGCATGCATGGCACGGCACGACGGCCCGAATCGCGCATGCGCGGAGCGCGCACGACAGCCCGAATCGTGCATGCGTGGCGCGATGGCCCGAATCGCACATGCGCAGCGCGACGGGCCCGCATCGCGCATGTGCGGTGCTGCCCCCTGCGCCGGTCGAGGGGAAAAGGGGAAAAAATGGCGGACTGCGGTGTTTGGCGACCTCCGTGAAATGGTCGTTCGACCCTAAATGGGGTCGCGACCCACAGGTTGAGAACCGCTGCATTAAATGATTTCTAATCTATTATATTATCCCTTACAGCAGAGGTCCCCAACCTTTTGGGCACCAGGGACCGGTTCCGTGGAGAGAACTTTTTCCATGGATCAGAGGGTGTGTGGTTTAGTGTGCTGCCTGCATCCCATGGATGGAGCTTTGCTTGTTTGTGTGGACTGGTTGCTGACATGCCGTGGCCCCATACTGGTCCACGCACCGGGGGTTGGGGACCCTGCCTTACAGGGCCCAATACTCAAGTCTGTCAAGATCCTTCTGACTCTTGAATCTGTCTTCCAAAATGTTAGCAATTCCCCCCAACTTTGTGCCATCTGCAAATTCGATAAGCGCCCCTTCTATCCCCTCATCTAAGTAATTTATGAAGATACTGAAGAGCACTGGGCCCAAGACAGAACCTTGAGGTACCCAGCTGCATGCTTCTCTCCATGTAGTTCCATTAAGTATCACATGCTGAGTGCAGTTGGTCAGCCAACTGAAAATCCATCTGGTGGTGGTACTGTCTACACGCGTTACTCTATCTTACCAAGAAATAGGCCACAGTTTACTTTATCAAATGCCTTACTGAAGTGTAAATATATTATATTCACAGAATTTCCTTGATATACTAATTTAGTCACTTTATCAAAGAAGATAACAAAATTTGTTTGGCATGACCTGCTTTTAACAACACCATGTAGGCTTCTAGTTCATTGCTAGGTGCTCACAGATCTGCTGCTTGATTATCTTTTCCAGGGCTTTCCCAGGCTAATTGATCTGTGGTTTCTTGGATCCGTTTTTCTCATTTTTAATGGTTGAAACAACATCAGCTTTTTTCCAGTCCTCTGACAGTTCCCCATGCTCCAGGACCTCTGAAAGGTCCCTTCCAACTGTGATGTTCTGATATTTTTTACTCTAGCCAGTGTTTCTCAACCTTGAAAATTTTAAGGCATGTTGACTTCAACTCTCAGAATTCCACAGCAAGCACTGCTGGCTGTGGAATTCTGGGAGTTGAAGTCCACATGCCTTCAAGGTTGAGAAACACTGCTAGTCTGTCTACTAGCTGAGGATGTTTTTGGCCTTCTATTATTGGATTATGCTTACAACAAAGAACGGAAGATCTGTATCTTAATATAATAATGTCGGTTCCTGTCAGTAACTAGCTCCCAAATAGACAAATGTGCATATCATGTAGTAAAGGAAACCACGTTTCTTCCTTTTTGCTATAGAAAAGAGATTCTGCTAACCATAGATAAGGAAGTTTGGTGTAATTTTGATATAAGAGAACATTTAAACAGGATACAAAAGAACAATGTCATGCTAGGAGGAACAGGATATGCAGACCAGATGTTCATGCTGGTAGAACAAAAAGTATTGAGATAAGTGATGCATTCTGATTGGCTGAATTATTAAAAGGCATATAAAAGGATGGAGAAAACCATTCTCTGGAGCAGCCTCCAACTCAAAGCAACTTTGGGTGAATAAATACATTTTGACTCTCCACTGATTGTCTGGTGATTTCTATTAAATTCACAGCTTTGGAACGAACAGACACTAGACTAGAAGACCTCCAACGTCCCTTCCAACTCTTTTATTATTATTATTATTATTATTATTATTATTATTATTATTATTATTATTATTATTATTATAGAGAAAAGAAAGGAATCTCATCCTTCTGAAGCCTATAGGATCTTTTTTAACACTGATTTCTTTTGATCAGAAACTTAGGTGTTTTATAATTATTCAGTCAGCAGTATCTGGGTATTGAATAAATGATATCATCCATTCTAAACCGTGCAAATTGTGGAACTCTCTTTGATCATACTGAAATTCTTATCCATATACAAATAATCAAGATATTTATACTTCTATAATGGTTTCATCTTAATTATCTTTTATGCTTCTTGTTCAATTGTTAGTTTTGCTATGACTTTATGTGCTGCACATTAAAATAAAATGTATTACTTTTATTGGATTTATTTAGCTTTTATGGTGCTGATTTTCATTTGTTTTCAATTGTATTTTATAAAATTGATGAGAGAACTTTGTTTAAATAATAAATAATGCCATAAAGTTATATTTAAATTTTATGATCATTATTAATTTCAATTCTGCCTTTACAAAACAAAATGCTGCTCATCATACTTTGTGTTGCCATGTAGCTTGAGGTCTTGCTAGAAAAACAATTAATAGATTAGTTATTTAAAATAGTGTCTGTTGTTTTAAAATTAATATTCAATCTGCTTGCTGACATTGGATTTTATCTGAATCCAGTAGCTGTATGTGCTTTAAATTTTGGTGGTTGAATTCCAAGATTCTAGGTGAATCACATTAATGAAGCCAATGAGTTTGTTTTTAAGACTCATTTCTCCTTTGTGGATTTTGAAAGCAGTAAAATGTTGCAAATTCCCAAAAGCAGAAGCAATATACAAGATTAACTTGCTTTGTTAACAACAAAGAACAAAGCTGAATGCAAGAGACCAATAAAGACAGAATGATGAACTTGTGGTCCTTTGGATTGTTTTTATTGTTCGTTCTTACATCCAATTGATATGGCCAGCCATGGCTGACCTGCCCAAATTTAGAGGAATTTGGTTGGTGAAACCATTGTTAATAGTTAGGTTTTTTAAAACCTGTTCTTAATAGCTCCCACAGTTTATAAATACATTATCTACTTTCTTTTAAAATAGTCAATATGACTTTAAGGAGTAAAGGTTGTGAATGCTTCATCACTGGAAGCTTTCAAGAAGAGACTGGACAGCCACTTGTCAGAAATGGTATAAGGTCTCCTGCTTGAGCAGGAGGTTGGACTAGATGACCTACAAGGTCCCTTCCAACTCTGTTATTCTGCATTCTGTAAAATAGCCAACATGATTCTAAGGCAGTGGTTCTCAACCTTTTTCAGGTTGAGACCCCACTTGCGCCACCCATGCGCGGCACGACCCCGATGTGTGCGCGCGTGCGACGGGCCGGTCCATGCATGCACGTGCGATGGCCCGATCCGCGCATGCGCGGTGCGCGCGTGATGGCCCGAACTGCGCATGCACGGCGCACGTGCGACGGGAGGAAAAAACACAAAATGGCGGACTGCGGTGTCCGGCGACCCCCGCAAAACGGTCGTTCGACCCCAAATGGGGTCGCGACCCATAGGTTGAGAACCGCTGTTCTAAGGAGCAAAGGTAGTCCAACTTACAACCATTCCAAATTACAATGGCACTGAAAAAAGTGGCATACGACTAATCCTTGCACTTATAACTATCAGCATCCCCATGGTCACATGATCAAAATTTGAGTGCTTGGCAACTGGCATGTATTTACGACAGTTGCAAAGTTCCAGGGTCACATGATCGCCATTTGCGACCTTCCCATTGGCTTCCAACAAGCAAAGCCAGTGGAGGAAGCTGCATTCACTTAATGACCTCATGATTCGTTTAACCACAGCGATTCACTTAACAATTGTGGCAAAAAAGGCTATAAAATCAGGTGCAACTCATTTAACAACTGCCTTGCATAACAACAGAAATTCATAAATTGAGGACTACCTGTTCGCTTGTATATTTACTTATTTATTTAATGGGCTCTTATTTTAATCTTGCAGGCCTTTGGACACTCATTCTCAGTCCGCCGTAAAGTAGCGGAAGATGGTGAGACCAGGGAAGAGACACTCCTTCAGGAGTCAGCATCAAAGGAAGCTTATTACCTTGGGAAGATTTTGGAAATGCAGAACGAGCTGAAACAAAGTAGAACTGTGGTTACCAACGTTCAAGCAGAGAATGAACGGTTGACAGCAATTATGCAGGACTTGAAAGAGGTAAATCAGGTTAAGAACATGTGAAACAGATTTTAATTTAATGTAGTTTGAAAACACATGATTTAAAGATAGGATGCATAAGTTCCCTGAACTGGATTTACTCACATACTCTTGTTTCTCAAGAAATGCCTGCAAGTAGTCCTCAACTTGGTGACCATTCAAAGTTACAACATATTATTAACTATATGTTTGAATATGGTGGAGGATAATTGCTCGAAAAAGAAGTACTATCATAATGTTGAAAGAAAAGTCTTCATTCTGGTTCATCCAAGCTGGGGATAAATATGCTTTGGGAAGAAGGTTACAGTTTATTGAAGAGCTAAACTGAAAGATGGTTCTAGCAGGAAGGAGGAGAAAAATCAAGGGCTGAGCACATGTGGAGTATATCCTCTGAAAGCCTTTTGTTTGGAATAATTTCCTGTTCCTGTGGCATGAACTTTGAACTGAGTCTGAGTGTGCTTTTCTAGGCCTTGGTATCTGTGGTTTAATCCTATTATGTCCCAAAAGTCATATCCTGCTTCCCTGGGGCTGGACTAATGACCTTTAGAGTTTGGGTGAGGTATGCAGATTTTAGGACTTTGTCTTCTTGAGTTTCTGGCTCCAACTTTCTGATGGTTACATCTGCATTTGTATAGGGCTGGCTCCTGCTTGGGACCGAGAGATTTGGGGGCAGGGTTGGTTTCTGCTTTTAAAAATCCTTTTGAGGAAATATATTTTTCTGCCCTTTTAATATTTCCTTCTCTGGGGCTCTGACTTCCCTCAATAACTAGAAAGATAAGATTTGTAACTAGAATATTAGATTTTGGTATAAGAAGGGAAACAGGAAAACGCTAAGAAGTTTGAATAAGGGAAGCTTTTAGTTACCCAAATATAACTTACTTTGAAATTATAAACAGTAGAGACATTTTGAACACTGATGACAAATTAAAATTAAAAAACAAAACAAAAAACAGGATACTGATTGAATATACGGATATTAAGTACAAATGCAATTAAGATATGTTTTGGTTAGAAAAGTTATCTAAAATTATAGTCAAGTAATCTGTATGTTGCTTGCATTTTTCCCTATACATAAATGTTTCCATATATTTATCATGTTTCAAATAATCTTTTAAATCTACAGACAATAAATTGGAGAAGGAAAAGAGATGGACAAGAAACTATTAAGTACCTGCTTTAAATGAATTCATTTTTCAGTGTATGTAAATGAATGGGTCACATAAGCCAGGTTTCATTAATTATTTTAACATGTTAAGGCTGAAGTAGAACTTAACCCAGTTTGGAGAAAATGAGAACTTCTGGTAAATTGGAAGTAAATTCTTCAATCTTTGCTTAGAAGTTTCTTGCTGTTTCTACTTTAAATCAAGTTTAAAGCGGGCCATTGAGAATGCTTCTAATTGATAAGATCATGAGAATTCAGCTGGATCAGACTTCTGGCCTGGCCCACAAAAGACATTTCAGGTTACATACTGAGCAACTATACTTTTGAGGAATGTTACAAATACAAAGAGGAAAGTGATAGCTCTCTTGCTTAATGGTGGCTGGTATTGACAGCATAATTACTAGGAATTGGGACACCACATCCTGTCATTAAACTGTCTACTCTAGCCTCTTGGATTTATCTAGTTCTCTTTTAAAACCGTTTAAATTTATGACCATCAGCACATCTGCTGGCAGCAAATTCCACAGCTAACTATGTGTAGTATTTCTTTTATTTGTCCTGAATCTCAGATTTAATCTTGCCTGTTCTTTGGCTATTTTTATGTCACTTTATTGAAGAGAAAATAATAATCTATAAAGACATACAATGGAGATCATGCTATGCATTATAATGAATGCCTTTACTTATCTACTTGTTTTCCTGGAGGTTAAGTTCTGTACCTTAATTCCCTTTTTGACTGAAATCCCAAACCTCATTATTAGAGCAAACAAGTTCTTGGCTCTTGTTTTCTGATTTAATGGGTTCTTCTGTGACTTGCCCTACTATTCTTAGGAGAAAAGCAGAATATGGAAAGGAGTTGGCAGTTTCTGTTTAATGGCATTATTGTGTGCTAGGCAAGCTGTTTATTTTTAGTAATTCTCAACAGCCAGGTCTGTCAGCATTCAGGAAGGGGATACAAAGGTTATTTGGAGGTTATTTGGACTCTTTCATTGTGATGGTCAAATCTGCCAAAGCTTTAGGATTGAATGTGTTTTATTCTTTTAGTTGACCAGTGTTTTAAATGCTTCAGATATATAGGAGCAACTGCTTATCCATAATTACAGCTTGCCTGTGTGCTTCTTTAAAAGTAACAATGCTGAATGGATATCAGTGAATGATTGTTTTGTTAATCTTGTCTTATAAAATTCATATTCTTCCTTGAGGCCAACATATTATATATATTCTTTTCAATAATATGTTCATTGTTCATTTGAGTTTTTAAAAAAATTATTACTGTTCGTCGCACAATTAACTAGAAGTTCAGACCGGATTTGGCATTTTTGTCCACCTTTTGAGTCCTTCCTAAGGACCTGGGATAGGCATTATTATTTTTATTATACACCAAAGGGTGAAATCAATATTTGGCAGCTGGTGCTGGCCTTCTTTTTCATCAAGTTCTTCCCAAAACCTAGAATATTGTAATGTATCGGTGAATGCCCGGATGTCATTAACTGCAGTTTAAGCTAAATGTCTTATTACTTTGCTCTATCCTAGTAACGGGCCGCTTGCAAAGTTTCTAAGCAAAATAGCAAGGCCACAATCCTTCAGTTCTAGGTTTGCAAGATCGTATCTCATTATCTTAACCAACACTTCGAGCTTGTGGTCTCCATTGGTGAGCAGCTGTGTTTATCTAATCTTAACAGCTAATCCTAACAACATTTATCAAGGCATGAATAGAATGAATAATATAGAATAGTTTTAACTGCAGCGGCTTCGTGACTTATTTGAAAAAACCCTTAATAATTTATGTATAGGTTAATAGATTCATACGCCAGGCCCAGGCCCTCACAAGCAGTGTGGCCTTTTGTATGAAAATTTTGTCAATATGCAGATTTTCCAAATGTCATCCAAGACTTTTTGGTATGGCTTCCGGTGTGCTGATAACCACTGGCATCATCATTGCCGATTTATGCCATAAATTTTAGATTTTCAGATCTTAATACTTCATGATCTTCTCCAATTCTTTGTCTTCTATTCCTTCCAGAATTGTTTGGATAGTGAGATGGGAAGCATTAAAAATTTTGTTCTATTCCCTGATGGGGGCGGCACGATGGCTCAGAGGTTCAGATGCTGGGCTTTTCGCCTGGAAAGATGGCAGCCCAGGTTTGAGAACCGAGTGTCATGTGATGGGGTGAGCTCACAATCAACATTGAACATAAAAACATATTATGCAGCAATCATCATGGCACCTGATATACAATACTAAGTATTAGTCATTGAAAACGTCTGAATTAGTAAGCCTTTTTCCACTCCTCGCGTCTAGCCTCAACTATACTCCTGTTACACTTTGTTTGATTGGTGTTTCTCTTATCTGGTTCCATATTAATGTGATCAACATTAAACCAAAGATCCTATTGCTAAACAATCATCCTAGAGGTAACATTTTGATGGGAAGGTAACAGCACTCCATGATATCATGCTGGTCACCTGACCACGGAAATGTATTTGGACAGTACTGGCTTTGAAACAGAGATGAACACCACCCCTATAGTCGGCAATGACTAGCAAAGCAAAATCCATAGGGACTCCTTGTTTGTTTTTTACTATCTCCTGATATTGCCACATTAATTGTCCACACTTTCTTCTTTTCAACCGGTTAAATCTTTTGAATTATGCACCAAGACTTCCCACCAATTTATCATTACTAGCAAATGATATTTTTCATAGTTGTTTAGTGAATCATTTTGATGACAGTGTTATGTCATTGTTTGTAGTTTGCGTAATCTTCTTGCCATAAGCTAAGTATATGATTGGCTATTTCTTCTGCTTCTTGGCACAATCTATCCTTTGTATCATTTCATGATATATTTTTTTTTAATTTGGGCCTTGATTGTGTTACTTGGATAGCTTTGCTCTTGAGCAACCAAAATCAAGCCTTCACTTACTTTTTTAAATGTTCCATTTGTAAGACATTGCCAGATTTTAACTTTATTTACCTTTACTTCAGGCTTATTATTATGGTTAGCCATGTAGTCACCCAGGTGTTCAGACTGGATTTGGAATTTTTGTCTGCCTAATCAAGTCTTTTCCAAGACTTTGATGGTTTACAGATATCATTGCGGGATGTAAGCTGTTCCAAGTAAAGCTGCCTTTTGTAATTGATTGATGGTGATTTTGTCAATGCCAATAGTGTTTACATAGGGCTCCAATTGTTTTGCGACACATGCGCATCCTCATTTGCCCGAGTAGCGGGCAAGAGTGCAGGCACCCAATTTAAGTTAGTGGCTGGCATGCATGCATGCCATTCACGCAAATGGAGCTGCACTGCTTGCACGGAACCATCCCCTCTCCCTCCCCCACCCGCCGGTCCGCAGACTCAGAAATGTTGGGGACCTCTGCTACAGGTGGAGTACAGAATAATAAAAATGCAATATAAAATATCAATGCAATAGTACACACTGTAACACAATTATAATGATACAAACATTATTTTAGCTGCTTAATTGTATAAAAGTCCTTTTTAGAAAATCTAAGTTTAACATGTGCTCCAAAAAGCTTTAAGAGTGAGGGCAAAGGTCTTTATGGAACCTATCAAGGCACTAGAGATTTTCTTAATGACATATTTGGATCATAGCCAGTTTTAATAACATGGTTTCAAGGAGAAAATGCATTCTTTAAATAGAAGATAAGTGACAGGTTGTTACTCCAAGAAGGCACATTACAAAATGTACAGAAGTATTTTGTTCAAAAATAAATGCAACTTCGGGAATGTCAGAAACAACCATATGGTAAAACTTTTATGAAAGAATTCTTATGAAGTTTGCAATCGTACAAAATGATGTATAAAGATAGAGCTTATGCTAGCAAAAAGTAGGTCATGGTTAAAAACAATAGGTATAGCAGGTGCAAGGGTCTTCCTGGGAGGGGGAAAGGAAATGTATTCTGTTTAGGCACTTCGGATTAGCTGATCGAGATGAACAGGTGGGCTGTTGAGTGAATTAGGGGTGGGGGAAATCAGCTTCATGAAAGGGTAAAATGTATGCTGTTGAAAATTGTGTGTGTGGCTTATTCTCCTGCGCGAGTTAAGTCCACCAGCCTTTAAAAACGTTATATTCCAATAAAACTTTGTTCCTGGAATCCCAAGTGAGTTTGTTTGTCTTTGGAATCCTGAGCCATGTTCCAGTCACTATTGACTTTCCGTATATGATCAAACAGCTTCATTGTGTTTCTTTCATGCTGACCATTTATTTATTTATTTGTAAAATTTATTGGTCTCTCATCTTACCACAGGGTAACTCTGGGTGGTTTACAAACTTAAAAAGATAAAAACTATACAAAAGTCAAACTATACAAAGCTAAAAGACATAAATAAAATACTATGATGAACCAACTATTGTGGCTCAATTAAAAGATGGGGAGGGCAGGAGCAGGATGGGAGCGCATGAGGTCTGTTGTTAATTGATCAAATACTTCCATTGTGATGCTCCCCCCCACTGGAACCCCAAGTCAACTGGCAGAGCCAGGTCTTCAGGCTCTTGTGGAAGATCAGGAGGGGGGAGCCGACCTCACTCCAGGGGGCAAGATGTTCCAAAAGGCAGGAGCCATAGCAGAGAAGGCCCTCCTTCTGGACCCTGCCAGCCAGGACCCTCAGGCCAATGGGGCCTACAGCATGCCTCCTCTGCTGGCATGGGTTGGGCAGGCCAACCCCATTGGGATGAGAAGTATTTGATTTATTCGGCGCTCATACATTCCTGATCCTCTTACTTCTTATTCCACAGCATACAGTTCTTTACCACCCTATTGTCCCTGCATTTAACTTGCAAGCCTAGCCAATCATATTAATGACTAGAACAGGGATAAGCAACCTTGGCTCTTTTATGACTCATGGACTTCAACTCCCAGAATTCCATGCTGGCTCAGGAATTCTGGGAGTTGAAGATCATGCGTCATAAAAGAGCCAAGGTTGCCTACCTCTGGACTAGAACAATCCCAGTCTAGCTTGGGTGCTTGCCTTGATGACTAGGCTGAGTCCAAATAGCATAGGGACCCGCTTCTCTTTTCTTCAGTTGTCTCTTGAAAATATATAATTTTGTGTTAAATGCTTTTACTGAATTATACATTTTAAAGATTGGCTGATCTTTTCCTTGAAGTTGGCAGAGTCAGTTAGGTGATACTTAAAAAGAAAATTCTTCCGTTTTTCATCTTTGAGCTCTTTGAATTTTCTTGGTTCATTTACAAGAAACTTTGCTACTTTATTTTGTCTTTTAGCATAACAAATGTTGAAACATGTGACTGTGACTCAAAACGGTTTTTCTTTCCATTATATTCAATTTCTCTTGAAGAAATGTTTAGAATATCTTGCTGGGTTTTAGTCTGCTGCTGTGCAGATAGTTAACTGTGGAGGGGTGGGGAAAAAATTAAACCTTCCCTTTCCTTCAGTTTCCCTTGTTTCCCAGGCAAGGGTGCTTCATAGTCATTTTCAGGACAAAATGTGTATACAAAAACAACAAAAGCTAACAAAGAGATTGAAGAGATTGAAATTGGCCAAAGGCAAATAGCTCATTCAGGTAAACATCCTTTTCAGGATGTCAGAGATTCTGCCTATTAAAAAAACAAAATCTCCTTTCTTTCATGAAATTGCCATTGTTCTTTATAATGCTAATTGAGAGGGAAATGAGCAGAAAAGTAAAACTCAGCAGGGTACCTGTCCTTAGAGGTTATCTGACCTAGACTGCCCCCTTTTGGAGAACTTGTCAATTACATTTTTTAAGTATCTCTAACGGGTGAGCTCTTTCTATGCAACTTCAGAGAACAAAAGCAAGGTTTTTTTTGTATGAAAAACTTGTGTGGCAAGGACTTAGGGTGGCCACATCCAATTGCTGATCTGATACTCTCCCTGTATTTTGCTATCGAACATAAATTTCATCTCTGCTTCAAGTAATGCCAATGCTTTGCATTATTTTTGTTGTTCCAGCTTGGAACAAACCAGATTTCTTTTTAACTGAGGCTATGGAGATTCTCAGTCATCCTGGTCATACTTATCTCAAATATACTTTTTCATGAGACAACTGAACTTTCCAAGAAGCTTCCTGGATGAGAAGTGAAATGTCTTGTATATCTTGACTTTCAAAAGGCTTTTGACAAAGTTCCTCACCAAAGGCTCCTAAAAAAGCTCTCCAGCCACAGAATTAGAGGACAGGTCTTGTCCTGGATTGGTAACTGGCTAAATTGTAGGAAGCAAAGGGTGGCAATAAATGGACAATTCTCCGGATGGAAAGAAGTGAGAAGTGGTGTACCCCAAGGTTCAGTTTTGGGACCTTTACTTTTTAATTTATTCATCGATGATCTGGATGTAGAAGTTAATAGTGAGGTAGCCAAGTTTGCTGATGACACTAAATTGTTCCGGGTTGTGAAAAGTGAAACTGATTGTCGGGAGCTCCAGAAGGATCTCTCAAAATTGTGTGAGTGGGCAACAAAGTGTCAAATGGATTTTAACCTAAACAAGTGCAAAGTTATGCACATCGGGGCAAAGAACCCCAATTATACTTACCAACTGATGGGGACCAAACTTTCTGAGACAACCCAAGAAAGGGATCTTGGGGTTTTGGTGGACAGCTCGATGAAGATGTCAACCCAATGCGCAGCAGCAGTAAAAAAAGCAAATTCCATGCTTGGCATGATTAGGAAGGGAATCGAAAATAAGTCAGCAAGTGTTGTATTGCCTCTATACAAATCGATGGTGAGACCACACTTGGAGTACTGTGTACAGTTCTGGTCACCGCACCTCAAGAAGGATATAATGGAACTGGAAAAGGTGCAAAAAAGGGCAACAAGAATGATCAAGGAAATGGAGCGCCTCCCTTATGAAACCAGATTGCAACGCCTTGGTCTCTTCAGCCTTGAAAGACGGCGTTTAAGGGGTGACTTGATCGAAGTGTATAAAATCATGCATGGGATAGAAAAGGTGGATAGAGAAAAATTCTTTTCTCTATCACACAATACCAGGACAAGGGGGCACTCCCTAAAGCTCATAGCTAAGAAAGTGAGGACAAATAAAGGGAAATATTTCTTCACCCAGAGGGTCGTTGATTTATGGAATTCACTTCCTGAAGGGGTCGTGACAGCTGTCAGCCTTGACAGCTTCAAGGCAGGGCTAGATAGATTCATCGATGCAAAGTGTATCGGTGGTTATTAAAACGGATGTCCATGTGCCGCCTCTATGTTGGTTGAGGCAGGCAGGATTCCCTTGGGTACCATTTGTTGGGGGTCAAGGGAAAGGGAGGGTTTTGCCTTCTCTTTCTGCTCAAGATCCCCATGTACAATTGGTGGGCCACTGTGTGACACAGAATGCTGGACTCGATGGGCTTTGGCCTGATTCAGCATGGCTCTTCTTATGTTCTTATGTCTTCAAATAAAAACAAGAAAGTTCAATTGCTTCGTGAAAAAGCATATTTAGGATTTTAACAGAGGCAGCCACCAGTGGTCAAGAAGAGCAACCATTCCAGTCTTTTTGCGCTTTCTTTCTTTCTTTCTTTCTTTCTTTCTTTCTTTCTTTCTTTCTTTCTTTCTTTCTTTCTTTCTTTCTTTCATTTTCTTCATTCATTCATTCATTCATTCTCTATCAATAAAGAACTTCCATCAGATTCTTCAGATCAAGTTTCAGCATTTCTTTAAGACATTTTATAAGTTTGGAGACTTAAGCAAAGGGACCAATCTTACTGATTCATTCATTAATTTTATTAAGGTCCCGCTTTTATTTTATTACTTTTATAAATAATTCAAGGCAGTGAACATGCATAATAATATCCTTCCTCCTCCTATTTTCTCCACAACAACAACCGTGTGAGGTGGCATGGGCTGACAGGAAGTGACTGGCCCAAGATTGCCCAGCTGGCTTTCATGCCTAAGGGAGGACTAGAATTCACAGTCTCCAGGTTTCTAGCCTGAAGATTGGTCCCTTGACCATTAGACCAAACTGACTTATAGTAGCTTACAGTAGTCATCTTGACAATATCTTCCTACAGTTTATTTCCAAAAAGAGGGGCAATTTATATTTTCTACCGGTAAGTTTTCAAAAAAGAAAAATGCAGCAGCGACATGTTATGCAGGTTTGGATAAGACATACGAGGAAAGGAGAATGGAGGGAAAAGTCAACTGTTTCATGATCAGATGAAAGGATGTCTTGTTGAATTGCTGAGTTCATGAACATTTGCCATCTCTGCCAAGTGCAATTTCCTGCGTCAGTATGCATAAAAGGTTGTGCCTTTGTGTTCCTCTTTGGAAAGTATCCAGATGGAGAGTCTATGTATTCTTGGCTCCTGGGAACAAATACTGGCCAATAAGTCAGTCAAACAGAGTTGAATTGAAGCATTTTTCTTCCATACCTAGAGGGCATGGTGTGGTCTGCCAATCAGGATGACGTTCCAACTGAAGATGAGCTCAGTTGATCTTCACTTCGCTTCCTTTTCCTTGTTCCCAGGATATCCAACAGGCAAAGTTCCCTGATAGGGAGGAAAAACTACAATGTAGTTTTACTTCAGACAATGTAAGCCAATTAATAATGATGGTCATTCAATTTATAGAACATATTTTGCTTAATTGAAGTAATGTTGTTTATAATAACCCTGAGAGATAGGTCAATATTATTTATTGGAACATACAGACATAACTTAATAGCCTGCCAAAGGCTGTAACTCTATCACTTTATACAGTCAAGAAAGTCAAGTGGAAATGATGTGTGCTACAATATCTTTGAGAGTTGGATGTACAGGTAGTCCTCAACTTGTGACCACAATTGAGCCCCAGATTCCTGTTGCTAAGTGAGACATTTGTTAAGTGAATGTTGCCCCATTTTATGACCTTTCTTGTCACAGTTGTTAATGGCTGCAGTTGTTAAGTTAGTACGGTGGTTGTAAAGTGAATCTGGCTTTCCCATTGACTTTGCTTGTCAGAAATTTGCAAAAGGTGATTACAGGACCCGGGAACACTGTAACCTTCATAAATATCAGCCAGTTGCTAGAGTCCAAATTTTGAACATGTGACCATGGGATGCTGCAATCGTTGTAAATTGAAAAATGGTCATAAGTCACTTTTTTCAGTGCTGTTGTAATTTTGAATGGTCACTAAATGAATAGTTGTAAGTCAAGGACTATCTGCATTGGTTAAGCAGGAGACCATGAAACCTTGGGTATAAAACCAGATGGAGACTTTGGGCCACTCACTCTCAGCCCTAGGAAGGACGAACCACTTCCAAGAATCTTGCCAAGAAAAATTTAGGGACTTGTTTTCCTCAAAGGTACACCCACAGTCTGTTACCAAATTGTCACAGAAAATAAAAAATTATTCATGTCATGACTACTTGTTTGTGTTCAAGGGAAAAATAAAACTTGAGGCTATTGCCTCCCCCTTCTGCATGTATTGATTTAATCCAGTGATATAATAAATAGTAGAAATGGAAATGGTATTTTGATTCTATATTCGAAACAGAGTTTGACTGTGTCTTTTTTGTTTGTTTATTATTTTGGAAATGAAAAACTAGTAAGTTGAATTATTTTCTCTTTTTCAGAACAATGAAATGGCGGAGCTGCAGAGAATTAGGATGAAAGATGAAATCAGAGAGTATAAATTTAGGGAGGCACGGCTTCTTCAGGATTACACTGAACTTGAAGAAGAAAACATTACTTTGCAAAAGCTGGTTTCCACACTGAAGCAGAATCAGGTGAGCAGAGATGGCGTTTTTAATAAAAGATTTAAAAAGTAGTAATGTCAAATTCTCAGATGCAGTAATAACTTATTACAAAATGCAGCCTATAAATAAGAGAGATGCTGTTTCAAGAAAATTTCTAGCATTTCAGTAACCAGTGCTTTTTTTCTTTAAAAAAAAAAAAAAAAGTGCCAGAACTCACACATGTCATACAACCTGCCTTGCCTGCCCTACAAGGTTCCATCCAAAAAAGGTGCCGGAACTCCGTTCTGGGCGTTCTATGAGGGAAAAAAGCCCTGTCAGTAACTATTGTAAGACAAAAATACCCACATGCCACCCGGGTCAATCCCTTGCAATCCATCTCACAGGCAAGAGCTTTCCCTAAACCAGGGGTAGGCAACCTCGGCTCTTTTATGACTCATGGACTTCAACTCCCAGAATTCCTGAGTCAGCATGGCTCAGCTTGGAAACTCTTACTTTTCCCTCAGCATAGCTGACTCAGGAATTCTGGGAGTTGAAGTCCACGAGTCATAAAAGAGCCGAGGTTGCCTACCCCTGCCCTAAACCTTCTAACAAGCCCACATACAAAGTTTTTTTTTAAAAAAAAACCCACTTAAAGCCTTTTCATCCTATATAGGCTAAAACTGACAAATTGAGACTTCCCAGCAAGCCAACCGCGAATCAAGAATCAGGAAGGAAAATTTTCTCAAAATAAGGAAATTTCTTAATCACTATACTGCCTCCCCATGCCAGACCCCTCACTCAAATTCCAGAGCCCAGATTAAGGTAATCTGCAGGGCAAGAGAAAACATTTCCTCACCATCAGACTTCACACATCCTCAGGGCAAACACCTCAATTGACATATCTGAATAAAACTACCCTTTTCTTCAAGCAGCTGCCCAGCATATTTATTTGGGACCCAGTTGGAACTGAACCCAAAACTTTCGTCTGACACTATGTTGAGCCTTAACTTAATAAGGCTTAAACAGGTTTGTAGTACAGTATTTACTAGTAATTTGATTGAGACAATATGTTGAATCATACTAAGAATAATTCTAAAGGCATCTTACTACAACACCAATGTAATTCGATATTACATGGGATTAGCATGGTCATCAAATATATATATAAGAATCCCCGGATATATATGTCCATAGAGATGACTTTTTAACTCAGATAAATAGAAAAACAATATTTAAAGTATCTTTAAAGTCACTTCAAAATAGAAAAGAAGGAAAGGAATTTTGTTGTAATTTATGGATCAGTTAAAGGGATCACTATTATTGAGAAAGGCCAATTTTGAGTCAGAGACTAGGGCATCAGAAGGAATTACAGCATTTGATAATTCCTTTTTGCAAATAACAATAATGCAAATTACAGGAGAATTCTGGCCTATTGCATATGAAGTCGGTTGCATTGAGGTATAGTAAAATTAGGTTTTTCAGTGTATACCGAACACTCTGAAGAATTAGTTAATATATATTATAATAATAACTACTATCACTTTTTATCAGTGCAATGAAATCTTGATTTTAGTAACAATTTGAGATGAGAGGATGTTCATTGTTCCCAAATGCCCATTAAATACAGAAGTATATTTATGCAATTGTCTTTATGCAAATAATGTAAATTCATAATTGACATTAGTTTTTTGTTTTATGCATTTAAATGACATAATTAATCCATTTGCATAATTATGCCATTTTGGAAATAATAATAATAATAATAAAGTTGGAAGGGACCTTGGAGGTCATCTAGTCCAACCCCCTGCTCAGGCAGGAAACCCTATACCATTTTGGACAAATGGATGTCCAGTTGTAAATGTCCATCATTTACAAATGATGTAAATCAAAGTGAATAAGGTAAATGTAATTTCTTTTGGTAATTTTAAATCCCTTGCCCAGACTTCATGAATATGTTCACCCTTTCAGAATGGAAATTTTGCCGTTCTGTTCCCAATTTACAAAATGGAGATTCTTTTAAGGAAAATAAATGGCTTTGTGTCTTCTTGGCTTCAGCACAGCTCAGGCTTTTGGTTACGAAATTTGTAAGGATTTGACTATCAATCTAGTTTTTGTTACAGTAACTTTTAAAGAACTTTTATGCAATGTCAGAGCAGGCACAGTGGCTGCCCTATTTAAGAAGCCAAGAGCATGCTAAACTGATTTGAAATATTTAGTTATAACATATATAACAAACACACCTACCATTCATACATATGAACACAAGTTATCTAAAGGATGGAACTACTAAAAGGGAAGTAAGAAGAAGAAGAAAATAAACCCTTTATTTTCCACATAGTAGACCAAAGGGCTTTGAGAAAGGGCTCTCTCTATCCAGATGAAATGAAGGTGAATCTTAACTTCCCTATATTATAGCAATAGCACTTAGACTTATATACTACTCCATGATGCTTTTAACCCTCTCAAAGCTGCTTACAGAGGCAGCCTATTGCCCCCAACAATTTGGGTCTTCATTTTACTGACCTCAGAAGGATGAAAGGCTAAGTTAACCTTGAGCTGGTGAGAATCGAACTGCTGGCAGTTGGGAGAATTAGCCTGTATTCTAACCATTGTGCTGCAGCTCCTTATGCATTCATCTTTTATATTTTTTAAACATATATATATGTTTTACATCTTTCATTCATCTTTTATATTTTTCTCAGTTACAGTTATCCCTGGTAATTCTTACTGCTTATATTCTCACACTTTGTTCTAGCCTTGTTTGTTTCTTTCTCTTTGATATATTTAGTTTCTTTTTCAAGGAAATAACACAATAACTGCTTTGTTTATTTGTACTAGCCATGCAATTCATGTTAGACAACCTTTAGTTTCTGTTATCAGTCCTGAAGGGAGCTAATTGAAGGTTACATCTGCATTCTTCAGCTGTTTTATCTTTCTCCTTTCTCCTTTCTTTCCTTTTGGCTCAGCCTGTCTCAGAAAACATATAAAATAATATATTTGGGGAACAGAATGTAAAAAAATAAAGGTACTATGTAGAGATTGGAGAAAATTTAAATTACTAAGCATTGACAACAACTTGATGACACGTACTCAATTTACCAAATATGAAATCAAGGACTGTTGTGTGTCAGGGGAAAAACTTGTTAAAGAGAAACAAAAGACAACACACAACAAAATTCTCACTTTAGGATCCAGAGATTTATTTAAATTTGACACATGAATTCAGTACTTACATTTCAACAACTTATTGCAATAAGGACCAAATGGACAGCAGTCATTAAGTGTGACGGCTGAGCCAGGTGGCAACACCCAAATCTTTGAGGCAGGCGTTATACCTTAACATTGTGCCCACCTCTAGCATTTTGGTGCCACCCAATAGCCATCCCATTTCCCTTTCCTTGTTAAACACATCATCTTATTTCTCAGAATCCTCCCTCGGGTCGCCTCCCTATTCTTGGAACTGATCATTAGGATAGTTCCTTATTCTTCTACTGTTGTCCTGGTTACTGGGCCACTTCCCTGTTCTTTCCTATCCTTGTTCTAACCACTACTTTGCTCACTACCATTCCTACATGTGTCATTGCAAAAGTTGCACCCATACACGGAGCTCAGTTCTTCTTTTCTCCTACATTCTTGTTCTATGTTCCTTTTTTCTTAAGATATTCATGCCGACCACAAACAGTCATCTTTTCCTGTTGAAGGTCAGCAGCAAGCGAAAGCCAAGTGCTAGTTAGCAAGTTCAAATCTAAAATATGATTAATTAATTAGATCACCCATAAAATAGTTATCGATATATTTTTCCTTTCACACTTCTTGTCCTTCAGGACAACACTACAATTAGGACCAGTAATATAGAAAACATACATTACATTAACACAGGAGGGCATCACAGTGTTATACAAATTGAAACAAGTGGCAATAAACAATAACATAACCATAGGCCATACAGCAGGCGCGAGGCATCCTTTTATGCAGAGCACTTCCTTCATGCACCTCTGGGCTTCCATTGTGTTGGAAAAGGTAGCATAAAGGTCTTCAGTTGTCTGAGAAAAGCAGATTGGAGCCCACTGCTTGTTGGTGCTGTCTGGGCCGAAGACTGTATGCTGGTGGGGAGCAGAGATTACTAGCACTTGCTCCCTTATTGAACATAGCTTCAGTCTTTGTCTCATTGGATTTGGATAGCTGGGGTTGCACAGCTTCCTCATCTGGGGCCAGTGCCTTCATACAGTGCAAAGCATGCACCTAGGAGGTCAGCCATTGACACTTCACAGCAGCGTTGTTGGTCAACAGGATCTCCTTCCAACAAGGAGCCAGGCAATTCTTATGCTGAAATACTTTTGTCAGAACCCAATCACCAACTTTCAATGAATGGCAGGGATGTAATGGTTTCTTGGGCATAGCTGCTGTAACCTGTGAATGACAGTCTTTAAAAGATGTGAGAAGAGCTTGGCAAGAGGCCAACATAACAGCGGACAACATATGAATGTCTTTCAGATATAGGAATGTCGGGGTAGAGGCTGGCATCTGCATGGGTTTGCTCAATAATATCTAATGTGGAGAGAGTCCAGCCTGTTGAGAAAAAATATAAAGAATCAAGAGGCAAAGTCAAAATTAGGCAGCGTTGTAGTTAAAATGCAAAGCAGCAAACAACAAAGAAGAGTGAACGTTTGTCCTCACGCCAGAAAAGGGATTAGGAACTCTCAGCAAATACGTTTTACAGAGACAATCCCTGAATATAATCTTTCTGCAAGGAACATCTTTGTTTATAGTCCTTTTAAAAATCTGTAATTACTGTGGCCTGAATAGCACAATTAGAAACACTTGAACTCTTTGTTGTTGTTTTTAACTTTTCCCTTTTGAATATGATGGTTATGCTTAAAGGTCAGTTCATTTTACTGAGAAGTGTGCATCATGAAATGGGCTTGATAATGTTCATTTTGGTGACGGGAACGGTACAAATCTCGGTTACTCTTACGACTTATGCCTTATTAAGTAAAATATAGTGATTGAATTGTTATATATTAGTGGAGATAACATTTAGCACCAGAATTGCCATATATTAGCAGAGATAAAATATAACAAAATAACAGTTGGAAGGGACCTCAGAGGTCTGCTCAATCAGGAGACCTTATACCAGAGGTTCACCAACTCCTGAGCCACATACTGGTATCGGTCCATGGGCTCTTAGGAACTGGGTCACACAGCTGGAGGTGGATGGCTGGCAAGTGAGTGAAGCTTCATCTGTGTTTGCAGTCACTCCCCAGCTCCACCTCAGATCATCAGGCATTAGATTCTCATAGGAATGTAAACTCTATTGTAAACTGCATACATGAGTGATCTAGGCTGTGTGTTCATCCTCCACCTCCACCCTCTGATCCATGGAAAAATTGTCTTCCACAAAACTAGTCCCTGGTGCCAAAAGGTTGCGGATCACTGCCTTATACCATTCCAGACGAGTGGCTGTCCAGTCTCTTCTTAAAAGCCTCCAGTGATGGAGCACCCACACTTCTAGAGGCAAGCCGTTCCACAGGTTAATTGTCTAAAATCTTAGGAAATTTATCCTTAGTTTAGGTTGCTTCTCTCCTTGATTAGTTTCCATTATTTCTTATCTTACTTTCTGGGGCTTTGGAAAACAGGCTGACTTCTAATTCTATTGTTATATTTTATCTCTGCTAATATATGGCAATTCTGTAGTGACACAATTGTCAATCATTAGCAGAGATAAAATATAATGATAGAATGACCATGACCTCATGGGGCTAAGTTTATTAAATTTGTAATATCTCCTTTCCTTACCCATTGCATAATGCCTCATTTGTAGACATTTATTTGAACAGATGCGGCAAATGGCAGATTGTGTATAAATCCAACTTTTAGCATTATGAATCTTCTTTATTTTATTTAATTCAGGTTGAATATGAAGGCTTGAAACATGAGATAAAGCGATTTGAGGAAGAGACGGTGTTGCTTAATAGCCAGCTAGAAGACGCCATCCGGTTGAAAGAGATTGCAGACCATCAGCTAGAGGAGGCCTTGGAGACATTAAAGAATGAAAGAGAGCAGAAGAACAATCTGAGGAAGGAACTGTCTCAGTATATCAATTTAAATGATAGCATGTATAATAATCATATTAATATCTCAGTAGATGGATTAAAATTTGGAGAAGATGGGAATGAACCTAATAATGATGACAAAATGAATGGACACATTCATGGACCTCACATGAAACTGAATGGGGACTTTCGGACTCCCAGCGTCAGGAAAGGAGAATCTTTGCACCCAGTCTCTGATCTCTTCAGTGAGCTGAACATCTCTGAAATGCAGAAACTGAAGCAGCAGCTCATGCAGGTAACATGGAAGATTCAAGAGATTCTTTATAAAAAGAGATCATCTCACTTACAAATGTTCATATTGTGTGCAAAGATACCAAGAGCATTTATTTCTCTGAGAAAAATTATTTGGGAAAAAGAAGTAAACATGCCTTAAAAAAAAAGTGTTTCTCCACTTCAAATATACTGTATCTTAACGACGTGATTTCGTGTTTTATGTATTTTTCATTTTGGCGTCCTTAGTGGTCCCTGAAATTGATGGTTTTCTTGCAGACATTTCATTACCAAATTAGGTAACGTCATCAGGAAATGAAATGAAATGTCTGCAAGAAAATCACCAATCTCAGGGACCACTAAAGACCCCATAGTTCAGACATGTTAAACTCACGATGTCACATGACATTGCGCAACGTATCAGAGCTTTTCCCCCATTGCCGGCAATGGGGTGGGCGCAGTTTCCTGGTGACGCGTCTAGCCCATAGGCTGGCAATTTGACACCCCTGCCATAGTTCAACCCTCAGCTACATGCATTCTCTTCTATCAATTGTTCACTTTTTTTTTTTGTTGGATTCATTTTTGAATTGCTACTGCCATTTTACTGCTTTTTTTTTTGTAGCCCACTGTTATGATCCAGGTAGTCAAGGCAAGGCATTCTTTATTGCTCTTGAGAAGTGTTCAACAAATGGTCTTCCAATGACCAGTAAGGCTCCACCCACAGTCCCCAATACAATAGTCCATAAATTAGGAAGAAAGTCCACAAGGCAAAAGTCCAGACATAAGATAAATTCCTCAGGACAACAACAAGGTACAAGGCAAAGACAGCTCAGAGGTGAAACAAAGAGCTAAAACAATCCACAAAGTTAGGGCAAGACAAACAGCAGTCCCTAAAGCAAGGCAAGTCATGAGTCAAAGCTGGAGGAATATAATCCAAAACAAACAATTATTCCTGGCAAAGGCTAACTCCCAGGCTTCTCCTTAAGTTACTCCCCTCCAGGTGTTCCTTGTGAGGAGGGGTGGGGCAATCTCCTCCTGAGTAGCCTTGCAGCCCTTCTCTGGGTGTGCCTATGCTCCACTCTCCTTGCCCTTGGATCGAGTGGAGTAGGCAACTGTTTTTCATTTTAAGGAATTAACTGCCTGTCAATACTGCTGTCAGCAGCCACTCCTCCCCTGTATCTGCAGGCAGGCAGCTCTCTGTCTTGTCCTCCACCTCCCCCAATGCCTGAGGGGGCCAGGATTGCATCACCCACAGCCCCTGGCTTGCCTTCCTTCTTAGCCACTCCCGGTTCCAACTCTTCCTCCGAATCGGCCTCTAAGGAGGCCATGACACCCACCTAACATAAAAATAAACATAAAAATTAAAAAAATCCAGCAGGATTGAGCCAAGGTCCATCTAAGCCTAGCATTTGTTTTTCACAATGGCCAGTTGGAGACATATCTTCTCCCACACTTATTTCCTTCAGCTGGTATTTAGAGGCAAGTTGTTCCCAACCCAAAGCGGTCCCAAGAACTGCTGCCTCTGCCTCCCTCTGCAGTAGTTGTAGCTTCCGAAATGCTCTTCAAGAGTAGCCCTATGAAGGCCACATTGGAAGGCTTGAGCGACTGAGCATGTATTAAAGTGGCTCGTTTTATTTACATTTATATCTTAATGCTTTATGACTTTATATACTTAATACCTCCCCATTCATTTGGGAAAAGGCAAGGGAGGTCCCTTGCAGGTTGTAAACTCAACTGAATTGACAAATGTCCAATTTATTGCTTCCTGATGCTACCTAAGATCATTGCAGGCCTTGCTTTGTTTACTGGGAGAAATCAATTGTTATATTGCCCTCTATCTCCATCTGAATGGGTGACCCTGCTTCAACAGAAGAGCTCATTTACCTCCTATTTAACAGAGATTTTGACCAGTGTTGTCTTGTTTTTCTGATGTTCTTTACAGAACCTGATTGTCTTTCTAATGGAATACTTTATGAGTCTATTTTGCACTACAATACAATTTGATTGTCCCATCTTTTGCCCTTCTACTTTTTTGCCCCAGCATTTACATTACTAAGTAAAGGATTTTCAGTGCCTCCAGTGCTGTGAACCAATGATAGTTTATGTTTTCCTCCTGTAGCAATGTATAAATTGTGATGCTGAGAGCTTTGTGAAATTAATCCCAAGCATCCTTTTCTTCCATATGGAATGAATTGGGAAAAGATCTCTATGTCTTGTGTGTTCTGATTGGGTGTGGGAACAGCAGGCTAAGAATCCAGAGTTCCTGGCATAACATGTTCCCTTGTATAGATATTAAGTTTAGTGGCAATTGCCATGTCTTATGTTAGTGCATTCCTCAAGTTAATTCCTTGTCCCAGTCAGCTTCATTGGATGATTTGTGTTCTCAGTATTTGTACAGGGAAAGAAAAAAAAATTCTTTCTGTTGATTTTCTCCATACCATGTACAATTCCATATACCTTAAACATGCAGCCCTTCAATAACCATTTTGCAAACCTAAAAAAACTCAATCGTTTTTTTTCTTGTAGACAAAGAGCCCAATCCCTTTACTCACTTTGATTGCCATTTTTTACACTTTTTCCAGCACTGTTTTATCTTGCAATCAGAATTGTACATCAGATCCTAGAGATAGATATAGCACAGATTTTATAACAGCATCTATGATTTGGTTGTTTGATTTTCGATCCCTTTCTTAGGACTGGCTATACAGATTTTACAGATGCTGCATACTAACCTGTCATTATGAGATTGCAACAGGATATAAATCCAATCAGTCAATCTTCAGCTGTGCTCTAATTATATTTCCATTAAATGTTTTCATAAATTATTTTTTATGCATCAAGAGATTTGAAATAGTAATGACTTCACTGCAGCAAACTAATTAAGTTTGGTTTTGTTATTGCTCATCAAGCAATTTTTGTCAGTGTATGTTTTATAGTTAAATTGTTAGAATATTTTTTTTCAGATGCACTAAAATATGCATTTGAAACTGTACATTGTATAATACAACTGTTTTTCAGGTTTAGAAAAATTATAGGCAATGTTTGATACCCCTTAGTCTCATTTTAATAGCTGACATATTCATGAGGAAGTTCATATTTGCTTTGTTGCTGATCAGCTGCAAAGCGGTTGCTGCACCATTAGATGTTTTATGACAGTGTTGATCAAACTTGAATTGAAGTTCACACATCTTCAAGTTGCCAAGACTGAGAAACCTTCTTTATGATAAGGACAAAGCAGTAATAAAACAGACATACCGCTCAAGCTATTTCTATTATCTTAAATGTTTAAGCTTTTTTCAGATGATGGAAAAGCGATCTTTTATTTTATTTATTTTTTAAAAGACTCACATAGATTTATATTTTATACACAGTCCACTTGTCTGCCAAGTAGCATTTGAAATAGTGCATTTGATAAAGCTTTGATTATTTTAGCTGTATGTGGTTGATTAGGAAATACGACTTAATTAGGAGGAACATGCTTCTTGAATTGTGCACACATATAGGTAATCCTTGACTTACAACCACAGTTGTGACCAGAATTGCTGTTGCTAAGGCAGTTGTTAAGTGAGTCAGACTACCTTTCTTTGCCACAGTTTTAAAGAGAATCATGCGGTCATTAAACAAAGCCAGCTTCCCCCATTGACTTTGCTTGTCAGAAAGCAGCTAGGATGATTGCAAATAGCAACCAGATAATCCTGAAATACTGCAACCCTCCTAAATACATGCTCATTGCCAAGAACCCAAATTTCATGTGACTATGGGGATGCAGTGACAGCCTAAGTGCAAGGATCAATTATAAGTTACTTTTTTCAGTGCCATTGTAACTTCAAATGGTGGTTAAGTCAAGGATACTTGCACAGTATAAGGTTCCGCTTTTAAACTGCACCTTTAATTGTAGAGCACTTGTACCCCAGTTCCTTTCTTGAGATATTTATATCCTTTTTCTGGGCTATCGCAGGTGGAGCGTGAGAAAGCTATTCTGCTGACAAATCTTCAGGAATCTCAGACCCAGCTGGAACACACCAAAGGGGCCCTCACTGAGCAGCACGAACGGGTCCATAGGCTCACTGAACATGTCAACGCAATGAGGGGTCTGCAAAGCAACAAAGAGCAGAAAGATGTGGATTTTGAGAAAGGCCGGGATTCTGGGGAAGAAACCCATGATTATGAAGTGGACATAAATGGCTTAGAGATCCTAGAGTGTAAATACAAGGTAGCTGTTACTGAGGTGATCGACCTCAAAGCCGAAATCAAAGCCTTAAAAGAGAAGTATAATAAATGTGTCGAAAGCTACACTGAAGAAAAGGACAAGTATGAGAGCAAGATCCAAATCTATGATGAGCAGGTATCTGGCTTAGAAAAGTCAACAAAGGAAAGCCATGAGAAAATGATGCAGATGGAGAAGGAACTGCAAAGGATTACAGGCGTTGCCAACGAGAACCACAACACCCTCAATGCCGCTCAGGATGAGCTGGTGACTTTCAGTGAAGAGCTTGCTCAGCTCTATCATCATGTCTGTCTCTGCAACAATGAGACGCCCAATAGGGTTATGCTGGACTACTACAGGCAAAGCCGAGTTACTAGAAGCGGGAGCTTGAAGGGGCCTGATGATCCAAGAGGACGTCTATCTCCCCGCCTTGCCAGGAGAGCAACGGTGCTCCCTGTAGAAGCCAGGGCACCAACGGAACAGGGTTCAAAAGAGAGCACTGAAGCCAATAAAGAGCCAAGTCCAACAAAGACCCCCACCATTTCTCCTGTCATTACAGCCCCTCCTTCCTCCCCGGTTTCTGATACCAGTGACATTCGGAAAGAGCCGATGAATATTTACAACCTCAATGCCATAATACGGGACCAAATCAAGCACTTGCAGAAAGCGGTAGACCGGTCGCTGCAGCTGTCCCGGCAGCGCGCAGCGGCCCGTGAACTGGCACCTATGATTGATAAGGACAAGGAGGCTTTGATGGAAGAAATAATGAAATTAAAGTCCCTGCTGAGTACAAAACGGGAGCAGATAGCAACCCTCAGGGCAGTGTTGAAAGCCAACAAACAGGTAATTTGGAAAGTGTAATATCCTTTTTATAATTAGGTATATAATTTATGCATTGTAAAATTGCTTAAAGAGTGATTTTACAATTGATTTTACAATTTACTTTTGAGCTTTTGTGAAATGAAACAGTGGAATATTCTTAGGTTTGTATGAAGTCCCAAAAGACAAGAAAAAAGTACATTTTGCTAATTACATTTCAGATCAACTTGGATTAAATTTGTACCCTTGTTCTGATACAGTTAGAAAATTCTGATCTGGTTTCAAGCTGGATCATGAAAGAAATGCACTGGATGAGCTACTTGAAAGGAAAGTACAGGTAGTCCTTGACTTACGACCATTTTACAACTTTTCTTGTCACAGTTGTTAAGTGAATCACTGCATGGTTGTTAAGTGAATCTAGCTTCCCCATTGATTTTGCTTGTCAGAAAGTTACAAAAAGATGATCACATGACCCAGGGACACTGCAACTGTCATAAATATGAGTCAGTTGCCAAGCATCTGTATTTTCTTGTTTTGTAAAATTTTTTATTATTAGATATACATTTGTACATGTAAACAAAGAAAAAATTCAAGTTAAATGCCATTCAACTTAATACAATCATTTTAAATTTGTAAACCTTCTTCACTCCGTATATCAAGATTTAACTATAAGCCAAATACATTTTAAAATTTTAAATTTCACTTCTTTTCAGTTCAATCCATTGGACATCAAACAAACAAATCATCTTATTAAAAATCAGCGTCTTGGTCTGTCAGCTGACAGAAGGAGCTCCAGGCTGGAGCTATTGTGAGCGCCCGGGGAGTCCTCTTTCTTCCCCCCGAATGTTTTTTCGGGGAGTTTTCAGAGGATCTCAACCCCCACTCATAGCTCTTCGCCCCTTCTCCGACCGAGGAGGGTTTTTTTCCGCCGCGAAAAACAGCTGGTTTGCGCTGTTTTTGCGGCTTTACAAGTCCCGGAGCGCAGAGCCTCCGAATAAGGCTATATCGACCCCAAGGCAGCCACCGGAAGTCCCCAAGCATCTGTATTTTGATCACATGATCATGGGGATGCTGCAATGGTCATAAGTGTGAAAAATGGCCGTAAGTCACTTTTTCAGTGCCGTTGTAACTTTAATTGGTCACTAAATGAATTGTTGTAAATCAAGGACTACCTGTACTTTATTTGATAGCATAGAGTTCAGCTATTGAGATAAGCTACAAGTTTGTGGTATTGGGACTGCTAATATTACAGGAAAATTGGTCCTTTGTGAGGTGTGTGAATGTGTCATAGATCTTTTCCCTTTTATGTGTGTCTATGTGCTGAAGTTGGGGTGCCACATTTATATATTCAGGAAAGCTCTGTTGGAAGAATCAGGTCCAGTTCCATCCCGGGAAAAAGACGCTGAAAAATAAAATGGAGGCTAGCTGCTTAGGAAAGAAGGTCTCTGTTTATTGATGAACAGAATCGACAACAGCATGTGGTTCTGGGACAGCTGACAAAATGGAGTGGAGAGTAGGTGGGGTTTTATACATTCTTTGGGACTTTGTGTTTGAAATGCCTGTTCCTTGTGAAATGTACTTTGATCTGTGTTTGAATGTGCCCTTTTCCTATTCTAAGTATTGTTCCCTGACTCCCACTGTGGCTGGGAGGTCATGTCCGTGGAGCTGGATGGGGAATGTAGATTTTAGGAGTCTCTGTTTTTCTAATCCCATCAGCTCCATCCTTCTGTGGGAGCTGTGGCTGAAGGCATTTTGCTTATGAATGGGCCCCCCAAAATTTCCATTTCTAAAGACTTCAGGCTTCTGTTTGAAGCTGTTTTTCCTATTTCTACCTTTAACAACATGTTTCTCCTCTTGTCCTTTTTATTCCCTCAAATATTTCATTCTCTAGGGGGAGGGGCTTCCCATCTGTTTGCTATTCTTTGTGAGTGATATAGTTTTATCAGTTTCAGCCTGGCTGAACTTATTTGGATGTTAATTATTGGCTGAAATAAGTTTAAGGGATTCTCACACCATTATTTCTTCTTCCTTGCAATCTTGTATGTTCTGGCTTCAGGTGAGGCTGTGAGTTTCATGAATAGAGAGGGTAGCAGGGATGGCATATGAATATGACATTTCATCCTACAATATATTTAATGAAGTTCCTGATTTCAATTTCAGAAATTAGAGGTCTATAGTTTAGATATTTTGAGATATTGTGACACTTTGATTTGTTAATATGTCATGGATACTTGATTTTTGAAATATATCCTGGATGTTTGTTGAGACATTTCTTAGGAACATTATATTAATTTCAAATATGAAAATAAAATATGGATGTTAAAATTGAAAAGATAGCATATATTATCTCTTAGTGAAAAAGAACCAATGTTCCAGCCAAATCTACTGCTCTATGATTAACTGAAAAAAAATTCAGATTTATATCTGGTTTAGTATCTCCTTGATAAAAAAAGGAAATTGCTAACTACCAGAAATAGTTGTTAATTAAGTGCCTGTTAAGAGTGATTTAACCAAAGCTTGAACTGTGGCTTTCTATATAACATTATGCTTTTGTATATTTGCATCTACATATTTCCTCATATCCTTAGAGTAAGGAACCAGAAAGTATGGGAATTGAGGAACTAGTTTTCCAACGGTATGTGCATTTTGCAATGATATGTGCTGGAACAGTAGTGTGGAAAGTTGTGGTAAGAACATGAATGAATGTGAAAAACTGCGGTCAAAACAAGAACAAGAAACTGGTTCAATTGCCGTTATGACCCCAGAGGTCATGTACTTCTGTGTTTAAGGTATAAAAGAGTGGAACTGAAAAGGGATAAAACATTTCAGAAAGCATATAACTGACTTTTTCCTGTATTACCCAATACAAACCCAATATTGTCCTAATCCTATGAAGGCCTAAATACATGCTACCATTACATGGACATACCTCAACACAGCACATTAGCACATATCATGTATTCAATGTTGGTGTAATTTTTACAATATAAATAGAGGTTTCCATAAATCAGACTTCCGGCCAGGTGCCCTTAAGATGTGTTGGGAAAGAAGGCTAACTTAAAATCATCTTCATTTTAACTATAGTATATATATCCGTGGTGGCGAACCTGTGGCATGTGTGACACAGGTAGCACGCAGAGCCCTCTCTGTGGGTACTTGCACCATCACCCCAGTCCTAGGCCTTCAGTCCCGTCCATGAGCAACCTGCATCAATACCCGTGCAGGGTAAGGTTGCCATGCCCATGCCCGCCTCCCCGAGCATTTTTTACTAACCTACCTTTCAGCTGCATTCCGTTTATCCGTTTGCTTCTCAGCCTTCGCCGTCTTTGTGGGACTATAGGGGAAAAAAAAGTTCCATCAGACTTTAACTTCTTGTGAGATCTCAAGAAGTTAGAAAGTCTGATGGAACTTTTTTACCCATAGTCCCACAAACACGCAGTGAAAGCTGAGAAGCGAATGGAGAAACGGAATCAATCATTCAATCAATTCCAACTTCGCGATCTTTTACGAGAAATTGGAATTGATTGATTGACCTTTCCCCCCCAAAAGAGCTTTCTTTGTTTCCTTGCACGCGGCGGTGGATTGCAAAGGAGCAATGGCACGGGGCTGGAAGTCAGGTAAGGAAAGAAAGGCAATTTCTGGGGGGAGTGAGGATTTCTTTCCTTAACTGCCCCACTTGTTCTGAGGCCACTTTCTGCTCAACCACATTGCTCTTGCCAATGGTCTGACTGCCCACTTCAGCGCCCTCCCTCCCTGAGCCTCCGGCGCTCCACCTGCTGCTTTGGTGGCTCTGTAAGCAGAGCTGCAAAGTTCTCTTCTCTGTCAGAGAACTTCGCAACTCTGCCTACAGAGCCACCAAAGCTGTAGCTGAATGGGCAGATGAGGGGGGAACCTGCTCCACTTGTTCCATGGCTGAACTGCATTGCAGCGGCATTGGACGCAATACTTGAGGTGGTAAACAGCCACGTCACACCAAAACAGTCTGTTTGCCACCTCCTGCCCAATACCGCTGCCATGAAGCCACGGAAAAAGCCGGGCGGTGGTAAGAAACTGATATACCGGTTCCTTACCTCCACCCGGCTTGTTCCACGGCCTCATGGCGGTGGCATTGGGTGCGACGTATGAAGCGGCAAATGGCCGCGGCCAGAGGCAAAGAGCTGTGTCACAACGAAACCTGTCGTTTGTTGCCTCCTGCCCAATGCCGCTGCCATGAGGCTGCAGAACAAGCCGGGTGGAGGTAAGGAACCGGTATATCAGTTTCTTACCACCGCCCGGCTTTTTCCGTGGCCTCATGGCAGCGGTATTGGGCAGGAGGTGGCAAACGGATGGTTTTGGTGTGACATGGCTGTTTGCCACCTCAAGTATTGCGTCCAATGCCGCTGCAATGCAGTTCGGCCATGGAACAAGTGGGGCAGGTTCCCCCCTCATCTGCCCATTCAGCTACAGCTTTGGTAGAAAATGGTATACCAGTTCCTTACCTCTGCCCGGCTTGTTCCACGGCCTTATGTAGCGGCATTGGGTACGATGCGTGAGGCGGCAAACAGCCATGTTGCGCCAAAACCGAGGGGCCAGCAGGCTGTGGCTGTTGATTGACACAGTTGGCCCCCATGAGCTTGCTGTATGTGGGTGCCGATGGTGTCAGGCAGCAGCTGCCCCTGCCTTGCCTTGCCTTGCCCTGTGGCAATGGTACCCCTGCCCTGCCTCACCTCACCTCACCCTGCAGGACGAGCCTCCTGCCCACCATCCCACCCACCAGAGATTCCCTGGATCTCCTCCAACCCTGCCTGGCCCCCACAGGCGTCCCTCCCCACGAGTAACATTGAGGTGGCCATGCCCACCCTGGCCACGCCCACCCAGACTACCATGGCCACCACGGCCACGCCCACCCAATGGGCCACGCCCACCCGGCACCCGACAATACATAAGTGGGTTTTGGGTTGCAGTTTGGGCACTCAGTCTCTAAAAGGTTCGCCACCACTGATATATATCCTTCAAATTCTCCATTCCAATACATAAAATATTTTCTTAAAATCTTCTACTGTAATCTCATGTTTCTAAAAAGGTTCTTCTATTTGAAATTCCTAAACTTTATTTTCCCTCCCAACCTTTTAATCTCTTAATGGAAGAAGGGGATTTTCTCGACATTCGTCTCCTTCTAAATTAGTGTTTTTCAAACTTGACAACTTTAAGATATGTGAGTTTCAACTCCCAGCATTCCTTACCCAGTATACTGAGGTATTCTGAGAGTTGAAGCAGTAATGGATTTAGCCAGTTCGCACCAGTTTGACAGAACCGGTAGCTAATTTTTTATTACCCAGGCCCAGAACGGACTTCCGGAAGTGGCATCCACACAGAGAACCAGTTGTTCACATATTTGAATCCCACCACTGAGTTGAAGTCCATACATCTTAAGGTTGTCAAGTTTGAAAAACACAGTTCTATATTGTTCAGTTGAGGAAGCCTTCTTTGTTCCTTTTAGGCACATTATGCTTAGTTATTATAGATTTACCTTTCTTTTCAGCCAAGAAGAAAATTCCAAGTTATCCTTTGAATTCAATCCCATAGTTGTATCAACCAGCTGAAAATAAATGCATATGTTTTATAATAAATGCATAAACCTGGAAGAATCCAGAATGATTTCAACAGCAAGCTTTTATTCTTTGCTTGGTGACATAAGATATGTATCTTTGTTTTAGACAGCAGAAGTGGCCCTGGCCAACCTGAAAAATAAATACGAGAACGAGAAATCCATGGTAACAGAAACGATGACTAAACTGCGCAACGAATTAAAAGCTTTGAAAGAAGATGCAGCAACCTTCTCATCCTTGAGAGCCATGTTTGCAACCAGGTACAAAAACTAACTGTCAAGACAGGAGCTTAACTTTTGTTAAGCAGGAGTTTAGGTTTGACTTGGCGCGGAAAAAGAGGCAAAGACCAGTCTCTCTGAGTCACACTTTTATTCAGATCTGAACAAAGGTGGGTCCTCCCATAAAACATACAATCCTTGGTCATCAGAATCCTGGACAACAAGATGAAGGAAAAAGGCACTGGAATTAGGGGTGCTGATTTACAAGCTCTCTGGGAGCAGTTTTTCTAGGACAAGTTTATGAGCTGTTTTATATTCCTAGCAGTATTCAAGCCATTGTCTCAGCCAACTATTCTCCAGGTGTTCAGGCAAGAGTTGGTTTTAACTTTATCTGCAGAAAAATTCTCCAGAACAATCAGTTCATAATTATGTATTAGCTCTATATATCTGCATCCCTAAATAATTTGTCCATGAGATTCTGATCTGTTCATAGTATTAATTTGTGAAGGTACAGTAAAGTCAGTAAGCATGATTCCTTTCCCTCCTATTCTTTATTGTTCACACTTATTTATTTAAAAGGATAAAAATGAGCATAACCTGGACTGGTGAAGCTGATAAGAAAAGAAATTGGACTTCAAGATATATTGATGGGAAAAAAACCACTTAAGAATACACCGGCAATTGGAAATGATCCAAGAATTATTTTATTAAAGCTAACAAGTTACAATGAGTCTCTGTTCTCCAGCTATCAAGAGAGAAGAACACCAATCAAACTCTTATAAAGAGTTGTAGAGATTTAAGTTGAGCATACTACACATTTCACCATTGACCAATAATTATTTTAGCCCTAATAAGGAAGACAGATAAGAGTACAAAGGAATCTGACTGTCCCTGTGTGAGAACACTTTATTATGCAGAATACTTAGCCTGTGGGAACCAATTAAGCTTATGGTTATTATAATCTAACACTCTTCCACTTTAAATAGGGGAAGTTGTAAACACACAGATAGGTGCATACAAACAATAAAGGTATCCTCCACAATATTTAAATTTTAGGATTTTGTAGTTTAGAAGGAAGACAAAGCAGATGACTTTTTAAAAACCCTCTAAAATGTCAAGTTTTTTTTAACCTGATACTTTATCAAATTAAACAAGTAATTTTTTTAAAAAAATATTGTTATTTCTTTTCTTGGTTCATTGTTAACTTTAAACAAGCTTTATGAACACCATGTGGCAGGTCATAAAAGAAGTCCTTGCACTTTGCTTTTAGTGAAAGGAAGTAATAAAAAAGGTAGATTAAGCTTCTAGAAGAAATCTTTCGCTTATACTATTTAATACAATTTTCCAAAATCTGTTGATTCTGTATGTTACATGTACAAAAGTACTATTCTTATTTCCCATTGGTTTTATTTTATAACCTCTTGCTTAAATTTTATATTGTATACTACTATTTTAACTGATTTATATTTTGTACTTGTATTATTTGCTGTGAGCCGCCCTGAGTCTGAGGAGAAGGGCGGCATATAAGTCAAAATAATAAAATAATAATAAAAATAAATAAATTAGCCATTAAAACATTTGTAGAATTAAGTCTGAGCCGTTGATAAATAATGGGGTCAGACTCCACTTAAATGTAGCATAATGTGATTTTCTAAAATTTGGCTTATACACAATATATATTTCGGTAAACAAACAGAAAAAAAAATTCAGTAAAATTACAGATTCTTCACTCAGTGACTGAAACAATAATCCAGTATTTGATTCTCTGGAAAAATGCTGTTTTGGTATCATGGATAATTTATGTTTCAATTTGTAAATGATCATTACATCAAGCATCAAGGTAATTTTTTAAAAAAAGAAATAGTCATCTTCCTACCCTGAAAACAGCGCATGTAAATGTAGCAGCAGAAGTCACTTTCAAAGTAAGAAATATAGTGGCAGCAAAAGGAGAGTGCTGTCAGTAGCTAGCTGGTCTATGAATACAATAAAACGGGTGTCAAACTCAATTTCATTGAGGGCCGCATCAGCATTGCGGTTGCCCTGGGGTGTGTGTATGGCCAGAGTGGGTGCGGCCTACTGGGTGGGCGTGGATGGAGTGGGTGTGGCCTATTGGGTGGGCATGGCCAGCTCTACATCATTCGTGTCAAGGGGGCCTGTGGGGGCCTGGGCAGGAGTGGAACAGATCTGAGAATCTCTGGCAGAAAGGGGTGGGACCAGGGCAGAGCCCATCAAGCCGGATATGTGAAGCAGGCAAGGGCCATTTGCTGGCCACTTCCAGGCAATGGTGCATTTCTTCAGTCCTCACAAAGAGTGACACCTTCCCAGCATGCACCCAGGAGGTGGGGCTGACGCGGCAGGGGCTGGTTCCTCGCTCTTTCCAGATAGCCTTGTGGAGCTAAGACTGAATGCATTTCAGCATAGATGACCACCACAAAATTGTACATTGGTTCTCGGCCGGCCTGGGCCAGGGCCATGGCAGCGGGGGCCGTTCCCTCACTATTTCCAGGATGGCTTCGTGGGCCACATGAAACCAGTCATAAATGGAAGATTGCAAAGCTTTTTTTTTTTTACACTGTCATAATTTCAAACAGTTGTTAAGTGAGGCGATTGGTAATCAAGGACTATATTTTCTTTCAGTCAGTGGGTCTCCTGGAGTGCTCTGCTTTAGGCAGCACTTACTGTTATGGATTTGTGTCCCTAAGTTATCCTTAGTTCAGTTGCTTTGGAAGAAGAATAGATAAAGTATATCCATGGTAAGATTAGCTGTGCCAGAAAGAACAAAAGCTGCTCTGGAATGTGTGGAGGTGTGAACAAGCCAGGGCAACACTCCTGATGAAAGGTCTAGTTGTTTTAAAGAATTGCTGACAGTTGCCAAGTTTGCAACTTTAGCCTCTATGAAGCTCCTTTTTATCTTAAATCTGAAGTGCCTCAAAGGACCTTTGATGCTGCTGAAACCCAGAGGAGTGACTTTTAGAATAGAATAGAATAACACAGTTGGAAGGGACCTTGTAGGTCATCTAGTCCAATGCCTTGCCCAAGCAGGAGTCCCTACATCATTTCTGACAATCTCTTCTTGTAAGTGATGAAGCATCAACAATATCTGACGGCAGTCTGTTCCATTGGTTGATTCTTCTCACTGTCAGGACCCCTCTCCCCACTTAGAAAGTGTTGGTGCTAATGTCCACATGGTTCATGTATGCCAGGCATGTCAAACTCTCAACGTCATATGACATCGCATGACATATCGGGACTTTCCCCCCATTGCTGGCAATGGTGTGGGTGTGGTTTCGGCGTGATGCATCCGGCCCGGGGGTCAGCAGTTTGACATGCCTGATGTATGCAAAAGAGAAAAAAAAAAAGGCTGACCAGGACAGCTTGACCTGTTCCTCTTTCCTTCTTTCCCTCCAGGTGTGATGAGTATGTCACCCAGTTGGATGAGATGCAGAGGCAATTGGCAGCTGCAGAGGATGAGAAAAACACCTTAAATTCTTTGCTGCGGATGGCTATCCAGCAAAAACTCGCCCTGACTCAACGCTTGGAAGACTTAGAGTTTGATCATGAGCAGTCCCGGCGGAGCAAAGGCAAACTTGGGAAAACCAAAATCGGCAGCCCTAAAGTAAGTGAGGAGGCATCAGCCACCGTGTCAACCATAGACACTTTCCTCCTGCATAGTCAGGGCCCACAACCACCAAACATACTGGTCAGCAGTGGCACTCAGAGGAAAAGGTATGCATGCAGTCCTATTTATAGTACAGTGCAATGGCCTGACTTGATTTAAGGTCATCCACTGAATTGCAAATACATTATATATTTTATGAGAAGAGGTTGGGGATGGGGGGGAAGAGAAGTAATGGCTTTTCAAATTGTAAACATGGGCTTTTAATTCCATCTGCCATGGTATTTTCTTGTCCCTTTTGATACGGTCATAGTTCATGTTTTCTTAGCATTTCAGCATATTCTGTATGTCTTGAATGCCTCTGTTTGAGATAGAGCTGAATACCTCAGAGGCAGGGCTGAGCCTATGTTGAAAAAAAGCACATCCACCGAAAATGGAACATTCTAATAAACTTTGGTGCTAATATATCTCCCTCAGTGGGTGGAGGGGTTTTCATTCCCATGTGCTTCTCAGTGTATGTGTCAAAAAAGCACAAAGAAAGAACGAACGTCTAAGGCAAACTCATATTTGACTATCCTGCTAAAGGCCGTACCACTGTAAGAACCGCTTCACGTATGTCCCTGTAGATACAGTTCTGTTCGGTGTAACTTTTAACTACAATCATGTAAATATGTCTGGAAGTCTACGTTCTAAGGAAAGAACAGCGGGTGACCCACCAAGCCATACACAACAATGTATTTATGATGTTGATTTGTAGTAAATTTATGTTGCTGTGGAACTATGTTGATTCCTGGCAACATCCAAAAACTATCTCCAAGAGGTGGAAAGGCAGATGCCATCCTAGTGTGACAAGTGGCAGCAAGAATAGATTGTACTGAATGCAGGGGACATCACAGTATTGACTTGGCTTGATTGATCACTCAAGTTGAATACCTATTTTTTTCCTCAGATATACATCCCTCCCCCGTAGCATTCTATTATGGGATGGCAGCAATTATAGAAGATATTAGCAATATTTGGGGTGATTTTTCAGGAGGGTGGGTGATGTGTGATGTGTAATTCCAGGGGTCATTGCTCAGTAATTAAAGTAAAAACTCTTTTGTTTCCGTATGTATTTTTTCTTGGATCTCCTGCAAGACAATTCTCACCTTCCCCTTGTGATCAGAGCCATTCCAGGACTTCAGGGACCTATCTACTGCCTTTATTAAGAACCCCCCCAGATCACACCTCCACAGAGTCATTTCTTCTGAGGGGTCCCATTTCCATGAATGAATCCTTCCATGGGCACCGTCTCAGCAAGGAAAAAAGGTTAACCGAACCCATCCCAGGTAAACACTTTTTCCTTGGGTGCATGTAGTGCAAAATGATTAGCTTAAGTAGAAGGGGAATCCTCTCCAAATGCTCTACATGCTATCTTTAATTTGGACATATGCTCACCTCTTTAGAGATGAGCATCCTCAAAGTACTTTCCCAAAGCTTATTTTTGACTAAGCAGACGGAGGGTTTAATACAAAGGGTCTTTTACTTATTTAAATTTCTACTACACAAAAGATATAGTGGTTCATATTTCTCTCTAACCCAGTTGGTGAAGTGTTAGATCAGTGTTTCTCAACTTTGGCAACTTTTAAGGTATGTGGAATTCTAGGAGTTGAAGTCCACATATCTTAAAGTTGTTAAGGTTGAGAAACACTGAGTTAGTGATAAAAGCATCTCAATGAAATAAGCTTCCCTGGCCCTTCTCTCATTATGAACTAAGTAAATTGTAGACTTTCTAGCCCATATTAAGCCACAGTTATGTGTTTTGCCTGGATTAAATAAAAATTAAGACAGTTTTTTTTCTGAGTTCAGAGGTAAAAATGCTCTCTATATAAATATTGAAAGCTGTCAACCATAGGAAGAATGACAGAAAAGATCTTCTGTCCCAACATTGATTCAGTTTGTAAAAATGGTTTATGAAATCTCATGTAATATGACCGGTGCTCATAATACTTTAGCCACTATCTTTCTATAGGTCCGTCCGTGTATATAACATATTGGCAAAGCAAAAGAGAAATATAGCAAAAAGAAATTTTTTGCATACCTACACACTATACAAATAGAATACGATGGATATATTTTTATACAGAAAATAGTGTTTTCTCAAGTTGCATTCTTTGGGAACACTTTGATAAGAATAAGTCCTTACTTTCCCTATGAATCATGATTTTAAAAATGCACATTTACAGAAGTTTAGGAAAGTACTGCACACACAAGGCAGAACCTAATATATTACCTCTAAAAGAAGTATCTTTTTCTTGAAGTGATATTTGGAGGGCTTTGGCTGTTCTACACCTTTGATTTTCAAAAACCTTCTCCTACCGTAATAGAGTTTTTAGTCACCCATGTCAATCAGCTTTGCTAGTTCAAAGAGGGTGAAGTCTCAAAACATTAGTGTAAATATTCAAAAAAGCCATGGATTTATCTTCAGAAGTTACTGACTCGCAAACAAAATCTTTTTGTATATTTTTTTGCAATTCTTCCCAACCTGTAGCCATGATTTAAACTTACTTTAAAATGCCAGTGTGCTATGTTTATGATGGCCAAGATTGTAAGCCTAGCTTATTTCTAATTGGTTTTCAAGTCTTGACCCTTGCTAATTTGTAAAACTATGAGAATAGAGAAGATAAAAACAGAAAAAAATGTTGCTTTGGCTAATTTGCTTTTTATTGCTCTTCTCACCCTCATTTCCTCCCTTTTCATTCTCCCTCAACCTTCAAGTTTCCCTACTCAATCCTTTCCTTATCTTTGTGACATTGTGACCTTATCTTTCTGACATTGCCAGAATGCTCCTGCTTTTTTTTTTTTGATGTTGCTTTTCATAGAAAAAGACTATTGCTTTGAAAATGTAGATAATACTGATTTAGTGCAAAATGAAAAATTCTTAAAGGGAGCAAATGTTGATACCAAGCATTAATTACACATTGTTTTAGAATTCAGTGTTTCTCAACCTTGACAATTTTAAGGCATGTGGACTTCAACTCCCAGAATTCCACAGTCAGCATTGCTGGCTGTGGAATTCTGGGAATTGAAGTCCACATGCCTTAAAATTGTCAAGGTTGAGAAACACTGTTTTAGATGGTAAAATATTTTCCCAGACCAACTGATTTAATATCAATGAAATTGGGATACCTTATCCTTTTTGATCTGGGGCGTATTAATCAGTTAGATAAAATGCAATGAACATTTTCATAAAGTGACTGCCAGGCCAATCAGAAAATAAACAGTTGTCCGCAGAAATATCTGTAGTGGTATGTAGATAGTCAAAATATAAAACAGACTTCTTTTTTCAATAGAATCAGGTTTTTTAAATAAAAAAATGATTTAGATATAGAACATAAATAAAAGACAGGGCTGAAGTCTGATTTCTCTCCTTCCTCCGCAAAGCATAAGAAATACCACTTTTGCAAAAGAGAACTTAGTAATACTTAAACCACCCTCCTGCACAACTTTAAGTTGCTATGTGGGAATGCTGAAGAGGAAACATCTTATGATACAAAGCTGTCCTGCTCCATCTTGGAACTCAATAGGAATTCACTTTGTAGTAGAACTACAGTCTAAATTACTGTGTCTGATATGAAACTGTATAATATCAACTTGTTTGTTTTTCAACAGTCTCAAACAACCCAGGTTAAAAATTGTCTAAATATCTTGGAGACCATGAAGAACAAGGTTATAAATAGTTGTAGGTGCTTGTTTTATATTAAAGAAAAATCTTGCCATACATTTACAGTTCAAAGCATAGCTTGAAAGAATACTGTATGTGGAGCTCAAGAATAATTGGTCTGGAACAAAGATAACTGTTTACTACTTAGTATAAGTAAAATCTGAAAACTCATATTGGCATATTTTCTTAGACAGAGAACCTTGACACATTTCAACAAACTGCAGTGGTGTCTCTCATCCTTTGTATAACTTCCACATTTGAAAGGAAGCTCCCTCTCATTATCCTTGACTGTTGATTACAGATTTATTATTACTATATTATGTTTTGTACTGTGTTTTATTTTGTACACTTCAAACAATATGAGGCAGCTTGTAAATTTAAAAAAACTATAATCCAATATATAATTTTGTGGCTGGGATTATACTCCAGCAAAATTCCACAAGCATTACCTTTTTGAGCTAGTGAGTCAGACTTGGCTCCTGGTCTCTAAATGCAAACATCCATGTTGGTGATTTGGTTTTATGCAAGCAGTTTGCCATTGCCTTTAAAAAATAAAAAACTTCTTACAGCTCTAACGTTTCCTGGTGATTTCCCACCTCGTCTGACTGTATACATAGTCCTCGACTTACAACAGTTCATTTAGTGACTGTTCAAAATTACAACGGAACTAAAAAAAGTGACTTCTGACTGTTTTTCACATTTATTACCATTCCAGCATCCCCATGGTCATGTGATTAAGGTTCAGATGCTTGGCGACTGACTCAAATATTTATGATGGTTGCAGTATCTAAGGGTCATGTGATTGATTACCTTTTGCAACCATTTTACAAGCAAAGTCAACGAATTAACAACCATGTTGCTACGTGATTCACTTAACAACTGGAACAAAATTCACTTAACAAATGTTTTGCTTAGCAACAGAAATTTTGGGCTCCGTTGTGGTTGTAAGTTGAGGACTACCTGTAATTAGTTTTTTCAAGATCAGCTAAGTACTGTCATTTGCTGTAACGTTCCAGAACCTACTATCTCTATAGGACCTAGCAGATATGTATCACAAAAAACCCTTCTAAAAAACCTCCCATAACTTTAGAAGCATCCAGGCAAAATGCTCTTTTATAACTAAAGTCTTGACTGAAAAATGAAGGAAAACAAATCAGAAATTGGCCAACGCACCTTTGATGAGGTTATATGGCCGAGATTCTAGTGAACAAGATAGGCTGAAAACAAATGGCATGGCATTGTTCAAATTTAAACCACTGTATGATTTCATATCTAGTTGTGAGAGGCAATCAAAACAAATCATTGTTAATGTTACCTTAACAAAATCATCTCTCTTGTACCTTGCTTATTACTTACAAGTTCCTCTCTTCTACCTCTCTAAAGTCATGGCTCCAGTGCAACGTTTCCCAGTACGGGACATCTCTCATGAGGAACACTTGAAAGCCATTTTGATGGATTTGGCAACTAGGCCCAAAACATGTTACCAAATACAAGGTGGGGGTATTTTTAATTATATAAGTAATTCCACCACCACTAATAATTACTTTGTTGGATTGTGCTAAAGTTAGTCCCAAGATACTGTGTCTTTGGTGGAAATAGGTTGAACTGATATATTTTAAATGTTAAATGCAAGAGACTAATAGCCCAACACCCCTTTTCCAATTACTCTCTTGTAATTTCTTATAGTCCATATTTTTGCTTTATTGTTCCTCTCAAATGTAGAGAAGTTTGTTTGAATACCCTTTTAATGTTTCAAAGCAATGTAATATAGAATAAAATGTTCCAGGGAAATATTATATCTATATTATTTTTCTTTATAAAGGCAAATAAAGGGAAAACAGCCTTTTCCTTATTTCCATTAAATAATATTTCCATTAAAAATGCCTGTTAGGAACAAAGAAAATGAAATACAGTGAGGGTTAGGTTTTGTACTTCCAGAGACATAGAGAATTGAAAAGAACATCTTTTACAACACTGGCAGCACAGTCTCAGAGACTGATTCATTTGATTATTCTTCCTTTTCTAAATTACAGATACAAATATCAGCCAAGAAAAAAAAATACAAATATGAAAGAAATAAGATTCTATTCCAGCATTTTTTAATCTTGGCAACTGTAAAATTTGTGGACTTCAACTCCCAGAATTCTCCAGCCAATATGGAAGTACTTAAATTCTGGGAATTGAGTTCACACATCTTAAAGTTGCTAGGGTTGCAATACACTGCTCTATTCAGCTACACTCTACACAGAGTAGATATGGGGAAGAAGCAGCAGCAACACCAACAGCTTTTCCTTCTTTCAGATTGAGGGGAGGACAATCTTTCCCCAAAAGAGTGCCTATTGCAGTAACTGGGGTCTATAGTTGTAAGATGACCTCCTAGTCCCCATACAAGGACTATGATGCTGAAAATACCCAGTATATATGATCACAGTAAAGTCATACACGTGAACTTCTGAGTTATTCCACTTTGTCTGTCTCTTTATTAAGGCTGTTATCCTGAAAGCTCAGGATCTTCACTCTGTGTCCAGGCCTGATAAAACACATCACATAGGTGGAAAGGAGTAAGGCTTTTATTTGAAAATAAAAGGTTTCCCAGAAGGAAATTTCAAAGTGAGCACATATCCCTTTTTGGAGTTGTAAGGTTTTCCACTTAACCTCACAGACTTCTCTGCGCTACTCAGAAATTTCAAAGAGCCAAAAGAAACTCCTGAGCCGAGGTTCCAGCAAAGAAAACAACTTTATTTTGGCCAAGATAGAGTTGGATAACTCTATCTTCTTCCTCTTCGTGGCTGCACACCCAGAAGAGATTTCTTCTACCTTTTATACTCTTTCAGAACAAAGAGATCCAGGTCTCTGTACCAGGGGCAAGGAAGCACAAAAAAAACAAATTCCAAGATGATGACTCATATACATCAATCCAGGTTCCAGCCATAACTCATTTCCCTCCCCCTCCTCCTCATTTCTTGGACCACTGGACCTTACCTTGCTTTTTCCATGTATGCAATCTCCTGAGCAATTTCCTATATATTTGGCATGAGACATTGCTTTTTCAATATACATGAAACACTTGCTTTTATGTAAGTAATTTCCTGATATGAGGCACTTGTAAGGTTGCTTGCATATAAGCAAATTTATATAAAATGGCTACAAACTAACATTACTAATATCAAACCTAAACATAATTAAATCATAAGCATAATGAAATCATAAGTAGAATAAGGTTCCTTCAAAGGCTTTTATCTTACAATAACATTCCTGAGCTAACATACATTCCTAAGTAACTTGGTACCAGGCTGTTATCTATCATCTTGACAAGCAGGCATTCCTAATTGCAAAAGAAGATGGGATGGTCTGGTTTCCCTCTAGTGCCCTCATATACACCTAACAAGCAGATTAACCAGCGAAATACCGGTAGGTACAAAATGCCACAGCTACAGCTATGTACTAAATAATAAGCAATACATGAATTAAAATGATTTATCAATGCATAAATAAAATAGGCTAAAATGGGCTGTCTCCTTAAGGTCAATCAGATATATTAAGCTCAAACTATATATTACGCTAAATTTGCTTTTAGAAAAAAGAGGCTTAACTAGGCCACATGTTTAATAGAAAAACACATGTACAGGAACTCCCTATAATTCTCCCTTTTTTTTTTTCAAAATTAACTCCAGTTATTACAACATACATTTTAAAGTGTGTGTGTGACCTGTGCTTTGGCTCATATAGCTCAAAGCTACCGTATTTATACTTCGTATATTATTTAATCTGTTTTATATGGTTTTCAATGTAGAGACTCAGTTTGGTATAGTGGTTAAGGTGCTGACCTAGAAACCTTGACTTAGGCAAGAAAACCAGGTGGGTGACTTTGGGCCAGTTGCTTTCTTTCAGTTCAACTCAGTTAACAGGGTAATAGCATTATTAGAGTTGGATACTGAGAATGGCTCATTGAAGAAGAATTGATGCCTTTGAACTGTAGTGCTGGCGTATACCATGGACAGATAGAGTAACTAACAGAGAAAATCCAGACACATCACTGGAAGATAAAATCATAAGACTACATCTGATTTACTTTGGCCATGTTAGGCTTGCAAATTCATTGGAGAAGGCAATGATGCTAAGAATAGTTAGTGGACAAAGAAGAAGAGGCAACATGCTGGCTTGATAACATCAGTTCTGATGCAAAGTTGATCATACAACAATTGAGAGAAGCTGTGCTTGACAGGGTAGTATGGAGAGCACTTGCCTATAAAGTCACCAAGAATTGGACATGATTAAATGGTTAAAAACGAAACGAAACATAGCATTCAGTGCAGAGTGCTTAAAAGAGTTGGGAGTGAAGTAAAAAAAAATTATAAACAGTGCTCACACAAGGAAAGGCAAGGAAGGACTGGATGAAGGCATGACTTTTACATTCCAAAATAAGTGCCTTGTAAACAGCAAAAAAAAAAAGTCCCTAGTCAAGTGGATGCATAGGGAAAGTCCACTTGTGTGTAGTTGATGGGTGAGATCTGCAGAGTCTGTACCAAGGGTATTTGTAAGTGTCCAAATCTGTATAAAGCAAAAGAAGATTGTAGGCAGCTGAGGTACAATTATTTAGAATCTTATTCATGCCAATAATAAGTGAAGGGAGAGGGGTGTCCTTGGTGGTCTCTGAGCTTGCTTGTTTTCTTGCAGATGATTCACTGCCCAAACTACGGTAGGTAACATTATCAGTGTTACCTACTTTGGGTAATGAAACATCTGCAAGAAAACAAGCAAGCTCAGAGAGCACCAAAGACCCCTCATTTCAACCCTGAGTTACAAATGTTCTCCTTTATTGAGAAATGAATGGATTTAGTTTGAATTATACTTTTGAATTGCAGAAATGTGAAGAGCAGGCAAAAACTGGAAAATATTTCCCGTTTAGGCTTCCACACCTTGAGAAAGCAAGACCTCCTGTGTTGGACGATGCTTACTTCTTTGTAGGCATGTTTCACATTTCAATCTTAGTTATTACACAAATGCATGGGAACCAGCATAGAGGGAATTAAACAACCAGATTTCACAGATTGTGAAAATAATAGCAATGAATTAATATTCAGTGTAAGCATGAAAAAATGTAGGATCAAAGTATATTGATATATTTTTTAATCTTTTTAGTGCCATGATTTCTAAACAAAGATTAGACTGCCTGAAGTTTTAAAATATTGACTGGAATGTCTTGACTTCAACTAGAGGAACATCTGCTGCTTTGATAGTGGTGGGCAGGTGCCTTTCCCCATTTATGATTGTAGAGCAGTATTTTAAATATATGTATAGCTTCCTAGTTAAAACTGTTGCCTCTTTCATTGCGGTCCATATGATAGAGGAGAATGTAAATAAGGCACACAGGCTTACAGTATTTAATGCAGTTATCGTTTTCTTAAGCAGGAAGTGCTAAATGCATTTTTAAATGCAATTTAACATCTTTACAAGAACATTTAAATTGCTTTGTACTTTATTAAATAAATACAGGTTTTGTTTCTCATGCTGTGAAAGAACAGCAATGTATTGAAGGAACTCATAGTTCCAAGCTAGTACAATTGGGCAGGGACATGGAGGGATTGATGCAGCTACTAAGTCAGTGGAGTAATATGTCTATGGTGATTCTCAGTCGTCCAGGTCATGGTTTTCCCAAAGATGCTTTTTCATGAGGCAACTGGACTTTTTTGCTTTCCTTTGAAGACATTTCGCTTTTCATCCAAGAAGCTTCTTCAGCTCTGACTGGATGGTGGGGAATGGAAGGATTTATACTCCATGCAGGCAGCTGGTCATTTGCATCCTTTTAGTCATTGAGGCCACTTGGAGGTTTATCTGTGTCATCAGGGTCACCTGAGTACTGCAAATGTGTGTGGTGCCATCTTGGAACTGCTGAAAGGACTATGTTGTAGACTGGAGATAGATGGTGTCGTAACCCTCCCCCTCTGTTGAGAGAGGGCTGTTCAATTTTGACATAGATGGCCTCTTTGACCCTCTTTCAAACCAGTGGTCCTCTCTGTCCAAAATGTAGACTTTGCTGTCTTGGAAAGAGTGGCCTTTGTCTTTTAAAAGTCCACACGCATTTGCACTACTCAGGTGACCCTGCCGACACAGATAAACCTCCAAGTGGCCTCAATGACTCTAAATAATGCAAATGACCAGCTGCCTGCATGGAGTATAAATCCTTCCATTCCCCCACCATCCAGTCAGAGGTGAAGAAGCTTCTTGGATGAAAAGCAAAACGTCTTCAAAGAAAAACAAGAAAGTCCCGTTGTCTCATAAAAAAAGCCTCTTTGGGTCAGTGGAGCAGTGTTTTTCAATCTTGGCAACTTTAAGATGTGTGGACGTCAACTCCCAGAATTCCCTATCCACCATGATCAGCTTTGGAGCTGCATGGTCACATGAACCATATCTTTTGGAGAAGTGTATGTGGAAAGCATACTAAGTGAATGAAAGTATGAAATACTGAAAAAAAATGGGTGTATATGACATAACTGAAGAAACAGAGTAAGTGGAGTTACCCAAGTGTTCATCCCATGTTCACACATCCACTTCAGGCAACATAAATTGTAGGGAGTATAATTATATTTGACTGTTCCTTGGCAATTATAGTCCTTCCTTGCTTTTCTCTGACCTGTGAGAATTAATTTTCACACTACCAATAATAAAAATAAAACAAGATATGAGTAAATCTGAAACAAGGAGCAGATGGAAACAGGTCAGTCTGCTTAGAAGAGGGGGCCACTAGACCACAAGTCCTTACAAAGAACAGAAGGAAAATGAAACGCAAGAGTGTGAGAAACACACCGAGCTTCCAAGCATTTGACAGTCATTAAAGCAGCAAGCAGAAGCAGCAAGCAGTTTATTGAAAAATATGTTCTTGCAAGCGGGGTGGCTACCGTAGCAAGTAGGCACACCCAGGCATCAAATGGCTGCATATTTATTCCCTTTTCCTGAAGCACAAGTCCCTCCCCTGTCTCCTCATTGGCTGAGTACTGCAAGGTGCACTGCCTATCCGAAATGCCTATTCACCCTAAGTGTATCTCCACCCCTGTTGACATCTCCCATTACCAACGCCCCTAATCTATCTATCTATCTATCTATCTATCTATCTATCTATCTATCTATCTATCTATCTATCTATCTATCTATCTATTTATCTGTAGGTCTTTGGTAATTCGGGTTTTCTCCCGCGTAAAATTTGAAGTGTCTTGGCGACGTTTCGACAAAGTCCCATTCGTCATCTTCAGGCTGGTGCTTCTAGGAGCAATGTGTGATCATAGCTGTTTCCTCCTTTTAACTGCCAGTGGGGGTATGAACTGATTGGCTGGGAGCTTGGCTGTGTTCTGATTGGGTAGAGGTGTGTTCTGATTGGTTAGGGGGTTGGCTGTGCTCTGATTGGATGGGGGAGTGTTCTGTTTGGGTGGGGGCTTTGTTGTGGCTCAGGTTAGTCTGAGTTGCAGGGGGATTAGAGATGGTGAGCTGCATAGCTGTTTGGCTTCGCATTCGTGGTCGTGCCTCATCTTCATGGTGTGTGTCAGTTTGCTTCATATATGGATTGGAGGGGTTTAAAGTGGCTAATGATGCAGCTGTAGTCTGGCTTCTGGTTTGTGGTCGTGCCTCATCATCGGTGTAGGTTTGGGTTTGCTTTTTGCATGGATGTGTGGTGGTGACATCCTGTGTGGTTTTCGTGAGCGTGGGTCTGGTGTCATTCTTTGTGTTAGGGACTCGTTTGTCAATAAGGGCGGGTTTCCAAATGGCTGGTAGGCGGGAGGTATCATCTCGTTTGTTCATGCTGTGTGGGCGTTTTTCTATCTCGATGGCTTCTCTGAAGAGATCCAGCAAAGAATCATTCCCAGAGAGAAATCATCCAGATGCCCTAAGCTCTATGGTCTCCCCAAAATACACAAAGAAGGAACCCCACTTAGACCCATAGTTAGCTCCATAGGGTCACCTCTACAAAACCTAGCCAAAGTTCTCGCCAAACAACTACAGCCCTATGCAGAATCCATCACCTCACACATAAAAAAACTCATTCCGGTTCATAGAGATCATAAAGAAACAAAATTTACAGCCCAGCGACCTACTCGTTAGCTTCGATGTCATATCCCTCTTCACCTAAGTGCCAATCAAAGAAGCCTTAACAGCTATCCAAAACAAATATAACTCCCCCAAACACATCCCAGATCTGACCAACCACTGCCTATCCAACACATACTTCATCTATAATGGACAAAAATACAAACAAATAGAAGGAGCACCCATGGGATCACCCCTCTTACCTGCAATTGCAAACCTCTACATGGAACACTTTGAAACCCAAGCTATAGAAAAATCTGATCACAAACCCAAACTCTGGCTCAGATACGTAGACGACACCTTCGTAATCTGGCCACATGGGAAAGAAAAACTGGACAACTTCCTCACACACCTCAACAGCCTAAACCCCAAAATACAGTTCACCCTTCCGGGATGTCTTAGTCTACAAGAAATCCAATGGCTCCCTAGGACACACCATCTACCTGAAGAAAACACACACAAACCGCTATCTGCACGCACTCTCACACCACCACCCAGCACAGATCAACTCCGTAGCCAAGACATTCATCTCCAGAACCAAACACCTAGCTGACGAACAACACCTAAAAACCGAACTACACACTCTCACTAATGTACTAACATCCAACGGATTCCAAAGAAATAAGATTTCCAACTTAATCCAAAAAGAAACTCCCACTAAAATCCATGACAGAGAACAAGAAAATGGCAAAGCCCTCCTCCCATACATAAAAGGCACCACAGACAGGATCAGCAAGATCCTCCACAAACATAACATCAAGACAGCATTCTGCACAAACAGAAAAATATCCACCATCCTAAGAAACCCTAAAGACAAAATTGAGTTAGAAAATCAAGGAGTATATGAAATCCCATGTACTGCTTGCCCCACCACATACATCGGACAAACCAACAGAAGAATAAGTGCACGCATTGAAGAACACAAAAACTCAGTCAAAAAAGAAGAACCAACTTCTTCCCTGGTCCAATACCTTAAAACCACAGGACATGAAATTGACTTCAAAAAGACCAGAACTATCGCCAAAACTGAACACTTTAATAACAGAATAATCAGAGAAGCCATTGAGATAGAAAAACGCCCATACAGCATGAACACTCACGAAAACCACATAGGATGTCACCACCACACATCCACGCAAAAAGCAAACCCAAACCCACACCGATGATGAGGCACGACCACAAACCAGAAGCCAGACTACAGCTGCATCATTAGCCACTTTAAACCCCTCCAATCCATACATGAAGCAAACTGACACCCACCATGAAGATGAGGCACAACCACGAACGCGAAGCCAAACAGCTATGCAGCTCACCATCTCTAACCCCCTGCATCTCAGACTAACCTGAGCACAGCAAAGCCCCCACCCAAACAGAACACTCCCCCATCCAGTCAGAGCAGAGCCAACCCCCTAACCAATCAGAACACAGCCAAGCTCCCAGCCAATCAGTTCATACCCCCACTGGCAGTTAAAAGGAGGAAACAGCTACGATCACACATTGCTCCTAGAAGCACGAAGCCGAAAGCACCCCTCAATCTGAAAGAAGGAAAAGCCTGAAGATGACGGAGTGGGACCTCGTTGAAACGTCACCAAGATACTCTCAACCTTACACGGGAAAAGACCCGAATACACCAAGAGAGAGAGAGAGCAAATACAGTACTCTGTAACAACAAATTTGGCTTTTAGTTGCTTTGGTTCCCTCTTTGTTTAAACCTTGGAAGATAAAATTACTAGATCATGCTTTTTCGTTGCATGCCTTTCTGCAAGCTTTTGCTGTTAAGCTACGCCTCTGTGGAGCTATGAAAAGCTTATCAACTTCCTTACTGTTTACTCTTTTCTCAGTATTGCCAGCCACATCAACCTCTGAGTAAACATTCCTAAAGGTCAGCCAGGTGTAACTGAGGCAAAGACACAACTTTATGCTTTCCTCAAGCTCTTGCGGTCTAACTACCTATCTTTAGGTTACAAATGTTTCCTTCTGCTCTTTCTTAGTATTCTTGGGCATGTCAGCTTCCTGGGTAAAAGTTCTTAAAGTGTGTCAGACATGGTTGCTGCAAAAACAACATTTTACTGTTTTCCACAAAGAGGATTTGAACATTATTTCTACAAAAATGGCTAGTTCTTGAATCATGGTACTTGTTGGAATTCTTCATGACTTTCTTCAATAAACATTGCTTATCAGGTTTGTGGGAAGTTTTATATCAAAATATATTTTATTCTTTATAGCAGAGTTCTCCAACCTTTTGCAGTTGGTGGCCTGGAGCAGGGGGGGGAGGCAAGAAAAAAGGAATGGTTTTGTGGGGATGTGTGAATGCATGCATGAACATGTGTGCACATAAACACCCATTGCTCATTTGAGTGGGACTGTGAGCGCTTGTGTACATGGGGCTGTAAGCGCCTGCAATGCTCGTAGTGATGCGAGTGCTCACTCGTGAGGCCACAAATGGCCACACTTGCGGAAGTGGGGCTATCCACTCTCAGTTACTCCTGTCCAGCTTTATTGTGTGCAACCTGACATACACATCTGCTGCTCCCTCAAGAGAAAAGTGCTCAAGAGCATTTGATCAATCGTGCCCATGGTTAGAGTAGCATACTTAATTTTTCTTACTTTGTGTATGTGTGGAGAACTGTGGGCATATCATATCTGGGTGCCCCATTCAAGACAACCACTCAATGGAAGCATCACTAATCATCTGGATTTTTGTAGTGCAAATACTGTATCCCAGTTGTCAATAAGCGAACTCCAACATACAACAATGGGGATGGGATGGTCAGGGAGGAAGGAGAATTACGTCAATCATATTTTTTCCTCATAATTATAGCAAAGATGTTATCAATATAAGAAAGTCATGAAAGAGATGAAGAAGATTAAATCCCCTCTGCTCACTAAATTTTATGTATGCTTTATCATATCCATTGGTAATTTATCTTTTATTGAAATAGAGTAAAATTGTGGAATAAAACTAGCCTCAAATAAACTGTACTACAGCTTGCGGCACAACAACAACAACAACAACAACAATATAATATAATATAATAATAATAATAATAATAATATCAATGCCTAGTTTTCAGGGATGCCTGCCTTTTGAGTATTTCTGTTCTGATATTTAAACTGGCATTACTGAATGGCTTGGTGGCCTAGAGGTAGAATTCTCGCCTCACAATCAGGAGGCAGCAGCAAATGTTTCTTTCTGGGTGCAGTGAATAATTATCTGCTGCGAACTTTCGAACTTTCCGTAGATGTCAGGAGATGGCTAGTAAACTCTCACACTCTCTTCAGTCGCCCTGACTCTATACCGGTACAAGGGATTACAGGGTCATTAAAAGAAAAATTAAAGCAGCATTACTAAAAATGGCTAATTTGCTTAAGTGCGCTAAAAAACCATGTTATTCTTTTGTTACTTTAGCTTTATCTCCTTATCTTGCTAACTAGTCTATTTTCTGACATAATCACTTTTATGTCAGTCTAATAGTGTATAGTTTTGCCATCTGCAACCATTAATCATGTCGGACTGACTTAGAAGAATGGGTTTTGACCAAATAGTTTTATTATGATTAAAATTACTAGTAGTATTGTCAACATTTTCTGATCATTAGATGTGATCATACCATATTAAGGTTTTTATGGGCCAGCAGATTAGGAGCTTTATGGATGAATGTCAAAACAAATTTATCAATCATGCCACTTGGTATTTTGATCCTCTGATGGCTTTAAATCTTTCATCTGAAAGAGCTATTTCTAGAGGTTTTAATTGTATGAATTGCATTAGGATGAAATAACACAATGTTTGTAAAGTTTTTCAAAATTTAAGATAACTTTTGGAAATAAAATCAGTATTGAATCACTTTATGTTTACTTGAAGTAAACTAAGCTGTTTTTCCATGAGTGTTCATAAGGGAGATGAAGAATTGTTCCAAAGAAGATGATACAAAGCAAAAAGTTATTAGAAAATTGCCAGTGGTTTTTCTGATACTTAAACAAATACCGGTATTTCATACATATTAAGGGGGACTGAATTAGAATAAGTAATCTAACAATTGCCAGCAAACCATCCATCTGGAAAGAAACTCAAATGTTGCCCCTTCGTTTCAATACAACATTTGACAAGCATTCCAGAATAGAATGTGTTAGCAGATAAGGTTTCCGCCAAGCCATGCTATAAATTGGCTTAGAGACTTATGGTAATAACATATTGTTATGACTGGATTCATACTTCCTCAAGTCCCATAATCAGAAAACTGCAATGATAACAATTTCTGATCTCATTATTTTATCCCTTACATATGGGACAGGTTTTCTTCCATCCAGACATTGTTTGAAGTGGCATCCAAACAGTTGGGTTAAGCTGCCACCCAGTGTCTAGAACAAATTATTAAAAGAATTAACTCATTCTCACATCAATCAGTCAAGCCTGTCCATGCTACCTAGAAATCCAGATTCATTTCTATACCCTTTTAAGTAAAATAAATTAAGACATTATTATTGTTTGTGGCACAGTCAGCCAAATATTTCATTTTATTGGCCTCTAATTGATGAAAAAAAAACCAGACTCGGGCAAAAAGAGGAAGGGGGGGGAGAAATTTAAAAGGCTTCCTTCTGAATTCTTCCCATCTCCTCTGTTTATCCCTTCTTTGAATTCTATTTTCCATTACAACTTGATGTATTCATTCCCTTTATTTTTTATTCAGAAATAATCAATATTCTGACGGCTTTAATTCTATGGTTTGAAGTCCCCCCCCCTTTTTTTATTTGATAGTATTTTTATTTGAGATTTAGAGTTACCAACACACAGGCAAATGTGGTGCTATCTTCTCAACCAGGGAAGTTTTAATTATTGTAGGGCAGAACCAGCCCCACACGGGAAGTGTGGAATTGTTTCCCAACTTGTATCAGGTTATTTACGGTAGATACAAGTTCTTTGCAAAGTCTTTCTACCAGTAGGATTTTGAAGCATCATCAGGGCAGAAACTGTAGCCATCCAAAATAGTTTCTTATCAGTGGCTTTTCTTAGTTGAGCCAAAACCAGAGAAACCCATTACAGCAGCCATTTCATCATCCTCTTCAAATGTCAAGTCTTCCTCTGCCCTCCTTTTCTTCTCCCTCTGTTTTTCCTTTTTGTAGGCTTTGGCCTTTTCCTCCTCTTCTCTGAGCTCCTTCATCCTCTCTTCAAAGTCATAATCCTTCTGTTTCTCCTCCATTTCCCCCCTTTTTATGGCCCTTGAATGACTATTGCTAAGCTAACCTCCCTATTATTACCCCTTTGAACGTAATGATTTAGCCAGCATGATCATTGCTAACCTACCTAACATTTTGAACTAGTATTTTAGGTAGCACCAAATGCATATTCAAGGCATCCCTAATTATCAACTTCCTCACAAAGCCATAGAGAGGAAACCTGTGGCAGGAATGATAAAGATGGACCCATATATATGCTAATATACAGTATAAAGGAAATAAATAAGGGTTATTCTTTTATAAATTGTATCAAATGTAATACCAAGGTGTGAAACTATCTGTTTGCTGTTTCCTGCCTATGCAAAGTGACCACAAATGGTAATCAGTAAAGACAATGAAATATGACTTGCTAAAAGCTCCCCAGGAGACAAGGAATTTACCCCTTGGAAGAGAGGAACATCGCCCCAGATGAAAATTACAAGTAAACGGAAATGGTCAGGGTGACCCTTTGAAAGTGTAAAACAACATAAAGAATGACTAAAGAGAATAAGGGGGAGTTGGGAGGGCTTCTTAGGCGTGGCGTGCATTGTAAAAGGGTATAAAATGTATAGCTTGAATACTGCTTTTTGCGCTCTTTGAACTCAATCCATTTGGGAAGGGTCTAAGAGGCCGCGCTTGCAACCGCTTTTCTTTTTATTTTATTTTAATGTTTTTCTCCAATAAACCTTTGTTTTTGTTAACCAGACTTGTCTTCGAATTGTGAGTATCAAATTTGGGGGTTTTAAATCTCACAAGTATATGATCAAGAAAACATCTAATGCAGAGGTCCCCAACCTTCTGGGCATCAGGGACCGATTCTGTGGAGAGAGGTTTTTCCACAGACCGGAGAGTGCGTGGTTTTGTGTGCTGCCTGCATCCCGCGGATGGGGCTGTGCGGACCGGTTGCTGGCATGCTGTGGACTGGTATCGGTCCTCGAACTGGGAGTTAGAGACCCCTGATCTAATATATCATTTATACATGATAGAGAGGTGCCTCCTTCATATCCTTAACTAGGCCCTGATATACAAGGCACGGTTGTGCAGAATTCCACTTTGTGTCTTCTCCCAGGCCCCCCAAGTTTTAAAACATCTAAAATTTAAAAAAAACAACAGTTTAAAAGTCCCCTTCCAGGTCCTTCTTCTCTTTTTATATAATGGTACCATTTAGCTTTTGATATTTTTGTTTTTAAAAAGGCAACTGGTGCCACCAATCATGTGGTAGGTACCCTTGTATGCTGCACAATTTGCATACCATTTTGTGGCAGACCTATCCCCAACATGCCTCTGACATAGGCAAAGAACTACAGTAATTCTGGAGCTATGTAGTAAAATACTTGTTATTCTAGTTAATGAGAGGATGGGACAATAAAGGTGCTCTCACTGGCTCTGCAGTTTTCATAACTCCAGTCCTGGCTATGGAAAACAACAAAAAGCAATTCATTTGAAGGCAGCCAAATCTCCCACAGACCTGCCATATGTTCAGTATTTTCACATGCAGCTTGGATTTATGTATACATTTCAAACAATAGCTGGATAATTGTTTTAACAGAGCTTGATTATTCAAGGGAAAAATTCACAGCTTGTGTTTTTATCAAGAATGCACTCCCCCATCCTTTCTCTTGTTGCAGCTGCCCCTGGGTATCATAATAATAATGTTCTGGCAGTCATAATTATAGCTAAGAAAGGCTGAATTTCAGAACATGTGAAAAGGGATTGCACTATATAGTTCAAACAAGAAGACATTATAAAGCCATCCTGGTTGATATTTGCAAGCTAACATGAATGTGATCTATGGCTTATGTATGGCCCATTCACTATAGGTAGTTCTTGACTTACGACCACAATTGAGCCCAAAATTTCTGTTGCTAAGTGAAACATTTGTTAAATGAGTTTTGCCCCATTTCACAACTTTTTTTTGCCACGGTTGTTAAGTGAATCACTGCAGTTGGTAAATTAGTAACATGGTAGTTAAGTGAATCTGGCTTCCCCATTGACTTTGCTTGTCAGAAGTTTGCAAAAGTGGATCACATGACTGCAGGACATTGCAACCCTCATAAATATGAGTCAGTTGCAAGCATCTGAATTTTGATCATGTGACTGTGGGAATGCTGCAATGGTCATAAGTGTGAAAAATGGTCATAAGTCACTTTTTTCAGTGCCATGGTCACTTTGAATAGTCACTAAGTGAACTATTGTAAATCGAGGACTACCTGTATATAGAAAAAAATGAAATGAATGAGACCTTGGATATGGAATTCACCAAAGTGGATGAGTAGGAAATCTAAAAACTTCTGCATTCTGTATTTAGGCAATTAGTTAATTCTGCTGGGAAATGAAAAACAGTATTCCTTATCAAACCTACTTCCATTTTCTTAAAGTATTCTTTTGTGTCCATGATTCTCTGTTTTTGGTTTAATATACCCTGTCTTTACCAGTATTTGTTTCATCATTAATTTAGATCAACCACGTTTGAATTATATGCACTGAACTAATTCAATGAGCATTGCATATACACAGAATCATCCCAGAGGTGGTACAATTTTATACAAATCCTATTTCAAATCTGGAAATAATTTCCCCTTAAGGGAAGGGGAAGGAATTCAAGGATATTATTTGATTTAATCTATTTAACAAACCAACTAATTAATCACACTTTACCTCTTGGTGCCACTGCTTTGAGCTGTTTACTAAGGTCTGGTTATATTTCTGTGTCCTTTAGTCAAGTCTCAGAATTTACATTCCATTCTAAGAAACATGATGTATACATTTGTGATACTACAAGTTATTTTCTCACATATTTTCTTCAGATCTTTTTACCTTGCATGTGGCAAAGTGCATGATGTTCCTAATTGTGGTGATTTCAACCAGAACAGAGAAGCCTTTGACTCATAAAGCATTCTGCATAAAACTGCTGTTGCACTATATCCACAATTTCTTAAATATTTATTGAAATATTTTAGGAATTCCAGAAATGAACATTTTGTGATGACATACATTATGGTCATAGACCAGCAAATAAAACAGTTGACATCCTCAAAGAGTAAAAAACAAAGTGCATGAAACCATGACAAAAAGAAGAAAGTATAGACATTCTTTAACAAGAACATTTTTTAAAAAAAAGATGTCCGTGCATATATTTAGAACCTTTTTCCTGAAAGGCTTAATGAGAGCTTTGTGTGCAGCCTGTTGTTTCTTAACTCTATTCGAGCTAATCTTATTGGGTTATTTATTTGAGGATGTAGATGTATCCATCAGAAAAACAGTTTCACATGGGTATACTTAAGATTCAGTTGCTCTCTTTCTTTTTCATTCTAGAAATGTAGTAGATACAAAATAATCTAATAGCCAATTGTACCCATCACATTTTTTTAAATCTTGTATGGGAAGATCACAAATAACAGATAAAAAGCTTTGCAGAGCTGTGCTTTTTCTCAAATCTGGGAAATTGTTATAATTGCTATTTAAATGGCTAGTAGATATAGTGCTAAAACAGGACCTGTGGAATCCAGAAATTGGTGTAAACTTGGGAAAAAACTGTGGAGAGGCCCCAGAATTGGTCAATATGGACCAATGATCATGAATGCAGCAGTTAGGCAGTTCAATGGTGGGTAGCTAGCTATGGCTCTTTTACAACCTGTAGACATCAACTCTCAGAATCCTGAATCAACATGGCTGGCTCAGGAATTCTGGGAGTTGAAATCCACAGGTCACAAAGGGGCTGTAGTTGCCCATTCCTGTATTGGAGGTTGTGAGTGAGTATAAAAAAAGAAGAATGAAATGGAACAGAGAGGCATGATTGTCTGGGAGAAACCCTAATCCAGCGGTTCTCAACCTGTGGGTCGCGACCCCATTTGGGGTCGAGCGACCATTTCACGGGGGTCGCCAAACACCGCAGTCCGCCATTTTTTTTGGTCGGCCATTTTTTTTGGTCTACCATTTTTTCCCCCTTTGCGATGCGGGCTGTCGCGCCGCGCATGTGTGATGCGGGCCCGCCATTTTTTTTGGTCGGCCATTTTTTTGGTCGGCCATTTTTTTCCCTTTGCAATGCGGCCCGTCGCGCCGTGCATGCGCGATGCGCCCGTCGCGCTGCGCAGGCGCGGGCCGGGGTCGAGCCCCAGAAAAGGTTGAGAACCACTGCCCTAATCGTTCCCTGATATGAGAAAAAAGGCTCACACTAAAATTATTGGAGATGACAAAGTTTTTATTAACAAAGCATTTGCAAAGGCTAGTGGATCTCTGAGCTTCAAGCAAGAGACCACACCTAGTTACAGATCTCAGCAGTTTAAATACAATTTTCCCAGCCGCACAGTCCCTCCTCCTTGGGTCCAGTTGATAGGCCCAAGTCAGACATATATTTTCTGTCTGTCTTATCACACTTACAGCTTACTAAATTTACTACTCTCTAGGAATGTTTCCTTATCTAAAAATATTCTACTTATTCCTTTGTTCCTACAGATTATCTCTACGTGTTAGCCTCCTAAGCAGAGATGGAAAATTACAACATGTACATTTATTGTGTATCTCACACTGATATTTTGTGGGAATGCACTGCAGCATTGATTGTGGCTGTAACATACTGATTCAAATCTTCCATGCAGACTCTCTCTACCTTGCCATGAAATGTCAGGTTTCCGCACCATGTAGTTTTAAAAATTGAAATGGTTCATTAAAACAAATTGCAATTTGATAGAAAGTGCTTAGTCTGCATTGATCAGATTTACATTCATTTCTGAAATTGTGCTCACATCTGAATGGTGATCCGTTTGGCACACATTCACTGCAGCAAGAGTTGCAAAGAAACAGCTGTCACATGCACAATGAATGAACTCTCTCTTTTTAACTATCTAGATGTTTTTGTTGTAAAGTATCACTGTCTCACTTGGATTGTGTCCAGTTACGGTAATTTTGCAGAACTTCCCGCCATTTTGAAAAATATTCAAAAGCTGAGATAAGATGAATGTAGTTCAAAAAATTCAGAGAGAAGCTCCCCTCAAAATGCTCCCCTCTGGAAAATGCTGCCCCACTTTCTTGGCATGATTACCCCTATTCCGTCATCTAAAGATTGCCTACACTTATATTATTGAGTTTATTATGGGAACAGTTTTGGACTTAACTTTACATTTTGGTCCATAGGGTTTGTAAAAAATATAGTAAACAAGGGCAGCAAGCTACCTCTTTCTTCAGAATTATGTTCTGCAAAATGATATCTTGAAAGGTTTTTTTCCTGTTGAATCTTGAATTTATGTGCTATGTATTTAAATGAGCAGGTACAGTACACTCATTTAAGTGTTGCCCATTATTTCTATGTACTGTATAACTGAAGGAAAGAAAGGAAAAATGTTACTTTTTCTGTCTGCTACTTCACTAACCTGCTAGCTAATCTTTCAGCTGATTTAGTGAGGAATGACTAAAATCGTATTTCTGTAGAAAATTTCAGTATTAAAAAAAAAAGTGTAAAATCCCATGGTTATACTCTGTACTCAGTGTCAGCATATATGTTGTTTAATGTATTATAGCGTTTCTCAATTTTAACAACTTCAAGATGCATGACTTTAACTCCCAGAATTCCTCAGCCAGCATGGGAGTTGAAATCCACATATCTTGAAGTAGCGAAGGCTGAGAAACACTGGTCTATGATATCGTTTAATTGTAACAGAACATTTGCGTATATTAAATGTAAGAGCTGAACGCTTGTTTTCTTCCTTCTGAGCAAGCCAGAATGTCAGTTGTTCTACAGTCTGCCACCTGATGCCCTCCTATTTTACTAGAATATACAGTGCAAAATCCAAGACTCAGAAAGATGTGTTTGTTAAAGTTAAGGACCCCTTTTCCTACAATGGTAAGACAGAGACAAAGGTCTTCAAGAAGTCCATGGAGATGCTTACAAGTAGGATGTGAAGGCAAAAGTCTTCTTCATTCTTTAAATTCTAGGGCCTAATTCAATGGTATAATGTCTTTGAATATGGAAACCCTATTTAAATATTGCATGATGTGTTTAATACCCTTTTTAAAGTTAGCTAAACCAATGAAAATTTCCACATCTTGAGGCCTGATATGTATACATGAAAAATTATTTTGCTTGTCCCAAATTTACTTGAGATAGTTAACCCAAACTTACCCAAATTTACATTGTTCTAAAATGTTAATAATATGCACATTTATATTATTATAAAAAGCATTGGCAGAATGTGATCTCACTTTTTACTGTGATTTATAAATGAAGATTAGGTGGTTGCTTTTCCCCATGGAGTAACAACAGACAGGTACCGGTATATTCCTTATGAGATTGTTGAGATCTGAAAGCAAATTGGTAATGAAGCACAAATAATATGCTGTAGTCTTACTCTGATATTTATTCCACAAGAGAATATTCTTTAAAATCTATTAAACAGATTTTAACACAATCCTCATAGTTTAAATCGCTACATTTATGGCAAAACAGAGATATGGACAACTTCAAATGATATATTGTTATATATACATTATTTACTTATATATTTGGAACAAGAACAGTTTAATTCATGTTGATAGCAAATGAAATTTGAGAACCAATGCTGTTGTGAATTCTATTGGTACCTCAACATCAGTGGTAGAAAGTTTTGATTTGCATCACAGTTTTCAGGAGATTGGTGAGTAGTCACTGGAGCAAGAGGTTTTTTCCAACTGCACACAGTAGTGTGTAAATATCTTTGCCAAATCAGTCTTCCTGGCTCCATCTTGTCCAATTCTTTCTTGTCCAGGTGGGAAAACTCTTAATTAGTTTTTTTAGTTATCACATTTAAATAATTTTATTTATTATTAAATCTTATTTGCTGCTCCAAACAGTATGACTCTGACTCAATATGCTACAGATTAAACTTTACTCAACGTTAATTAATGAAACAATATATTGATTCTGCTGCCATCCTCAATATTATTGTTGGATTGTTACTTACATTGTTAGACATTTATTAATAACAGAAAAATAGGATAAAACCAGGCACTATGGCAAGATCTATCTGTAAGCAAAAAACAAATTTGTCTACTTCAGAGACTTTGGTTCTGCCTATGTATGATACATTGATAATCACAATCTTGATGGTTCATTAATTACACATTTATGTAGAACAAAATTTTCATTACCTGCTAGCTTTGATTCCTAAACAGAACATCATGTACAAAGGGAATATGAATATACATGCCAGATACCTGCCGTGGTAGTGCAGTAGTTAGAATTCAGTACTGCAGGCTAATTCTGCTGACTGCCCATTTCTAGCAGTTCAGCAGTTCTATTCTTACTGGCTCAAGATTGACTCAGCCTTCCATCCTTCTGAGGTCGGTAACATGAGGACTCAGATTGTTGGGGGCAATATGCTGATCCTGTAAATCACTTAGAGAGGGCTGTAAAGCACTTTGAAGCAATATATAAGTCTAAGTGCTATTGCTATTTGAGATAAAGATCCATGGCAACTATTGTGGCAACTGCTGTTAATGGAGTTTGGCAGTGTTGGCTACTAGTCAGGATTTTATTTATTTGTTTGTTTGTTTCTTTATAACATTTAGAAACCACTCACCTCACAGAGCAACTGAAGGTGTTGGATTAGATGGCTTTTTGGTTTAGTATGACTTGAACTGTTCATAAAACATTAAAATTAGCATCCTCAGGAACCTCTAGAAGGTTAAGATCTTAACTGCCACCAACAAACAAAAATAGAAAGATAAGTAGAATATCCTACTTATCCTTCCAGGTCAAGAGAAGACTGACAATAAGCAAACTAGTTAGTCAGGGGTTCTCAACCTTGGCAACTTTAAGACTTGTGGACTTCAACTCCCAGAATTCCTCAGCCAGCAAAGCTGGCTGAGGAATTCTGGCAGTTGAAGTCCACAAGTCTTAAAGTTGCCAAGGTTGAGAACCCCTGAGTTAGATGATGAGATGAAGAAGACACAGTGCAGCCTTTTGTTGTAAACCTGAAGTGTTTCTTGCTTTTGTGCATCACATGTGGCCTTAATATATTATGATTTAGTGGGTCATGCAACCTGCTCTTGACATCCAACTATATAGGCTAGCAGTCTCTGTGTTAGGAATGGAAATGAAGCAAATGTGAAAATACAATGTTTCACAGAATGTGCTTCAACATATTTTCTTTGAATAGCATTATTAAGTCATGTAATGACTTCCAACATAATTGAGCTAAGCGTTAAAAAACATTGCTAATGTCCTCACAGTCTGATCACTTCCCTCTGTAAAAGAAAATAGGAATAATGCAGAAAGGAACTCTGATTTGTTCTGAGAAAGGATTTTGTACCTACTCATCTCGGTCTTTTTTCTTCTGCTGTGATCCTTGTATGTTATTAATTGTTAGTGCCAGTATTTGCTGTGACTTGGAAGACATAGACAGCATCTGTTGGGATGCTTTGTTTGAGAGGGCTTTAATTATTCAATATACAAGACTTAATGAAGAAGCAGTTGAACCTAGTCACATGTCCTTCACCAAGAAGAACATAGTGGCATTTCCATCCTTTCTAATGAAGAACTAGAATTATTGGGAAAAAGGATAAATAGCAAATGTGGGAGAAACAGAAAGAAAATGGAATCCTGAACAATGGTCTCTTAGTGCTGCCACAATGGAACATGGTGTGTGCTATTCCTCGATCCTTACTGTTAAAGTTAAGGAACGTTGCTGTCATGCTGGTTAGACTGAACAAATAAATCTTCAACAAATAGATATGGCTCATTTAAGTTTCTTCAGATTCACACTTTCATGTGAAAAACTGGCAGTGAAGATAAACTCCTCCTAAAAACACTTGCCACTTGACAAATATCAGGCTGAAGGTCAGAAGGTGATCCAAAGTATTTGGTGTACTATAGAGCTATCTGTCAACATACCTATGGAGTGATTCCTTGGTTATCCCCCAGAGCCACCTTGAGACCTTGATGTGGATGAGATGTCAGGTATAAGATTTAAGATTTAAGCTGGTTTGCACAACATACTGTAATATGGTTTGTCTGACTTTAGTTTTGCACGTTGTGTGAGCCTGCATGTTATTGTAATCCCTTAAAGTACAGTATCACATATGTGTGAACTAAGTTTATAAAATCATGCATATGCTCACTGGGTTCCTATGTTGTACTAAGACTTAGTTTAGAACTTATCACAATAAGCCAAAACTGAATATATCACATATTATTTTGTCCAGTGTGTCAATCCACAAAAGTGAAAGGATGAATTGGATGAAGCTGCTGGTAAAATTAGGAACATCTTTAAATTATATGTACACATGCACACACACACACATATCTTTCAGGAAACGAGATAATAATCTGTGGAGGCAAGTTTTAATGCTTTTTGTATGTATACATGCCTTTGCTATAGTTTGTGGGAGGGTGGAAATGGATTCAAATTATACTGAACCAAAGTTAAAGAAACAGGGAACTGCCAAAGAAGTTTATAAGTGATAGATTCTTACAAGAAGAGGTCCATGCATTTATTTGTTTGTTAAATTTGTACACCACCTATCTCACTAGTTCAGCAGCTCTAGGTGGCTTACAAAATAATAAAAAGTAAAAAGTTCTAAAAAAACCAACACCCCAGAATAAAAAGATTAAAAGTGAAGAACCAAGAAGATGGCAGCCTGGGAATCAGCATCTTCACTGTCAGCCACCCCCAATGTAACACACCCCTCTTGGGACCCTAGGCTAAACAGCAGAGCCAACGTTTTAGGCTGTTCCAGAGGGCCAGAGGGGGGGGGCAGATCTCATCTCTGAATTAAGAGTAGCCCCAGATAGTGTGTTGCAGTAATTCAGCCAGGAGGTGACTAGGGCATAAGTGATTGTGCACAGGGCCTCACTATTCAAGAAACAGCACAACTGGCACACAACATGAAGTTGTGCAAAGGCTTTCCTAGCATTTGTTAAGGCCTTTTATGCTTTTATATCATTGTTTTCCTTATTTGACAGCTGGGATCTAGGCCCCAAGAGGCAGGTTGATGCTTATTCATAGATTTCAAAAGAACTTCATCTCCATTGAAAATAACCCCTCCCCCATAACTTTAGAGATGAACCCTGACATTATGAGAATGTAAGAATTCCACTGCTTTATCTTTAATATGTATTAATATATTATATGAAAGAGGATTATTGGTGTTTCATATATATATATATATATATATATATATATATATATATATATATATATATATATATATATATATATATATATATATATATATATATATATATATATATATATATATATATATATATATATATATATATATATATATATAAAATTCACTATTTATATAAAAAATCAGTTTACAAATTCAAATAATCTTCCAGCAAATTATAAGAATATCCTAAAATAATTGAAATTCTTTCTGAAAAACCTTCTCACATCACTTATAGAGTCCTTATATATAAAATGCCACTATTTATATATTTTTTCTAAAACACTAGAGCTTGCTTTTAAATCCTGCTTTTTAAAAAAAAAATAGAAATAAAAATTATAAATAAATTGCCTTTTGTACTCTTATGTAGGTTATTCTCCAACTGCTCTAGACCTTAGTGAGAAAAAGGTGGCTGAACACATCCATCTAAATTCTTTTTTTTTTTTACAAGAATTTTATTGGTTTTTTTAATTTTTACAACAAAGTGCTCAAAGCACACTGTGGTGTTAGGGTAAACAATCATCCAAAAACAAAACATTTATACATAATTCAGTCAATATCTCTAGTATTCCCTCTCTTTTCCCCTTAACTAACATAGTTTATTTAGATTAGTTCAATCTGGCTTAAATTTAATCAACCTGTACCTGTTTCTAACACTTTAAAAAAATTATACAACCATGATCAAATTAACTTTAAATACAAACTATCAGTTTGGGTATTCCTTCCAAATATATTCTAGTACCTTAGTTTTTATTATAAATTTTATTTAATTCTTCTTCCACTAATATCCCTTAATTAGAATAAAGTATTAGTCTATCCTATATATATCTAATCTATCAACTAATCAATCTCTTTTAGCTAACAGACACAAAAATAGAATAAAAAAAATCAAATCTTTTAAATTCTTTCAATCCATTAAACATAGTTCAATTCATATCCAATTAAATTATCGTAACTAATAACATCAATCTTATCAAGCAGAAATCATTTTATTAGATTAATTCAAGATTACATAATAATTTTCTTACAAGTGACCCTATTGTCCTAAACAAAAAACAACAACAAACACATTCTTAAAGCATTTAATATATATTTCATTAATCACTCCTTTTTTCTCTTACTTATAACTCATAATCTTAATCCTAAAATCAAATCCATAAATCTAAATTGCCTTTAATCCATTATTTCACAATATCTCTTTTTTAAGCTAAAGTATTAATCTATCCTAAAGCTATATAAACCATCAATCAACTTTAAACTAACAAGATAACATCAAACTTTAAGATATTTCAATTCATTAATCATCAAACAAATAGATCATCAGTAATTTCCATATAGATAAATTTTATATCTTCCATTAATCCCATTTTTCTTACATCTAACTCATAATCTTGGTCCCTAAGTCAGTCCATAATTCTAGGTTGCCTTTAGTCCATTACTCAAAACTTTAACTTTCATTTTTTTTAAGTCTTATTCTAGGTTTTTTCAAATGCCAAGTAGGTTTCCATAGCAAAGCTTCCTTTCCAACAGATAGGTCTCTCTTTGTTGCTTGTAGTATCTTTTGAATCAGTGAGAACCATCTTGGCCTCTGAATTGGCCTTCTGATTTTTTTTACCATAAAGTCTCGTTGCTTTAAAATTCCAAGTCCCAGTCTTTGTTTTTTCTGATTCTCAATGCCATAACTGAGTTGCATATAAGGCAAAGTCAATTTCTCTTTATTCTCAGGTAAGTCCTCTTCTTGTGTAGTCTGTTTGATAGAAGAATCAGGTGCAATCTGGAAGTCAGTTTTGAAGTTTGAAGAAGAGATTCTAGCTCTTAGTTCTGTAGTAAACTCTTTCATTGTAACACATATTTCCTCTTTAGTCTCATAGATTTTTTCCAGAATAAGTTTACAGTTTAAATGTGAGTGCAGCTCCATTTTAAAAGAAAATTCAAACATCCAATTAACTTTCATATAAAGAAATCATCTCCTCTCCAGTTGCAATATCAATTTTTAGCCAGTAGATGTCCTCAGTAAGCTAAAAAATCCTTTCCCCCCAAAAGTAATTTCATTTTTCATTTTCTTTTCTTTACTCAAAAAAACAACAACATAGACTAATAATAAAGTTCTTAAAAAAATTTTTTTCACGATACTCCAAAACGTACTTATATAAAAGAGCAACGTAATTTCTAAAGCTTTATTCTATTCCTTTGTTCGCCTTTCTTCCCCAACGAGTAAAAGCTGCCTTTCCGAGCCAGGGAAATATTTCCAACACAGCTCTTACAGGGAAATTCTCCCATTTCCAAGTTCTTTAACTGAGTACTGAGTTCAGATGATGAAACATTTTTATCATTTTAAATATGCTGTGTTTTTTCCCCCAGGCATCAATATATAATTATAATTATAAATACAGTTACAAAGCTGAAATATAAATGACCTTTCTCAGAGTATTACTCAACACTTTGAGTAATTACACAACAAGTTGTGTTGGTGAAATAATATTGTAAAATGTAGCACTTTTCTTCTCAAGATCATTAAATACACCATTACAGTCCTATTTTACCATTGTAATTTGTTTTAACAGTCATACCATATATATGCCATTGGAGGGCAGTGTAGATCTTACAGAATTTGACAGTGCTCAGCCGTATTTAACACCAAGCAAAAAAATTATGCTTATGGCTAATTTAGATATTGATTAGGAACTTGGAAGAAATCTATTTATTGATAGCCTGATTCAAGTATAGTTTAAATTAATCATAGTCCCTTTGCCCCTAATATAAATGATTTCATGTTTTTTCAATCCAAGTATAGCATTTTTTTTTAACTAGATTTTGCAATGAGAGAAGCAAAACCAGTTTCTGAACTGAGGTCACTACCCAATTGATTGTAGTCAAGGATGCATCTTCTTTCCCTTCTGTATCCCATACCAATCCGAGAACCACAAATGATGATAACTTAGCAGGGCAATAGTAAATACCATTTCGATTAGCAAGTGATCTTTGAGAATACACTTTGAATCTGCCCAATGTTAACTCAGGCTGTTAACTTAGAGCAAGTCAGGGATACCTTTAAAATAAGACTCCTGTTTGAAACAGTTGAGTGTTTCTGTCAGCATTTATCAATGCTTTAACCGATTAACCCTCTTGACTTGTAAATAGAGCAGCATTCCTCACTAAATCTCTTCTACCACCTGCCTTGTGTGTTTATTACTTACTAACCTTTTGTGTCCTCTCTTTGTATATATGCCTAATTTATCAGTCTCTTGTAGATCGTCAGCAGCCTGCTGCCTCACTACCGCCATACCGCTCACAACTAACCAGGAGGCATCGCTGCCAGACTGTCAGGTAATGTTCTGCCAAATCTCCTTTCTTCACCTTTTGGTTTTCTCTGCATGCTATATACGGATTCTCATCACCCCACTTTCTTTGCATGTTACTCCCAACCCTAATCTCTACTCTGTCTTCCAACTGGCTGCTATCAGTATGTTTGCAGACCCTTATCTGCCCTTAAAACAAACAAGCAGAAAAAGCAAAGTGAATTGAATCAAATTTAAAGTTTTGTAATTGATGTGGAAAGATTACTTGTGGTGCTGTGTCCAAGCAGTTTATCATACCTGCATGACTTCAGGAATCATGCAACACTATGTATTAATATGTCATGTTTAAAGAAGGTAGTTCTACTTGTCAATAGATAAAATTACAAAACTTAAGCCATTTCTTGTGTAGATTTGCCTGCACCACTAGAACATTCTCATGCAGACTATCAAAAACAAAGATGTTAAGTCTACAAACCTGTGGGTAGCAAAGAGATTATAGGTAGTCTTCAACTTATGATCAAATTGGGACCAGAATTTCTGTTGCTAAGCAAGGTGATTGTTAAGTGAGTTGCACCCTATTTTATGAGCTTTTATGGCCACAATTGTTAAATGAATCACTGCAGTTGTGAAATGAATCATGTGAATCTGAACTCCCCCAGTGACTTTGCTTATCAGTAGCCAACAGAAAAAGTCTCAAATGATGATTACATGACCCCAGAATGCTGCAACTGTTGTAAATAATACATACAGGTTGCCAAGCACCTGAATTTTGATCACATAATCATGGGGATGTTGCAACAGTCATAAATGTGGAGACCAGTCATCAGTCACTTTTTTCAGTGCCTTGGTAACTTTAAGCAGCTCTAAATGAATGGTTGCAAATTGAGGACTACCTGTGAAGCCGAGGCAAAAGTGTCTGTGTTTTAAAAGAAAATAACACTGCTATGTAAGCAAATAGGAATCTACAAGGATTAGATCTGTGTTTCTCAACCGTAACCATTTTCAGATATGTGGATTTCAACTCCCAGAATTTTCCAGCAAGGCTGCCTGGAGAATTTGAGGACTTGACGTCCACAGATCTGAACATGGCCAAAGTTGAAAATAACACTGGATTAGACCATTAAATGTTTAATTTAGGAAACTATTTAAGTAGCATCTGTAGTACATTCTGGAGCTGACTTGAGGGGAGGAGTAAAATGGTTGGCTAGCCTTGAATCACTGATAGGGAGGAAAATGGCTGAAAGGTGATCCTCCCAAAGCTTTGCAGGGTTTATCTAGAAGTTCTGTGCATTTGTCTGGCGAGATTCCTATCAATAGGCAATAAACATACCACTCTGATCAGCTCTTTGTGTTGCTTCTGATTGTGTCTTACAGCAGGGGTCCCCAATCCCTGGGCCGTGGACCGGTACCGGGCCGTGGCATGCCAGCAACTGGTCCGCACAAACAAGCAAAGCCCCATCCGTGGGATGCAGGCAGCACACAAAACCACTCCCTCTCCAGTCCACAGAAAAACCTTTCTCCACGGAACTGGTCCCTAGTGCCCAAAAGGTTGGGCACTTCTGTCTTACAGCATCTTGAAGATTAGATATACTTCCTTTTTTCCTTTATAGGAAGGGCTGTAACAGAGTGTGAAAGGAGATGCTGTGCCAATAAAGGAGAATATTTGTAGTTCAGGATTGAAATGAGGGGTCTTGGTGCTCTCTGAGCTTGAATGTTTCTTTGCAGACCTTTCATTACCCAAGCTAGGTAACATCATCAGCACAGTAATGAAATGACAGCAAAAAATCAACAAAGCTCAGTGAGCACCAAGGATCCCTTGAGATGCTGTGGGTGAGAAGGCTCTAAATTCTATGCTTGGCCTCTCCAGGCAGGGCTGAGCCTGTGGAATCATAAAAAGCCACTGAGAGTCAAAACAGGTATGGTTTAGATTGACGGACCAGTCTGAGATGGTATTTACACAACATGAAGCAAACATGGAAAGAGCCGGGTAGGGATTGCACCATGAGAAAGGATGGTGGCTTTTCCTGTTGCCCTGGCCAAAATAAACGAACTCTTAAGGGCTTGTTTGTTTCCAAACAAAATTGGATGAAAAGATTAATCCAATTGCTTCTATCCCCTCTGGGCTATAATTTTAACTGGAACTGGACTCCTTGTGACTGCTTTAAATTCGTAGGTACACCTAGATCTCAGCATGACATTTAAATGTATTATTGCTACATCACTAGAACTGAAGCCTCAGACAGATGCACCACTGAAATCCAGTTGCGTGTCAGTTTTGAAATGGGAAAGACTGGTGAGCCACAAGCCAAGCTTAAAATGGGATTAACATTTGTTTTATTTAAAGAAAACCTGAACTCTACAAAGCCTTAAATTCCAAGCCCCATTTACATGCAAGATACAGTCCCATTATTTTGTTATCATCTAGCGTATTGTGTCGCTATAATAAACAATTAATTGTGCCTTCAGCCAGGCTCTGTCTATTTAGTTCAGGGGTCTCCAAACTTGGCAACTTTTAAGACTTGTGGCTAAGAAATTCTGGGAGTTGAAGTCTACAAGACTTAAAGTTGCCAAGTAGCTGATTTAGCTACTCTCTGGTGTACTGAATTCACACTGAGCCTAATATCTGGGCTGAATAATTTTTGGGTAACATATTATCCTTTTGCCTGATAGATGCATGAGACAGAGCTCCTTGAAATTCACTGAGAGTTCTGTAGTTTACCTGCAGGACATAGTTGGAATGGTTGGTTTGAAAGGAATACGGATGCATTAACCTGTCTCAGTGTTAGATCAGGGTTCACCAATCTTGACCACTGGGGTCATATGCAGTCTTTGTATGATAGCAGAAGTTAGAATGATCTGTTCCTGTTGACAAAAGACCAAAAGGGAAGGAAAGCAAAGCCCAGCCCATTGGTTTCCACCCATCTTTAATCTTAAGAAGTAACTTCATGCCAAGAAAAAAAGATATCTCCAGTCTTTATTTTAGATATGCAGGAACATGAGACAATAGACACTGTCCTCAATGACCTTCACTGCTTTATACATTTTTATAACAGTTAAATTAAAAATAATGCGCTGATGATGTTCTCTAGTAATGAAACATCTCCAAGAAAACCACCAAGCCAAGAGCACCAAGGACCCAACAGTTCAACCCTGAGTCACAAACATTTTCTTCTATCAGAAAAAATAATTACTTTGTTAAACATTCTGTTAACAAATCATAACAAAATCTCTCTCTCCCACCCACCCACCCCTCTCTCACACACGCATCAATTAAACACTGCAGTCACTGCAGTCACAACAAACTCATTTTGTTTGGCAAAGCTTGCTAGGAGAATTACAATGGCACCCAAGGAAATGAATGCCAGGTCAGAACTGCTTGCTTCATTGCACAATAGCAAACATAACTGCACACACTCAAACAAGGAACAGTGGTGTTATAGAAAAATGGATTCTAGCTGAATGTTAAGAAAAAAAAATCCTAATAATATGGAACCAGTGACAGAAAGATGGTGGGTGCCTCTTCATTAGATAAATTCAAACTGAAGCTAGAAAAGTCATCTGGGAAAGTATTCCAGAGCAGGATTAAAATAAAAAATCATTATGTCAGGATGGGAAATAGGTATTGCTTTTCTCTATTCCCAACTGTCTAATCAGTGAATCAGAAAAACCACAAATTTTGTAATCTAAAAATTCAGTGACTATCTTTATTCTTATTTATTAATTCAAATAAAAGTAAAAAAAATAAGAATATGGTGCTTAGATGAGCTGCACAGCAATCTTCAATCCATTGTTATCCACTCTCTTGGATTTATTTCTGAACACCATTCTAATTTTTACCTAGAAATTCAAAATATCTGGAATGCATTGGTTGAGAAATACTATAAGGAGAAGTACGGTATCTTCTAGTGTTTTCTCCCTGGCCCGATGTTATGTTTTTTAAAAACTTTGTCAATAAATGATACAATTAGGTGCAACTTCACTAGTTAAACATTTTATTGTTTACTCATTTTATGAAATTGTTTGCAAAGATGCAGAGAAAATGATATGTGTACACTATTTAATGAGTTGGAAATCTTGTTTAGAAATACTTGATTCTTTTCTAAGATAAAGTGGCTCTATCATAATCCTTGAGGGGAATTGGAGTAATGCATTCCTTTCCTTATCTTTTGTCGTGAGTCAGATAATGTTGTGCAATGTTCTTGTTTAATGATGGAATAGGAGATACTTTGTGGATAGACTCTCTAACTATTTCCTTGCTTATAAGCCATGCCATAAATCAGGGGTTCTCAACCTTGGCAACTTTAAGACTTGTGGACTTCAACTCCCAGAATTCCTCAGCCAGCAAAACTGGCTGAGGAATTCTGGGAGTTGAAGTCCACAAGTCTTAAAGTTGCCAAGGTTGAAAACCCCTGCCGTAAATGGAATTGATTATGTCCCATTAAGTTATTGTTGACTCTTGTTAGATTTTTCTCCATTACGATCTGTCCCTAACCTGATTTTTCTCAGGTCTTCTCATACATGGAAAGTTCTAAAATACTTCAAAGGATTATTTTGCTTTAAAATGTGACTTTCTAGCATGAGCTATTTCCTGCAGTTTTCCTGCATGAATGCTCAGGGAAGCTTATTGCTTCCAAACCTGGACAGTACTACTGCTTCAAAAATGTATTTATTTATTAAACAAATTTACACGGCTATTTATCTAACTGATAGAACTCTAGGCATGATACTGAACTGCAGTCTCATTTGAGAATTTCAAAACAGTAGATTGTAAGACATCCTATTGTTTGGCAAATGCTTTATATTTTTATCTGCACAATAGCTATATGACTATATTCCGTAATTAAACTTCCAGAATCTTAGCTGTTATATAGGATCCAATCTGAGTCAGCCACCAAACCAAAGGTTTATTCTTCCAAGCCCATCCTCAGGAAACTTCTCTTTGTCTGGAATGTGTGCACTGGGCTTTTCTAGGCGTTGTATTTATATGGTGCCTGGTTATATGTGGCTTTTTAGCTGTTCTATTTATTATTTCAATATATTTTAAGGAACTACAAAATAAGTTATTTAGCCTACCTTGGATATGATACGACCTACTGAGAGAAGACTGTATGTTCCTTCAAAATAGCTTTTGGTTTCATAAGGAATGGACAGGGCCTCTTTTAATTGTTGGGCAAGATAGCTAATTGCTCTGGGGTCACTCATCAAGCAAGCCTCAGCTAAAATATTAACTATTAACAGACAATTTCATTGCTGTAATTCCATTCTGTAACACTGTATATCTGCATCTGAGAAAACCATATTTCTGCACATCACATGATTGTGATGGAACAAAAAAGTATGTCAGGAAAGATTGGAAGATGCGATCTGAAGCAATTTGAAAACATTCTTATTTTGTACTGTAAAATTGTTAATTGGTTTTATGTTGTTCTTGATAACTATCCTACATTTTTATCTTCATTTGTTTGATTTTAAAGTGCCATTAGATCATCCTTCTCATTTGGACAAAAGCAAACTTGTTACATTAATACATTTTTATTGTTTTCCCTCTATTCCTTTAAACTTGCAACTTTATGGCATGTTAATTTTAGCTCTGCTAACTGTCGTGTTTGTGCTTTAAAAATATTAAGTCAGTGGGAACGTGCCCCAGACTGCTAGTTTCCTATTGATATTAGCTACTGAAAAGCAGCAATCAAGGGTCATATACAGCCTGGGGGTTCTTCACCTGAGTCTTAAAATGGTGTGATCCATAATACCAACTGGATTTTCAAATGGTTGTATAGAGTTCCTTGAAGCAAGTTTTGCTGCAATAGGTCTATTTGTATTGTTTTTACTATGTAAGCAAGAAAGAAAAAAGGAAAGACAAAGAAGAGAGAAAATAGTTCTACAAAAGTATACCAAACAATAGTTCAGATATATTATTTTCATGTTGCAGAATTAACATTTTGATAGAAAATGAATGAGTAATAGAAAAAAAGAAATTAAGTTTTTAAATGCAGACGTACAGTCTACATCCCAAAAATGCTCTAAATCAGGTGTGTCAAACTGGTGGCCCGCGGGCCAGATACGTCACGCACAGGCCACGCCCACCTCAGCTCCGCAAAGGCAAAAAAGTCACGATACATCACAATACAGTCACATGGCACCATCGAGTTTGACACCCGTGCTCTAAATAGAGGATCTGGTGCAAAATGCTTGTTCAAATATAAAAGAGAATTTGTCAGATCACTGGATTAACCATTGAGAATTTGTTTCACTTCAACTTTGTAGTGAAGATAGTTTTGTAGTCATAAATTATCTATTTCTGCAATCCTGTTAGTTCCTAATCCATTGATACACAGTTCAGAATTATAAAATTAGGCTTAGAAATCAATGAGTTTTGCAGAACAAAATTAATGTGTGACTCAATTGCTTCTAGAAGATATCACTGCACCCATAAATGTCCTTCTGAAAAGCTGTGTCCAATAAATCCAAAATAATGCAAATAATTTAAAATGCATAGAAATATAACATACAGATCTGAACCAGACATTTCATTTCCATGCATCCTTGTATTTTTAATTTAAAATGTTTTAATTTCCTCTAAAAATAATTGTTACAGCTGTATTATTTGGTGAAGAACATGTTAAATCTTCCAGTGTAGAGCAGGGTCTGAAGATTGCTAGCCAAAATCTATATGTCAACAGGTATTTCAAATAAAACTATTGCCACTTCATAATTTTTCGCAAATGATTCTTGGTTGCAATATATGGATAACAGATTTCAAAATTGCTGATACTCCTTGTAATTCTTACAACAGCAACAGCAATAAAAATGCTTATTTAGAAACATCTAATTTTGAACGTTTGGGCTAAATCAACCTTCCCATCTATTCCAAGATGGTTTAGAAGGCTGTTTAAATTAAGTTAACATCATATAATTTCTTCTGGTTTCATTGTAAATATGGCACTGATGGTTGGGTGTTTGTCTTCTATGTGCACATATGGTTGCTTCCATATAATTTAAGAATTATAGGTATATGCAGAATAATTAAAATACCATGAAGGTGCAGATTGTCACCGGTCTCCATGATAACAGTTTTTTTCTTTGCACATTTCTTACTTTGACATGTATTTTAAATAGCTGCTTTTTCATTCCAGTCCTGATGTAGCTCTTCCAGAAGAACAGCCACATTCCAGCTCTCAATATACCCCTGTCAGCTGTCTACTTAAGCCTCCTCCTTAACATCGTGCTTCATTGGCAATTTAAGAGTGGGGGAAATCTCACCACATGGACTGAATTTGAGTTCTGACAGCAAAGGAACAGTTTGTATCAAGCATGACTGCCTTGTTGCTGCACTGCTGAGTCCAGACACCATGTACTGTCTTAACAAAGGAAGGCATGTGGAAAAGCTTAAAGCACAGTGCCCAGACTGCTGAAAATCTTCAAGGTTCCTCTGTGTACATCACCTGATCAAAACTACGCAACGGAAGTCAAACTTATTCCTTCCAGTTGTTTGGCTAGGACTACTAATGTGCTGGGAACCTAGATTCCTACCGAAGTCAAGCAAAGAAAGTACGCTACAAATCTTATTTTGCCATTCAGCTCAAGCTACTGACTCCATATTTCTTTCTGAGGTTTAAATAGCATTTTATTTTATTCATGACATATTTGCACCAAAAAGTATGGTTATTAGAAATGACGCATTGATGGATTTGTTCTACTTTAAAAAAAAAGTAATATAGAGATAATTTACATTGAGTTTTGTTTTTTTTCTTCAGTTAGGATTTGTTTTTATTTTTATTTTTAAATTTAAAAATGTATATATTTTATTTGGAGATCGCTCACCTTGGGCAAAATACAGCCTGGTGTTTTGTTTGTTTTATTGCACAACATTGTAGAAGATACATTGAAATGAATGTGTACTTGGGGGGGGGGAATGCAGAGGAAGTTGGGTGTGCCAAAATTAAAATAAATAGGCACACAATGAAGCACTTAAACTGTATTGATTTCAACAGAATTCTGGCATGCCTGATTTTCTCTGAACTGTGTCTTTTGACTGGTACTACAGCACTCAGCTGCATTGGCATTGTTTACATAGTTGTTTTATACAATACTGTATTAGCTGCTGGTTCCTTTATATCAGGGGTGTCAAACTGCCAGCCCGCGGGCTAGTTGCATCATACGGAGGCCACACCCACCCCAGCTCCGGCAATGCAAAAAAAGTCATGATACGTCATGACACATCACATGACACAGCAAGTTTGACACCCGTGCTTTATACCTTCAACCTGATTAAGCCTGAAAAGGGGTTTTATTGAATAATATATGCATAACTGTTTCCTTGTGCTTATTTTTGTGTTTCAGGGTATCATTTTGTTTTAAGGATCCTTTCCTTTTTTTCTGGGCAAGTTAATGACTTGGTGCTTTTTTTCTGTTTTACTGTTTGGTATCCAGACAAAAGAAAAAAAAAATTCAAATGAACTTGAAGTAAACATACTATATTTTATGATAATTGAAAAGTGCAGGATGCATTTTGCTTTACTCCCAAATCCAGTATTATCAGACTAGGGCCTTCCTTTGGTAAAACCAAGTGGGGTGGAATATCAGATGATCAAAATTAGTGCATTTGGTGGTGAATTGAGCAAAGAAAGTGGGATCTGTATCTTGGATTGAAGAACATAGATTTAGATTCTTGCTTTTAGAGATGTCAGCAATTTTTATTCTAGCCCATTCCATAACAAATAACTCAGGTCAGAGCACACAGGTTGTTTCTGCATGGCTTGGCGTTCTTTCTTCAAGTATTTCCCCAATAAATTTGAGAAATGCTGGGTATGAAAGAAAAAGAAGGATAACTACATTGTTTTGCACAATGCTCAGAAGCAAGATGGCTTACTTGCAAGATTTCAAGTTATTATTTTGGGCTTTCTGCTGGGTCTCTCAGTTATACTGTTACCAATTTCTCCTGTTGGTGGAATTTTTATTCTGAGTCAGATAGCCTTAATACATTATAATAAGAGCTAAATAGATCCAGGTCCCTTGGTTCCATCCCTGCAGTGCTGATACGAATTAAAAGACAGAAATCATAAGATATCTGGGAAAATCATCCATTCTGAAAGATATCAGATCATCTGGAATGACTTGACATCACCCCCCCCCAATCTTAAAGAAAATGCTCCTTCTTAGAATATATACCAAAAAGGGGGAAGAAGGAAGGGGGGGGATCTTCAGCCAAGGAAACTATGAAGTTTAAGCGGTCATCTTTGTGCCTAATAATAAATATCATTGAAAAACAAGGTGCTAAAAACAGGATAAGCCTAATCAGCAATTGATGTAATGTGGAGTAGTTGAAGTTTTGCCAAGAGACAGTGGTTTAAGTTACCAATGAAATCCACAAACTTGAAAGCAACCTCCAGTGTCCTAGTGACAAATAGCATGATAGGGAATTGACTAGATGGAAATACATTTGAGTTTAAATGACCTCTATGCGACAGTCCAAATGATGCATAGCTCTGTTGCTAGAACTGTAGGAGCTAATGGCTCTCATTTAATGTGCTTCTATGTTGCTTCACTTCACGTTCATATCTAGCAAGGGAATATTTCAGCATCTTCTAGGATTGCCATTGCCAACTTTGCATTGGGTTATATTGACGGAAGTTAGTTTCTGGCTGAATTGAGAGTTCCTCAAGAGTGCCAGGAACTTCAACCATTCATCTCACTTTAATAGTCATCCTAAACTTGATAATGTTGTTTTTGAACAAGTGTGATCTCCATCCAGGAACAGAAGTTGCAGCTAATATTGGTGAACAATGAAAAGAGTCCTATAGAGAGTTTTGTTGTAGTTTTACTTGTGAATAATGCAAATTAATTTATGCATATTGTTTTGCAAGAGAGAAGCACATGATTTCTTAGCCAGTGAAATCAAAAGGCCTTAAAAGTGCTTAGAAATGATTGGATCATACCTTCACTTTGATTTGTATTCTATTAAGAAATGATTTCAACTGACCTAATGTATACCTCATAATATCTGTTAGATCAAACTGTCCATATAACCAAGCTGTAACTATATAGATCGTACAACATATGCTATGCTATAGTGCTGAAAAGTAAAAAAAAAATTGAATTGCTTGGACATAAATTTCACTTACCGCTGTACAGATTATGGGCTCATACCTGAGTAACTGCTAAAATATCAGGTTATTTTTTTAATATGGGTTATACTTCATAGCTGGAAATAAACCTTTATTATCTTCATGAAATGTCCAGAGTATTCAAAATACTGGAAATACAATATAGTCAGCCATATCTCCCACGCCTTTCTTTTTAAAATTTTGGTGGATAATTTTAAACATTTGAATATCGAAAGCATGGGTCCAGTCCAGAGATAGGCAAGCATTCATTTTCCAATTTAAATCTAGAAACAGATGAGAAAGACAGTACATTCACAATACGAAGAGTGATGAGGGGAGAGAGTCTGCTATGTATTTTGCACATATGTGCACACATTTAAATTGGCTTAGCTGGACATGGAAACATCCAACATCAATTTTCAATGAGTAAGATGTGGATTTTTGTGCAGCTTCACTTTTTTTCTTGTATGTAGCAGGGTGAATTTGTGTATTAAAAAAAGAAACATCCAGATTTTTACTTCTATGTCAAGTGATGAATTGTTGAAAACTCAAGATCTAGAAAGTCTCAAATGAAAAAAATGACAGAATATTACAAAGAAAATAACAGTATTCAGAAGGCCTTTTAGTAAAAAAAACCCATAGTTATTCATTCTTTGGAAGGAACCTTTTAGTAATGAAAAAGTCCAAAAGGAAGGGAGTGTTTTCTAAACATGATTATACTCTACCCAACCTTTTTTTTTTTTTTTTTGCTTAACTGAATTTTACTGGAATTAATAACATAGGACTAAGCCTAACTGCACAACTGGAGAGGAGTGAATCTTTTATTGTTAGGGTCTAATATTATCCTTTTATCGGTAAAGCCAATAAAGCCTCAAGTTGTTACCTAATCTCTAACAAAGGTATATATGATTCTGTAACTGATTCTTTTGTTTCATGATTTGTACAGCTATTCCATTTTTTAATTACCTTTCCGTCCTTATGAAATATTTGTTTTAATGTTCCAAGTGCTGAGATGCTTCATTAAAAGCACAGTGATTTTCTTCCTTATATCTTGTCTTAAAAAATATGTTTTGTTCTTCAGCTTTTTCTCCAATTTTCTATCTGTTAAAGCTAAACGAGACAGAGTACTCAGACTTTTTCTGGCATTTGACTTTTTGAAAAAATAATAATAATCCTGTGTATAAAATTTAAAAAAGCAATTAATTGCATTGGCCTCAGGGCAGAATGCATCTGAATATGCAATATAATAAAAAGCTTGCATGACATCATTTCATGTACCCTTTTCAATCATCTATAATAAAGTTAGAGGATTTTTATTTCATGAAGATTTCCCTTTCCCCTTTCCTGCATATTGGAAATGCAAGGCCAGTATAACTTTGTGAAGAGCCATATTGCCTAAGACTTCCATCTATTTTAATTTCCCTTCTACAGAGCTCTTGAAAATCCTCTCTATTAAATTGGAAGGCAACATGGTGATAACTGACAACATACAAAAGAAAAAAAATAGATGTGTATTATTGTGATTGCTGTTTTAATTTGCTATAAGACTCTGGATGTATAGGGGCCTTGTTTTTCAGATAGCATCTTTATATGAAAATATGCTGCTCATTATTATGGGGCAGTGTGATGGCTCAACAACCCAGGTTTGAGATCCGGGCGTTGTGTGATGGGGTGAGCTCCCGTCTTCACCTAGCTCCTGCCGAACTAGCAGGTCGAAAGCAAGCAAATGCGAGTTGAGAAATAGGTACCATTTCCGTGGGGAGGAAACAGTCTTCTGCAATGTCATGCTGGTCACATAACCATAGAAACATCTTTGGACAGCACTGGGTCAACAGCCCTTGAAATGGAGATGAGCACCACCCCTATAGTCGGTTATGATTAGGGGAGTAAAGTCTGCATTATTATGCACTAAAAAAACAAAACAGCAGTGGCAAGTTTTTATATTTTGCAGCATAAATAACTTGTTTTGTTGAAACGTTGACTTCATTATTAAAACTGTTTTGAAATTTGTCACAAGTGTTTGATACCAGGTGGAATAATTCTGCTAACCAGCTATGTGAGTTTGATGAGGGGGAGAAATAAAAATAATCCAGCTTTTAAAAATGTATTCATGGGTATGGCTTTGTGTACCATATCTCTGAATAAATGGAAGTGCACCCTCACTAGTTTTTAATCTTGCATCTCAAACCTTTTGGTTTGACTGTTAAAGGATTAATTCAACCGATCCTTTGTTCAAAATACTTTAAATCCTGACGTTTTGTGATTTTTGTAATCTCTGAATGTTTCCCTTTGCATGAATGTTTCTTAACTAATCGACCACAAAAAAAAATGTATTGTGTTATATTCCAAATGGTTTTGAAATGCTGGTGAAGTTTGTGTTAAACATGATTGTATACTTACATCTGCCTGCTGTAGAGGTTGGCTATTTCTAAACGGAACTGATACTGTTATAAAATTTTGAGGTTGAATGGTTATTTCTAGATGGTGAAGACAAATAGATGTGCTCAATGATTTAAAGATTGAATGTTAGGAATTCTTGTGTTGCAAACCACTGGTTTTAAGGAAAGTATATTGACTAATTCTCAACTCCAGAACCATGTGCTTATGAAACCTCTGAAATAATTACCATGTTAAATCCTCTTCCATTCTAGTCTTTATACCTCTAGACAATCCTAGATGAATTGTTCTGAGAGGGAGTCATATGCTTGTACATGTTTGATATAATTCAGCTTGAATGGTTGAAAATTAAGACACTCCAGAACGGAATAAATTAAATTAGGAGCTTATATATGATTCTTACTTACATCATGTCCAATTAAAATTATGATGTAATGCATAAGTATCCCACTAAATAAATGGGCCATCTTTTGTTCAATGAACTGTGCTGTCCCTGCTTTAATGAGTTTCTACATATTCATAAGCTCTCTGCCAACGAAGAAAGGGAGAGAACATCTATGCAAAAATCCAGAGGACATCAGAATTCACAAGATATTTGCAATACCTCACCAGCTAATATCTGCAAATCTCATTCATTCTATTTTTACTAAGGTTTCAGATATGTAAACAGAAAAATATATGGCATATATTTAATTGCTGGATTTTTCAGCTGATAGACAGATGAAGTCCAGATCAAGCCATGATCAAAATGATACAGCTAATCCTTAATCCTGATGGGGACAGATTAAACATAGCCTGAATGTTGTTTAGACAAACCTCTCATCTCCTTCTCCTGAGCTCATGTAATGCCGGTTCCTCTTGCCAGGAATCCCCTTTTTCATGGGCAGGAGAAAATGGGGAGGAATTGTTTTCCATCGAAAGGCAGGATTTCAGCAGAGTGTTGAATTGTTCCTTTTAGTCTCTTCCTTATCTGGCCAGCTGGAAAGAACAATAGGCAAAATCCAGCCCTAACCCCATATTATTACTTTCAATATAGCAATAGCATTTAGACTTATATACCGTTTCACAGTGCTTTGCAGCCCTCTCTAAGCGGTTTACTGAGTCAGCATATTGCCCCCAACAACCTGGGAATTCATTTTACCATCCTCAGAAGGATGGAAGGCTGAGTGAGAATCAAACTGATATATATATCCCTGAAGGGTGTGACTAGCTGATGAGGGCAAATGAGGCTGAAATAGCTATACTAGTCTCCCACTAACTTCTGTCAGCCACAAAATTTTGAGAATATATATATATATATATATATATATATATATATATATATATATATATATATATATATATATATATGTGTGTGTGTGTGTGTGTGTGTGTGTGTGTGTGTGTGTGTGTGTGTGTGTGTGTGTGTGTGTGTGTGTGTGTGTGTGTGTGTGTGTGTGTGTGTGTGTGTGTGTGTGTGTGTATGTGTATATGTGTATATGTGTATATATATATATATACAGAGCAATCAACAAAGATTAGAACATATGGACATATAAAGCTAGACATTAAAATATTAAACTGTATCCATTCAAAATCAGTGAGAGCTTATGTATCAAAAGATTGGAGTGAAAAACTGACTCTATTTCATCAGTAACTGGTGAACTGCTGACAAGGCATGACACCCCTCCAAGGGCAGAGAATTCCTGTTGAGTCTGCAAAAACTGAGAAGGCTCTTCAAAGGTAAATATTTCTGGGACCCTACTTGCTGGTGGTGATAAGGCCATTTAAAGCCTTACAAATCAACCAAAGTACTTTGATGAGTACTTTCATTCAAAATATTTCTGATGACTAAGGTATATGGCTTATTTTATGCCACAAGATTGAGGATTTGCTTTTAAAAAGAGCACAATGGGATGGAAACAGAAAAATAAAATAGTGATGGCTCGGCCCAGATAACAGGTTAGCTATGGATTGGTGTTATCATGGATTACAGAAAACTGAATTATTTTAATAGAATGAATCATTTTGTTCTGTATAATTTAAGATCAGATAAAGCCACAGCCGATGTAGTCATACAATACATTAAGCTTGTGTTAATGTTAACTTTGGATAACTTTCTCATGATTTAGCATGTTGTATGAAGCCAGCTCTTTTGTTAGTTTATGATTCAGTAGCCTCATTTCATAAGCACATCTCATTCTTTAACTCACATCTAACGAATCTTCCATTATCATGAAGACAATGCATGTATCTGTACTTACTGTTTCAGTTGATGAGATGAAACTATGCTATGCCTGCATTTCTGTCTACTGTGGAAGGCAGGAAACTCTTCAAGAATTGTTCAGGCATGAATATTATACCAAGATTTCAGGTAAGGAATGAGTTCTGAACAAGAGTTTATGAAGACAGAATCCCGCTAAGCCTGATCATCTATATTTAAAGTAAGAAGAGGGACAATAATGGGGGGGGGGAAAGCTATGAGACCAGGGTTGGGAAAATGGGTTATTATCCCTTATCTGAAAGTTTAAGAGGTTGTTAACTCAAGGATATTGCTAGCATTATTAGAATGCTAACAACAACCCTGGTGGCACATTGATTAACTGCAGTATTTCAGGAAAACTCTGCCACAGACTGGAGTTCAATTCTGACGGGGCTCAAGATTAACTTAGTGTTCCATCTTTCTGAAGTTGGTAAAATAAGGACCCTGCTGTTGGGGGCAATATGCAAATAATGCCGACATTGTAAAACACCCAGAGAGTGCTATAAAATGCTATGGGACAGTATATAAGACAAATGCTATTGCTACCGGTATTACTATTCTAATAAATTGCCTAAATTAAAAAGCCAATAATCCATCTCCCTATCATGTTCTTAAGCTACGGAGTTACAATCAATCTATGAGGCAACTTCTGAAATTCTACTAATGAACATTCAAGGTTGTCTCTTCAATGCATTTATAAACTCAGTAAAAACTCCGTGTTGTAGAACAAGGGTCCCTAACCTGTGGCCCACGGCCCACTAGTGGGCTTTGAGGCTTTGCAAATGGGCTGCGGAAACAGCTAGCGAGTGTGCATGCACACATGCCTCATTTGCATGAACGGCAGGTATACATGTATGCCGCTAGCACAAATGGAGCTGCCCATGCGCCGGCACTTGCCGGCCACTTGCGCGAACCATCCCCTCCCCCAGTGGTGGGATTCAAATATATGAACAATTGGTTCTCTGTGTGGATGCTGCTTCTGGAAGTCCATTCTGGGCCTGGGCAACAAAAAATTAGCTACCGATTCTGCTGAAGTGGTGCGAACTGGCTGGATCCCACCACTGCCCGCCCCCCTGCTGGTTCACAGAGCCGGAAACGTTGTGGAACTCTGTTGTAGCATATTGACTGTGTGCATATTAATTATGTTTATTAAGCATATTTTTAATTGTATACTTCCATTGTTGTAAGCTACCTTGGAATCATAATGATAGAAAAGCAGGGTATAAATTCAGTAAACAAATTCATATAAGTAAAATATTCTGCTAATTAGGTGGCTCAAAGACTATTAGGAAGCATAAAGAACAACAGTCTAGGAATTTTGCTTAATTACCATTTTGGCTTTTGAAATGTCACTTCCAGAGTAGGAAATCAGAGACAGCCTAACTTAGGATGATAAAATTAATAAGACATACCACAAATTCAACCAAAGGTATTTATAGGTATCATGGAATAGCTGTTCCTATTAGGGCGAGAATTTATACTAGGATGCGTACCTAACTGTCATGTAGTTTTCATGTTTTGGCTAGTGCCAGACTGACTAAATTTGGTTTACTGGTTTACAGATTAAATTTTGATTTACTGTTTCATAAATAACTTTTACAAAACTTTTATGACATTGATTCTTCATCCCAATATTTCTGTGTCACCATAAAAGATTTTTTCTAGGCAATGACACAGGTAGAAGTGTAGCTGTGAATGAATCACTGCAGTAGTTAAGTTAGTAACGTGGTTGTTAAGTGAATCTGGCTTCCCCACTGACTTTGCTTGTCAGAAGGTTGTAACCCAGGGACCCAGCGACAGTCCAACTGTCATAAATATGAACCAGTTTCCAAGCATCCGAATTTTTATAAGGTGACTATGGGCATGCTGTGATGGTCATAAGTGTGAAAAATGGTCATAAGTCACTTTTTTCAGTGCTGTGGTAACTTTGAATGGTCATTAAATGATCTAAACTAAACTTCATTCCTTATACCAGTGGTGGCGAACCTATGGCACGCGTGCCAGAGGTGGCACTCGGAGCCCTCTCTGTGGGCATGTGTGTCGTTGCCCCAGCCCCAACTCCCCCCACGGCCTCCTCCTCACCAGCACCCCCCCGGAGGAGAGTTGCCTCCAAGCAGGGCCTGCACAGAGCAGCACAGCCAAGCACATGGCAGCAGGGACAAGACTCCACCCTCGCGCCCCATCACGTGTACATGATACTGCGGGGCGCAGGCGGAGGGCATGAAACTGCCGGGCCGCCTGGGCGATCTGCTATGGCGGGCCATGGAGGCGGTGGGTGGTCCTGCGGGCGGGTGGGGCAGGGGCGTAGTAGGGGCAGGGTGGGGGGACGGAGCGGGGGTGGAGTGGGTGGGGTGGTTTTTGGGCACTAGGTCTCTAAAAGGTTTGCCACCACTGCCTTATACGTTGCATTTTCTGCTTTCAGACAGAAAGAAAAATTACTGGGTTTACATACTGTGCTAAGCCATGGCTTGCTTTAACCATGGCTTACTGACTATAGTTAGCTAACCTAATCTATTATGATTGGGCTGAAGCAATTGGTGAAGTTAAACTGATATTAATATGACACTCCAAAATATTGTAAAGGCTACTGCAGTGGTTATTTTGGCTAAAATCCCCACCATCTATATCAGTGTTTTTCAACCTCAGCAACTTTAAGATAACCTTGATATATACTTGGTGGGAAATTCTGGTAGTTGAAGTCCATGCATCTTAAAAGTTGTTGAGTTTGGGAAGTACTGATCTATATGATCACTCTTCTGTTTCACCCCATCACATTATGCCTCAGGTATTGGATTTGAACAACACAGCAAGTCTTTACATGACCTGGGCTTTACATCAATCAGACCTCCCTTTCTCTGGGCCTTTGTGACATTTGGACAGGATCAGCTGGGAAGGGTTGAAAGGAAAGATGGGGGATCTACTACTGGGGGGGGGGGAAAGAAAGCAATAAAGAAACACTGAGAGCCAGTTTTGTGTAAGGCATCTGGCTAGAAACCAGGAGATTTGTGAGTTCTAGTCCTATTTTAGATGCAAAGCCATTTGGATGACCTTGGGTCAATCACTTTCTCTCAGCCAGGAAGCAATAGCAAACCACCATTGAAAAGTCTTGCCAAGAAAATAGCAGGGACTTCTGTAACTTATAGTTTACTACATTTTATCAGCTCAGCTAATTGTAGATTATTTGATAAACCAACATTAAACCATCATGGCTTAGCATAAAAGTGCAGAGCTTTTGCCAATTCAAGAACTATCCCTGGCTTTGCCTACACTAAAAGTGGGTTTAAGACTACAAATTAACTCCTTAATTCCAATCTGTTCAACTCTGCCCCATCCCCCCCTTTTTTTTTAATACTCAGGTTTAGGACCAAGTGTGAACCCAGGCAGAAAATCCCTGTTCAATAAGCTTATACTGCTTCTCCCTCAAATAGGATAAACTAAATACCTAACCATATTAAATACTTAACTGGTAATCTCCTTCCACGAATCCCAATAAACATCAGCCTTTCTTAGGGCTGATTGCTGTTGAATTTAAAGGCTGTGTTCCAGCTACATGTTCTGCTAAAGTACAGATAGTCCTTGATTTACAACAGTTCATTTAGTGACTATTTGAAGTTACAACAGCACTGAAAAAACTGACTTATGACCATTTTTCATGACCATTGCACCATCCCCATAGTCACCTGATTAAAATGCAGGCACTTGGCAACTGGCTCATATTTACAGTGGTTGCAGGCTCCTGGGGTCATGTTTGCAACCTTACGATCAGTCAGTGGAAAGCCAGATTTACTTAACAACTGTGGCATGAAAGGTCATTAAAAGGGGAGAGCAAAACTTTCCTAAGTTGGGGGGGGGGGACAGCGGGGCCGTCTTTGACCCAGCTCCCCCATTCCCAAGTGAGAACTCTTGGAGCGCTTAGAATATGTGCGCAGCTTCCGCCACGGTCAGGTAACCCTCACCAGGTACGCGCGTACCTTTGGCGCAGGCGGGGACTCCGAGGCGCCCGCCCCGCTTCCTCCACCCGCCGGGAGGGCGGGGTCTCTCTCGGGGGCAGAGACGCGCAGCGCAAGGAGACTTCGCGGGCGACCGACGCCAGGCGGGGCAAGGAGGCGGCTGAGAGTCTTGGAGAGTTAAGGCGAACTCCGTCTCAGGCGGCCAAGCGCGCGTTGCTGGGCGCCGGTAGGATGCGCTCCGGGTAGGGGCCGAGGAAAGGGCAGTTTCGACACGGGCACCCCTTGTTGGCTTGTTGAGGCGGGAAGGCAAGATGAACGGGGCCGAAAGCATCAATTTCAGGCGGATGGCCATCCGTAGGAAATCCAGCCCCCGCTTGCACAGCTCGGCCTTCGTCTTCCAGAGCCCCGCCACCGCTTCGCTTCAGTCCCCCACGGCGCTCCCGGGGGAAGTGGGACCGGCGGCGGCAGCAGCAGGTACATTTCCCGCTGGCTCTCCGCCAGGTCTCGGCCTTTCCTTTTTCTCCTGGAGCTCTGCCCGGCACTTGCGGGTTTAAAGATCGCTTTGCTGAGGCGAAGAAAGCGCCCGGGCGAAATGCCAACGAAGTCCCTTCCTCCCCTGACTTTTCTAAGCGGCTGCAAACACTCGGAGCGAGAGCCTTGTACCAACTCCGAGGATAAATTTCGCGGCAGTGTAAGGATTAAGCGAAGTGTTGTATTAGGAAGGGAATAAGGGCGCTTACATAAGAAGCTTTAAAGGAGCTGCATCGAAAAGCAATAGGGATTGTTTGCACTTCGGGTGAGGATCGTTTTAGTGTTAGGCAAGGGATGCATTTTGCTGCAGTCGTAGCAAAGGGTGACGGTCAAAGTTGTTTAAATTGTGTACGGTTTTTTTGCTGTACAAGTACTGGTAGTCCTTGACGTACAATGGTTCACTGACCAAAGTTATAGTGGCACTGAAAAAGTGACTTATCACCATTTTTCACATTTACGACCCTTGCTCATGTGATCAAAATATGGATGCTTGGCAACTGACTCACATGTATGACGGGTTGCAGTGTTTGCAGCCTTCTGACAAGCAAAGTCAGTGGGGAAGCCAGATTCACTTAACAGCGGTGTTATTACTTTAACAATGGCAGTGATTCACTTAACAAATGTGGCAAGAAAAATTGTAAAATGAGGCAAAAGTCCCTTAACAAATGTCTCACTTAGCAACATAAATTTTGGGCTTAATTTCGGTCATAAGTCAAGGACTACTGTACTTAATGATCACAACTGAGCCCAAAATTTATGTTGCTAAGTGAAATATTTGTTTTGCCCATTATAACTCTGCATGGTCATTAAATGAGCTGTTGTAAGTTGGGGGCTACCTGTAGTTCAAGCAGCAAAATGAGAGTACTAAGTGCTGGGCTGCTTCTTCACCTGATCTGTCCATTTGGATCCCTGAAGACATCAGTGGGAGAGGCCGTTTGAAAGAGGACGATCTCTGCAAGTAATGTAGTTTAAACCAAAAAATATATATAATGCTTTGTTAAGACAACCTCCTGCTTAGTATTTTTTTTTCCCTATTAATGTGAGATTTGCTTGGCACCTGTTGTCCACCTTTCTCTCTGTTTAACAAGAACTGTGAGGATGTCAACAGTCTCTCTGGACTATAATGTGTACTTTTGACAAAATGGATTGGGATCTATGAAGGTTATGTGGATAGGATTTTTTTTTTAGTTTCTACAGTGCCACAAGATTTTATTTTAACCATAGGTTAAAATGGCCATTTTCTTGTGCAATCTGTTATATAAGACTCTTCCTACACTTGTCATCTCAAAGAACATTTTTCTGATTCTGTGGGGTTTACTTTACTTAATTTTTTAAAAAACATCCTCCTACACTTTGGTGCCCAAACTCATGGTGACCTAAACCACTGGTTCTTAAACTATTTAACCCAATTATCCCTTTTCCTGGTCTGAAATAATGCCATTATCCCCACAAAACAAAAACAAAAAAACAGACTCTGTTATTTTACACAGTGTCTTAGCAGCAACAGTAGTCCCAAACTGAATCATCAACTCACAAATGAGCAGATACAAATTACAAGCAAGCAAATTGCTCCATTACCCTCAGGATATGCCCAATTTACTCCCAGTTTAAAGAGCACTGATCTGGGCCAATTGGAAATAAGGATGCATAACCCACCCATCCACCTCTCTGGTCTCACTTGTTCTTAAAAGAAATAGGGATTTAATTTCTATGCCAAGCTTTAACAGGTGTATCCATCCAACTTACAGACAGTGAAGCTATGCAAGAAAGTTGAAAGTCAGAAACTGCCTAGATTGGTTCTAAGTTCCCAACATTTATTTGAATGTTTATCACATTTATCACAGGGAATAGGACAGCCTTATACAGGTGGTCCCTGACTTACAACCATTTGTTTAGTGACTATGTGAAGTTACAGTGGAATGAAAAAAATTGCATGAGACCATTTTTGACACTTATGATCATTGCCGCATCCCATGGTCACATGATTAAAATACAGGCACTTGGCAACTGGTTCATATGACGGTTGCCATGTCCCAGGGTCATGTGATCACCCTTCATTTAACATCCGTGTTACTAACTTAACAACAGCAGTGATTCACTTAAAAACTATGGCAAGGCAGGTCGTAAAATGGGACAAGACTCACTTAAAAACAGAAATTTTGGGCTCAGTTGTGGTTGTGAGTTGAGGACTATCTATAAAAGACTGAAGCAGTGAAAATTAAGACTCTAAACAGCCATGCTTCAGTTTATTTATAACTGTTGTGGTGAAACACTCCTAACTAATATGCGAGGGAAGTAATTGTAGAATAAGATTGTAGAGTAGTAATTGAAGAAGAAAAAGATCTCTTTTTAGATGTTGGAAAAATAATTTTCTTTCAGTGGCATTTTATAGAATTGCTCAACTCCATTGTCCTAGAAAGTACTCCCCAAAATCTCTTCTTAGTAGTTGATAAATACTTGTATTGCTTGTATGGTTAGTGGGCTATATTGGGTAAAACTTGTACAAAGCACCAGCTTGTACAAATCTTGATGGTTTGGTTTGTGCAGAATAGTAGGCTCACTGAGAGACTTTATATCTTAAAACTAAACCATACCAAACCAAACCAAACAGGCAAATACTGTGGAATTCGCAATTAATATGAATGCATTAAAAGGGATATTTTGACAAACTCCTGGTTTCTAATTAATCAAGAAAGATGCTTGTAAGAAAAATGCATTTGATCAATTTTATCAGTTGAAGGGGAAATTGATGTTTTTTTTAAAGAAATGCACACCTCAGAGTTTTAGGATGTGCTAGTGAATATGAGAATATTATTATTAACACAGTATGAATATTAAAGATAATATGTTCCCACAGAGATAAAATATGTATCAAGTAGCAAATGGATCTGATATTTATGATATTTATTATACTTTAAGACCTGTGGAAAGAATCAGAAAATATTGTATTTTAATTAATAAGGACTTTTTTTAAAAAAAAATGTAACATTTGTTATCTCAGCAATTTTACAAAATGATTATTGGAAATTTTAGCCTACTCAGAGAGTTACAAGTACGTAGTTCTTGCTTAGTGACTGCTCATCAGCAACCAAGGTGTGATAGCCCTGAACAAAGAGATTTACTGATGCTGCTCAGAATTGCAATTGTTGCAGCGTCCTTGCAATCATGTGATTATGATTTAGATGCTTGGCAACTGGCTCACAATTCTAATTTGTGAGTTGTAGCATTCCACAATCATGGCATTTGCAGTCTTCATTGCTGGCTTCCAACAAGCAAAGTTGTAGTCATGTGACATTGCGCTTAATGACCCGTGCTGAATTGCTTAATGATTTCCACCAGAATTACTGTGATAAGTTGGCACAGTCATGTGACTGTTAAAAACTTTACAACCACATTGCTTAGCAACAGAGCTCCCAGTTCAGCTACAGTGCATCTTTCTTTTGGGGGAATAATTCAAGAGTTGACTAAATCTAGTTGACTAGCCATAAGAATACTGACCATGAGAAATATTCTAGTTGATGCAACACTTTAAGCCATCATTGTGGTTGCTTTGAGTTTAGCATTTTGTGTGATTTCAGTAACTGTGGTTTATAAATAGCATCTTATGGATCAGCATTTTGTATGAAGCCAGCCAAGCATGGGTCATTCAATAAGCTAAGTTTAACCAAACCATTGCTGATTGTAGCATGTGACATGTAAAAAATTAAAAATAAAAACCATACTAATTAAGGTTGTGTCCTAGTGAGCTCAGATGATTGATGTGAGGGAAGTCCGGAATTGCAAGTGGGCAAAGAGATGGTGCAACTGTGAAAGTTTGTTTGTCAGAAAGAGGTTTAAAAGAGGGTTGCCAATCCCTAGCAGTTCACAGTCTGTATCTAATAATTCTGCAGATAGTTGCTTTAGTCTGGCAAGATTTCTGTTTGTAGACTACTCAGAAATAACTCCATGTGTGGTTCTTGGTTCTTTGGGCCTGACAATTTCAGAGTATTGTACATGCTCTTTTTCATTTGGAGAAGGTGAACAAGACCTTGGGAATGTCTCCCAATTTCACTGCTTTCTCCTGTTGTGCTTGTTCACTTGCTGAACATAAATCATGTAAGGCGTTTGGAAATATGTTAGCTATTTGACTTATGGCTTCAGGGAGAGAATTTTTACAACTGCAGCATTACTGGATAGATAGCCATTATTCTGCTTCCTTCTTAAATATACATTCCAGTTGATCTGTGGTTTTAAAAAATGGCCACATTTTTATAGCATGTGGTTGATTGTGACTCTCTTCATTGCAGCTTGCCGATACTGTTGAAGGTGTTAGGGAAAATTCTGAGATACTTCCCTAATATAAAGCAGTGTTACCATAAACAGGAAGTGGGGCATCTCTAGAAAAAAATATTAATTATATCTTGATAAATAAGCTTCGGAAATACCTGTTTAGAGCAAAGTCTCCAGCATGATTGCCACCAGGGGATTTACAGGATTTTAAGTCATTAAGTAAATTCTACCTGTCTTTAACTATTTTCTAAACTAGTTCAGGATCCAAAAGAGAGTATAAATAGAATGGAGATGAATGTATAACAGGTGCATACAATACAACACTATACTAGTTTTCACCTGGAGTCATGTTTCCTCCTGTCTCCCTTCCAGAGAAAATCCCCTTTTAGCTTTCCTGCTTCCTTCCCCTTGCTACCGGTAGACTTATCAAGAGTGAAAAGAAAGGAGTGGGCTGGATTTACTGTGCTCAGCATAGCTTGACTTTCTTCTGGATCTGGTTAGCAAACACCTACTGCTTCTCCATTGTGGAGAAAACCTCTTTCAGGGTGTTCTCCTCCTTCTGGCATGGAGATGTCCTCTTTCCGGGTTTTGATTTTTTTTCCTTCCAGGGAAGCCATGGGTGGACTTCACTTTTCCCTCCCTGATCAAGAAGGGTCATCTGATCTGCATACTTACATAACTTCAATCTCCAATTTTTCTCTCCAGCCACTTTGGTTTGCACCAACTTTTTATGTCTTCTCCTTCTATCCTATCCTTCTCTCTCATCATCATCATATCCCCCAGTAACTAAGGAATTGTTTGTCCCTGGCTCTCTTCCCTCAGTCCCCAGCACCTATATTCTAGACTGGATAATAAAATTGCTGTGTCTACACTGCTCCACCACAGCTCTGGCTAAGAGCCAGATCAGCTTATCAACCTCATTCATGGCCAGAATTGAGCTTTTTCTCCAAGTTCTCATTTAATTTGCTGCCTCACACCAGCAGACTTCTAGCCATGCCAGGCCACTAAAATCCACATGCCACATTAGGTGAGAACCAACTGGAAATAGAGGTCAGGACGGTTTAGTTAATCACTAACTTTAATGAGCTGCGTACAATACAAAGTTTCAAAGTACAACAAACTTCAAACTTCAAGCCCTTTATGGCAATGGACCAGGTTACTTGCGGGACCGTCTTCTGCCTCATGAATCCCAGCGACCAGTTAGGGCACATAGGGTTGGCCTCCTTCGAGTCCCGTCTATCAGGCAATGTCATCTGGCGGGGCCTAGGGCAAGGGCCTTCTCCGTCGCTGCCCCAGCCCTCTGGAACCAGCTTCCCTCAGAGGTTCGTACTGCTTCCTCCCTCCTAGTTTTCCGGAAATTATTGAAGACTTATTTATGCCGACAGGCTTGGGGCGTATGAACTGTACTCGGTCCCTGGGCCTAGGAATGTGTTTCTATCAGTGACTGTGTGTTGATTGTGATTGTGTGTTGTATGAATGTGTTCCGGATTGAATGAATGTGTTTTAGATTGGATGGTTGATTGTCATTGGTAAATTAAATTTTATTGTATTATTGTTGTAAGCCGCCCTGGGTCTCAGGAGAAGGGTGGCATAGAAATTTAAATAAATAAATAAATAAATAAACTTAGCATATATTTTTTTCCCTATCAGTGCTATTTTTATCTAATGTAATAATGTAATAAGTTTAATTTTTTTAAAAAATATATTATTTATACTCTGGTTTTAAGATTCAGTGTATGTTGTTCTCCTTTCCTTAATTTTCCGTTGCTTCAGTCTTTTAAGACTGAAGATAGTCAACTAACGTGAGTAGGGATTTCAGCCAAAGTGTTCTGGGTTTTGAGAGTTTCAGAAAGGCTCCTAGCTATGTGAAATTAATTTCCTTGGTATCTCTTGACCCATTTGTCTTACCTGAAATAAATTCTCTATACATTACTTTCTAAATTCTAGTTATTATAGCTACTCAGAGAATAGAAAGCGACTAGTGTTCACTGAAATGGAAGATTACACCAAACATTTCTTCTTTTGCTACTATCCCTTGTCTGCTTTATGGTTATATTATTCTTTCTGTACCTTTTATTATTATATTATGTTTTCTGTATCCTGCAGTGCTCTGGTGGACTAAATGCTGTCTTCAGTGGTACAGTACAGGATTAAAGGGTGCTTTATAATACATTAATTGAAAAGTCTTCTGAACTCAGTAAATGATGCTGTGATTGAATAGTTTCTTCTCTGTGCTGAATGGAATAAAAAACTTTGGTTTTAAGTTGTTCAGTTGGGAAGAAATGCTATCCTCTTCAAGATTATTAACTGAAGATTTGGATTATTCACTATTAACAGTTTAACAGAATGACAGCACTTCATCTGAGATAGAAGATAAAATGGCAGAGTTGTGAGGGACCTTGGCAGTCTTCTGGTCCAACCCTCTGCTCAGGCGGGAGGCTCTCTACCATTCCAGATAAGATTCTGCTACTGTAGCTTTACCATAAAAATAGTACCGACGTACACGGCATAGAATTCCTTAACTGAGCTACCTTGAAACTCTGACAGTGCAGATGTTCCCATTGGTTGTGACAGACTAGCCAGTAAATCCACATAAGGCGGTGATTCTTAAACAGAGGGTAATTACTCCCAAGGGGATGATTTGGGCATATCCTGGGGGTAAGGGAGCAATTTGTAATAGCTTGTTTGTGAATCAAGGATCCAGTTTGGGACTGCCGCAGCTAAGACACTTGTGCAAAACAACAGAGTCAGGGGTTTTCTTTGGTGGGATTCATGATGTTATTCAAGACCAGGAAACAGATAATTGGGTCAAGCTGTTTAAGAACCACTGGTATAAATGAAATAGATCATTTTTGTTGGAATATTCATGAGCAGGAAGAGTCATGTGGTAACTCAGTCAGCCAATGTGAAGAAAGTGCTACTGAGTCTGTGAAAAAAGGTATTGAATTAGAAGCTGAATTTTCAATCTCAGGTTTTGTCTCTGTTATCTCTCTGTAAGAAGTCTTCGTTTGTGCTATGTTGCTGTAAAGAAGAATGTATGGTATTGTAAATATTTTGATATGAATATAAAGAAATTTATTTGAATCAGCTAAAAAAAAAAAGATTATTAACTGAAGAAATGGGTTAGACCAGGGTTAGGCAATCTTGGCTCTTTTATGACTCATGGATTTCAGCTCCCAAAATTCCATGAGAGTTGAAGTCCATGAGTCATAAAAGAGCCGAGGTTGCCTACCCCTGGGTTAGACCAAACGACAAGGACTGAAAAATGATCCATGTTTTCCCCTTTTCCCCTTAGTCTACTCTCCAACCAGCAGGTGAAAGAACCAATATATCAGTATCCTTTCTGATTTCTTTCTGCCTAATTTCTCTTGGACTTCCTCCAGATTCATTGGTACTACACTTTTTAGAATCCCAGTTAAAATAGTAAGAATTTATTGATGATCTGGTCTCAATTTATTTGAAGGATATCAAGTTTGGAAGGCTGCTATAGGAAACTGAGTTGCTTCCAAGGGCACTGGTGCTAACGCTTAAGAGCTTTGATTGGTGACTTTTCTTGATCCACATTCCTGGGTGGCTTTAGGCTGTCATGAGAAACAACCTGTGCTTGTTTTGGTTAGCCATGACAGGCTAACCTTTTTTGGTACCGGTAGGTTTAAAGCTATTTCTTTAAACCCACTCTGGCATGAGAAACGTATAGTTATGCAGCCCTTTTTTTTTAAAAAAAAAAACATTTTTAATGGGAGACCAAAGATAAATCTGGTGTCTACTGGTGATAGTTTTCATGTATGGATGTCTATTACATACGGGGTTGAGGGCTTAAAATATGCATGCACTTTTAATTCAACTTCGTAACTCTTTTAAGTTCTATTTAAAAGAAAACAGAGCAAGCCAGTTCATTTATTTCAGCCATCTATGCTCCCCATCCTAGTCTTTGCATGATATTCTTTGCTTCTAAGGATTACCGTTTAGAGAATTGATGTAGTAGATAATTTCAGTCTTTAACATTGTTATTGAAAACTATCTGATACAACCTCTGTGTAAGTTAATAAAGGTAATAAATTATTCAGTGTACATGCTTCCTGAATTTAGAACCATGGGTACCATATAAATGACCTTTATAACCGAAAGGTATTTTTAAAGAGTTTAAAGTCTGAGAGCCATATCATAAAATCAGTAGAAGAAAACTCAAAAATGTCCCAGAAGTTCCACATGCTTCTTTTTTCATTAGTCCTTCCTAAACAGGTTTTTTTTCGCTAGAGACCTTTTATTATTTACCATACTCATTGAAGATTATTTTTTTTGTTAAAAATTATTTTATTAAAACCATCAACATTATACATGAGTTCATATTAAAAAGCAATCATCATATATCCTGCAATACAACTCGTACATTCGTCTCAGTGGTAATGCAATCTTTTATGGTCCCTAACAAAAGGTCCTGAGGTAGAAATTCAGTATCCTGAGGTAGAAATTCAGTACGCTTTTCCAATATTAAAGCAATCAACATTAACTCTGGGCTCATATTAATAAACTGTCCTCATAAGACCTGGAAATACAGCTCTTGTATATGGTCTATCTACATTCATACAAACAGCATTGAACATGAAATCATAGTTTGTACCATTCTTCATAGCACCTGGTATACATCACTAAGTGTTAATCTTTGTAAACGTCTGGTTTCGTAAGCATTTTTCATTCCTCACATCAACCCTCAACTATACACCTGTTATAATTTATTTGATTGGTGTTTCTCTTTTCTATAACCTATCCACGGTTCCTAGTCTATAACACATTATTCATCTCAGTATTAGTACAATCTTTTATGATCCTTAACCAAAAATCCTAAGATAAAAGTTTAATAACCCGAGGTAAATCTTGTATATAGTTTATCTACTACATCTAGTCTATCACATATTGTTCATTCACACTTCTGAATTAACTTCGTCTCAGTAATAGCGCAATCTTTTATAGTCCCTAACCAAAGATCCTGAGGTAGAAGTTTCATACCCTGAGATAGAGATTCAGTCCACTTTAACAATATTAAAGTAAACCTTAGTCAGAAGAATATGTTAAGAGGCATTAGTTATAGAACGTATACATTCAACATTGGGTGTTAGTTTTTGTAAACATTTGATTTGTTAACCCTTCTCATTGAAGATTATTAAACCTCCCTTCTGCACAATCCAGTTAACCAGCTAGATCAGGGGTGTCAAACTCGCAATGTCACGTGACTTGTCGTGACGTATCACAACTTTTTTCCAATTGATGGCAATGGGGTGGGCGTGGTTTCAGCATGACGCATCCACCCTGTGGCCGGCAGTGTGACACCCCTGAGCTAGATTAAAGAATCATGAGACTTGCCTCTATGTGTGCATTTCATTTTTATTGAATTTAGGTTCAACTGATGGCAGATTACATTTCACCTTGAAACAGAAGTACTTGTCTTGGCTCACTCCAGGTAAGGTAAAAGTGAAGTCTGCCAGGAAAATCCTACTGTCTTGCATTGGAAATTGCACTTGGTAAAGGACGTTTTCTACAGCTGTTAGCATCAGGAACAGACGCATGCAGTTCTCAAATATAGGAATAGTTCTATAACTTCAAAGAACGGTGGTAGAATTTTCACTAAGGTGACAAATTTCTTAGCCTTTGTGACCATAAGATTTCACAAACTGATGATACTAGGTTTTCAAATTGGAAAAAAAAGATGAAATAGTTCTGACATTTAGCTCTTAGCATGCAGTTGCAATAATTTCTATTTCATCCTGAGATTGATAGAAGTTATAGATTTTCTATCTTAGTGTTTATGCCAAAATATTTTTTTTTTGCAGAACTGGTAATCTTTTTCAATGTTTTTGCAATTCTGTAGACAGAAATCTTTTATCTAAGGAAAGGTGTTAACACTGTAATATCTAAAGACTCTTCTTTGGCTCCAGTTCTGTAGATGCTTTTATTTTAACTAGAGGCAGTGATTCAATTATTGCAGTTTTTATTTATGCTTTATGTTGAGTTAGATTTGGATCATTACCTGTAACACGAGAAATATGCAGAATCGATGTGCAATGAAACACAGATAGTTCTTGCTTTAGTGACTGCTTGGTATAGCAACCTTTCACAATTATGAAGGTCAGGAAAAAGTTACTTTGCCACCAATCATGCTGGTGACCTTCAGAGACTTGTAAAGCTGAGGAAGGCAGAAGCAAGGTTGTAAGCAGACTTGAGTTTCACTTAATGATTGCATTGCTTAACAATTGAATTGCCAGTCGTAACTGTGGTCACAAAATGAGGACCATCTATAATAACTGTTTGGACTTGAATGCTCTGAGGTCTTAATAGAGATAAAACTGTGTTGCAGATTTCTCTTAACCAGGCTATCAGTTTGTAACTTCATATGTTTAAGTAAATGCCTATGACATTTTAGGCATAATTTTGATCCACCCTTGCAATTTATATTATTGCCTCTGCCTGGAAGCTACCTTGGTGGCAATAATATGAAGGGCAGCTCTTGAGTACATAATTAAAACTATATTTTTAACAAAATATCATCTAAGCAAGCAGAAAGATACTAAACTGTAGGTGAAACTGTTTTGATGTCTCCACAACATGGGCATTTAGTTTTCAATATAGGTAATCCTTGATTTATAGTAACTCATTTAGTGACTGTTCAACGTTACAGCAGCACTGAAAAGGTGACTTATGACCGTTTTTCAGACGGCCATTGCAGTATCCCCATGGTCACATGATCAAAATTCGGATGCTTGGCATCTGACTCATATTTATTATGGTTGCAGTGTCCCAGGTCACGTGATCACCTTTTGCAACCTTCTGACAAGCAAAGTTAATGGGGAAGCCAATGGCATTGAAAAAAGTGACTTGTGATCATTTTCACACTTAATGACTGTCGCAGCATCTCTGTGGTCATGTGATCAAAATGCAGATGCTTGCTAACTGGCATTTATTTACAATGGTTGAGGTGTCCTGGGGGTCATGTGATCACCTTTTGTGACTTCTGACAAGCAAAGTCAATGGGGAAGCCATATTCACTTAACCGAGTTACTAACTTAACAATTGCATTGATTATGGCAAGAAAGGTCTAAAATGGAAGAAAACTCACTTAATGACTGTCTTGCTTAGGAACAAATTTTTGGCTCAATTGTGGTTGTAAGTCAAGGATTGTCTATATATGTATCTGGCCCAAATCTTATAATAGTTAATTATGTGTAGGTTGTATTATCCTACTTTGTCCTAGTAACCTTATGGAACTTGAAAATTTTTGCATTAAGATTTGTCTAATGCAGTCAGATTACCAAAAAACTATGTGTATTGGTGCAAAAGTGTCAGTCTGAACACTTATTTTAAGAGCTGAACCCTGGAAGGCGTGGTGGTACCACATTTTTTTAAAATAAATAAATATATTTGTTAGAAAAGAGGTGTTTATTTTGTTTAAATAGTTAAAACATCTTCAATTGTGATCATAATGTAAATAAAAGCTTGGAAAATATAATTGCATGCCTTTGGATTTGTAAGAACTGCTCTTATGCAACAATGTTTTTGAACCTCAGCAGGCATAGACTTGTTGGTAAGTTTGCTTCCCCCTCTATAATAATTTTGAAATTAAACCTGTTTTTGTTTATACATATTGGCTCTTTTTTGCTTCTGCTGTAGAAGACTGTATGGAAAAGAAAATCTAGAAAACTCCCTCTTAGTTTAGTTCTATTTTTCTCTTTATCAGACTGTCACACTCCCTTTAGCTCGTTTTGTCTCAGTTTAAACTGTATTATGTCATGATAGGCTATGATAATTTACAGCAGTATTTTTTAAACATGTTCCTCTCAGAACCCTTTTCAATCTTTAAAAGTTATAGAGGACCCTAAAAGAGCTTCTGTTTGTAAGGATTATATTTATCAACATTGACCGTATTACAAATTAAAATGGATGCATTCATAGAATATGAATTATGTACAAATAATAATATTACCCTGTTAGATGTTAACATAAATGAAACATTGTAATGAAAATGCCCTATATTTTTAACAAATAAAAATGAGAAGAGTGACATTGTTTTAAATTTTTGCAAATACCGTTTATACCTAGGTGTTAAAGGTATTGTGAGATGTTGGGGAGTCTTGAGAAGGTCTTGAGGGATCTCCAGGGGTCCTAGGACCATACTTTAGGAAATACTGCTTTTCAGACCCCCTGGGTCGTTATTTTACTGACCTCTGAAGGACGAAGGCTGAGTCATCCTGAGTCAGGATCGAATTTATGGCAGTGGGCAGAGTTTTTGTGGGCAACACTGCACTTTAACCACTGTGTAACCAGGGCTCATTCCAAAGTCTAATAAAAGTATAGATATTGTGATGGCAGTGTGGAAGACCATTGTTATTTCAAGGTGTCATTAAGGATGCTTTCTATCGCCTCATCTTACCTGTGCTTGGTGCAAGTATCTGCTTTGCTGAGCATCAGGGCAGTGATCAGATGCCCAGGCAAATGGTTCTTTAGTATCCAGAAACAATAAGCACACCAGTAAACAAAGAGATTCTAAGTTTTATGGTTAACTGAAGCAAACAGATTTAAAAGCATACCATAAAAAGCATACATAACAAGCAAGATGATAGCCAAACCTCTTTTAAGCTTCCAGGAGCTCTTTAATGTTTACCAAATCAAATGTTTACAAAGACTAACACCTAATGTTGTATGCCTATGTTATATGCCGAAAGCCTCTTAATATGATCTTATGCTTAATGTTGTTTGCTTTAATATTGATAGAGCGGATTGAATTTCTATCTCAGGTTATGAAACTTCTACCTCAGGATCTTTGGTTAGGGACTATAAAAGATTGCACTACTACTGAGACGAAGTTAATTCAGAAGCGTGAATGAACAATATGTGATAGACTAGATATAGTAGATAAACCATATACAAGATTTACCTCAGGTTATTAAACTTTTACCTCAGGATTTTTGGTTAGGGATCATAAAAGATTGTACTAATACTGAGATGAATAATGTGTTATAGACTAGGAACCGTGGATAGGTTATAGAAAAGAGAAACACCAATCAAATAAATTGTAACAGGCGTTCTCCAGCATGGTGGATGTATAATCCACTGGATTGGGTTATTTCAGCCCTCCTGCTCAGAGAGACTAGGAAAAAGCTTTAGCCACGCCTTCCCCTGGGCGTGTCCCCCAGTTTTTTCCTAGTCTCGAGCTCAGAGCAGACACCTTTTCAGTTGGCTCTGTAGTTCCTTTGATTTAATCTCAAATTTGACAGAAAAATTCCAAAAAATTTTCAAATTTAGGCCTTTTTTAAGATCTAATCCACCTTGCAGCAGCAATTCGGTCCTGATTTTCGAGCCAGCCGGCTCCAGCAGGGACCGATCTCCACCGGCAACAAGCTGTCGGAGAGGCCAGCAGCTGTCTCTGCTCCCCCCTGAGCTTACAAACGCCGGGCTCTGTTACTTTAAACAAAAAAGAGGAACGGGACAAGGCAGGGCATTTCCAGTGGCTGCAGCCGGCAGGAAAGCCAACAGCCGCCTCTCGCCTCTCCGGGGCTCTTTTAAAACCCCGAATTCACCGCAGCAAACGGCAAGGAAGCACAGTGGAGGCCGGCTGACACCCGACTCTCCTCCACGCAAGTGAACCGGTGGGGGGGGGGAGAAAGAGCGGTGAGGGCGAGGCTTCGCTCCGTGCCGCTCCTGCACCCCGGCCTGTTGTTTTTTCTGGGGGGGGAAAAAAAAGAAAAGAAAATCACCTCAGGAGCGTAAAAAAAGGCGGATGCCATCTTAGAACCGCAGGATCGCGTTTTCCCGCCAATTTTAGGCTACCGTTTGGCGGTGGCCATTTTGAATCTCCGGCCTACACATCACAGTCTGCAGAACTCCCCGTCTTGGCCTAGCGTGTTAGGCCCGACCTGGGACAGCCTCCGACGCGAGCCCCGGCGTCCAAGGCCATCGCCGGGCACCCTCCCTTAACGCAGGAACGCCCGGCCGGTCATAACCTTCCATAGGTTACCTACCCCTCCGTCACAGGTACAGCAGGGGTCATAAAACTTTGGAGAGGGAATTCTCCCATTCCAGGGCTGCTGGAGGAGGCAGTACCCCGTGGGCCCTGGCTACCTAGGCCCCAGCAGGAGTGAAGGTTTTCGCAGGCCGCCTGTTTCCTATAGCTGTGGCCTTTTAGCCACACGGCCTACGGGACAGGCCTACAACCTGTCCGGCTGATCTGCCACACCTCATCTGGTTTCAGAGTAGGGGGCGGCTGCGCCTCTTCCCTGAACATTGTTCTGCGGCCCTAGGTTCCATTTCCCTTACACTAGTCACCCTTCTACAGGCTTGACTAGTGGCAATGGCAGACAGTCCCTTGCCCGTGACTATACCGGTCTCAGGTGCCCCCACCGCGCAACCAAAGCGCAGGGCAACCGATTTAGATACAGGAGGTAAGAAGAAGGCCAAGACCAGGCATCTTTCCTCCAAGGAGACCTCTAAGTCTGCGGAGCGAATGGCCTCGAGGAGGCACCAGGCATTGGAGAGAGAATTCTCCAAGGCACAGCGGCTCCTATCCAGTGGGGCCGATCCGGTTCCCCCTGCCCCACTGGATACCAATACTAGAGAGCCTCCTCAATCAAATGCTGCCTGGACTGCCACTCCTCTGGGGGACACCGAACAGGCAGGTCCCTCTCACTCCTCCCCTCCTCCTCAGCAGGGGCCCCAAGTGGCTATTGCCCCAGCGTTGGTAGGGGCAACCCTTGGGGCCCAGGGGCCCACATGGTCACAGGCCCAATTCCAGGCCTTCATGCAGCACGCCTTCACACAGTTCATGACTCCATCAAGGATCCCACAAGTTCCCCCTCAGGTCTCCTCTCCTCCCACTGGTCCTCCTCCTCAGCAGGACTACTCCCCAGCTCCGGAATCTGCTATCTCGGAGGCTTCATCCCAGATGGGGGAGGGGGGGTCCGATGACTTAGACGTGGTGGACACCCCCATATCAGACGAGGAGGAAGCAGAACCCGATCAGGCCTCTGCCTCCTGCCTCCTCGATCACTCCATCTTTACTTCCTTACTATCAAAGGCATGCTCCACTGCCTCTTTAACCTCTGTGCAGGAGGAGAAACCTTCCACCTCAGCGGACAAGGAGTCAAATCTGCTGTTCAAGGTGAAGGTAGTGGAGCACAAACAGATTCCCTGTCCCTTTGTTTTCCGGGACGCGGTGGAGGCCCAGTGGGCCTCTCTGTCCACCATTCCCAGGGAAAGCACTGTGGAAAAGAAGCTCTATAATGTGGCCCCATCTTTCGCTTCCCTACTTGAGGTACCGTCAGTGGATTCTCCATTAACTTCCCTGTTCTCAAATTCTGCAGCCTCAGGGGACATGACTGAGTTTCTCACTGCGGACGAAAAGAAGTTCGAGGCCAACTACAGAAAGGCACACCTGACCTCCGGTCAGGCCATTAAGGCTGCTACAGGTACCTCCTTCTTCGTCAGGACCTCCATCATGTGGCTCCGGGAACTTCAGGCCACAATCCCGCCTGACCAGGTCAGAGTGCACCAGACACTCGTGAAACTGATAGGGGCCTCACAGTACATGGCCGATGCCTCTCTCCACTCGGCCAAGTGTTCTGCCCGTTCAATAGGAGCCACAGTGGCCTCCCGCAGGCTCCTGTGGCTGAAACACTGGAGGGCGGACTTACGGGCAAAGTGCCGCCTCTCCTTGGCCAAGTATACAGGCAAGGACCTGTTTGGCCCCATCCTTGACCCAAATGTAGTCGAGGGTAGGGACAAACGTAAAATCATTGCCCACCCTTCCAAAAAGACCAATAGACGGCAGCAGCCGGACTCCCGCAGACAGGCATCACGCCCCACGGGCACCTGGGAGTGGCGGCAGCCCTTTCGGACAGGGCAGTCCTGGGATGGGCCCAGAGGTTCACGTTCCTTCCCTCAGAGGCAGGACCGTCAACAGGACCGCCAAAATACAGGACCCAGGGGCCAGTTTCAAACTAAATGTCCCTTCAGGGGGTCGGGGAACCGCCCTTTCCGGCGGACCAAGTGACTCCCTCGGGGACATCCCAATAGGGGGGCGCCTAGAGCATTTTTATCAGGTCTGGGAACAGACCACCTCCGATTCCTGGGTCAAGGACACAATCAGGCGAGGCCTAGCACTCGAATTCGAGGCGATCCCACACGATCGCTTCACCCAGTGCCCGGTATCGCGAAATCCCTCCAAGGCACGGTTGGTATCCTCCGCCATCAAACACCTCCTGGACATCAGGGCTATAGAACCCGTACCGGGGGACCAGACTGGGACAGGTTTCTACTTCATCCTGTTTGTGGTCCCCAAGGCATCAGGAAGGTGGAGGGCGATCCTGGACCTAAAGGGCCTGAACCGGTTCCTAGTGTACCGGCGTTTCAAAATGCAGACCCTAAGGTCCATACTAGCCAGCATCAGGAAGGGGGATCTCCTCTCCTCCATAGACCTCACAGAGGCCTATCTTCACATCCCAATTGCCCAGGACCACAGCAGATTCCTGCGCTTTTGCTACGCACGTCGGCATTATCAATACCGGGCCCTCCCGTTCGGTCTCTCCTCGGCACCAAGGGTCTTCACGAAGGTACTAGCGGTCTTGGCCGCTCATCTCCGGATGATGCTGGTGTGCGTGCAGTGCTATCTGGACGACATCCTCGTCCAGTCCAGATCCATTCGGTCGGCGCAAGCAGACCTGAGGACCACCATACAGGTACTTCAGTCCCATGGGTTCTCAGTGAACTTCGGGAAGAGCCACACTTCCCCCTCGAAGCGACTCCTTCACCTGGGGGCACTGATAGACTCAGAACGGTGCAGGGTCTACCTGTCCCAGGAGCGGCAGCTGAGCATCCGGAAATTGATATCCCAGATCCGGGACACGAAAAGGGTTCCCCTGGTGCAGCTGTCCCAGCTCCTGGGAAAGATGGTATCCTGCATGGGGATAGTGCCGTGGGCAAGACTCCACTCGAGGACCCTCCAATGGTTCCTCCTCCCCTTCCAGAAACAGAACCTCAGTGCCTCTCCCCACAAGGTCCAGGTTCCGCACCACGTCCTTGCGTCTCTCCAGTGGTGGGTTTCCCCAGCCATGTCCAAGGGGACCGTATTCAAGGAACCCTCCAGGGTAGTCCTGACGACAGATGCCAGTCTGTTTGGCTGGGGTGCTCACCTCCAAACTCAGCTGGCACAGGGACGTTGGTCCAGGGTGGACCTGAAGCAGAACATAAATTGGCTGGAGCTAAGGGCCATCCACCTGGCCCTCCTCCATTTCTCTCCTCTAGTATCGGGCAAGCATGTCCTAGTCCTGATGGACAACGTAGCGACCAAGGCCCATGTCAACAAGCAGGGGGGCACGCATTCCTGGGCCCTCCTCCAGGAGGCCAAGGAACTGGGGCTGTGGGCAGAGACCCATCTGAAGTCGATAAAGGCGGAACACATCTCGGGGGAGGCAAACCGGCAGGCGGACTCGCTGAGCAGGGTAACCGTGGACCATGCAGAGTGGCGACTGGACACCAAAATATTCGACATGATAGGGTCCAGGTTCGGTGAGCCATGCCTGGATCTCTTTGCCTCCCCGGACAACGCCCAACTCACCAGGTTCTTCACCAGGTTCCCGACCAGAGGGGCCGAGGGGACGGACGCCCTACGGTGCAGGTGGCCCGAGGGGCTGTTGTACGCCTTCCCTCCCCTCCCCCTGATCCAGGCCACCATCCGCAAGCTGTTACTGGAGCAGGCGGAAGTAATATTGGTTGCACCATATTGGCCTCGGTGCCCGTGGTTTGCAGATCTAGTGGATCTGTCCCTGTCCCCTCCGTGGAAATTCCCACCGAACAAAGTGGCCCTATCTCAGGGGGAGCTCTGTCACCCAGATCCTCAGTGGCTACAATTGGCCGCTTGGCACTTGAGCGGGAGTGCCTAACTAGGCAGGCCTACTCCCCAGAAGCAATCGCTATGATTCAGGCCTCTAGACGCCCCTCAACAAACAGGATTTACGATGCAACCTGGCACAATTTCTGCCAGTGGTGCTACTCTCGTGGCTTGGATCCCCTCTCAGTAGTCGTCCCAAACATCTTAGACTACCTGTTAGACGGCATGTCCAAGGGGTTGTCCATCAACACCATCCGCAGGCAGGTGGCGGCATTATCCACGATCGTCACCTGTGACAATTGGGGTCCTCTCTCTCACCATCCAGCAATCTCGGCATTCCTCAAGGGGGCGACAAACTCTGGTCCACCCCCGGTGCATAGATACCCTTCCTGGGACCTACCCACAGTATTACGGGCCCTAACAGAGGCTCCATTCGAGCCCCTGCGATCATGTTCACTACACCTTCTATCCTTGAAGGTGGCCTTTCTAATAGCCATTACTTCAGCTAGAAGGATTTCGGAGCTGGGCGCTCTGTCAGTTCGGGAGGACCTGTGTATCTTCCACCAAGACAGAGTGGTCCTCAGACTAGACCCCTTATTCATACCCAAGGTTAACACCAGCTTTCACAGGTCGCTGGACCTCGTACTACCCAACTTTTGTCCTAATCCGACCCATAGACTAGAACGCCAGTGGCATAAACTGGACGTGCGCAGGGCTCTGCGCATCTACATAAAGCGCACAGGCCCGTTCCGCAGGTCCGAGGCCTTGTTTGTCTCCTTCCAACCATCTGCCATGGGCAGCAAGGTATCTTCCACTACCATTGGCAGATGGATCAGGGCCTGCATAGCTAGGGCGTACGTCTCGCAGTCGCTGCCCGTTCCATCACGTATCACGGCTCATTCTACACGTAGTGCAGCAACTTCCGCGGCCTGGGCCACCCAGGCCTCCATAGAGGAAATTTGTAGGGCGGCGTCCTGGTCGTCTCCGTCCTCATTCATTACCCATTACAAGATTGACAGGTTTGCCGCGGCGGATGCCGTGTTCGGTAGACGGGTCATTCAACAGGTGGTTGCCCCCAGGGAGATGCCAGCCTAGTCCTCCCACCCTGGGGGACATGGGGGGCTTTGGTATGTCCCAATCCAGTGGATTATACATCCACCATGCTGGAGAAGGGGCGTTGTCTTACCTGAACGCCTTTTCTCAGCATGGTGGTGTATAATCCACTCCCTCCCCTAAACAACGGGCTAGGCTTGTGTGGAGGGCACCCCCCTTTTTTATTAATCTGTTACAATTTTTTTGGAGCCACGGTGTCAGAGCTTAGCTACCTCGCCTCGTCAAAAACTGGGGGACACACCCAGGGGAAGGCGTGGCTAAAGCTTTTTCCTAGTCTCTCTGAGCAGGAGGGCTGAAATAACCCAATCCAGTGGATTATACACCACCATGCTGAGAAAAGGCGTTCAGGTAAGACAACGCCCCTTTAGTTGAGGCTTGATGTGAGGAGTGAAAAATGTTTACCAAACCAGACGTTTATAAAGATCAATACTTAGTGATGTATATCAGGTGCTATGATGATTGATGCATACTATGATTTTATGTTCAATGCTGATTGTATGAATATAGATAGACCATATACAAGAGCTGTATTTTCAGGCCTTATGAGGACAGCTTATTAATATGAGCCAAGATTTAATGTTGATTGCTTTAATATTGGAAAAGCGTATTGAATTTCTACCTCAGGATACTGAATTTCTACCTCAGGATCTTTTGTTAGGGAACATAAAAGATTGCACTACTACTGAGACGAATTTACTTCTAAAGCTCGAATGAACAATAGGTGATAGACTAGAAACAGTAGATAGACCATATATAAGAGAAACACCAATCAAATAAAATGTATCAGGCGTATAGTTGAGGTTTGACGTGAGGAGTGAGGAATGTTTACTAAACCAGACGTTTACAAAGACTGATCCTTAAGAGTTGTATTGCAGGTTATATGATGATTGCTTTTTAATATGATCTTATGTTTAATGTTGATGGTTTTAATAAAATAATTTTTTACAAAAAAAAAAATAATGACAGCAGAGATACACAAAAAGGGCAGCCCATTTCCACAATACCCAGTGCTAGCCTCTGTGCAGAAACTCCCCACAAACTACAACAAAACCCGAGGTTTCTATGAAAGCCTGGCACCATGACTTCTTGGCTCTGCTATGATCATGAGATTGCAAGACCTGATCTTGACTAGGTGACACATGATTCTGGGATGGGAACTGACAGTATGAAATTTTTACAGGTTTGCAGCTGCCCCCCCATCTCCTTTATTCAGCAAAGAAGAATGAAAAGCAGATTAGCTCCGAATGAGCTCTAAACTTCTAGATTTTTCTTAATATTAAAATAACAATGGTCTTCCACATTGCCACCACAGTTATCTATCTTTTTATTAGGCCTTTGAATGAGCAGAATGAGCCGTGGTGGCACAGAGATTGGAATGCAGTATTCCAGGCTCTGCCCAGAGCCTGGAATTTGATCCTGACCAGCTCAAGGGTGACTCAGCTTTCCTTCTTTCTGAAGTCAGTAAAATGAGGATCCAGATTGTTGGGCGCATTATGCTGATGTTTTATTTATTTATTTATTATTTATTTTGCAAACTTTTATACCGCCCCTCTCCCGTAGGACTCGGGCGGTTTACAGCCAAATTAAAACATAACAGTAATAAATATTTAAAACTGAATTAAATTACCTAGGCTGTACTAAAAAAACAAATTAAAATCCCATACTAAGGCCCTAACTACTTAATTTAAAATTTACATACAAAACCCGAGGAGCTCTAGGCTAGGCCGGCTTGATTGAAGAGATGGGTCTTCAGTTCTCTTCTGAAGGTGCGGAGATCATGACACATCTGGAGTTCCGGGGGGAGCTCGTTCCACATCGTCGGTGCCCCCACATAAAAGGCTCTCCCCCTGGGCGCCGCCAGCCGACATTGCTTAGCCGATGGCACCCTGAGGAGGCCCTCCCTGTGCGAGCAAACTGGTTGGTGGGAGGTATTTACTGGCAGTAGGAGGTCTTGTAATCCCCCCCCCCCAGAAAGTGCTGTAAAGCTCTATGGAGTTCTTTATAAGTCTAGATGCTACTGCTATTGCTTTGTGGAAGTAAAGATGACACTGAAGCTGGAACTTGGGTTTGTAAGAAACAGCTTCTGATTTAATAGTCTATTGGGATAGGAAATCTGGCTGACACCAAGTAAGTGGTTTGATTCCCAGAAGCCATACACTGCCCACCCCAACAGAAACTGTACTGGTTACAGTCCATTGTAGTCCATAGAATAACACGAAAGCATGAATATATTGCTCTACATAGTACTCTTTAAGCTGCCCTAAAAAAATTGTGTTTGCTACACAGACAGACAGTGCTGCTGGAAACAGACTATCTGTACAACCCCCCTTCCTTTTTTATTGGAAAAAAGTACAAGAAGAAACAAGCTGGATAAATGGTTTATTGTATTTTTTTACTATATTTGAACAGTGTAGAAATATGCTTTCTTCTACTACTTTTTTTTTTTTAAACCCTTGCATTGTAGCATTTTACCCAATAGAGGTCACTGAAGGAAATGCTTAGGAAGTTCCTTGTTTTCTGTTTTACTTTTTCAGCTTGTGCAATTGCTCCAATAAAAAAAATAATCCACATTTCTCTTTCTTCGTAGTACCTACTTGCATTTGACAATATAAACATGGTATTTAGAGAGGCCAATATAAAATTATTCTGCCCGTTTGAGTTAAGTATGAAAAATGAACTTGTTATAACAGAAGCTTGCTGATTTGGTTCCAGACCGAGGATGTATATTCTACAACTTAATAATTATTTCTTCCAGGCTTTGTTGATTATATTCCTGCTTGACTGTGGATTGCCAACTTCTCTTTGTTGTTTGGTTGTTTTAAATTCTGCTCGAAGGGATAGAATGCAGAAGTTTGCTATAAACACAGCTTGCAGCTGAATTAGTCCTCCATAAGTTTACATGTAATTTCTAAAGGAGGTCTGACGTGCACTGTGACATTATTCTCACAGACAATAATATTTAGATTTTCTCCTCTGTGGTTAGCATTGATTTTGTTTGAGATATAAGAATGGGACCCTGGAAAAAGCACATTAATTTTAGAAAGAGTTTAGAAAGAGGTATAGCATATTTGTTGCTTTGCCTAAGAGTAAGTACATTTCTGATTTTTTTGCATGAATACTGCATCACAAACTAATATAGATAAAGATAGATAAATATGAAGGGAATATTCCTTACCTTTGAGGGTTTCCCTCATTGTATGGGCCTCATAGTTACTTATTGAGGAACAGGTCTTATTACCTGTGATTGGAGCGTAGGAGTACTCTCTTTTCTGACCACCTGTTTTCATTTAGTTTGTGGCCTTTTGCCACTGGGCCTAGACAGACAGTTTTAGGAATCTGTCTGGCTGTCCTTGCCACTGCAAAGTGTTCAGAGCAAGGATCGGTTTTCCATCTCTGACCTTTGATCTGCGTGCTTGGGTTCCCCCCCACTTCTGGATATCCCTGACCAGGATTATCTAGACTGCAATGGCAGACAGTTCCTCGCCCCAGGCACCACAAGTCTCCGGTGCTCCCCCTGCACAACCAAAATGCAGGTCAACTGATTTGGAAGTGGGGGGAAAGAAAAAAACCAAAACCAAACATTTATCCACCAAGGAGACTTCCAAAGCAGCCGAGCGAGAGGCCTCGAGGAGACATCAGGTACTGGAGAGGGAATTCTCCAAAGCATAGCGGCTCCTGTCCAGTGGGGCTGAAGCGGTTCCCCCCACCCCACTGGACACTTCCACGTTTGAGCCACCCTTTGCACCTGTGCAGGATGCCCCTTGGGCATGTTCTCCTCAGGAGGAAACCGAACAGGTAGGTCCTCCTCGCTCCTCTTCTTCCTCAATCCATCAGGGGCCAGAGATTTCACATGTTCCAACGGTGGTTGGGGCTAGTTCCAAGGAACAAGGTGATATGTGGTCTCAAAGCCAATTTCAGGCTTTTATGCATCATGCCTTTGTGCAATTCATGTCCTCCTCCAGGAATCCTCAAGGTTCCTCTCAACCATTACCGCCTCCCACTAGCCCTCCTTCATAGGCGGGACATGACACGGTGCCTGGTTCTGGCATATCTGAGACTTCCTCTCAATTGGGGGAGGAGAGGTCCATAGATCTGGGCATAACTGACATGCCCATGTCAGAGGACGAGGAGGCAGCACCCAAACAGGTGTCATCCTCGGGACTATTTGACCCATCCCTTTTCAGATCACTTCTCTTGAAGGCTTGTAACACAGCTAACTTGACCTCAGTGCAAGAGGAGAAACCTTCTACCTCCACTGAGCAAGAATCTAACCCCTTATTTGCTGAAAAGGTCGTAGAGCAGAAACAGGTTCCTTGTCCGCTAGTCTTCCGTACTGCGATAGAGAAGCAGTGGTCTTCCCTAGCAACCACACCTTCTCCAAGTAGTTTGGAAAAGAAACTGTATAATGTCTCTCCTTCTTTTGCATCCCTACTAGAGGTGCCTGCCATTGACGCCCCTCTAACCTCTTTATTCTCTACGTCCGCCATCCCAGGGGATATGGCCGAGGCCCTGAAAGCTGAGGACAAGAAGTTCGAGTTCTCTCTCAGAAGAGCTCACCAGTCTTCGGCTTGGGCTATAAGGGCAGCGACTTCGTCTTCATTCTTCGCGGGGGCGGCAATCGTGGCTCCGCGACCTCCAGGCGCTCATTCCACCTGACCAGGTTAGAGCACATCAGACAATATTGAAGCTAGTGGCAGCCTCTGAGTACATGGCAGATGCTTCCCTTCATTCGGCCAAATGCTCTGCCAGGTCCATAGCTGCCACAGTGGCCTCTCGTAGGCTACTGTGGTTGAAACAGTGGCGAACTGACTTGAAGTCAAAATGGCGTCTGTTGACGGCCAAGTACAGCGGGACAAATTTATTTGGGTCAATTTTCGATCCTCTTGTAGTTCAGGGTAAGGACAAACGCAAGGTCCTGGCACACCTCTCCAAAAGATTGGACAGGAGGCCACAACAGGAATACCATAGATAGACATTTCGTCCCACTGGTTTTTGGGAATGGATGCAGCCCTTTCGGGCAGGGCAGTCCTGGGATTGGCCCAGAGGCTCACAATCCTTTCCCCAGAGACAGGATCGCCAACAGGACCGTCAGAACATTGGAGCCAGGGGCCAGTCCCAGACCAAACGTCCCTTCAGGGGCTCGGGTGGCCGTCCCTATCGGCGCTCAAAGTGACGCCAAAGGGGACTTTCCGATAGGGGGGCGACTGGCACAGTTTTACGACGTCTGGGAGAGCACCACCACCGATGCTTGGGTCAGAGACACCATCAGACAGGGTCTAGCTCTGACCAATTCATACAGTGTCCAGTATCGCGAAACACGACCAAGGCACAATTAGTCACCACAGCCATCACACATCTTCTAGAAATCAGGGCCATAGAAGCCGTACCACAGGATCAGATAGGAAAAGGGTTCTATTCCATTCTGTTCGTGGTCCCCAAAACATCCGGAGGATGGAGGGCGATACTGGACTTGAAGGGTCTGAACCGCTTCTTAGTTTACAGAAGGTTCAAGATGCAGACCCTGAAGTCCATCTTGGCCAGCATCAGGAAAAGAGATTTCCTCTCCTCCATAGATCTGACAGAGGCATACCTCCACATCCCAATATTCCCAGGTCATCGCAGGTTCCTGCGTTTCTGCTATGCACGCCGGCATTACCAATACAGGGCTCTTCCCTTTGGTCTCTCTTCGGCCCCAAGGGTCTTTACAAAACTTTTGGCTGTATTAGCGGCCCACCTCTGGATGCTGCCGGTGCGCGTGCAGTGTTACCTGGACGACATACTAGTGCAGTCCTGGTCCTTCCAGTCAGCACAGTCAGACCTGCAGGTCACCATACAGACCCTCCAGGATCACGGGTTTTCCGTGAACTTCAAAAAGAGTCACACGATCCCCACAAAACATCTCCTCCATCTAGGAGCTCTGATAGATTCCGACCTTTGCAAGGTCTATCTTTCCCAGGAATATCGGGTAAGCATCCGAAAGCTGGTATTCCAAGTTCGGAGAGAGAAGTTGGTTCCAGCTATCCCAGCTCTTGGGAAAGATGGTCTCTTGAATGGGGATAGTCCCGTGGGCAAGACATCCCTCCAGGAACCTTCAGTGGAAACGGAACCTTTCCAGAAACGGAACCTCAGTGCCTCCACCAGGAAGGTCAAGGTTCCCCATCACATGCTGTCATCCCTCCTGTGGTGGGCTTCGTCAGCCATGGCCGAAGGGAGCATCTTCAAGGAGCCTCACAGGCTCACCCTGACCACAGATGCCAGTTTGTTTGGCTGGGGTGCCCACCTTCAGACTCAGCTGGCTCAGGGACGATGGTCCCGGTCGGATCTTAACCACAATATCAATTGGCTGGAACTAAGGGCCATTCACTTGGCTCTCCTCCGGTTCTCCTCTCTAGTGTTGAGACAACATGTCTTGATCCTGACAGACAACGTAGCAGCAAAGGCTCACGTCAACAAACAAGGAGGGACAAGATCATGGTCTCTCATGCAAGAGGCCATGAACCTAGGGCTGTGGGCAGAGTCCACCCTGAGCTCAATCAGGGCAGAACACATATCGGGGGAGGCAAATCGACAGGCAGACTCTCTGAGCAGGGCAACCGTGGACCACTCGGAGTGGCATCTGGACCCGACACTGTTCAGACAGATAGTGAACAGGTTCAGCCGTCCATGTCTGGATCTGTTTGCCTCCCCGTCCAACGCCCAACTCCCCAGGTTCTTCACCAGGTTTCTGACATGGGGGGCGGAGAGGACAGATGCCCTTCGGTGCAAGTGGCCAGAGGGTTTGCTTTACGCCTTCCCTCCCCTTCCATTGTTTTTTTTTTTTATATATATAAAAATTCTTTTATTAAAACAATTAACATTGAACATAAAAACATATTGTGCAGCAATCCTCATGACACCTGGTATACAATACTAAGTATTAGTCTTTGATAACGTCTGGGTTAGTAAGCCTTTTTCCCCCACTCCTTGTGTCTAGCCTCAACTATACTCCTGTTACATTTTATTTTGATTGGTGATTCCCCTATCCGTTTCAATATTAATGTGATCAACATTAAGCATAAGATCCTATTGCTAAGCAATCATCCTAGAACATAGCATACAACATTAGGTATTAATCTTTGTAAACATCTGTTTTAGTAAACATTCTTCCCTCCTCCCTTACATCTTCAAGTATACTCCGAATACATTTTGTTTGATTGGTGTTTCTCCTATATATGGTCTATCTACTGTATCTAGTCTATCGCATATTGTGCGTTTGCGCTTCTGAGTTGACTTCATCCCATTACTAGTGCAATCTTTTATGGTCCCCAACCCGAGATCCTGAGGTAAAAGTTTCATATCCTGAGGTAGAGATTCAGTCTACTTTAACAATATTAAAGCAAACAACGTTAGTCATAGGGTTATGTTAAGAGGCATTGGTTATAGAACATATACATTCAACGTTGGGTGTTAGTTTTTGTAAACATCTGATTTGTTAGCCCTTCATCCCTCCTCCCATCGATCCTTAGCTGAACGCCAGCTGCATTCTGTTTGATTGGTGTCTCTCCTGGATATAGTCTAACCATTGTTTCCAGTCAGTCACAAATTGTTCATTGGAGCGGTTTTTCAAGTATGCTGATATTTTTGCCATTTCCGCCAAATGTGTTACTTTCACAGTCCATTCTTCAATGGGCGGTATTTCCGGATTCTTCCAGTACTGTCCCACCAACAATCTTGCTGCTGTAATTAAGTTCAAAAATAAATTTGTCTCTGAGGTAGTGATATCCTTTGTGATCCCTAACAGAAAAGCCTGAGGTAGAAATTCTATACGCTTTTTGAAAATAGTTTGGAGTGTCCACCATATCTTCCTCCAGAATGCTTTGATTTTTCTGCATGTCCACCATATATGAAAGTAAGTAGCCTCCCCGTCTCCGCACCTCCAGCATTTGGGCTGGGTGCCCAGGTAGATGAGTGATATTTTTTTCGGGTCTAGATGCCATCTATAGAACATCTTGTAGAAGTTTTCCCTTAAGTGTTGCGATTTCGTGAATTCTACATTCCTCACCCAGATTTTCTCCCACGTATCTATGGCGATAGGGTGTCCGAAGTCTTGTGCCCACTTTATCATACAGTTCTTGACTAGCTCGGTTTCAGAGTCCATTTCTATCAGAATGCTGTACACTCGTTTGATGTGCATAATCCCCTGTTCTCTGATCTGTTTAATTAGGTTCTCGTCGTTCTGGGAGAAGCCCTTCTTCTTGTCTTTACACCACCTTGACTGTAGTTGTATATATGATAGCCAGTTACTTCCTATTCCTCTGTTTGCTAGCGTTGCTTGAGATTTCAAGAGGAACCCGTTTTCTTCTCCCAGTACAAGTTCACTGTAGGGCACTACTTCTTGCCCTTGGGATGTGATCATATCCCCTGTTGCGTGTCCAGGGATCGTCCAGATGGGAATCTTGTCGTGTAGGAGGTGCTTATATTTCTTCCAGACCCATAACAGTGGGATTCGTAGTGGGTTCTCCTTGAAGTTCCTATCTGCCTTTTTGTCGTATACTAGGTATGCGTGCCAGCCGAATCGTAGACCATGCCCCTCAACATTCAGAACTCTATCATTTGTCATGTTGATCCAGTCACTAACCGCCACCAACATTGCTGCATAGTAATATAGCTTTAGATTAGGCATCTTGAGTCCCCCTCTCTCCCTTGCGTCTTGGATGATTTTTAGTTTCACCCTCGGTCTCTTGTCGTCCCAAATAAATCTGTTGATGCCTTTCTGCCAATTGTCTAAGTCCGCCTCCTTCTTGAGTATGGGTAGCATTTGAAAGAGAAATAAAAATCTGGGTAGTACATTCATCTTTACTGTCGCTATCCTGCCGAGCAGGGATAGACGTAGCGATTTCCACCTTTCCAGGTCTGCTTGTATCTTATTCCACAGGACCTCGTAGTTATTCTTGTATAATTTCGCATTTGTTGATTCTATCTCCACTCCCAAGTATTTGACTTTCTTGACTATTTCACAACCCGTTATTCTTTCCAGGTTCCGTTTTGCTTTGTTGTCTAGGTTTTTGACTAGCATCTTTGTTTTTGATATATTTACTTTGAAGCCTGACACCCTACCATAGTCCTCCATTATCTCCATCAATTTCCTTGCTGATTGTGGTGGTTGCGACATTGTCACCAGCAGGTCGTCCGCAAAGGCACATAGTTTGTATTCTTGCTGTTTAATCTGTATGCCCTGTACATCCTTTGCCGCTCTTATTCTGTTCAGTAAAATTTCCAGTGTTAGGACAAATAGCAGGGGGGACAGCGGGCAGCCCTGTCTCGTGCCTCTCTCTATATTAAATGAGTCCGTTAAGTCTCCATTGACAATGATCTGGCCTGTTTGTTTCTGGTAAATTGCCCTTATGGAGTTGAAGAACTGTGCTCCCATTTTCATCTTCAGGAGCAAGTTCGTCAGGAACGGCCAATTCAGTCTGTCGAAGGCTTTTTCTGCATCCACAAACATTAGAGCGGCGGGTATCTGGTTGTGCCTTTGCAGGTACTCTATTATGTTCAACAGCTGCCTCAAGTTGGTTTTCATCTGGCGTCCTTGTATAAAACCCCTTTGGTCCGGATGTATTGTTTTTTGTAAAACAGTCATTAGTCTATTGGCCAAAATTTTTGTGAAGATTTTATAGTCTGTGTTTAGTAGTGAGATGGGCCTGTAGTTTGCGGGCTGTGTGTTGTCTTTCCCCTCCTTTGGGATTAATGAGATGTAGGCTGTTTTCCAGGATGGCGGGACCTGGCCTCCTTCTTGGATGCTGGCAAATAGCTTTCTGAGGGGTTCTAGCATCTCGTCCTGTAGATGCTTGTAGTAGGTCGCTGTTATCCCATCCGTCCCGGGCGATTTTCCTGCTTTCAGTTGTGTGATCGCTGAGTGTATTTCCTCCTTTGTGATTAAGGCATTCAGGGCTTCTCTTTGTGTGTCGGTAATCGCCTGTATCTTTTCGTTTTGTAAGAATTCATCTATCTCTTTGTCTTGTATCTTATCCTCGGCATATAGTTTCGAGTAGAATTCTGTGAAGGCTTTCTTGATGGTTTTTTGTCGGAATTCTAGTTTGCCTTTGTATTCTATCTTTTCAATTATGCGGGATTTCTGTTTCTTTCTTATAGTGTAGGCTAGCCAGCGGCCCGGTTTGTTGGCCTTGCAGAATGTCTTATGTTTTGCATATTGTATATTCCTTGCAACTTGGTCCGCCATCAACATGTCAAATTGCTTTCTTAAGATCTTGAGTCCTTCTTTGGTGACTTTGTCCTCTGGTCTTTTTATCAGTAGCCGCTCCATGTTGCTTATCTCATTTTCTAACTCTTTTCTTTTTTGTTCTTGTTGGCGACGGTGCCAGCTATTCATGGATATGAGGATCCCTCGCATGTACACCTTGCTGCCTTCCCAGATCTGTTCTATCGGTGTTCCGTTGTTCATATGTGTGTTGAAGAATTCCTTCATAGCTTTTTTGCATTCCGCCACCTTGTCTTCGTGTCTAAACAGGTTTTCATTGATTCTCCAGGATCTCCTCTGTTTCGGGCCGTGTCTTAATTCCATCCTCACAGGGTTGTGGTCTGTCAATGTCTTGGGTAGGATTTTCACCGTGTTTAGACAAGTTAGCAAGTCACTAGAAGTTAATATAAAGTCAATTCTGGAGAATGATTGATGTCTGCCGGAGAAGAAGGTGAATTCTTGTTCTTTGCCGTGCCTTTTCCGCCATACGTCTGTCAGTTCGAGGTCCTCCTTCATGTCGAAGAAGGATTTAGGCAATTTGGAGTGTTTTTGCGGGTTCGGTGCAGTTCTTTTTTTGTCTAGAGCAGTCTCTATGACCCCGTTCCAGTCGCCCATGATGATGTAAGATCTGTAGTTAAGTTGTGTTATTTTCTTGTGTAGCTTTTTGTAGAATTTGCCTTGTTGCTGATGTGGTGCATATACGCCCATTACTAGAATCTTCTTGTCCTCTTGTGTTATTTCAATTGCCAGGTATCTACCTTGGGGGTCGGACTCTATTAGCTTCGCCATTATATGTTTCTTTACGTATATAACAATGCCATTCTTTTTTCTTGGCGCCGCTGCCACAAATTGCGCACCTAGTTTGTAGCTGGTCAGATATTTCTGGTCTGCTTCCCTGATGTGTGTTTCTTGTAGGCAAATTATGTCGTTTCCTCCTTGAAACAGATAATGAAATATCTTCCTCCTTTTCTGTGGGGAATTTAGTCCGTTAACGTTCCATGTCAAGTATTTAGTCATCATTGTCGGTTTCAGGATACTCTTCCGAGACCACTTTCATTCTATCTCCTGTGGTATTCTTTGGTCTCGTTCCCATGGTATCCGAGTTTGTGTTCGAGTTGCATATAGGGATCGCGTCTTGCCGATCTGTGCGTTTGGTGGTGGATCTTGTTATCCTGCCCTCTGCAGTCTGTCTTGTTCCCTTGTTGTTGTTGTTGCTTCCTGTTCTCTGTGTCGTCGTGTCTCGAGTTGGTCCTTTCCTTTCTCGTGTTCTTGTATTGGTCTGTCGGTCTGGTGGATTTTCTGCGTCTTCTCTCGTGGTGTATTGGGATCCCTCCGGCATCAGCTCCTTTTCCAGGAATTCTCTGGCTTGTTGGACCGAGTTCAGTTGGCGTCTTTTATTTTTATAGTAGAATGTCATCCCCGTGGGGATTTCCCATCTGAATCGCAAGGCACGTGATCTCAGTTCGTCAACCAGGAACTTATATTCCTTTCTGTCTCGCAGCATCGTCTGGGGGATCTCTTTCAGTACTTTCACTTCTTGCCCCTTTATGTATAAACTCTTGTGGTAAGATGTGGCTGAGATGCGGTTCCGGAATCCCTGCGTCGAAAAGTGGATGACCACGTCCCTTGGTTGGTGCCTGTTCGTTGTCGTCCGTGCGCCCACTCTGTTGATTCTGTCGATTTGCCATTCGATAGTTGAGGTTGGCTTTCCCAGAAATGCTGCCAGGGCCTCTATAAAGGTTCCGGCCAGGCTTCCTTGGGTTTCGTCTGGTGTCTCTTTCAGGCCTCTGAACCTGATTGCAGTCGCCAGTTGCCCGTACTGTACTATGGTGGCTTGGTCTTGGGTCACCCCTCTCATCTCTGCTATCTCTGTTCTCTGGCTTTCTACTTGATTCTCCACTTTCTCCATCCGCTTGTCCACCTTCTCCCTGATTTCCTGGAAGTTTTTCTCCATTTCCTCCCCTACTTCCTTGTAGTGTGTTTGCATTGCCTCTTTCATTTGCTCCAAATCTGCAGCCATCGCCTTGCGTTGCTCCTCCCATTTTCTCTCTAGCCCTCTACCTTGATCTTGCAGCATTTGTTTTATATCATTGTATCTTTTCTCCATCTTTTGTTCTGCCTCTACGCACCTCCTCTCCATCTCTCTACCCTGTTCTTGCAGCATTTGTTTTGTATCGTTGTATCTTTTCTCCATCTTTTGTTCTGCCTCTACGCACCTCCTCTCCATCTCTCTACCTTGTTCTTGCAGCATTTGTTTTGTATCGTTATATCTTTTCTCCATCTTTTGTTCTGCTTCTACACACCTCCTCTCCATCTTTGTGTCCCTTTCCACCAGCCTTTTATCCATTCCATCCAACCTTTCAACCAGCATTTCTATTCCCTCTTGTAATTTTTGTATCATGTGTGCTGTTGGGCTGGCCTGTGGAGATGTATGGTTCTGGGTGCCTGTATTTGGATGGGAGGGTGTGGGGGTGGGTAGAGTACTTCCTGGTGGTTTAGTACGCTGGGCTGGGGAGGATACAACTCCCTTTGTTTGTGTCAGTGTGGTCTGTTTGGAGGCCATTTTGAGGTTATCCTCCTGTTGTCCTGGCACTGTTTTGGGTCCCAATTTGGGCCAAGTTGGGCGCTAGGTTGTGATCTGATGTTGGTCCAGTAGTCTAGCCTTTCGAGGGGGGAGGCTTCAGGGTTTAGGCAGTGTAGGGGTAGGAGCCTATATTCAGGCGGTTCTGTGTTCGGGGAGCCTATTCAGTGCCTTTGCATTGGCTTCCTTCCTCTTCACTCCCCTCTGCCAGCCTGTTCCTTCTCTTTGTTCTTTGTAGTTTTAGTCTCCAATTTTTTTCTCGGCCAGTAGGTGTCTCCCTTCTCCTTTTCCCCCCCTTTCAATGCTGTGGGCCCCTCAGCCCAAAATGGCAGCTTCCTCTGCTTCCTCGGCACTTTTTGTTCTGAGTTCTTACTTGCTTCTCACGAGGAAAAAAGGAGGGCTATGCTTCGCTTATAACCTTTGCAGCCCACAAAGTCCAGCTAGTTAAGGTAAAAGCCTCATTTGCCCCAACTTTAATATCGCTGCTAATCCGTGGGGGGGGAGTTTCCACCCTCTTCCTTCTGAGGCTCCTTGGCTCTCCGGTTACTGTTGTTTTAAAGTAAAAGTCGCCATCTTGGCTACTTTTTGTGTATTGTGAACGTATTTAATCAGCTGTATAGTATAAGAAATACTTGCTTTTTTGGGCTCTCGCTTTCAGTCCATCCGTCTCCTTGCCTCTTTAGCGCAGTTTGCCTCACAGAGAGGTTGTTTTCAGCTTGGAAGTCTGTAAGTCCGTCCGCTCCTGGCTGGAGCTATCGTGAGCATGGGGGGGGAGTCCTCTTTTTTTCTTCTTCCCGAACTCTCTTCCAGGGAATTTTTAGAGGTTCTCGACCCCCTCTCCCCGCTTTAGACCCCTTCTCCCACCGGGGAGGGGTTTTTTCTGCCGCGAAAAACAGCTGTTTTGTGCTGTTTTCGCTGCTTTTTAAGTCTCGGTTCGGAGCCTCACAGAAGCCGGCTGCTTCCGTCTCCTTCCAATTTTTAAATAACTCTCCCCTTCCATTGTTACAGGCCACCATCCGCAAATTGATTCTGGAACAGATGGAATTAATATTGGTTGCTCCACATTGGCCGAGATGCCCGTGGTTTGCTGACCTCGTGGATCCGTCGCTCTCGCCTCCGTGGAGGATTCCCCCGGACCAAGTACCTCTCAGCCAGGGGGACCTTCAGCACCCAGATCCGCAGTGGCTTCAGTTAGCTGTTTGGCACTTGAGCAGGAGAGTTAACCAAACAGTCCTATTCCTCAGGGGTGATCTCGATGATTCAAGCCTCGAGATGCCCCTCGACCAATAGAATTTATGACGCTACATGGAAGAACTTCTGTCAGTGGTGCATTATGCACCAACTCAATCCTCTTTCCGTCACTATTCCCAATATTTTGGAATACCTGCTGGAGAGCATAAACAAGGGTTTGTCACCCAACACCATCCGCAGGCAGGTAGCGGCCTTGTCAACGGTTCTCACCTGTGACAACTTAAGTCTGCTTTCACAACACCCAGCTGTTACTGCATTTCTCAAGGGGGCAGTTAATTCTGGTCCTCCGACAGTGCATCGCTATCCATCTTGGGATTTACCTACGGTATTACAGGCTTTAACCTCTTCTCCGTTCGAACCTCTCGGGTCTTGCTCTCTACATTTTCTTTCCTTGAAGGTGGCATTCCTAGTTGCCATCATGTTGGCCAGGAGGATTTCAGAATTGGCTGCACTCTCAGTTAGAAGTGATCTCTGTACTTTCTTCGAGGACAGGGTGGTCCTTAGATTGGGCCCCTCCTTCATTCCCAAGGTAAACACTTGTTTTCATAGATCCCTGGATCTGGTCCTTCCAAGTTTCTGTCCTAATCCTTCCCATCGTCTAGAACAACAGTGGCATAAGCTAGAAGTGCGCAGAGCCCTGCGATATTACGTCAAACAAACTTCAGTTTTTCGCAAGTCTGAGGCCTTGTTCGTTTCCTTTCAGCCCTCCACCATGGGCCGAAAGGTCTCTTCTTCCACTATTGGTAGATGGATTAGGTCTTGCATCGCTAAGGCCTATATTTCTCAGTCACTTCCAGTTCCTGCGTGCATCACAGCTCATCGACACATAGTGCAGCGACATCGGCAGCATGGTCTACCCAGGCTTCCGTTGAGATTTGCAGGGTGGCTACGTGGTCATACCCTTCCTCATTTATCACACATTATGAGATAGATAAGTTTGCAGTGGCGGACACTGCGTTTGGCAGACGGGTTCTTCAACAGATTGTTTCCTCTCGGGAGACACCAGCCTAGACCTTCCCTCCCTACGGGGACATGAGGGGCTTTGGTATATCCCACCAGTGGATTCTACATCCATCATGCTGGAGAAGGGGCGTTGTCTTACCTGAATGCCTTTTCTCAGCATGATGGTATAGAATCCACACCCTCCCTGTTTAGGCAGTCTAGGCTAGTGTGTTATTGTTTTTTTGTTGGAGTCATTGTGTCGGACTTCGTCGGAGATACTATGCCCCATCAAAAACTGGGGAGACACGCCCAGAGGGAGGCGTGGCTAAAGCTCTGACTTAGTCTCATCTGAGCAGGAAGGCTGAAACTACCCACCGGTGGATTCTGCACCATCATGCTGAGAAAAGGTGTTCAGGTAAGACAACGCCCCTTTCCCCTCCTTTTGTAAGATGGGGAAGAATTGCATAATTTAGTTCTATTTATGTGACTGTAAGTAGGAAGCCCTTGCATCACATCCTGCTTTAAGGATGTGGCAGAGCTGGTTGGTCTCTCTTTGACTTCACTACACAAAGAAGACGAATAGTTCAATATAACAAATATCCCACTTTAATATCCCACTTTGCCCTTTGGTTGGCTGTCTACTTTGTACTGAAATGACCAAGCTATTGGTCTTCAGCTGGCTAGAGAGTACTTGAATGACCACTCCTGATATTCCAATGGAGGCAGTTTTATATTACAAGCACTACATTTGAGATGAGGCACATACATGGAGTCCTCAACTTACCACTGTAATTGAGCCCGAAATTATAGTCATAAATGATGCCAGTTGTTGGGAGGGGTGGTAAACCACGTGACTGCCTGATTTTACAACTTTTTGAGGGGTGGTAGTTAAGTGAACATGGCAATCGTTAAGTGAATTTATTGTCCTCGATGGACATTTTTCTTAGAAACCAGAAGTAAATTCGAGTCTCCAGAAAAATAATACGGTGAATCACAGTCACATGACTGCAGGATGTTGGAAACGACCATAAATGAGGGTTAGTTGCTGACAATGCAGTCATGTAACTGGGAGGGAAGGCTTGGTGGCCATTGCAATTTCGATTCTGGGTTGTAATTAATGCTGGGGAGATTCACTGTAACTTTGAATAGTCATAAGTTGGACTGGTTTGTATAGGACTGTGGGAATCTCAGTCTAATACACACAGTGACCTCAGATTGCATTAGTTTCATAGGGTTGTAAGGGAAGATGGCATAATGGGACATAACAGCTGGACAGCTCATAGCTTTGACTCAAAAGAAGCCTGGGAACAGATTTTCCCATTGCTAATGTTGCTGGTAATTTGTCTTGAACCTTTAAAGCCACAAAGGAAATGAGATACTGCTAGTTCTTCAGTATAGAAGTGCTGTCTGTCCTCTGCATATTGGGGTTGAATATATAAGCAGGAAGTTCACCCAACTAAGGAAACAAATTGAGGTTAATACAATAACATGAACTTATATTTTTCTAAGCCAATGTCCTCTTGTTGGCTTTACTGGTGAGTTTTAAATACATTTCTTTGAAAAGATAGTACGTTTGATATCACATTTACTCTTTACTTAGGTTGTGCGGTATGAGTCTGACAATTCTAAAAAGAAAGAGAGAGAGAATTATATAAGTGATATATTGGTGACTGTCCCTCTTGGGTTTCTTCAAGATTTGTTGCAATCAAACTGGATGTTCTAGCTATTTCAGGAAATAAAACATATAAAGGTAGTCCTCAACATACGACTACCATTGAGCCCAGAATTATGTTGCAAAGTGAGAAATTTGTTAAGTGAGTCTTGCCCCATTTTACGACTTTTCTTGCCACTGCACTTGTTAAGTTAGTAACACAGTTGTTAAGTGAATCTGGCTTCCCCATTGATTTTTGCTTATCAGAAGGTCATAAAAGATAATCACATGACCCCGGGACCATCATAAATGTGAGTCAGTTGCCAAGCATCCAAAAGTAAATGACATGACCATGGGGATGCTGCAATGGTCATAAGTGTGAAAAACGGTCATAAATCACTTTTTTCAATGCCGTTGTAACTTTGAACGGTCACTAAATGAGCTGTTGTAAGTCCAGGACAACCTGTATTTAGGCACTTCATTAATTGTCCACTTCAAACTAAAATTGTTTGCTTGGAAATAAATTACAAAACAGAGGATACACAACAGTGAAACTTAGTGGGAAACATACCGAATATACAGTAAATATTTATGCCAAATGCTAGTTTTGAAAATGGGACCTATTAAAATAGGATACATAAACTAAGGAAGCAATTTGCATACCGGTGTATTTTGTGTTCTTTTATACTATTGGTTCATTAATATGACAAAGTGTGTATTGGTGTACTCTGCTCTAAATATATGTGAATATATTCAAAAACTTTCTGCTATACAGAGGACCAAGATAAATGATCAAGATCACTAATAGTAATATTAGGCACAATCCTTCTTGTCCCTAACCTAAAGTTATACCATTTGCCTGCAAGCAAGTATCAATGGGACTATAAAACAGAGAAAGCAATAGAAAATGAAGAACTAAATTATTCTAATAGAATAATTTTGAACTAAGATAGGCATCTTCCACATAATACCACAGACTTAACAATTGTGGATAAGAAAGACAAAAATGTCTGGATATTGGCAGTATCTGGAGACAGCAGAAGAGAAGAGAAAGAACTGGAGATGATAAAATAAGAAGACCTGCAAATAGAAATAGAACAATTGCGGCAAAAGGAAGCAAAAGTAGTACCAATAATAATAGGTGCCTTGAATGCAATTCCAAACATCAGAAGCACCACTTCAACACCATCTGCATTGACAAAAAAGGCAATTTGGAGCAATTTGCATCCTGCAATGATACCTTTAACATCACCAAACATTCCCATCCCTATATCCCCAAAATGCCAAATCCAGTCCGAACATCTGACAGACTGTGTGACAAAAATATAATAATCATAATCTACTAGTAAGGCACTACCTTGATGTGGTTGTTAGGCTTGTGTGCTCTGAGGAAAATGAGAGTATAGATAGTCCTCAACTTACAACCACAATGGAGGCCAAAATTTGTGTTGCTAAGTGGGAGTTTTGCCTCATTTTACAAGCTCTCTTTCCACAGTTGTTAAGTGAATCACTGCACTTGTTAAATTAATAACACTGCTCTTAACTGAATCTGGCTTCCCCATTGACTTTGCTTGTCAGAAGGTTGTAAAAACTGATCACAGGACCCTGGGATACACTGCAATCACCATAAATATGAGTCAGTTGCCAAGTCTCTGAATTTTGATCGTATGACCATGAAGATGCTGTAATGGTTGTAAGTGTAAAAAATGGTTATAAGTCACTTTTTTCAGGGATGTTGTAACTTTGAACAGTCACTAAACAAACTGTTGTAAGTCGAGGACTATTTGTATTTCAATTAGAAGTATAAATATAAATATAGGAAGGGAGTTATGTGATAGGTTAGGCTAGGGCAGGGGTAGGCAACCTTGGCTCTTTTATGACTTGTGGACTTCAACTCCCAGAATTCCTGAGCCAGCTGGCTCAGGAATTCTGGGAGTTGAAGTCCACGAGTCATAAAAGAGCCAAGGTTGCCTACCCCTGGGATAGGGGCTTTCAAACTTTTTCAGGCTTCAAAAGCTGTTATTAAAGATAGCCAGATCTACTGAAACCACTCAAGATGAAAAGCTCTGGAGATATAGCTTGGTTGTTTCAACTATTTTCTTGCTTTTGGTCTTTCACAGAATGTCTTTTAATTCGTGTAGGACCACAGGGCAGTGTTTCTTAAGATGTTGGACTTCAATTCCAGAATTCTCCAGCTGTGGAATTCTGGGAGTTATAGTCCACACTTCTTAAAATTCTTTTCTCTATCACACAATACCAGGACAAGGGGGCACTCCCTAAAGCTCATAGCTAAGAAAGTGAGGACAAATAAAGGGAAATATTTCTTCACCCAGAGGGTCGTTGATTTATGGAATTCACTTCCTGAAGGGGTCGTGACAGCTGTCAGCCTTGACAGCTTCAAGGCAGGGCTAGATAGATTCATGGATGCAAAGTGTATCGGTGGTTATTAAAACGGATGTCCATGTGCCGCCTCTATGTTGGTTGAGGCAGGCAGGATTCCCTTGAGTACCATTTGTTGGGGGTCAAGGGAAAGGGAGGGTTTTGCCTTCTCTTTCTGCTCAAGATCCCCATGTACAATTGGTGGGCCACGGTGTGACACAGAATGCTGGACTCGATGGGCTTTGGCCTGATTCAGCATGGCTCTTCTTATGTTCTTATGTTCTTAAAGTTGCTGGGACTGAGAAATTCCACCCTAGGCTTCTGCAGAAAAGTACAGTTTCTCTACTAATAAGATCACTTTGGCTTCTGTCTCTGTCTATACTTTGCAATAGCAACATCACTTAAACTTATATACCGCCCCATAATGCTTTACATCACTCTCTGGGTGGTTTACAATGTTAGCATATTGCCCCCAACAATCCATTGATGAAGAGCAACTTATAAATCAAATAAATGTCCTCTTTTAAGTGAATTCATTTTACTGAAATCTTGTAAAATAATAAGACGGATGTATTATTCAATTAAGTAACAAACGATATCCACTATTCTGGAATATTAATCTGTTCTTTCTCCCATTATTCAGATATGGCTTGTGTGTTTAGAATAGGTGCAGTCATGGACACCTCTATAGGTTCCTATCCCAATTCTGATAAAAATAATATACATATGAAACATTAAATAGGTTAGTTTCTAACATCAGTTTGTTGCAGGCATATTTTGGATCCCTCACACTTCTACAAAGATGACAGAGAGCATTTTATGGATTAGTTTAACTTCTACTAATAGGATCTTTGTGACTTGTCATAATATCCACTATTTCTCCAAAATTGCTAATAAAATGAATTTTTTTCAGATTTATAAAGGTAGAACTTGACTTGTTGTATCTATTACAAAATTAAAATGCAGGCATGCCAGTCTAATAACTCAAATGTCATTACTGAGAATAAACATTAACAAGGTGTTAAATGTTTCATACATTTTCAGCAATCAGAGGCACACAACTATCTTACTATTTATTCCCTTTGGGGAGTAAACAGCCTTATGCACATTAGGCAGAAGAGTAATAATCAGTGAGCAAAATAATTAGAGGCTTGAGAAATATAGCTAAAACTAATTTATACCAACACAACTCACTGTGCTTCTTTCTATGCTTCTAGTTTTTTTTCAACTGTGTGGAAATACTGCTTTGAAGTTAGCCATTTTTGTAAAAAATTACCATTTGTTTTGTTTTGAAGATCTCATCAATTCTATCTAGCCTTGACATTTTCAGTCTTCCCTCGGTTGATTTATTTTTGCTTCATAAATTTGTTATCTGACTTGATCCTCAATTATTCTATCTATAGGACCACATCATTTCAATATACATCTCTTGTACTGCTGACATACTTTTGTATTCAAGTCACACTTGTTCAGCACCCATTCGTGCCTTAGCCTATCTTTTCTTGATTGGCCACAATTAAATCTGAAATTTCCCAGGCCCACTGCATTCAAAATCTTTACTTTTCCTGGCATACTCAGTTCTAATTTCCATAAAAGAACATAGGCAGAAGCCTGATCTTATCCACAGCCATTTTTTGCTTCTTTTATAACAGACTTCATATTATTCACTATTTCTCTAGCAATATTTGTACATCTTTAAATGCTTTCATGAATTTATGCGCCTATAGTAAGCATTCTACCTGACTATTCAAATCCATCTATTTGCTGTGACTTTAAAAAAAAACCACTATTTATGTATAACTTACAGTTGCTCACTCCCACTTTCCTTCCAAATATATGTAACTGTGGTTTTTCATAGAGTAGTTTTTAGATCCATACTACTTCTTGCATCATATGATTTATCTAATGTTTGTTGTAGATTTAGCATGTTATCAGGCAATACTATAGCCTCACCTCAAATAGAGAACCACACCTATGTTCTCAAGGAAAAAACCCGCCAATGCTAACCAACCATTCCTTGTATGACTATCCATAAGTACATTAAACATCAAGGAGATGCTTATACATCTTTTGGCTTATTGTCTCACTGATGCTGAATCAGTGGCTAAGCATTGCATTTTCATGTACTATATGACTTATCTCTACCATATACAGGTAGTCCTCAACTTACAAAAGTTATTTTAGTGACCATCAAAAGTTACAACAGCACTGAAAAAAGTGACTTATGACCGTTGCAGCATTCCCAGGGTCACATGATCAAAATTCAGTCACTTGGCAACTGACTCATATTTATGACGGTTGCAGTGTCCTGGGGTCATGTGGTCATCTTTTGTGACCTTCTGACAACAGAGTCAATGGGGAGATTCGCCTAACAACTGTATTACTAACTTAACAACTGCAATGATTCATTTAACAACTGTAGCAAGAAAGATCTTAAATGGGAAAAAATTCACTTAACAAATGTCCCACTTAGCAACATAAGTTTTGGGCTCAGTTGTGGTTGGAAGTCGAAGACTACTTGTACTGCTCTTAACAAACCATTAACTACAGATTTCTGCAAAATATTCCATGATTCCCTTTATCTTTTTTGTTTTTCTAAATCTCTGTACATTTTTCAGTGACCTGCAGAAGAAAAAAATCTGGTCTGCACACCTTAAAATTCATTGCACTTTTAATATTTTGTAGTTGTCATCTCTTTGGTCCTTTTGGTCAGAGTTCTGTCAGATGCCTTCCCAGGCACATTTTTGTTGCTCCTGCATTCACTCTTATTGTTCTGTTATGCAGGGGAATGATAATACTTTTCTTCCAATCATCAGCACACATGTTATCTTCTTATAGCATCCTTAACAAGTCAAACTGTCACCATATAAACAAACGTCACTGATATTTTAATATTTCTCCACTTATACAAAATATATCTGCAGCCTTACTGATTCTCATGGTACTTACGAGTTTCTTTTCATCTTTTTTTCTTTTTTTTCAGGTTTTAAAACATTTTATTTGCATATTAAAAAAATTGTGCATTCCAGTAATTAAAATTATTTGAACAAAAAAAATGGCACTCAATTAAAATGCATTTTACAGCTTGCAGGACCCTGGTACAGCTTTGTGTATATTCGTGTGTTATTCTATTACTGTAGTCCCTCTTAGAATCTTCTTTCAAGAAACATGCAAGCTTTTGTGCCACCAGACCAGAAGCTGCACAGGCAGATGGAAAGGATGGCGCCTTCATTCAGCGTCAGTAGTTCACTTTGGGGGGGTGGTGGTGAAAGGGACAGTACAGTCATTTTAAATTTATCCAACTCTTTGCATCTTACAAAGTTAAAACAGCTAAAAGAAGTAAAATAAGAAGGCAATGCTTGTGGAATGTACAGTGCATAATCTGGAAGGGCCCATTTCATTACGATTCGCCCGCTTGTTTCTCCTGTTCAATTGTTTCTTTTGAAGGCAGTGGGTTTTTCTCTTGCGTTTCTGTCTTCTTCAACTTAGACTTGTCAAATTTCTCAATTTCAGCCATATCTGGTTTATCAGACATTGTTATTGATCAATGAGAACATCTCAACAGAAGCAGCTCAAAACCTTCCCACAGCCACTCTGAACTGTAATATCTTTCATCTTTTTTTCTTAAGTCACTAATTGATAGCTTTCATTTCAATTCCACTTTCACTAGTGTTCCCCTATAAATCTGTAAGGTATTTCTTTTAGCACTGCTTAATTTAATTGCTATTATCCCACATAATTTCTTCACTTTAATTTTTAATTCCATTCACTCTGCTGGAGGCATTTTGTTTCATTCTTATGTCTTGCTTCCAGACCATAATATATTTATGTTCATCCAAATCACTCTCTTTCTCTTCTTAACTTTTCCTGGCTCTCTCTGGCTTCATTTTAGCTCTTTTCTGTCTGTATATATTGCACAATATCTGTTGTTTGTTTTGAAATAGATACTTTGAGGTCTGCAATTGAATGCCCTGGGAGGATGAAATGCTTTGATATTATTTTTGTCCTTGATTTGAGTCTTGATGTCACGCTTGTGTTCATTAATTCTTTTCAGCAGTTTGACTTCTTTTTCTTATGAATCCAGAGAAGCATTGTTGGCAAATGGCATATATTTTTTAAATATATGTAGAATAGAATAGATTTCTTTATTGGCCAAGTGTGTGATTGGACACACGCATATGCTCACGTAATAGACCATAGATCATAAATCATAGTTACAATCATTAATCATAAGTTACAAACAACAGTGAATAAATCATAAGAAACCAATAGGAGAAAATAGTAGAAAAGATGAGAAGATGAGAAAAGATGAGAAATGAAACAGTGTTGTTGGAATTAAATATTCAGCAGAGTGATGGCATGGGGAAAGAAACTATTTCTGTGTCTAATAGTTTTGGCATGCAATAGCGATGTCCTGAGGGGAGAAGTTGAAACAGTTTCTGTTCAGGATGTGAGGGGTCTGTAGATATTTTCTCAGCCCTCTTTCTGGTTCATACAGTATACAGGTCCTCAGTGGAAGGCAGGCTGGTTGCAATTGTTTTTTTTTCTGCAATCCTAACTATCTGTTGAAATCTTTGGTTGCTGTGCCAAATCAGTCAGTTATCAAAGTACAAATGACAGACTCAATACATTGTATTGAGGATCCCTACATTCATGTAAGATTTGTATTTTTTTTAATGTAGAAGTAGTAGTTTCTTTTCCTGCAGTTGAAACAGTATGATTCCCCCTACCCAGTGTCAAAAAATTGGGTCCGATCATATGAATTCTTGACTTATAATGACAACAACTGATGGCAATAATTCTGGGCTCAATATAGGTATGTTCTAGACAGAATTTAAATACACAAGTGGCACACATTTAGGATCCAAATGGTGGAATTAAAAGTTGTGGTTAAGGAAATACAAACACAATCTAGACAGAATATAAACAGAATTTAAATAGATGGGGCCCTTGATTTTCAGCAAAAAGTGAAATAAATGTTTAAATCAATTCTAAAATCAGTCTTAGATTTGTCTGAATTGTGCCTTACAATCACCATAACATTTATTCTTTCTGAGTAAATATCTAATATTCTATTTCTTCTAAAACAGCTGGTACTTTTTAAACTCTAGCATGTTTCCTGAGGCACATCACACATGGTAATAATGATGAAAGTCAGCACTTCCTTTTTGGAAACTGCAGCAAGAGATTCTCATGCAAAAAAAGAAAGCTACATTGAATTATATGAAGAAAAGGATTAACAGCTTAGAAATACAGCGGATGTCTTTCTAGAAATGTATCGTTGAAATATGTTCAGGTATACTTGTAAGTAAATCTAGTCTGTTACTAAGCTCGATAATTGTGACTGAATGTTTTATTGAGTGATTGTTCTTTGGTTATTATTTTGAAATTGGATAGTTAAGGACTATACCAGGGGACTGTCAACAAAAGGCACAAAATATCCTGGGAACAATGCACAGTTTTATAAATGCAATTATTTGCATTTCTGGAGGAATAATTTCATGCAGATTTATAATTAAAAGTTTACACAGACTGCATTTTCCTATTCTTAGCTTGCCTTGCCATTTTTATGTAGAAAAATGTAGAAAAGCAGAATTAAGATTTCTAAGGTTCACATTGGAACATTATTATTTTGGAAAATATGTTGTTGTTATTTCAGTAATTATAACTATAATTACCCCTAAAGGGTAAAAGGTTGTGTGTGTGTGTGTGTGTGTGTGTGTGTGTGTGTGTGTGTAACTGGTGGTGTGAGTTACACTTCTTGCTATTGGGTTGATGTGCTGCAGAATCCATATATTCAGTACATATTAATGGTAGAAAAGGTTAATGATTTAAATATATGTCTTGCTTAGGTATAATTGGGGTTTACCTTGGAGGGAAAAATGAATTGTTTTTATTCATTGCATCGCTTTATAAATTATCTTATGGGACATTAGAGCCATTCAGATGGTGTACTAAATTTCATAAAAATACAGTAGCAATAATAATCATAATCCAATTCACATAACACTTTTCTAAAAATGGTGCAGTTGCAATTAATATAAAAGCATTTGATAAATGTAGCAATTAACAAAGCCAAAAATTTAAAAGATGAGCTCTTCCAGATTTGCTGGTATCTACAAATACATATTTAAAATTACATACTTGACAAAAACTGTAGGCTTATTGCAACATTTTGTGAACAATTTTGAAATGACCAGGTCATGTTTAGCAACAATTATTCTTGTAAGAGTTTCTGTTCCAGAAACCTCTAATAATTGCTCATAAGAAATCATGCTTAATTGTAACATGATAGCTACTATCACAAGAAATATGAATGCTGGAGGAAGGTACTTGTCGTTATTCTTTGAACCTCTGGGTGAAGATCATTTCAGATCTAAATGATGCTCTAATTCTGTTATAACAATATTTTTCACTGTTGGGTGCTTCCAGATGGATAGACTCTAATGTTCTTAGCTAAAAGCCATTGCCTGGTTAATTGAAAATGACAGAAGTGTTGGGAAAAAGCAAAGTATATCCATCTCGATCCTTCCAGAAAAATCCTTGAAGCAAGCAGGATGATTGCCCCATAAGAACCTTGTCTAGAAGCAGATTTAGAACGTTTTATTAATCTTTGGACATTTTCTTTATTTATTTGGGTTCTATGGTAGCAGGCAAAGAGGTTAAAATGCACCGTAATAACAAGACTAAACCAAAAAGGAAACTACTGCAAGCATCAAAGACAGAAATTTCAATCATATCATATTCTAGTGAGTTCATAAATTGTCCTGGCCCGGTGCCTGTTTGGAGATTCAGATTTTTAAGACCTTCCTGAAGGCAGCAAGGCCAGAATCATAGAGACAATGGGAGAACACTGCTCCTGAGGATAGTTACAGCATAGAGAAGGCATATCTTTTGAGTCCCTTTGGATCAGGTAAATGACTCATCTAAGCAGTCTGTGTAACTTAGTGACCAAATAGCTGTATCCAGAAATTTCATAACAGTGAGTGACAAGAGAGCAATGACCCACCTCCATTGTTACTGTGTCATAAATGGTGTTCACAGTGCTCTTGGAAGATTATCCCCACATCTAATGTCAACGAATTCCATATATTAATGATGCAACTGTTTGGTCTCATTTAAACTGTTAGTCTCTCAGTGTTCTTTTAATGTGTCCCTTTGCTTCTCTTTCAAACACCCCTTAGAGATAGTCCTGATATGTCATCTATAACCAGGCTTGTAGGTAGCCTTGAGCATATAGGCTCTCCAGAACAATAGGTTAGATAAGAGGAAAGAGTTGCTGGGTGACATACTTCCATCAAAAGTGTGGCTTTGTGCAGTCTGAGTGCATAGATTATAGAGAGAGGCACATATTGCTTTAGGCATGTATTAGTCCTTTCAAAATACTCTCTTTCACTGTACAGATCAGTCACAGCGGCATAAATATTTCAGCTTTATAGCTATATCTATTTCTTGGCAAACAAAACCTTATTGGTGAGGAATAAAGCCTTATAGTTGTGTTTGTGAACAATTTGTTTAATTTGGGTTCAAAAGGTCCAGAAAACACCATATAGGTATACTGCTAATGAAATACAGGAAGTGCTCTACTTGCGATGGTTCGTTTAGTGATCATTCAAAGTTACAACAGCACTGAAAAAAGTGACATGTTCAGTTTTTATACTTAATGAGGATTACATGATCAAAATTTGGGGGTTGGGCAACAGGCATGTATTTATAATAGTTGCACTATCCTGGTGTCATGTGACCATCATTTGTAATCTTCCTAGCCAGCTTCTTAGAAGCAGAGTCAATGGGGGAAGTCAGGTTCGCTTAACCATTGCATGATTCATTTAACAACTGCAATCATTGAGAAGGATTTCAAGGAGGCAGCCGCTGTAACCACACCACCCTGCCTGCCTGGATCAGATTTTTCCTGTAATTGGGAATTATGGCTTCTAATACAGAACGTACATTCATTGCTATCAAGCCTGATGGAGTCCAGCGGGGATTAGTGGGTGAAATCATCAAACGGTTTGAACAGAAGGGTTTTCATCTAGTAGCTATGAAAATGATCCATGCATCTGAAGAACTGCTTAAAGAACATTACATTGACCTGAAAGACAGACCTTTCTATTTAGGTTTAGTTAAATATATGAATTCTGGGCCTGTGGTAGCCATGGTTTGGGAAGGACTTAATGTTGTGAAGACAGGCAGAGTAATGCTGGGAGAAACCAATCCAGCAGATTCCAAGCCGGGCACCATTCGTGGAGATTTCTGCATTCAAGTGGGCAGGAACATCATTCATGGCAGTGACTCTGTGGAGAGTGCGCAGAATGAAATCGGTCTGTGGTTCCAGCCTGAAGAACTTGTGGACTACAAATCTTGTGCTCAAGAATGGATTTATGAGTAAAGTAGTCCTTCAGAGGAGTTGTGCCTTCTTTCAACAAGTCATTTCATTCCACCCTTGCATTTCATGGGAGCAGTTAGCATAGTTACTTCCTTGATTGACACTATGAAATAAAGGCATCATGAACAAAAAAAACAAAACAAAAAAAACAACTGCAATCATTAACTTAACAACTGTGGCAAAATGGTTGTAAAATGGGGCAAAACTTACTTAACAACTGCCTTGCTTAGCAATTATGGTCATAAGTCGAGGATTTTTTCTCCAGTGGTGGGGTGACAATTAGGTCAACATAGAAGAGCGCTTGACTGAGTAGATCAGTATACTTAAGTATACTGAAATTAACTAGGATTTTGGTTTCTCTTCATGATTTAGAAATGAGTTCATTATGTTGGTGGGTTGCTATTTCCTCCCCCCCCCCAAGTTTCTGCAGGATTGTCTCTAAGAGAAATGCCTAGCCAGAGTTGTTAACAGTAGTGTATAACAATGTCCCAGATATTAATTGGTTAATATTTAGCATGCAGATATTTTGTTCATCCCCCTTCACCACCATGGTGTTCTGGTGGGTGGCTTTGATGCACTTTCAGTTTTGCATAATCGGTAAGCCTGCTGGGTTCCTTTCCCCTTCCCCTTTCTTTTGTTCTGTGTGGGAACAACTTCCTCCTTAGGCTGAATTGAACTGGCTTTTGCTATTAAACTCCAAAGCAGAATTTGTTTTTAAGTGTTGACAATATGATGCAAATCTAAGAAAATTGGGCTCTAAAACTGAGAAGAAACAATTGTGTTACTGATTGGAACCAATTCTGCATGCCAGGAGCATTGAATTTTCCTGTTTGTTCTCTTTCTCTGCCTCCCCCCCCATCCCAGAAATCCAAATAATTTACTGCATGGGCAAACTAGGTAAAGCAGAGGGTTATGATCACCAATGGATTTTCTGCTACAGTTTTCTTATTGACTGAACTGAAATCTGGTTTGCTATAGAGGGAGGTATTTCTCTCTCAGAAATGTGTTCATCTGAATTTTGCTTTGGAATCAGCCAAGGGAGATGAATAACTATTGGTACTTGGGAGGCTCCTGTGGCAGAGACACTGCAGTGCAGATAACCAGATATGAGACTAACTTTCTGACAAGAAAAGGCACTAAGCACTAGATACATAGAAACAAGCTCTGCCATGCTAGACAGGATCCAAGGTGCAAACTATGAAGAGAAATTCCAGGACATAGCACAGAAGCGTTCCTTGAGCAGGGTCCGTAAGGTCATCTGGGACACTATACATCCTCTTCACAACCTGTTTTCCTTGTTACCTTCTGGGAGGAGGTTTCGTGGTATCTGTAACAGAACATCCAGATTCAGCCATAGTTTCATTCCATACACCATTAACCTTGTGAACTCTCAAGCTTCCTCCTTGCATTATATATTCAAGATGGACAGTATCTAATATTTATCTGTTATATATATGTAGGGGTGCGGGTCTATACATATGTTGTACATAGTATGTTTAGGTGTGTGTCATGTATCTGTTTCACTTTGAGAGCGGGCAACTAAATTTCATTTTTGATATGTGCCGTTGTGCCCACAGTAAAAAAAATGACAATAAAGCTTATCTTATCTTATCAAATAGTGTCAGGGTACAAGGTGCAGGTAGGAACTGTGTACACTGAACAGTACCTGGCATTGTGTGAGGGAAAATCTGCACAATATATGGACTGGATTGTCCTAAGTCCAGGAGGGGAGGTTGTGGAAAACAACAGGGCTAAAATCTGGTGGGATTTCTAGACTGACAGTCAGACATTGGCCAGTCAACCAGATAGTATGGTAGTAGACAAGGAGCAGAAGACAGTGGTGGTGATATTGTGGTGCTAAATGAAGCAGCATCAGGCAGGAGGAGCATGAGAAGTTGGAGAAGTAGTGGAGAAGTAGTAAGGGCTAAAGGAGAAACTAGAGAGGATACAGAAAGTAAAGGCCATAATGGTGGTAGGAGCACTCAGGTTGTGACTCTTAAATTGGAAGAGGGGCTTCAACAGATCCCAGAAACAATATCAGAGCTCTCTCTCCAGAAGACTGCAGTGCTAGGAAGAGCTAAGATACTGCACAAAACCCTCAAATTCCCAGGTTTCTGAAATGGAGGAAGACACATAACACCCATAGGGGTAAGAAAGGATTTATAAACACACATACCACATACTCACAAACAAACAAACACAAAAACACACGCAACTAGACTGCATCATTCCATAAATATTTAAGGCTGACTAAAATGTAAAGTGATTGATGTAGAATCTCTTCAATGCATAATAGTTTGATTGCTCATATATTAAGATAAGGATATGAGTTTATGTGAAATCCATAAATCAGTTCATCTGAAGAACTGAACAATCCCAAAGAGTGAAAAGGAGAGTATTATAACGGGAGCTGCTATTTATCACTATATAAATAAATAATAAAGGTATCAAAATACAATATTGAGAAACTTGGCAGCAGTTTTTATAGAAATGAAAATTCTGGATAATTCCAAACACAGATTGTCAACACGTGTATAAGAAAACCTAGCGTCTAAACTTAATAATGCATGACTTCTAAATAAACATCTTAGACTGTCTATATAAACCACAGTTGGTTGATTGAGCTGGGCATGACAGACAATCTTTAATAGATAGAATAATATTGTTTTAGTCTTGTACAACACCCAGAGTCATTTGCTTATGAGGTGGGCAGCTGTGATAGCTGCTATAGATAGATAGATAGATAGATAGATAGATAGATAGATAGATAGATAGATAGATAGATAGATATAGATAGATAGATAGATAGATAGATAGATAGATAGATAGATAGATATTGTAAATGTAGATGATAGATAAGACAAACAGACAAGACACTCTGACTAAAGAATGCTGCTTATAAAGTATGAAGTGAACATTATTTACTGTGTACACAGATTGAATTGTCAGGATTTATGCCCAATCAGATATATATTGTATGCAGCTTTGTTCCAGGCAAGAAGTTTCTCATTCTTCAGAAGGATGTCACAGATGGGGGTGATGGTGACTTTGATATTGCTCTGCCAGCTGTTTCCTGTCATCTGCCCGGGCATGGTCAGCCAGGCTTTGGAGTTTGCCTGAGACCTGAAGTAACAAAATTGTCTTTATCAAACTCCATGTTGTTAACTGCTGTAAAACAAGCAGGGCAATTCATGGTAGTTTCCCTTCCACCTCATGTTATGAAGAATGAGCGTTTATTTCTCTGAGGCCATCAGCATGTATATGGAGAACAGTGCTGTACATATGAAACTGTTCTATTTTTAGAGCAGCATTTCTAATTAAAACTGAAGACAACTGTGTGTGGCTGGAAATGCTAAAACCTGCTTGAATATAATCTATAGATACCAGATTTATTCCAGAGTTCAAACCATAACATAATTCTAGTTCATAATTCATTGACTTATTGTTTTTACTTAAAGTATCATTTAAATAATTTATATAAGAGCTGTAAACAAAAACATTATTTAAAGTAAGTATGGCATGGGTGTCATGAAAATAAAAGCAGATCACTTTTTAGATCTGTAGCAAAGTTAATCTCAAAGGGAACAGAGCATTATTTTAAAGTGCTGCTGTCTAACGGTGGGAAGAAACTGGTTTTCTATAATAACCGTCACATTTTTCAGACACTGTTCTGAGCTTTCCAGGTAGGTTTTGTACTGCTGATCTATCCAGTGGAGATCACTAGTGAGTTATTACGTATTTGATGGCTAAGAAGAATTTGTAGAATTAAATTTAGAATGTGCATTTTCAGAATATAAAGACATGACATAAATAGCAAAAAAAACAAAAACAAAAAACAAAATACGTGAATACAGGTAGTCCACGTTTAATGACTGCTCACTTAGCAACTGTTTGATGTTATGATGGATCTTCCAAAAGGGATACATATGACTCAATTTTGGAAGTTCTGGCTGCTGCACACGGCTCCCTGCAGTCACATGAGCACATTTTGGGAGCTTAGCACCGGCTTGCATTAATAGTCATTTGTAGCATCCTGTGGTTATGTCACCACGATATTTGGCATTTTTTGTTGGTTTCCAATATACTTTAGATTTCCAGCAAAAAACACTCATTGGGTATAAAGTTATTTGTTTAACAAGTGCCATCATGTTCGCTTAACAACTGCTGCAAAAAAAAAAAGATCATAAAATCAGCTGCAGTTAAAGGGTGAAATGCCTGAAGACTGCCACAATAAATTCTGGACCCAATTACAGTTCTAAGTATGTACCGGTAGGTATGCAAGCACTATCAATTAGGCCTCAGTTAGGAAGTAATTAATCAGCCTATAGAATCTGATTAAAATATCTAAAAATAATCAAATAAAAATACAAAAGAGTCTACGATATAATTGATGAATAAACCTATATATTAATTGTTCTGACAACTGTAAAATTGGGTAATTGGTAGAAGGCATATTCCTCACGTCATTCTGACCATCATTTTATTTTAATCTTTTGATGGCTTTAAGTATGTTTAATAGGATCTAGTTCAACCAATTGCTTTTGCAAGAAAAACTGCCAGGGACTTGCTGCCGGCATTGCATGAGAACATAAAACAGCCCTTCCAACCTGATGTTCTATCTCACAGTGGCCAGACAGATGCATCCAGGAAGCTTACAAATGGGGTGTGAAAGCAAGCGCTCTTTCCTATTGTTCCTTCCTAGCAGCTGGCACTTAAAGTGTATTGCCTGTGGTCAGAGATAGAATGCAACCATCCAGTAAGTAGCCATGAGAACACATCTTGTCAGAGTAGTAGCCATAAAAACACACCCTGTCGTAATATTACCTGGTTGTCTTGAAAGACTGTCTAAATGTGTGGCTGTCAATATATTGGATAGCATTGTAATCTATTGTTGAACTATGCATGGTATGAAGAACGATTCCCATTTATGGTTCAGAGCAGGTGTCCCCAACCCCCAATCCGTGGACAAGTACCGGGGCCACAGCAACCAGTCTGCACAAACAAAGCCCCATCTGTAAGATGCAGGCAGCATACAAAACCACACACCCTCCGGTCTGCAGACAAACCTCTCTCCATGTAACCAGTCCCTAGTGCCCAAAAGGTTGGGGGCAAGACTCCCAACCTTACTTTCTGTAAGTGGGAGAAAAACCCTCTTTCCCCAAGGTTTCTCTGCTAGTTGTAGAAAAAGTAACAATTAGAAATCCATGGTATATATAGGAGTCAAAGAGCATAGGTTGGCTAAATCAAAGTCCTGGGCTTGACAGTATAATGAGCTAACTAATGGTTTGGTTTCCTTGATTTATAACAGCAGATATAACAGCTCTGGTTCAGCTGTTTTCACTTGCTTAGAAAGTGCTTGCTTCAAATAGTTTTTAACACTCTTTTCCCATAAACAAGCAAAGACCAACTCTGCTGGGGAAGGTAGTTGCTTCAAGGATAAAAATTAGGTACACCAGACAAAACTATCAGCTTCACCAAAGGCAGAACTTTCCCAAACTGTTTTGGACCTTAGTCCGTCAAACCCTTCCTACTGTAGCCTGATGACTGGAGAGCTACATTAATGATGACTTGAGTCCTTGCATCAGGGTTCCCACAGCTATCAGGGGATCTGAAAATTTTTGGACCTCTCATAAGTCTCCCTGTCCTTTTGTTCTAAGACAGTGGTGGTGAACCTATGGCACGTGTGCCGAGGTGGCACTCAGAGCCATCTCTGTGGGCACACACGCCACCGCTGTCAGCAGCTTGCGCAGGTTCATTGGCCGTTGCCCCCGCCCAGAGTGGCAGCCCCACTAAGCACAAAGGCGAAGCAGCCAGCTAGCAAGATCGAGTAGAGGTGGTAGAGCACGCCCACACCCAGCAAGCCAAAGGCCACCCCGAGCAGGGAAAGCCGGATCCTCATCGGCGCCATGGCCCCCCAGTCCCAGATAGGATTGCGTGCCTCCCCCCATCTATGCTGGGTCTCCTGCCCACCATCCCAACCACCAGAGACCCCCTGGATCTCCCTGTCCTGCCCCAGCAGGCATCCCCTCCATGAGCAACATCGAGGTGGCCATGCCCACTCCAGCCACGCCCACCCAGTCTGCCGTGACAACCGCAGCCATGCCCACCCAGTGGGCCATGGCCCAATGCCCCCCCCCGAGGGCATCACAATGCTGATGCAGCATTGCAATAAATAAATGGATTTTGGGTGGTGGTTTGGGCACTCTGTCTCTAAAAGGTTCGCCATCACTGTTCTAAGAAGTGAAGGGATCGTGTTTTGTTTCCTTGCAACAGTTTGTAATCATTTCTAGATTCAACCCCTTACTGTGACTTCAAGGCTTTTTGCCTTTTAGACCTTGCTCTACAAATGTTGCAAAACAGCATTCAAACCTAACCCTTGAGTAAAGGCAGAACACTGTAACCACACTGCTTTCTTCCCTGTTTTTTCAGAACTGAAGAAGAGAGTTTCTATGTTAGAAGGTTCACAAAAATGGGACTGCTTCAATTGTACTGTGTTTCTTTTCCCATGATTGCATCGGGTAGCCATGGAGTAAAAATTGCTTGAAAAAGATGAGAACAGGTTATTGAAAATGGCTAGTCAGAATTTCCTTAGTCTGCAAAAGGGTCTTAGGCAAGTTCTTACCTGATCCCTAGTTAACAAAATGAGCAATTGTTGCTATGGTTGTATGTGCAACACATGCAAGAGGCTATATTTATGCACATTTTCTAATGTGTACTTAAACTGCTTTTTTGCTAAACTTTTAATTAGTAGCATATCTAAATGTACTTCCACTTAAAAGTATTAGTGGATTATTATGCAGAAATTCCATACAGTATAGTTTTTCCTTTATAAAAGATAGTTAGGTGATATTCGCTGCTTTAAGGATACCACTGAGCAATGTGGAGGTAGTCCCTGACTTACAATCACAGCTGAGCTCAAAATTTTCATTGCTAGGCAAGACAGTTGTTAAGTGAGTTTTGCCCCATTTTAAGACTTTTCTTGCTACAGTTGTTAAGTGAATCACTGCAGTTGTTCTGTTAGTAACATGGTTGTTAAATGAATCTACCTTCCCCCATTGACTTTGCTTGTCAGAAGGTCGGAAAAGATGATCACAATGACCCCGGGACGCTGCAGCTGTCATAAATACATGCCAGTTGCCAAACATTTGTATTTTGATCACATGACCCTGGGGATGCAGTGATAGTCATAAGTGTGAAAACAGTCATCAGTCACTTTTTTCAACGCCATTGTAACTTTGAACAGTCACTAAATGAATGGTTGTAAGTTGAGGACTGCCTGTATAGACTTCTCAAGATAATTCCCCTTGACAATTGAAACAAGGAAATCTTGCAGAAAACCTGAGGACAATTTTACACCATCACTGTTGCCATCATAAATCCCACCAAAGCATTTCAGACCCAACTGACAATCATCTTCACTTTTATTGATGTTAAAATTCTGAGACATCAGAATCATCAAGAACCAACTGCTTTTCCTGCAGCCGAGCAAATGCAAGCCAGAAATACCACCTATTGAAGTTTGGACTCTGAAAGTAATACACTTGGCAGAAATGGCGAAAATTTTGGCGTATTTGAAGGATCGTTTGAATGAACAATATGTGATAGACTGGAAACAGTGGATAGACTATATATAAGAGAAACACCAATCAAATAAAATGTAACAGGCGTATAGTTGAGGCTTGACGTGAGGAGTGAGGAATCAGACGTTTACAAAGACTAATACTTAGTGTTGTATATCAGGTTCTATGATGATTGCTTCTTAATATGATCTTATGTTTAATGTTGATTGTTTCAATAAAAAAAATTAAAAAAAAAGAAGTGCCTGCTTCCTTAATGGGAAAAGAATATAAAATAAATGGCCTGCAAGTAAACAGCCCTTCTATGTTGCCATGGTGGGAAGTGAGCCAATTAAAGCTCTGTTGTGAGTATACAAACTTCCTTGACACTATTTCTGCACTGCATTTAATAAAAGTCTCAGAAGGTGAAATAATAATCACATTATGTCACCTTATCTCATGTTATAGAGGTAGTGGGTAACCACAAATTCCTGCTGAAAAGAAAATACGAAGTTTCCCAGAGATGCAGTTTTGCAAAGAGATTGCGGGTTCTACTTTGGTTTTAACGCAACTTCAAAAGACCCCAAATTATTATGAAGACTAGTCAGGATCATACATTCCCTGGTAGAAACCTGGGGGGGGATAACAACTGAAATTGTATAAAATAAATCCTTAAATTAGAAAATTGCATCCTTCTTCAGAAAAAAATGATTTAAAACATAAGAATAAGAAATACCTGCAGAAACTACAGTAATTGTTCCCAAAATGGTTGGTCTCTAGATATATTTTCATATATATCTAGATATATTTCTAGATATATTTTTTCAGATATATTTTCAACTCTTCAGCTGGGGAGTATAGAAATATGATGTGAAATAAACCTTTGGAGAGTACAAAGATGAGAAAGGCTATATTAAAGAATGAACATGAGCGTGTAATGTAAGCTGTCTTTTTCAATTAATTAATTAATTTTGCCTATTACCTTGGAAACTAGGTGCTTTGTGTATTGGGCACTGAAGTTTTGGTTTTATACCTTGGGTTTTCTCATTTTTTTGTTTCTAGTAGAGAATTGCACACTCACATTACTAGTAGTCCTCAGCTTACACTCACAATTGAGCTCAAAATTTATGTTGCTAAGTGAGAATTGTTAAGTGAGTTTTGTCCCATTTTACGACCTTTCTTACCACAGTTGTTAAGTGAATCATTGCAGTTGTTAAATTAGTAACATGGTTGTTAAGTAAGTCTGGCTTCTCCATTGACTTTGCTTTTCAGAAGGCTGCAAAAGGTGATCACATGATCCCAGGACACGGCAACCTGCCATAGATACAAGTCAGTTTCTAAGCATCTGAATTTTGATCACATGTCCATGAGGTCACATAATTGTGAAAAGCAGTTCTAAGTTACTTTTTTCAGTGTTATTGTAAGTTTGAATGGTCACTAAACAAACTGTTTTAAGTCGAGGATTACCTGTATGTTATAAACGTGATTCTTCTTTCATTTTACTGTAGGGTTTGGTCAATACATTTTTTATTTGCTTAGGGCCATATGGATCACATGTGTTCTGATAAAATTAATTAAGTTAAAGTCTGAGTTAAAGAAGTGCATTCCCAACTCCATCTGGAGATCTCAAACTTGGTAACCAGGCATGGTGCAAGTTTACAAGTCCATATAGAAATAGGGAAGTGCGCGCTAAGCTTTGCTTTGCTTAGTTTTAATTCGGATTGTTGTTCTGTTGCAGCTGCTTGCCCTTGGTTAACCACTTCAAGCTTTTGCGGTAGGGTTGGCAAGACATGTAAAATAAATGAAATGAGTTTTACATTGGAGTATACAGCCTTGCACGGAGTGTACATGTAACATGTTTGAATCTAGTTCGTTTTTTATCGCAGTGCTGTTCAGTGTGCCAAATCACCTGCTTCCACTTGCCTCACGCCTGCTAAAACCTTCTCCACGGTCTTCCCGTCCTCTGTTCAAGATTTGCACAGCCGAAGCACAAAGAGGAATTGTTACCAAATAAGCAGTAGTCACACACTTCTACCAATAGCCTTTGGAGGGCTGGTTACCATGGAATCCACCATCTGTTCACTCCCCACTGGAATGTGATTATCCTTGGTGTGTTGGGAACTGGGAAAAGCAGGGGTGTGTGTACTGCCTGCAATTATCTGCAATGGAGTGTGTTAATGGGTGGCTTAGACTAGCTTCTTGGAGAAACATGTAAATGTGCTTGTTTATTTTTTTATTTTTTATTTTAAAAAGCAAATGTAATTTTGCCACCAAGAGGAGTGAATTTTGCCGGTGAAAGGTAAGTGCTAAATGCAAAACGTTTGGGTTATCGGTGGCAGCATGGCTGATGATATTGATGTTTTATCAATGAGCTCTTATTGTCAGCCATTCTTTCTATAGATGTTGATCAGCCCGGAGGTTGTGTGTGTGTTTCTGTAGAACAGAGCAAGAGAGAGCAAGGCTCTTTTGTCTTCTTAATTTCATACTGTTTTAAAGGGACAGTCTCAGCAAGCTGTACCTGAATTTAAATGTCTTTTTTTTTTTTTTTTGCCTAATGTCCCTTTCTGCAGAGATAGAATCTAAGGAATATATGGCAGATTCACATGTTGGCTTGCCTAGAATAATAATGACAAAATCCATATTATAAGCTGTATTTGATGTTTTAGAGGAGCTGGTTGTTTGTGGGGTGTGATGAAGACAATGGATATTTGGTTTTTGGTAAAATTGGGCATAAAATGCGGATGTTGCTAGAAACAGTGATGACTGGATATGAGACTCATTTTTCTTGACTCACAGTCCACACCGTTAGGGGTTATTGTGCATTGACTTTTGTACAAGTTTTCAGAAGATGCATGCATGTGAAAAAAAAGCAACACGATTTTCTTGGTATTTTTCTTTTTTTGATAAAAGCTACAGCAGCATAAGCAATGTCTTTAGCTTTTTCCATGCTGCTAATTTTTTAAACATTTCTTTTATAAATGCTGTTGTAGATGAAGATAGAACTTCTCTATGGGTAGAATCGATCCATATTTTATGATTAAACGAGGTTAAGTTCTAATCATGCATAGATAGATCAAGTGGGCTTTTGCTTCTTAAAACCATTTGTGAATAAACAGATTTATTTTAAGATGAGCATTACGAGATTTATACAAGATGGATTTGGGGGGAGGGATTTTCTGTCCTTCCCCTTTTCATCTCATGTGCTCCATCCCTTTTGCTAAGGCTATCATTTTACGTGGTAATATGAAATAGCTTGAGTGCCTTTTAATTAAACTATGTCAGTTGGTTAATTCTACCAGTTTCCTGTATATTTCCCATCTTAATAGATCAGAACTGGGAAGATGGCTCATGAATTTCTTAGACTATAAAGGTACAAATCAGGTAAAATTGAAGTACATTAACATTTTAAAAATAAAAAAAAATAAAATAGTGTGAAATCAGAGTGATGATGGGGTGTAAACCTTGCTTACATTAGCAACTGCCCTCTTTTTGGTCTCTGTGATTGTTAAAAGGTGACCTTTCTGTAGGAGCTCTCTATAGAGCAGGTGTGAATGGAATAGTTTTCTCAGTGTCTGATCCTCGGCTTTTAACTCCCTCCCCAGAGGGCTCTGCCAGAACTGAACCATCTTCTAGGAGAAATGCAAGATTGCTTGTGTTGCAAAGTAGTCATAAGTAAGTAGCAGATTTGAACTGAATGATGAATTGTCCTGTAGGACACAGTGAGTTTTATGGGGGTTTTCTGATTTTTTTCTAATTGTATTATCAGAGTATTGTATTATCAGAGTATCAAGAGTAGATGTTAGATCTTTAACTTTTATGCAGATTAGCCTATTTTCATTTTTCTCTTAATTTGATTATGCCGTTTAAAACGCTTCTTGCCATTGCTATTTTTCTGTTTTTATCCAGGTAGTCCTTGACTTACGATCACGATTGAGCCCAAAATATTTCTTGCCACAGTTAAGCAAATCACTGCAGTTGTTAAGTTACCATAGTAACATGGTGGTTAAGTCAATCTGTCTTCCCCATTGACTTTGCTTGTCAGAAGGACACAAAAAGGTGATCACATGACCCTGGGACACTGCAAGATGTCATAAATATGAGTCAGTTGCCAAGCATGCAAATTTTGATCATTGCATGGAGAGGCTGCAATGGTTGTAAGAGTGAAACATGACCATAAGTCACTTTTTTTTAGCACCATTGTAACTTTGAACAGTTATTAAAGGAATTGTTGTAAATAGAAACTACCTCTAATGAGTTTAGTTGCCTTGCTCTTTGCTGCCCAATGGTGTCCAGTTATCCAAAAGCCATTCCCTTCTCCCTTGCTGTCCCATATGCTGGCCACTGCTCTTACACCACATTTATCTTTTGCTTACTGTATATGTTTATTCAGCTTCACCTTTTTCTGTTTTCCTTGAAGATTTCTTTGTTATCTGTTATGGGTAGGAACACTCTAAAACACCATGCTCAGTGTTGGTGCTGCATTATTGTTGCATTTATTAAAGGCCTGTGTTTGTATAGATCAGAGATTAGAAACTGTGGTCCTTTCATGCACTTGTGCACTTCAATTTCCAGAATTCCTGAGCCAGCATGGCTGGCTCAGGAATTCTGGAAGTTGAAGTCCACAAGTCCACAAGTTATAGTTCCCTACTCAGGTCTAGATCATGCGTGTCCAAACTTTTGGTTTGCCTGGGAAGATTGGTTTGCCTCTACATCAGTGTTTCTCAACCTTGACAATTTTAAGGCATGTGGACTTCAACTCCCAGAATTCCACAGCCAGCAATGCTGGCTGTAGAATCCTGGGAGTTGAAGTCCACATGCCTTAAAATTGTCAAGGTTGAGAAACCCTGCTCTACATTGAGTGAAGAGGAATTGTCTTGGCCGACATATAAAATATATAATATAATTAATGTATATAGATCACATTACAATGTTAAAAGTTTACTATCTTGTGGAGCCACCTTAGTTACTGTGTAGGACCACTTGAGGCCCTTGGGCCATGGGTTGGACATGCCTGATATACCTCAAGAATTCATACCATAACATCCTGATAGACCTCTTTGGAATTACTTTTTTAAAAATTAGATTTGTACATTGCTGTGATCAAAAAAGCTCTTGGTGGGGTTTGTTTGTATTAGTAGAAATACAAGTATACAAATATATATTAAAAATGAAAAAAAAAGCATCATCAGTCAGTCTGATGGTGCCAACTCATTCCCTAAGACATCTCCAAATAATTTAGATTTTTAATACATTTATAAATAATTTAGGCTTTTGCAGAGTTTAGGTGCATTTACAGAAAAGGCATGCCGACAAGCCTGCATCTCCCTTATCTCACAAAAGTTTGGAAGAGCAGCAGAAGTTTCTTCTGGGATGTCCGCATCAAGTAGGATGAAGGTATTCCTGAAGGAATTCAAGATCCAGCCTTTAAAGGTCAAAACAAGTACTTAGAAATACACTTGAAAGTTAATGGGGATCCATTGGAGGGCCTGAAGCACAGGGTGGTAATATGCTCATGTCAGCAAGTTTCTGCCAATAGGTTGGTATATATTTTGGACTAATTGAAGCTCCGGAATGGTCTTCAAAGGAACCTTTTGTAGAATCCATTGCAGGAGGGACTATTAATGAATTACAGTCTTAGGCAAGAGTAGTAACATGAGTTGTTATCCTCTCACTTGATTTAGGTTGCCAATGGGCACTAGCAAATTGCGGGAATGTGTGGTGCATAGTCCTATCAATGTGATTTCCCAACTAAAGTTAGTGGCATTGGAACCATTTGCCAATTCCTGATACGTTTACTCAGAATTCAGTTTCTGTTTGCTTATGAGAGATTAATACCTATAAAATAAACGTATGGTTATAAATATAGATACATGCATCCAAAATGTTATTTCTTTGGAAACCTGGAAGATGTGATGATAATGGAGAAATCTGTAGAAATGAATGGGCTTTGGTAAGAAGAGGTCAGGAGTAGTAGTTCCCTGCAATCACACTTTACTATCATTGATTTAAAGATTCTTTGCTGTTGTATTCTCCAAAGTAAATAAAAAAGAGACACTGGATCTTGATCCAGTTGCAACTTTCTTTTGCAATATAAGGGTGATAGTTGCTTCTTGAATCATATTCTTCAGAACCAAGATTTTTTCCCCCTGTTATTTCCACTTAGAACACAGGTATAAGTCAGAAACTTATTTTAGAGCCAGAGATCTTGTACAGGAGAGCTCTGAATAGGATTCTCTATTAAATCAAATAAAATTAGAGATGTGTACTCTTCCTCTAAGATTAAACTGTTGCCTTGGGTAGGCAATGAACCATTCCCCAACATACAATTTCCTTGATGAAACAAGTACGTAAATGCCATTTTCCCATGAAGCTAATTGCCCAACTGGATCAGATCAGAAGACCTGTTACTCAAGTATCCTCAGCTTATATTTGATACAATTTAGTGGCAAGTTTGTCCCGTATTGGCTATCCTCTTCATTACCATCCATATATGAAGCTTCTCTGTGATCGAAGACATTCCAAGTATTATTTTCCAAAAGGACATTAGCCCCCCCAGTGTTAAATTTGTGCATATTTTTAATGAAATATTTCTATTTTTTTTAATAAAAATGAACCAGTGTTAAGTGTTTCAGAAACTAGAACCTGAGAAACCTGTATTTAAGATACAATATATACCTGCCCATACTTAACCTTCCAACCTTCTGTTACATGGGATTGAAATATCAACTGACATCACTCTAAAACCTTGCTCTAATCAATATTTCATTATCTCAGACTATCAGAATCTGTAGCACATTTATACTCACATTGTTAACTTATTGCGCCCTTGAACATTCACCTCTTCTTTTTACTATTGATAGTATGCATTATTATTCCTTATTTTCTTATGCGCAAATGTATGCTGTTTGTGTAGATGCTTCCTACTGTAGCTTGTGTGTACTGTATATCTTTTGTTTCATCTGGTCATTGACAGAAATAAACATGGCCATTTGTGTTAAATTTTGCGTGGCTCAGTTGGGTTCAGGCATTTAAAATTTTCATAAAGTTCAAACTTTGGTCTTTCAGTGTTAGGTGTCCTCCTGTTTGTGTGAACAATAGAAGATATCAGAAAATCCAGTTATTTAAATGAATGGAGATTGAGGCTTCATTCATGATTGTTGGATGGATCATTTCTAAAAGATGTGCTGCTAAATTTATATCATTTTATGTTTTTTAATAGAACTGATTTTACTACTTCAAGCAGTGTTTGTTTATATCTGTGTTACTGGGATCCCAGTTAGCTACAACTTATTTTATACCAATGGTTAGAAATTTTGGGATGATGGTGAATACATTTGAAATTTTGAAACAATGCCTACTATGGGTGATAGGACCTCCAATTGACTGCTAATGATTGGCATAATATATAATGATGGGATTAGCTTCAAGATAATCTATACTATCTCAATTTATTACTGTCTCTTGTTATGGCCAGATGGGTGCACATCTAACAAAGCCCTGGGATGCAGTCATCTGCCAATTTCTATTTTCATATTGATGTGACCTATAACATAGCCACACAACACAGCCACACAAGACAATGCTAAAGTGTAGTGCTTTCCTTTGCAATAAGTCAGCTTCTCTTTTTTGTAAAAATAATCTTTAAAAGTAAATATGGATAATATATGGGGCATGTTTATCTACATGGGTGTCCCTGTTTTATGTTGATCTTGCTCAATATCTTTATTTATATAGTTCACAAACAACTTGGGAAATTAGGTCTGAGGATTGCTAGAGGGAAATAGGAAATTATATAGATATTGTACATCCATGCGATAATAGATGCCAGACTGAATCTTTGATTGCTTTCTGAACAGAAGAAAACATTACCCCATTGCTTTTGTTCAGAAATTAGAATGGTCACATGGGGTTCCACCACAGATGTTGTATTCTCATGTATAGAAGAAGTGGTTGAAAAGGAAACCTAGTATGGAGTGATTAAGTTTGACTCAATGTATAGAAGTCTAGATGAATGGCAATCAACTGACCCAATTGTTTCCTTCCAACAGAAAAGTCTTTCTGCTTCTCTCTTTGACACATTATTCTGGAATGTTGATGGGAATGACTTAGAGTTCTCTTTTGCATTCAAGCTGATGGCCTGTAGATTTCATTTTATTTTTGTTACATTTTCAAGGTTTTGGTATAAAAGATATTGTTAAAAAGTCTGTGAGTTTCAGTTTAAGGGAGCATCAGTGCCTCAAGGTTAAATCCGCAGATGATCCAAAATGTTCCTGTTTTCAAGCCCTGAAGAAATTCTAATAATACTGCATGTGGGAAGGGAAACCAGCTGACAAGGTTTTGCTATTGCTGGGCAACCCTAAGAAATCAAAATGCTTTGTCTTTTTAAAGAAAAAATGCAATGCCTCATATTGCCCTCCATTTTCCTCTGAAACCATAATGACCCTACTATGTATTAGAAAATAACAGTGAGTTGTTTCCAGATTGGATTTGTATGGATATAAAATACTCTCCTGCAAGGCAAGGTATCTGGTTTTGTTCAACCTTCCCTGTCTATTGCTGCCACCCGTGCCATATCACGTCCTGTTCCAGAGCATCCATGATTGCACAAGTAGGGGTAGCAATGAATAGCGGACCATGTATCAATCAGCTTAGCATCAGGCTAGAAAAATGGAGGGATCCCACTGAGTGTCAGTGTGAGGTTATTATCTTTGTAGCATAATGCAGCTTGTTCATTTTAATTCTATACCTCATTCTTCTGGTATTGAAGTCGAATAACCTGATGAGAAATGTTTCCACCAGGCAGTTCGTTAATTATATGGTTGCAGGAGAGTGACTCACTTTCTCTTTTTTAATGGCAGAATGACTAGTGTGGGAGACCAAAGGACTTTTTTAATGGCAGAATGACTAGTGTGGGAGACCAAATGGATATAGTGTACTTTGATTGTAGGAAAGCTTTTGACAAGGAATGTCATGATATCCTTGTAGACAAGAAGTAAAAAAATATAGGTGAATGGATTTGAGGTTGGTTGTACACACCAAGCACCAAGGCTGCTTATATTTATTTATTTATTTATTATTTATTAATCAAATTTCTATACCGCCCCTCTCCCGAAGGACTCGGGGCGGTGTACAGCCTAAAATTTAAAAAACATATAGATATACAACATTTAAAATAATTAAAAATGAATTAAATAATTTGGCCATATTGGAAGTATTGTATTCCCCACAACTCTTTTGTTGTTTTAGTGATATTCCCCATATCTATAAATACTGTAACTTAGAAGATGAAAAATTTATCATATCCGCACATGGCATGTTAGTTACTTGGCAGAAAAAACCCTCAATTTTCTTAACAGATTGAATGTTGACTACACTCAACAAAGTACTATTCAGTTGTGATTGTAGGAGATGACTGGACTGAGCTTGAGGGTCAAGCACAACATCAGTCTTAAGTCCCTTTGTGCCTCTACAAGAATGTCTTTAGTCATTTGAACCACTTTGCTTTCGTATTCCTTGCTCCTGACAGTGACAAATGTAAGGTTCTACTTGTGGTAGGAAAAGATGTAGGAGTGCCAATGAACCACCAGATAAGTGTGACCAAGCAGTGTGATGCAGCTTCTAAAAAGGACAGTGCAATTGGAGGCTGCATTAATCTAAGCCAGTGTTTCTCAACCTTGACAATTTTAAGGCATGTGGACTTCAACTCCCAGAATTCCACAGCCAGCATTGCTGGCTGTGGAATTCTGGGAGTTGAAGTTCACATGCCTTAAAATTGTCAAGGTTGAGAAACATTGATCTAAGCATTATGTTCAATTCATGGGAAGTAATGGCTCTGTGCTAGTGCACTTGCATTATTATGTCCAGTTCTGGTACAAGTTCTGTGTCCAACTTTGAGATATCGAAGTACTGGAATCAGTTCATATGATAATGGAATTGGAAGCCAGTCTCTGTGAAGTGTGCTTGGCTTGCCAAAAGAGAAGAAAAGGGAGATACAATGGCAATCTGCAAATATGTAAGAGAGAACAATTCTAGATTTGATTGAAAACAAATGCAGGATAAATAATTGGCAGGTTGAAATTAAAAGAGGTGTTGGAAAGAGCTGTTAAGCATTGTCGCAATCTGCTTCAAAAGTGGTCTAGTAGATTTCTGCACTACCAAGGTGTTAGATTAAATGACCAATAAAGATCATTTAGATTCATACAATCTAGAATTCTGTGACTCTACAAATTAAAACAAGCATAATCCTTTAAGGTGGGACAGATTCAATGGATCTTGTACGCTTCACTGAGAATTGAAGTGCCCTAAACCAGGGCTTTTCAACTTTTTCACCCATTGTACCACTTTTAGGATATGGCAATATCCGAGTACCACCAGTCACCTAGCAAGGTGTCAAAAACTTGATGACCAAAAAAAAAGGAAAAAAGTGATAAAGTACAGGTAGTCCTCGACTTACAACAGTTCGCTTAGTAACTGTTCAAAGTTACAATGGCACTGAAAAAAGTGCCCCCCAAGCCACAGCTGAGCAAGACACCTGCCTGCCCACCTGGCGGCGCTCTTCCTCCTGTCCGAGGTTTTCACTGTTGTGAGCATTTCTGTTGAGGATTGGCAGCGGGGGGTGGGGTGGGGAGTGTTTGGTTTTTATTCCTCCTGTCTGCTGGGTGGTTGCAGCAGGTTTTGGCCACTTCACATGATCCTAGGACACTGACCGTCATAAATATGAATCAGTTGCTAAGCATCTGAATGTAAATCACAAGACCCTGAAGATGCTGCAACATTCCAGTTGATCGGCACTTCTTCTGGGCTCAGCAGAAGCGCCAGGATCAGTGCTGCTTTCCAGGTGATTGGTGCTTCTTCAGGGCTCAGCAGAAGCACCAGGATCAGTGCCGAGCTCCAGCTGGAGCCTGGCGCTGATACTGGCACTTCCACTGAGCCCTCACAGCCCCGAAGAAGCACCAATCAGCTGGAAAGCAGCATTGATCCTGGCGCTTCTGCTGAGCCCTGACAGCCCTGCAGCTCCTGCCGTCTCTTGCTCAGGCTTGTGCGGTGCTGTGCTGGTTCAGCTCATTCCCCTTCCCTGCTACCACTTTTCTAGGATGGTCGCATACCACCTGCAGGGGGCCAATGTACCACAGATGGTACCCGTACCACTGATTGAAAAGCCCTGCCCTAAACACTTCAAGATTCTCCAGCATTACGAGTGGAGAATCTACCACTTCAAGATTTTAATAGAGGTTCTAAGTTTAATCCTTAGCCATAGCACAAATCCCTCTCTTAAGAGGAGGTTGCAAGAGAGAGGAGAAACATTTAAGATCATTTAAATACACATGCATTGGTGTTTCTGTTTAGATTGGATAGTATAAATCTGCTTTGTGCTGGATAAATGAATTATTATACTATGTATGGTACTGTATAAAATGTATGCACATGAATGAAGTAAGTATGTACACACACACACACACACACACACACACACGTGTTCCAGGGCCTAATTGAGGAATGTAATACCTTTCATATCACACTAAAATTGGCTAGTTTAGATGCAAAACAGGAATTGTTTAATTTTAATAAAGACATTGTGTTAGAAGAAGATAAGAGAATAGCAATTGTTTTGTGCTCCTGTGTTTCTATTTAAAGAAAAACAAATGATGTGCTCATAATGTGCTGAACTAAACAGGGTTTTCCAAGATTTTGGGTCTTTAGAAATAAAATCCTGCCAAAGCCCAGTAAATTAGGTTTTGAATTGAATATTGAAATGTCCATGACCATAGATCATCTTTTTTTCTCATTTTGATGTGGCATGCTTAAAAAAAAAAGCCCTTTGCTCTCTAATAATTCATTTCTGCTGTGCTCAGCAGACTTCAGAGCAATTTGTGCTGCATTTTCAGGGCAATATTCAGTAAAGACTTTCTTATCTGCTCTGCAATGATAGAACATGAATCTAAATCAGGGATGTCAAACTCGCAACATCACGCAATGTATCGGGTCAATTTTGCCATTGTCGGCAATGGGGTGGATGTAGCTTCCGGATGACACGTCCGGCCCATGGGCCGGCAGTTTGACACCCCTAGTCTAAATTGATCCAAAATTTAATTATATAATTAATAAAATATAATTACATGGCCGTCCATCTTATATACAATAATCTTGAGCAGCTCACAAAAACAATAGTAAAAATATAACACCCTCCCCCCATAAGTTCAACATCAAAAAGTAACTTTTGGTGCCCTAAAACAACACTCCCCCATATATTAGTGTTCATATTTATTGGGCTCCACCCCAAATCGTATGGAAATGTTTGGAAGAGGTATTAGTAAGGTGCAAATTAAGAGACCGGTTTGAATGGATAATCAATACAAGTCTATACTTAGGATTTGCCTCTCTTTGCTTAGGCTCAATTTTACTTCGCTTTTATTACTTTATTTGTAACTCTTCCTTTCTGTTTTTCCTTTTGTTGCCTGGAGGCTGGGAAAGGGTTTTGGATCAGCTATAAAAAAACCTTGAGGTTTCATTCTCCAGCATGATGACTGAAGAATCCACCAATGGGTTATTTCAGTCCTCCTGCCCAATCAGATTAAGTTGTCAAGTTGTCACGCCCCTCCTTGACTGGAACCTCCCAGTTTCATCTTAGTCTTTCGCCCATGTGGACATGATAACTTGACTCTCAGGTTTGTTTGGATGGCAGGTTAGACTAAATTATTGTAAACCCATTAGTGGATTCTTTGGATTAGAGAATTAGAGGCTTCTAGCCTCTGATTATTCCCTTCACAGGGGATTCTGAACCCTATTCCCCTTTCTAAACAGGGGAGGAACGAAGTATTCTTCTCTACCTTAAGGGGGGGTGGCTGTTTCCCCCTAAATTCATAGCTGAGTTTATTCCCAGCACCTCTTAGGTACGAAAAGGGGGTGATTTTTGTCCGTATATTTAGCCAGAGCTGTGTTTCCCCTCAGAGGCCTCCAGTTCCTCTCGCGGCCGCCATTTTGAGGCCACGTGGCCTCATACTTCTGACCGGGCTCGGTCGGCATTACTTCACTTAAGGCTGCCATTTTGGGTTCGTTTGGCCTTCAGCTTTTTGCCGAAGCCTTTTCGGCAGGCTGACAGGCTGAGTTGAGCGGATTGCGAGCGCTGCGGGGAACAAGAAAAACACTTTAATTTTCTTAGTTCCAGCTGCCTTTCGGATCGAAGGAGGCCTTGCCAAAGCGCAGCGGGCTCTGTTGCGCCCAACAGCTGTTAGGCTTGATCTGCTCAAATTTCCCCACCTGGGAGTTTCCAGAATCATCGTTGATATTAGATCGACCCCAAGTCTTGATCGTCACTCCACCCCACAGTGCTGCCAAATCTGCGGCATGGGCAACTCAAGCGTCCATTGAGGACATTTGTAGGGCGGCGACATGGTCCTCGCCTTCCCCTTTTATTAGGCATTACCATTTAGACAAATTTGCCTTGGCTGAGGCTGCTTTTGGCAGGCGAATCCTCCAACAAGTAGTCACAGCATCAGGATCACAGGCCCCAACTGACCCCCTCCCATAGGGACTCCGGGAGCTTTGGTACGTCCCATTGGTGGATTCTTCAGTCATCATGCTGGAGAAGGAGTGTTGGCTTACCTGAACACCTCTTCTCAGCATGATGATGAAGAATCCAGGCCCTCCCTTCTAGAGGTCAGTTAGGTCTATGCAGGGGCTCGTTTTTTTTTACTTGTACCTGCTCTGAGAGTCACACGTCGAACTGTTGTCATTGGCTATGCCGTCGATGAAACTGGGAGGTTCCAGTCAAGGAGGGGCGTGACAACTTGACAACTTAGTCTGATTGGGCAGGAGGACTGGTGGATTCTTCATCATCATGCTGAGAAGAGGCGCTCAGGTAAGCCTTCTCTAGTTTCAATAATGATAGAAGGTTTCCTTTATAAGATGGTTTCTTCCTGTGAACAGTCTCAATATTTAGGTACAAGATAATAACATCGTGGAAAGGAAAAAAATGAGCATAATTGAGTGTTAAAGAGCTAAAAAATAAAAGGTCCTCATGGTTAGGTATCTAAATGGTTAGGGAAGTGGCAGGTTCTGCAAATTTAAAGGCACAACTGTACATTATTTTCTTAGCTTTTTGATAAAATAAGAACAAGAGGGAAAAATGAGAATTACGTAAGGAAGCCTCCTTAGGTACATGTACACACACACACACACATACACACACACTGAATTCAAGACAAGAAAAATAACAAACCTCCTGTTTGACAAAAATCTGTATAAATGATACTCTTTCGTTCACCCTTTTGATTTGGAATAAATAGAACAAATGGTGCAACAAAGAAGTTGGAGCACAAGATATTTTTAAGTGATTAAAGAGCACCCAGATATGGAATAAAGTTTGTAATTTCCAAAAAATTGGAAGAACACTAAAATGACAGAATGCTCAAGATGAGTGATCTTGCCCAATCCTAAAAAAGCTGGATTTAAAAACTATACATTGAGCAATTTGGTATCGTTACGGTGAAAAATTCTAAAATATATTGTGAGCACTTTGAAAAGAATGGATTAATTAACAAGAATCAATTTGAATTTTTCAACTAAGTTAGGCTAGGTAAACTTTATCTTGTTAAGGTTATTAGTCTTGTAGTTCATGGGAACACCATAAATATAGTGTGTTTTTATTTCGGGAAGATACAATGTTTTCTTCTATGGTGGCATGGTATTATTCTGAGATGATTCCCCAATCATTTTGTCAAACAAGAATAACAGCCATGATTTGTTTAACAAGCCAGAACAAAGCCCTAAATGTGTATACAGTGTAAGTAGTGATTTACAAGCTATAATGGCTGGATTAAACTACATGCTACAACTTCCATCATTATTTCATTTGCTATGCTTCCTAGGAAGATTGTGTGTTCTTTTTTGTCCCAAAATTGACACATAGCAATATTGGCTGTCTTTCAAGAATATAGTGGTTGCTTTGCTTGCTGCCTTGTGTTTTATCTGGCTTGTCCAGCAAAGAATCTGTCAAGTACAGCTGGGGAATTATTTTGTTAAACTCTATTAATCTATAAGGTTGCATGCATTTTAATTGGATTAATAAAACTTGGAGTCTATATTGGAAGTAGCTAATTCTGCCTGGATAGTAATACCTCACTGTAAGTATAAAATAGCCTGTTGTGTATTTTTCTTTTAGAAAGCATGAAATAATCTAATGTGCTAGATGTGCTTAAAGTAGCTGGTCTCTAATCCTAGCACCTTGTCAAAAATAACTCCGGTTTAGGAAAAGATTGCTTGAGCAAAGAATTGGAGGCTATTTAGAGTTTTTTCTCTCATAAAGATGCAGAGATTATTTCTCTCATAAAGATGCAGAGATTATTTCTCTCATAAAGATAGATTTCTTTTGGTTATCATTGCCAAGCAGACTTTTTATTTATTTATTAAATTTATATGTCATCCATCTCACTTTTAGTCGACTTTGACATAGGCTGAACACTAGTGTTCAGTTGCTAAATATCTTCATTTTATTTTCTTTCTCATTCTTATAACAGACTGCTGTGGAGTGTCTAGTCTCTCCATGGGAGACTGTTTTGAGATTTCCTCTTCTAATGTTTTATTTTTCCACCCTCAAATCTCTTTTCTTTCAGTGTTTTTGCTATTAATTAAAACCCCAACGTGTATGCAGCCACTGACAGTTTTGAACATATTCATTAACGTCCACCAATTGTTGCTAATAATAGGTTTTTAATGCACCAGAAGGAAGAAATTATTAAAATAGGAACAATCTATATTTAGCTGGTTTAACTATCTAACTTTCATTTGATTTAAATTACACTGGGTTTAGTTTTGTCCTAGATTTAGCCATTTTTAGGCCTGTTTACATCTCCTTTGAGGAATGCAGTTCTGGCCCTAAAAAACTCGAATACTCCTGATATATAGGATAATCGTTCCTTATGGTCCATCAAATTGTCTCATCATGATTTCTTGTTCTAATTATATACATTAATTACTTGGTATCAGAACAGGTTATTTTTTCTAGCATGAATGGTGATAAATGTTATTGTTTCTCAAGGCTTGTTTTAAAATAATGCTTTTCATAAAAAATGTTTTTCACAAAATTGGTTAAAAAACAGGAAGAAGATAGACACAGAATTTTTTTCCCCTCACAATGAAGGGAATAAAAAAATACAGGTCCTTTATAGAATCTGTTTTTAAATCAGTGTTATAAACATATTTATAAACCTATGCAAGAGGTTAATAGCAAAGTAGCCAAAGTTATAGATCAGGGGTGTCAAACTGCCGGCCCATGGGCCGGACACATCACACAGAAGCTGTGCCCATCCCATTGCCAGCAATGGCAAAAGAGTCCTGATACGTCGCACGACATCACGTGATGTCGCGAGTTTGACATGTCTGTTATAGATGACCCCAAAATACTGTATAATCACAAGCAGAACTGTTTAGGCAGGTGAAAGCTTGATTTCTATCATATATGTTTCCTATGAGAAGCAACTGGACTCCAGTGATTCGGAATTTCAAAATTACCCCAACCACCAATAAAAGTTGGTGCTAATGTTACTGCCGGGAATTGTTCTGAGAGAGGAGCAGATACTGTTGACTAATTCATATTTCCATTCTCTAATTTTCAGGAAAGGCAAGGAGTTGAGTCCTTCAGTTCTTCCTTGCTTTCCTGTCTTCTGCAGAGTTTTTCAGCATTCTGGACGGTTGAGTTTCTGTTTGCATGATAGTGCAATATTTAATTAAGTGTAGAGCATTGGGAATTGAAGTAAATAAAAATTTCACTTAGATGGGACACTGATCAGGTGATAAAACATTTAGAAAAGAAAGTTTAGGATTATAGTGCACAGCTCACCAAAACTATTGCCGGTTTAGGAATGGCTAGAAAAGGCTTTGAAAACAAATTGAATAGAACACCATTACACTATACAAATCTATAGTATTGCAGGAAATAGTCACATTATAGAATCAGCAAAAGGGGGCGCAATGATTCAGTGGTTAAAGATGCTGAGTTTTGTCAACTGAAAAGCTGACAGTCTGGGTTCAAGACCCAAGTAAGTGCCATACAATCGGATGATCTCCCATTACTTGCCCCAGCTCCTGCCAACCTAGCAGTTTTAAAGCATGGAGTAGATAAATAGATACCACATTGGTAGGAAGATAACAGCATTCCATGCACCTCAGTGTATAATGATGCTGGCCACATGATGATGGAAGTGTCTTCGGACAATACTGGCTCCCTTGGCTAAGAAATAGAGATGAACACCAGAGATGGGACAGTACTCATTTCTTTCTTAGCCGAAGGAACCAGCATTGTCCCAAGACATTTCTGGACATGACTGGACAGGGGAAACCTTTACCCTTACCTTTAGAATCAACAAGGGATTGTTTCCAAGCTATAACTGACTTGAAATTGTGCTGAAGTCTTAAACCATCTTAAACACTCTAAGCTGGATCTCTGCATGCATGATATGAAGTACAGTACAGAAGCTTTTCTTTGCAAACTACTCAGTGTTATAAAGGCACATCTTCAGAGACATTGTAGTAGGAAACTGGTTTTTATTTGGGCAACATTTCCTTTCTCTAGGAAGTTGCTAAAACTTCAAAATCTTAAAAGTTTAAAAATTGTGGTCAAGATGAAGCATTCTCTATTCCTGCTAAGGCCAGAAGGTTTTATCCCAACTTTTCTGATAATAGAACCCTGTCCTTCTAGATGGCCCTTGAAAGCAGCAGTTTGCTGTTCTTATAAATGCTCTTTTTGTTAGAATCTGGAAGAGAGCTGTTGAAAATCTTGCAAGCCTATTTTCCTTTAATGGCTTGTGGAACTAAACAATGCATTGTTCTCATTGGACCCAACTTTGGGGAATATTGCCAGAAACTCCTAGTTATCTGTATACATTCTGCTCACTGTATCTCCTTGCTTTGTTCTGAGTTTGACTTGTTTTCAAAGTTATATATTTTTGTAACAAGAAATGTTGTTGATAGTATTTTAATAAAAGTAATAAATATATAGAGAGAGACAGAAACATTTTTAAAGCGGGTATACTTCTTTTTTCAACTGTTTACTATTAAATTCTGCACAATTCTTTACTACCAATTTTTGACAAAGTCTTCATTTTTTGAGACTGGGTTGTATTTTTGCTTGTTGTGTACTTCATTATAATTTTAATAAGAAACTTGTTTTAAAAGATTGTACTGTACATTGGTTACTGTACACAAATCATCAACCATCACCAGATAAATGCAAGATAAAATGTTTATACAGTAAACAGTATTTTAAAAAAATGAAACCAGCTACTAACTTTGAAATTGAAAACCAGTTTGATGTAGTGCAGAGGTAGGCAACCTTGGCTCTTTTATGACTCGTGGACTTCAACTCCCAGAATTCCTGAGCCAGCCAAGGTTGCCTACCCCTGGTGTAATGGTTAAGATGTAGGCCTAGAAACCAGGAGACTGTGAGTTCTAATCCTGCTTTAGGCATGAAAGCTGACTGGGTGACCTTGGGCCAGTCACATTCGCTCAGCTGAATTCCCCTCACAGGTTTGTTGTTGTGGGAGAAATAGGGGGAGGAAGGAGTATTATGTATGTGTGCCACCTTAAATTGTTTATAAAACATAATAAAGGTGGAATTAAGAAAACTAAAAAAAAAATACAAATAATGTCTATCAACAGTAACAAAAAGCCTTAAAAATATTAAATACAATACACCCAATTGTCTATCAACAGTAATAAGATCTGTAATATAAAGAGAAACTTAAAGATTATCAGTACCAATGCATGAGAATAGCTATCTAGTTGACATTCAGAAATAACAAACTAAAACTAAACTTTCACAAATTTATAAATGGCTGTAATTGGAAAAGCCTATAAAGCCCTATAAAATAAAAACAAGAACAGGTCAACGTTTTCAAACGTTATGTGTGCTAAACTTTATCTAACCCAGGAGTCTTCAAACTTGGCGCTTTTATCACTTGTGGACTTCAACTCCCAGAATTCCTCAGCCAGACACGCTGGCTGAGGAATTCTGGAAGTTGAAGTCCACAATTCATAAAAGGGCCAAGTTTGAAGACCCCTGATCTAACCTGTAAGACTGTGGATTATCTTCACCAGCATATCATTGCTAACCACACAGCAAATTTTTGTGTTTGAAATTCTGATTTGACTATTTTGATGAGACTTAGGAATGAGAATTAAAAGAACGACAACCCTGATTCCAATGGTGGTTTCTTTACAAGTGAAAAAGAATGCTACTCATCTCTTTATACTTGTTAAGAGGAGTTGACATGAATTTAGGTTGGCTTTCTCTTATTCCCACATGACAGTGGAATGGTTTGTTATAACTCCTGAACTTGGCTTGAGATCTGTTTACTGGCTAAGCTATAACACCCATCACATGTTCTTTATTAAAGCTCAAAAACTCTGTATATCCAGAATGAATAGAAATTTGCAGTTTAAGAGAGTATGGCATTATCTCTCTGGATTTCTCTCTGTTCTTTAGACCGCATCCCTCAATCCTTCTTTCCAAGTAGTTTACAGGATCCAAATCATGAGTTGCCAAGGAAACAACATTCTTCCTGGCATTAGTTCTACTTCAGCCCTCCTCAGTTGTTCCTCTCCTTCCTTTTAGGTAATCTTAAAGGCTGATAAGAAAAACAAAGAAAGTGATGAGGAAGACACAGCTTAACAGGAAATTCTGTAAAGTATTACATAGTACAGATTAATTCTCAATTTACAATTACAGTTGAGCCCAAAATTTATGTTGCTAAGTAAGACATTTGTTAAGTGAGTGTTGATCCACTTCATGACCTTTCTTGCTATAGCTGTTAAGAATTGAATTGCTGCAGTTGTTAAGTTAGTAACATGGTTGCTAAGTTAACTTGGCTTCCTGACTGACTTTGCTTGTCAGGAGGTCGCAAAAGGTGATCCCATGACCCCGGGACACTGCAACCATCATAAATATGACTCAGTTGCCAAGCATCTGAATTTTGATCATGTGACCCTGGGGATGCCACAAAGGTCATAAGTGTGACAAACGGTCATAAGTCATTTTTTCAATGCCATTGTAACTTTGACCGATCACTAAATAAACTGTTGTAAGTCAAGGATTACCTGTACCATCTACTTCTTCCAGTCACTGGCTGTTAGAGCCTCTTGGGATTTTTTTCCCTTGGACTTCCTTCCCTTCCTTCCTTCCTTCCTTCCTTCCTTCCTTCCTTCCTTCCTTCCTTCCTTCCTTCCTGTTATCTTTTTCGTGCTTTTCCCTTTTCCTTTCTCCATCCTCCCTTTCAGAATAAAAACCCAAAAATCTAGGTTGCTAACCTCTTGAGCAGCCTAGAGAGCAAAGAGGAACCACGTGTGGTAGAAGAAATTGTATCCTCTAACAAATTATTTCAATGGTTGCAGCAAGCAGTACAAATGAAAGTATTAAGGGCAATGCAAATGTAATTAAACTTTCTCAAAATTACCGGTTATGGCTATACTGTAGAATAGGAAATGGAATACATGACTAAACTGTGCTGTTCAATTAACAGTTAATTAATTGTAAGCTGGTGCTCCTCCTTTGAACATTTTGATACTGTTTTTCTTTCATGAATGGTGAAGTGAATCAATATTTTTTGATCCTATTCCTTATCACGGAGGTCACAAATAACCAACTTCTCTGTGCTATTCATGTCCTCAATTAATGACCATAATTGAGCCTTGCAATTAAGGTCATAGGCCATGAGGGTCAGAAAGCAGGTTATCTATCATGTGACTGATCAATTTTATGATCTTTTTTTTCAGTGGTCATTATGTGAACACTGCAATCATAAAATAAGCCAATTATTCCCTGTAGGTGTAATTTGCCAGAAATCAGAAGTAAAGGCCAGTTTCTAGCAAAAATTTTGTAACTGCAGTCATGTGACCAAGGGACACGACAAACGGCCATAAATGTGGGCCTGTTCTCAAGTGCCATAAATGTGGTCATGTGAGTGGAGGTGGTGGTCAGTGAACTTTGGAACTGGATATAAGTACAGATGATCCTTGACTTACGACCACCATTGAACCCCAAATTTCTGTTGCTAAGTAAGACATTTGTTAAGTGAGTTTTGACCCATTTTATGATCTTTCTTTGCCACGGTTGTTAAGTGAGTGTGTCAAACCTTCAAATGCTCTGAATTCAGCCATGTTTCTTTGCTTTTTGGTTTCCAAGGGAGAGGCATTTTCTTAGTTTAGTCAAAATAATAACTTTTTTTTAATGAAAAAATTCTTTTATTAAAACAATCAGCATTGAACATAAAATCATAGTATGCATCAATCATCATAGCACCTGATATACATCACTAACCTACCAGAAACAAACGGGCCAGAAACAAACGGGCCAGATCATCGTGAACGGCGAACTAACAGACCCATTCAATATAGAAAGAGGCACGAGACAGGGCTGTCCGCTGTCACCACTGCTATTTGTCTTAACGATGGAGATTCTGCTGAACAAGATAAGAGCAGCAGCAGAAGACGTAAAGGGCATACAGATTGGAATAACTTTCTTTTGGGAACCAAGGTCAAGCAAGTCTAAATGTTTGGCGGGCTGGAGCTACCGATAGGAAGCCCTTCAAAGGTGTTAATTGGGGATTGTGATTTATGACACATCAACCGGGTGGAGAGTTTAACTTTTACTTTGTAATCTTTGGGGGGGTAACTTTCAGTCTTGGTTTCACCTATGTTCATGCTGATATTATGTAGCCATTAAAATTGTTCTTTGAGGAAAGCAATTGCCTCAGAGTTCTTATTTCTTCTGGTCTCATTTATCAGAACCATGACAGAGTGACTGCAATTGTTAAATTAGTGAAATGGTTATTAAGTGAATCTGGCTTCCCCATTGATTTTGCTTGTCAGAAGGTTGCAAAAAGGGATCATGTAACCCCCAGGACACTACAACCGTCATAAATATGAAGCAGTTGCCAAATATCCAAATTTCGATCATGTGGCCATGGGGATGCTGCCATGTTTGTAATTGTGAAAAATGGTCATCAGTCACTTTTTTCAGTGCCGTTGTAACTTTGAACGGTTACTAAATGAACTGTTGTAAGTTGATGACTACCCATACCTTTTCTGGGTCCTTTGTAACCTTGAGCAGCTTATAAATCAAGAACTACCTGTATTTCCCAGACTGTGGTTTGGAGATTATAATTCTTTTTTTGCCAAAATCCTGACTAGACACTCGACTCACTTGAAATAAAGAAGATATTATCTAACAATGAAAGTTTTCCCACCCACCCATTTGTTGGAACAGTCTGTGTAAGTTAAGTACAGTAAAATAATTTATTAACGAAGGGAAACGCTCATAGAAAAAAAATCCATGTTTTGATTTTAAAAAATGGTAAAATTGATTTAGACTTGAGATATGTTTTATGGATTGCTAGTTGAAGCAAGATACAGAAATGTTTTGTTTAAAACTGGTAAGAAGTATACGGCATTCTTTGTCAGTGGTATACAACTGGAGTTGAAGGCCTTATTTCACTCTTGTATGGTGATGGATGGGGTTACATTTAAATGGTGGACAGGGGAGTGACTTCGAGGAGAATTGAATGCAGGTGTGGAAAAAAAGGCCAAATATGTCTTAATATTTAATGTAATCTTCCTTTAGTAGGTACCAAGCAGGTAATTTGATAAGATCCTGACAGAGGGAATCTTTACAGATACTCCAACCACCAATTTGCTCCCTAAATTTGAAAGTATGCTATTCTGGATCAACTATGTATTTTTCTTTAACAATGACAACATACTCAATCCATGTTGAGAATAGAATAGAGCCGGAAGGAATCTTGGAGGTTTTCTAGGCCAGCCCTCTGCTCAAGCAGGAGGTTTCATTTAGGGGTGTGAATAACATTCTCAATTTAAGTAGACAAAGAGGTTTTGTTAGGCATACCGCAAAATATTAAGTCTTTTATATTTATCATAATCTTGATATAGAACTATGTAGATATGCTGGCCAATGGGTTGGGTTTTGTTTTTACAGTCTTTATGTGGAGTAAAAAGTTTTAAAGCACAGCAGACATACTGGGCTGTTCATCTTCCATTCTGAGGTCAGATCACCTCAAGTGCATCTTTACTCCACCGCATCCTAGGGCTCTTCCCCCAGGCGTCTGCTGTATCATGTATCCAGGAAACAGAATATGGCACAGAAGCAGGCTGTGAGGTGCAGGATCAAAAAAAGTTGATTTCTGAGATTACCTGTCAGCTGGTCTTTGTTTTCTTTTCATGATGCACTACTGCTAGATCGCAGCATATATTGTGCAAATACTAGCAAATGCGGCATATAATAGACTTCAATATGAATTTTTTTTATTTAACTAAGGATACAATAATTGGTTCTTGCCTAAAGCCATAACAGATTTCATTAAACTAATATCAATGAAAAATATTTTAGAATTTTATTAGTGTCATTATTTGCAAGGAAAATTGGGATCTGTTCCTACTAAGATATGACACTTGCTGTGCATCCAGGATCATGGTTATTCTCTCTTTGCTGGTTACCTGGAGGTACAAGAGGTGCTGAACACTTCTCCAACTTTTGCTTCCCAAGTGCGGTATCCTTCTAAAACATGTTTTGTTGCATATCCCAATAAAGAAACATCACAAGAGGCTGAGTCACCCAACAATGTTTGTTTATAATCCCTAGACTTCAAAATTATTTCTTAAAACTGTTTCTTTTATGAATTCAATTGTTCCCTAGTTAAAGAGACGTTTATGGTTTACACCTAAATTACATCTTTTATTCTGAAGCCTCTTATGTATGACATCAGGTACATTTTTTTAAATGAAAAATTTCTTTGAGTTGCAAAACACCTCACAAGGTGTTGTTGTGGGGAAAATGGGAGGAGGAAGAGGTCTTAGGTACATTTGCTGTCTTAAATTACAGTATTTGTAAAAATAATAAAGGCAGGATATAAAAAAATAAATATTCCCTAATGGTTCCAGTGGTTGCTCTGTAGGGTCCTTTGGCTAAACTGCATAGATAGTTCCATTCTTGGAAGGGTTACAGTGGGGCCCCCCCTCAAGATAGGCAGCAAGCTTCCAAGGCTGCATGACACCCCCATTAATTGTTGAAATACATAATTCATGACACTAAAAACTTTTAAACACCAAACTTGTAAAAGAAACTCTGGAAAAGAAACTCCAAAAGTTACGGTATTTCTAGGTGACCAATGTGGCGGTTTTTGCAATTGTTTTATCACGGTGAAATGCCTGTATATCCAATCCAGTCCAGTCCACTGTCACATGCCAAAGGTTTTCTTTTTAGTCTTCACAACCATTTATGCTATAATTAAGCTTTCTTACTAATTTGTATATAGCCATCATTCATGCTGCTATTCTGCTCTAAGTTTTATATTCCTCTCAAATAAGCTAATAGAACAAGATTATGTTAAATAATCTCATTGAAAGCTCAATAGAAGTGGCACCAAGAATGTGCCCAACTTAGAAAGAGAGAGGAAAATTTACAGAAATGCTTATTGTATTAGGTACCGGTAGCATTGTTTGGCTTTCTCTTTTAATACAGAATTTGAAGAATTTACACAGATGTAATAGCTGTTGAAAACCTTTTAGCTTCCCCTTGCATTTTCCTTCAGCGGTTTGAAAGCTTGAACAACTAGTTTTCCCTTTCAGCTATTTAACTGAAATAAAATCGATGCTTTCTCTGCCTTCTCACAATTTCTAGCTCATTGTGGTGTGCTCTGTGATGCATTCTCTGCAGTGCAGAATCCTTAGGGGAGGCCAGGCAAATTGGCTTATGATGCTTTTGAATTATAAACTTGCAGAGTGCAGGGATGTAGAGCTCCTCCTAGGTCTGCTGGGCTTGCCGGCTGGAGAGAATCTAAGCCTATCATATGATCTTACCATTGCGAAAGTGAATTTTGTCGACATAACAGCAGTAGATTGATGTGGGTATCAAATCCGTGATTGCCATGGCATCTGATCTAGGTAAGGGGAAGCCTTGCTCCTGTTTAGAGGATTTACCATAGTCTTACCATGGAATTCAAATATTCTTTGCCTGCATTCTTTTCATAGTTTTGGGCACTACTCAAATGAATTTAAAACATGCCTCTCTCTTCAGTAATTTAAAAATGCACAAATATCCCCATTGGAATGCTATCATCTCCCTCCCTCTTTGTTCCAAATTCATGCTTTGTTTGGCAAGCAGAAAGTTTGGCTAATCTATCATAAAAAATACTGAGTTAGTTTTGGTGTTCTTGTTTGATTGCTTTAATTTGTTTATGATTAGACTAGCTGTAAGCTTAACTGATTTTTTATTTCCCATTGTCTACCTTGCACTTACAATATGAAAATCTGTACTGTTCTTAGTTCATTGCTGATAGTGCTAAGTGATTCATTAATTTAGGCTTTAATCATACATCTTGGAATCAAATGGTGAAGATCAAGTTTTCTTCTGACTAATATATTGTGCAACAACACTAGTCCTTTATTTAAGTGACACCTTTAAATATGTGCAGTAAACTGATGTAAATTGAAATACACATTTGAATTCAAGCATCCAAGGTTTATAATAGCTGTCTATATTTTAATGTAAAGGTACCTCAAAAGACTCATTTTACAAGCTTACTCTCAGGATGTATGTCCATAAATGTGTCTTTTGTTTTGCTTAAATGTATGTTTTATTTTAAAATGGGATTTCATATACATACCCAGTAACTTTTTAAAGAGAAAGAAGCATAAAGAAATATCATTTCTGTCTGTCTGTCTGTCTGTCTGTGTCTGTCTTTGCAGGCATGGGTGCAGTGTGTGGGAATTAGGGTGAACCCACCATAGATGATACAAAAGGACTCAATATAAGAACAGTTAATGTTATTAGCTGTTTATGAATACTGCAGCTATCCGTGTTTAAGAAAATGCTTCATATGAATAGTATGCTTCATATTTCTTTGTTCACCATTATCAGCTTCCTTGCAGAAGCTAAAAAACTTGGCTTAACTCTGTGAGTAAAATCTGTTGCATTCTCCAGTACAGGAGATGGAGAATCCACCAATGGGTTTTCTCTGTCTGCCTGCTCTTGAGACCAAGTAGCCAAACTTGACATGCCCCCTCTTGCTAGGAGATCCAGTCTTAACTTGGTCTCAGCTCTTGAAGACGTATCAGGTTTGGCTCTCAGCAGATAGCAGGCTAGAAAACTCCATTGGTGAATTCTCCTTTCCTTTAGTTATCCCAGTATTTGACTAAAACAGTAATTGGAATCCCCTTTAACAAAATTTCCCCACAAGCACTGGGCTCAGTGCTAATTCAATCGTGATTTGAGTGTGTGGGGTGGGGGGGAGGTCTTTCAGCTTTCCTGCTTCCCTTTCCCCAGGGCTCTGGGGAAAACTTCCAAGCAGGGACTGCTTGGCACATATCCCACATTCTTCTCCTCCCTTTTTTCCTTCCTTTTTGGGAACTCGATTTCAGGCTGCAGGTCTGAAATTCAATTTTGAATTCAGACCTTCGGAACTTCTCAGGCAGCCGAGGACAGTCGCGGACGCCATTTTGGTTGCCGTTAAAGGCAATGAAGCCGATTTAAACCTCGTTCTTGCCTGCCGTTCGGAGGCAGCCTTACGGAGCGAAATTCAGCCTCGTTTTTGCCTGCCATTTGGAGGCAGTCTTATGGAGCGTATTTTCAGCGCAGCGGTTAGCGCTGCCACCATGATTGTCCCAGCATCAGGACCTTGCTTTTAAGGCTGCGGAGGCCATTCTCAGTGGAGAATGAGTCGTGGCCGCCATCTTGGGGCCGCCAACAAGGACGAAGAGCCGCGAGCCGCAAGCGGCCTTTTTTCGGCGTTTCAAGCGCTCTGTCTCATCGGTGGCCCAGTTTACACAGCCCTTTTTTAGGGCTTTAATTTCCAGTTTTGCTGCTCTCCCCTGGGCGTAAATTGCGAGATCACTTCCTGATGGCCACCATCTTAAATGCCACGTGGGGGCCTTTTTAAGGCCCAACAAGGCCTACTCAAGTAGTGGGGCCGCCATCTTGAACGCCACGTACGGGCTTCTTTAGGCCCAATGAGGCCTACTCACAGTAGTTGGCCTGACTTAGGCCACATCTGGGGGGTGTCTCCCTTTTATTACCTTCTATAATACAATACAATACAATTTGGGTAGCTGCCAATTGAGCCTGATTCTTTCTTGTCAGGACATCTTTTTCCTTTCAGGCCCTCTGCGTCCTCATTGGGACATTTTTTTGCTGGTGCACATTGACTGGCCACCTAAGGCCTCCGGGTGGAGCCCAGAGTGGGTCCCCAACCATGCCTTCAGCATCTGACTCAATTGCCGTGACCAAAGCCCAGAGAGAATTTTTTTTCTGGTCAGGTGGTCAGGGGAACAGTCTTGTTACTTGTTCCAATTTTGCTTCCACCAACTGCTTGCCTGCCAGAGCTTCATCTCAGTTTCCCTGAGGCTGCTCAACCAGGATGGAGGGCTCCACGATGCCTCAACCCATGAGCACTGCCTCTCCATCCTCCAGTTACGGCTGCCACAAATCCTCCAAACAGGAGGTGACAGGCAAGCCCAAATCTAAGGCTAAGACCACGCTCAAGAAATCTTCCAAGTTGGCAGAAAAGCAAGCCAGCCATAGGCACCAGGCTCTGGAGAAGGAGTTCTCCAGAGCGCAGAGGCAGGCCAGATTAGAGGTGGATCAAATGGCGGCCCCTGAATTTGACCTTCTCTTAGGACCTTCAGCTTTGGCTCAAGGCGTGTGGTCCCTCACAGGGATGCCTGTCACACTCAGCTCTCCTTCCGCATTGGTTCAACACACAACAACAGCTCCATGTTCAGCCCCAGAGGCCACATTCACTCCTACGGCTGCAGGACTCAGGGGACCGGACATCGGAGACATTTTCTCTGACGGCCACCTTGAGGCCTTGCTATCCAAGGTTGTGGACCGAGCTTTAGCAGAACGGTCCTTCCATCCACCTGGTCAGGGGGCTTCCACATCAGCCATGCCACCTTATGTTCCTCCTATGGGGATCCCTATACTTCAGGAGCCCATGTCTCTCGCACACTCCTCCATGAATGGCTACTCTTCCCCGCAAAGTGAGGAACAGCCAGACTTTAATCTATCAGAGGAGGAGGAACTTCCCCCTGAGCCCTTCCCTTCAGGAGGCCTGTTCAATCCAGCCCTGTTTCTTACACTGCTTCGCAAGGCCACATCAACGGCAAACATAGGGTCCGATCAGTTCCCTCAGCCGCAGGCAACATTGGATTCCAGCCCAAACCCGATGTTTTTTGAAACGGTGGCAACCCAACATCACGTTCCATGCCCCTTTATTTTTCTTAAAGGGATCAAAAAACAATGGGCATCCCCTTCCTCCTTCCCTTCCGTAAGAGGGACTGACAAAAAGATATTTAGCACCTCCACAGACCTCACTGATGCACTGGAGGTCTCCAGGGTAGGCGAAGCCTGGACCCCTCTGGTATCCCAGACTGCGGTTGCTGGGGACATGTCGGAGGCGCTCAAAGCGGACAACAGAAAATGGGACCAAACTTTCCGGAAAACCCATCAATCAGCAGCATGGGCAATTAAAACGGCCACTTGTGCATCCGTTTTTGTCTGGACTACCCTTTTATGGCTTTGTCAGTTTCAGGCCAGAGTCCCTGCTGAGGACATTTGGACCCACCAGGACCTAAGCAAAATGGTGGCGGCCACTGAGTACACTGCAGATGCAACACTTCAGTCGGCCAACTTTGCCTCTAGGTCTCTAGCATCCAACATCACAGCCAGAAGAATGCTATGGCTGAAACACTGGCAGGCTGACACCAAGCCCAAATGGCATCTAGCGACTGCTCCCTATCTGGGCAATAATTTATTTGGGGAGGCCCTGACTCCATACCTTGTGGAAAACAAGGACAAGCAGAATGTCATGGCTCACTTGAACAAACAATCTGACAAACGTGCCACTCCATATTTTTGTAGGCAGTCCTTTCGGCCGGCAGCAGGTCCAACGGTTACTCAGCCCTCCTGCTCATACACTCCCAGACAGGACAGACCATATGACTGTCCTTATGACAGACCAGGCTTTCGGTCCAGGCAGCAGAGTCAGTCTAAGCAGCCATTTCGAGGGGCAGGATGCCCCTACGGGAGGTCCAAGTGACTTTTACACTGCTCTTCCCATCGGGGGAAGGCTGGCCCATTTCTTCCATCAGTGGGAACTCACTTCCACAGACAACTGGGTCTTACAAACCATCCAGTTTGATCTCTCCCTGGAGTTTCTAGCCAAGCCCCTGGACCGATTCATTGCCTGTTCCGTTTCCAGGGATCCACTCAAACAGGGACTCATGCAGGAGGCCATTCAACATCTTCTAGAGATTCAGGCCATAGAACCGGTACTGCCAGACTACAGGGGAGGGGGATTCTACTCCATCCTCTTTGTGGTTCCCAAGGCCTCAGGAGGGTGGAGAGCGATTCTGGACATCAAAGACCTAAACTATTACATCACTTACAAAAAGTTCAAGATGCAATCACTCCAGTCCATCCTGGGGGGCATCAGACAGGGAGACTTTCTGGCATCAATAGACCTCACGGAAGCGTACCTCCACATCCCTATCCATCCAGCTCACCGGCGGTTCCTCAGGTTCTGTTACAGGGGCAGGCATTTCCAGTAGAAGGCCCTTCCTATCGGCCTTTCCTCGGCACCCAGGGTGTTCACCAAGATCCTGGCCATACTAGCCTCCCAGTTGAGGAAGGTACCAATACGGGTCCAGTGTTACCTGGACAACATCCTGATCCATGTGTCATCCTTCCAAGCAGCTCAGGCGGACCTGAAACTCACCATTCAGGTCCTCCAACAACATGGTTTCTCGGTCAATTTCCAAAAAAGCCAGACGGTTCCCTCATCCAGGCTTCTGCACCTGGGAGCCATCATAGACACCACAAACTGCATGGTCTATCTCTCTCAGGAGCAATTGATCAGCATCAGGGACCTGGCTCGCCAGGTGTACAGGGACCGTACCATTCCATTGGTCTTACTCTCCCAACTGTTGGGAAAGATGGTCTCCTGCATAGCCATAGTTCCCTGGGCCAGGCTCCACTTGCAGGACCTCCAATGGTTCCTCCTACCATTTCAATGGGTGAATGCCAGCACATCCAACCGTGAGGTCAGGGTCCCGGTTCACATCCGCAGGTCTGCAACCCCCCACTCCGAGGGGTCCACCGTAGAGCGACCACATCACCATCACGACAGACGCCAGTCTATTTGGTTGGGGAGCCCATCTACAATCTCAGTTTGCGCAGGGCCGTTGGTCCCGCGCAGACTTGAGACACAACATCAATTGGCTGGAGCTCAGGGCCATCCAATTAGCTCTTTGCCAATTCAGGCACTGGATCAGGGGATGTCACATTCTGATCCTTACGGACAACGTGGCATCCAAGACACACGTCAATCGTCAGGGGGGCACCAGGTCCAGGTCTCTTATGTCCGAGGCATGGCTCCTGGGTTCGTGGGCAGAGTCCAACCTGGCCTCTCTCAGGGCTGAACACATCTTGGGGGTCGAGAACCATCAGGCAGACTTTTTGAGTCGCTCTACGGTGGACCCCTCAGAGTGGGGGTTGCATCCAGATCTGTTTTCTGAGATCTCCCACAGGTTCGGCCATCCAATCCTTGACCTGTTTGCGTCGTCAACCAATGCCCAACTTCCCAGGTACTACTCCTGCTATTTTCTTACAGGGGCGGAGAGGATGGACGCCTTGTGGACCCCATGGCCACAAGGTCTCCTCCATGCCTTCCCTCCCCTCCCACTCATACCGGTGACCATCCGCAAACTACTCCAGGAACAGGCGGAAGTGATCCTCGTGGCCCTGTACTGGCCACAGAGGCCGTGGTTTGCCGACTTGGTGAATCTTTCCTGGTCTCCTCCGTGGAAGATTCCTCCACATCATGTGTCCTTACACCAGGAGACCCTCCAACACCTGGACCCTCAATGGTTACAGTTAACCGTCTGGCGCTTGAGCGCAGCATCATGACACAAGAATTATTTCCCCCCCACGCAATTACCATGATTCAGGCCTCTCCTTGCCCAGCGACCAATCGCATTTATGATTCTACTTGGAAAATTTTTTGCCATTGGTGTAGAAGGCGACAACTGGATATCTACAAATTGACCATCCCTCAGATCGTAGATTATCTTCTGGATGGTCTGGACAGAGGCCTGGCCCTGCAACTATTCACAGACAGGTGGCGGCCCTGTCAACATTACTCACTTGTGCGGATTCAGTTCCCTTAGTTCACTATCCTAGGATTCGTGCCTTTATCAAGGGTGCGTGCAACACCAGGCCCTCCGTGGTACACAGGTACCCCTCTTGGGAATTGCCTCACGTCCTTTGCGCTCTAACAAAACCACCCTTTGAGCCCATAGCGACTATTCCGTTGCGGAACCTGTCTCTTAAGGTTGTGTTCTTAATCGCCATCACATCAGCCAGACATATCTCTGAGCTGGCTGCTCTATCGGTCAGGTATGACCTTTGTATCTTTCACAGTGATCGGGTTGTCCTTTGTCTGGACCCCGCCTTTGTGCCCAAGATAAACTCGCTCTTCCATAGAGCACAGGAAGTCATCTTACCAAATTTTTGTCCCAATCCTTCCCATGACTTGGAGCGGCAATGGCACACACTGGACATCTGCAGGGCACTGCAGCATTACATGAAGCGCACAGAGCCTTTTCGTAGGTCTGAGGCCCTATTTATTCCTTCCATCCAGCTTCTCTGGGACAGAAGGTTTCCACTGGCACTATTGGCAGGTGGATCAGGGCCTGTATCGTGGAGGCATACCAGTCCTCTTCCCTGCCGGCTCCAAGTCATCTTACTGCCCATTCCACTCGCAGTGCTGTGGCCTCTGCGGCATGGGCCACTCAGGCGTCCATTGAGGAGATTTGCAGGGCTGCAACATGGTCCTCGCCCTCCCTGTTTGTACGCCATTACAGGATTGATTGCTTCGCTTCGGCGGATGCCTCCTTTGGTCGGAGGGTCCTTCAGCAGGTGGTCTCCGGGGACACTATTCTGGCCTTATCTGTTTCCCACCCATCGGGACAGTGAGGCTTTGGTATGTCCCATTGGTGGATTCTCCATCTCCTGTACTGGAGAAAGGGCGTTGTCTTACCTGAATGCCTTTTCTCAGTACGGAGATGGAGAATCCACACCCACCCTTTAGGTCAGTTAGGCCGAATTTAAGGGTTTGAGAGCCAACACCTCGTCCACCTTCAGCCACTTTCACCCTCGTTAAGACTGGATCTCCTAGCAAGAGGAGGCATGTCAAGTTTGGCTACTTGGTCTCAAGAGCAGGCAGACAGAGAAAACCCATTGGTAGATTCTCCATCTCCGTACTGAGAAAAGGCGTTCAGGTAAGACAACGCCCCTTCTCTTTGACAGGTTTTGTTTTCCTTTTAGTTTGCCATGGCATATTTCCCCCTCTTACACTTAACAAGTTTTTTACTTCTAAAAACTTGCTAGCAATTGGAGAGGCCATCTTTCTGGTTTCTGCTTTAAATCATTCAGTTCACTGCCTCTAAGTAGCAAGGAGGCTGCAAGTAATTATGCCATATGTTTTTAGCAATGATGTCTGATCTAATGGAATCCATCTAGGACTAGGAAAAATTTGGCAGGTCAGCCTCAGTTCCTTTTCCAAAAGAAGCAAAGTATTTGTCTGTTGTTGTGATTGATGTAGGTAATAGGCTCAGAGATTCAATGAAAAGATGAGTCAAAGATGAGTTAGGATGTGGAGGTAGCAAATCAATGATAATCCTATTTATTCTTATGCACAGCTGCTTATAGTAACAAGATGAGACAAAGTGTATATTCTAATATGTGTAAATATAATAACAAAGAAATAGTGACTTTATTTTTAGCAGTGCCAAAGTGATTACCTTAACTGTTTCTTGAGTTCTTTCCCTACCCCCAGCCCCTGCACTGTGGTGATACAAGCCAATAATAATTATTTTCCTTGCAGTGTTTTTAATTTTCAGTCAGTTTCATTTTCTTCTAAACAATTTACAGTTCTAAACAGCACCCAAACATGTCTTTCAGTCAATCTTGACTCCTGGTGACTGCCTAGATTGATCCTTGCAGTTTTCTTGGCAAGGATTTTCAGAAGTGATTTGCCATTGTCTTCTTTTTAGGGCTGAGATTTACTGGCTCAAGGTCATTCAGCTGGCTTTGTACCTACGATGGGACTAGAACAGGGGTCCTCAAACTTGGCCACTTTAAGACTTGTGGACTTCAACTCCCAGAAGTCCACACATCTTAAAGTGGCCAGGTTTGAGAACCTCTGGACTAGAAGTCTGATTTTTAGCCTGGTGCCTTAACCATTACAGCCAATGTCTGTACCTCTGTAACTCAGTGTAAATGTGCAAATCCAAAAAATAGATTCTTCATTGACAAAATTACATTTGTTTTGTGAACAGTTACAGTGTGCTCTGATTGGAGCAGGCACAGGGATACCCCAATGTGGCCATTATAGAATATATATAATTTCCATATGTGCTGAATATGTCTAAGCTCTGAAAAGTAATGCAGAATAGAAGTGATATGATGGAGTGCTGGGGCATAACCAGAGCTTAGAACTGGGTTAGTGGACTGCTATTTCTTCCCTCTCCTCCTTGTTGATGCCAAAAAAGTCACTTCTTTTCTGAAATGGAACATTCTGAGCCATGCAAATACTTCTGAATATCCAATCTTTCAGGAAATCCACTTATCATTTGCTCTGATGATCTTTAAAACCTGTCATATAATGGACTTTTCTTCAATTGAATTTTGTTACTCAGGAGAGTTATGAGTAAGAGTCCAACCCATCTCAGTTTTGACTCCAGTACATACAAGAAAGGAAAACAACTTTCTTGCTTGGGCTGCAATCCTGAAATATATTTTTTTTGGGTGGGGGGGGAGTCTGTTCAAGCTGGAGTTTGTGTTGGGGGTAGTGTGTGTGTGTGTGCAAGTACAGGAGGTGGATGGTATAGCTGGGTGCCCATAAAGAAAGGCTGGAAAGATGATGTAGTGGGGTGGGATGTAAGTGCAAGAAATTCAGAGGGACTTACCAGAGCAACTAGCAACCTTTCATTGACTTTCTTTGTGGGAAGTAGGCAGGGAAAGTTGCAAATCGCAGTCTTGTAGCCATGGGACACTACAATTGTTGTAAATGCAAGCAGTTTCCTAAACACTCAAATCATGATACATGACTGTTGGGAGACAGCAATGGTTGGAACTTCAAGGACTGGACATAAGTACCACTTAGTCAATTCTGTCATAACTTCAGACAATTGCTGAACAAGGGGTCGATAAGCAAGAACCACATATTTATTTAGTTTTTTTCTGAACTTAGCTGCCTGTTAAAGCAACACTGTTTCTTCCAAACTTCCTTAAAACTCAGCATTACAAAGTTTTTTTCAAGAAGTTATTAAAACCAACCAACCCAACGAAACCAGAACAGATCCCTCACTGACACTGGATCTCCACATAGCACTGCAGTAGGGGAGGGGAAGAGGAAAGGCATAGAAAGGACAGACTTGTTGAAATACCAGGATCTTGGTCTTATCTGTAATCAGTTTTAACTAAATGAAGTAATTCACAACTGGATGGCTAAGATAGGAAGGAATACGCATCCTTCCTATCTTAAAGGAAGGAATATACATCCTTACTATCTTATGCAAAATTCAGGGAATAACAAGGAAAAGGGGGGGGGGAAAGAGGGCCAGAATAATTTGCAAAAATTGTGGAGATTAAGATTGACTTAGCTTTGCCATACATAAGGCGACCAGAGTGCATGAATTCCTGGAGAATTGGTTAAAATGTAGTTAATCTATGTTTGTCAAAATTCTGCTCTTGTAAGATTAGTTCCGGCTTGGGTAAGATTGTTTGAGGTGAGTGGATGTTTTTCTAAATAAGACAACAACATTATTTAGTTACCATAACCTTTATTCCCATCTTGAAAGGATTAACAGTAGAAAAGAATGTTTAATGACTTCACAAGACAGAGCTGGAATCTTTTCTGGCTTTGAATAAAGTTTATTGGATCTTCCTAAAGAATTCCAATAAGATTAGGAATAGGAAGTGCTGTTCCTCCTAAAAAAAACCCTTTTTTGTGTGAATATACAGGAGGAGAAAGGCTGCTCTTTCTTCTGCCCTTTATAAGCCTGAGGCTAAGCTATAAGATGAAGTTGGTGAATATTGTCACAGAATGGAATACTGTAGATCAGACATGTCAAATTCGTGATGTCACGTGACGTCACGCAACGTATCGGGCCGGTTTTGCCATTGCTGGCAATGGGGTGGGTGCGGTTTCCGGATGACACGGCCGGCCCGTGGGCCGGAAGTTTGACACCTCTACTGTAGAGATGATCTGCTGAACTTTTCTTTTAAGCCTTAGCAATGCATTTTTCATTATAAATGTCATCATTTTCCTGTTCAAAAAATTCAGGGAATTTTTAAATTCTGTTGAATTTTCCTTTAACACACCTATACATTTGAATATCATATCTAGCTTTTTTGGCAAGATTTTGCATACTATTAAGTAAATATAGAAAATGCTTTTTACTGTAAAGACACATACTAGAACTAGGAAGCTAATATTTTTAGAAACAGGATGCAACAGCCTTGACAAATACCGGAAGTTTAAAATGCCCACAATATTACCAATAAATTAATTGTTTTAAGTTAATCATGAATGATACTATGATACAATGCTGCTGTCTCAAGGATTTCACCATTAAGCACTACAGTATAAAGCTTAATTATTATTCCTTGAAGATAGTAGAACCCAGAGGGTACAATATGTCCTCCTTTCTGCTCATTTCCAGAACATTTAGTATCCTTCCTTTCCCCAATTTTAACAGAATAAAATTCCATCACCAAACTCATAAATTAAGGAAAACAAGGAGGATCCAAAAATGTGCTTAAAGCATTTTGTGTTAATTATCCCCTTAAGATAAATCTGCTACACTGTATAGCTTTTTTCTGGCAAATGGTCTATTGGGTAATATCTATCAAGATAAATTAAAACAAAATCACAGTAGGGTTCAAAGAAAAAAATTGTGCATTACTGATGCAAATAGGAAAATATCTACTTCTACTTCTACCTTCTCTATAGATTGGAGATTAAAATAGATCTAATCTTCCCTTCCCCTTCCCCTTCCTTTCCTTTCCCCTCCCCTCCCCTTCCCCTCCCTTTCCCTTCCCTTTCCTTCCTTTCCCCTCACCTTCCCCTGCCCCTTCCCCTTTTCCCTTCCCTTCCCTTCCCTTCCCTCTGTTTACCTTTCACTATTATCAGTTTAAGCATGATTTAGTCAGGGTAGTGGATAACTTTCTTACATTTTGATGTTCCAATTTCAATATGTCTAACATTTCATAATCTGCCTGCTGCCTATTCAGTTTTTATTATTAAATCATAGTCATTGGCATGACACATTTTTGGTGTTGCTGCTAGGAAATATGAAGTACATGCTGCCCTGGCCTTTTGTGACTCTCATTAGCCAAATTCTGCAGCTGTAGTCCCAGAGCATCAAATGGCAATCTCATCTCTGCTTTCACAGCTGTATTTGTGTTTTGTTTTTTTCTTAATAATTGGCACCTATTCGGACTTTTTAAAAAAATTAAGTCCTCCTCCTTAATAATGTTAACCCAACCAAATGTACAGTATTCCCTTGGCTGAACTGATGTAATGGTTCTTTGGCTTGCTGTCTGAAACCTTTGAATGTGTATTATGTGTGGCTTTGGAGTTGAGATGGAAGGAAGTGAATAGTTTAGGATATAAGCAATTAAAATTGGAATTGGTGACTTTTAGTTGTGCACTTGGATATTTATGACAAAATGAAAACTGGGGGTTTTTTTTGACATTGTATCCAAATAAAATTACTGGGATTTGGAGGCATAACTGTTCACAGTAGTAATCTTTATGTTAAGTGTCATAAATTCATAAATGGATAAACTTATTTCTGCTAGTAGTTCTGTATTTTTGCTCATTGCAGAATGTTTAGGTGAGGGAGAATGGTGATGATAATGTTTATCACTTTTCTATGGATCCCTGAACAGAAAACACACTTATACCCAGTTGCACATTTGGTTTGTGCAATGAATCAAGAAGGTGGTCTTTAATACTGGAAGAAGCCAGGAATACCATCTATTGAAGAATGGACTTTGAAAGTAATAAATTTGGCAGAAATGGCTAAAATATCGGCATATTTGAAGGATCGCTCAAATAAACAATATATGATAGACTGGAAACAGTGGATAGACTACATACAAGAGAAACACCAATCAAAGAAAATGTATCTGGCTTATAGTTAAATCTTGACATAAAGAGTGAAGAATGTTTACAAATTTAAATCGATTGTATTAAGTTGGATAGCAATTAGCTTGAATTTTCCCCGGGTTTACATATACAAATATATATCTATTGATTATTGGAAGATATATATCAAATAGACTAAGAATGTACTTGTTGAAGGGATGGGTGTATCGACATGGAAATTATTAACCTTAATAAGATGACTTGTTTGTTTGATGCCCAATGGATTGACCTGAAAAGAAGTGAAAGTTAAAATGTTTAAAATGTAGTTGGTTTATAGTTAAACTTTGATAAATGGAGTGAAGAAGGTCTACAAATTTAAAATGATTGTATTAAGCTGAATGGCTTTAACTTGGAAAAAAAAAATTCTTTTCTCTTTGTTTACATGTACAAATGGATATCTAATAATAAAAAATGTTAAAAAAAAAGAAGGTGGTCTTTATACTCAGCCATGTTTACACCAGCTTTTTCTATTTACAGGCGGCAGTACGTGTCCAAAGATCTTAGTTACTCCAACCTACTCTTTAAACAGTACAACTAGGCTGTACAAGCCAAGCATCTGCAATGAAGTGGTTCAAGGAGTAAATGGAAACGATCCAGTTAAGTATTCTCCGTGGCCAGCTTCAAACTCAAAGCCACAAGGTAAGTAGTATCTCAAACCTGTACTTGACTTTGATTTCAGAATCCTGTTTCAGTTCCTTGAATTAATGATACAATTCACGTCGCACAAATAAAATTGCTGGCTTGCTTGGATGAATGAAGCTTTAGCCAGGAATTGGGGCATTATGAGAGGACTAGATTGGAAATATGAGAGATGAATATAGTTTGGTCTAGTGGTTACCAGGCTAGAAGCCAGGGTCTGTATGTTCTAGTCCCTCCTTAAGCATGAAAGCTAGATGGATGACCTTGGCCCAGTCACTTTCTTTAGCCCAACTCACCTCACAGAGTTGTGGGGAAAATAGAAGGAAGAAGTATTGTGAGTGTTTGCCACCTTGAGTTATTTATAAAAATAATAAAGGTGGGATAATAAATAATGTCATTTTAGTATTAAAAGTTTATTTTATTTAGTAACTTGATCATTCTTTTTCCAACTGAAGCAGTTCTGTACTGCAGATCAGCGTCCACAGTTCTTTAGAAGAAATTGAGGTAAAAATATTGAGTCGGGAAAAATGTGTTTCCTAGATGTATGGCTCGGTCAATTGGGACTTTTCCTGCTTAAAGAAAAGCGGCATAAGAATCACATGCCAAGTTTCTGGAATTGTTTCCAACACTTTTACCAGCAGAGGCCGGAAGTGATGGCTGTATATTTTCTATGTATACTTTCATGTTACATGTATCTGGGTTTGACTCTCCCTTTGTGTTGTGTTGGTGTGTGTGATGCTTGTGCATTGAAAGGCCTAGGATGGGATGGATGTACTCTAGTATAGGTCACATGATTGGAATAGAGCAGAGTTCCCCAAACTTTCCGGTTTTGTGGCTGGTGGGGAGGTAGAGAGGGGATGGTTCAGTTCGAGCGACTGGCATGCATGCACGCCTGCCGCTCATGCAAATGGAGTGCACATGCATGTACTCACTCACTGCTGACGCAAGTAGGGATATGAGTTCTCTCCCACCGTTTGTGTGGCCCAGTTGGGCTGTGGCTCAGATGTTGGGGATCTGTGGAATAGAGCACTTGCCAGCATTTTGAGCTGCAAAGTGTCTCTCTAACAGGGATTTAAGCTGGGACATGACCACTGAGGTAAAAACCAGGATAGAGAAAGCTCGAACAGCATTCTTCAAAATGAAAAAGGTCTTCTGCGGTCACGACATAAGCCTAAGATTGAAAATCAGGCTTGTCAGATGTTATATTTTTTCTATCCTGCTTTATGGAATAGAAAGTTGGTTTCTGACAGAAGGCCACCTGAAGAGACTAGAAGCATTTGAAATGTGGATTTACAGGCAGCTGTTACATATAAGCTGGGTTTATAACCTTTTTGTGCGGCTGCTGATAAAAATAAGATCGCCAACATGATCGCCAATGTCCAATAACGGATATGGCACAAGAAGAAGAAGAAGTAGCCTTCAGCCATCTCTAACATGAATCTTTTCATAACATTTATTTTATTTATTTCTCAAACTGATACGCCACCCAACTCACCTAAGTGATTGTGGCCAGTTTATAATAAAAAGCCACACAGCCATTTAAATGAGACATAAATAAATATGAACTTAAAACAGGAATAAAAACAAGTTAAGTTTTTATTAAGTTAAAGTTAATAAGTTTAACTTAATAAAAAAGCTAAAAAGGCAGAGGGAGCATCCTCAATTCCCCAACTACCCCCAAGGTTCCATGACACTTTTAGATCCCCATGCCAGTTGGCAGAGCCAGGTCTTGATCTTCATGTAGAAAAGGCCAGCCAAGTGGGGGCCCACCTCACCCACCAGGGACAAGATATTCCATAGGATGGAAGAAACAGCTGAGAAAGCTCTCTTCTTAGACCCTGACAATAAAAATGCTTTGATTGACAGGGTCTACAACATACCCTCCTTGCTTGATTAGGTGGGATGAGTTGATGTAATTAAAACAAGACAGTTCCTCAAGTAACCTGGTCTCATGCCATGTAGGGCTTTAAAAGTAATAACCAACACCTTGAATTGGACCTAGAAGCAAATTGGCTCCCAATGCAGGTCATGTAGCCAAGGTATTATATATGCAATCCCAGATGAGCCCCAATACTGCCGCATTCAGCACTTCCAGATAGTCTTCAAAAGATAACCCTATGTAGAATGCATTGCAATAACTTACAGTACCACCTCTTGGTATTGTTTACAACTAGTACTCATGTGTATGAATTAATCCTGAAAGATCTCTACCTGTGGTAGCTATTCTCATTTTCATATTGCTGGCTGACTTTGGTTGATTCTGAAAAGCTAAGCAGAGTGAGACATAATATTTGGGTGAGAGACCAACAGGAAATCCCAGGGATGTAGACTAGATAGGGAAGTTGAAAGAATTTCTCAGAAAAAGACAATGGCAAACAAATTCCATGTTATTACCCAGAAAAATACATGGGCATGTCAATGCAGTATAATCATCTGGAGTTGAGCTCAGGTAAAATAAGACTTTGTCTCTACTCTCAGTGGATTAGGAGTGCAGCATTATTGCTGGTTAGTGTGAGAGGAAAAATATAAATAAATTATTTCTTCCCCTCTCAGAAATTTTGTTCCCAGTAGGCACAGACATCACAGTGGCATCAATTTATTGAATTAAAGTTTGAATACAGTTGTTTTGTTAATATATTCCTCAATTCCAGCACACTAATAAAAAGCATACTGCATTGTTTTTCCAGGTCATGTAAGCAGCCACGTTGCTTAAATTAGTGATCAGATGGTTATCAAAAGTTGTATTGTAATTCTCTTGGTTCCAAAATTTCTCCACTGTGGAGAAATTAGCAAGGGAAGTAGCAGCAAATAGAACAGAAACTATAGAATGGAGAAACTCTCCCAGATATACTTACACACTTCACACACTTCTCACAGTGTTCCTTTTCATCTCTTATTTTATAATATAAAAGTATTGAATTCTGAACAGCTGGTTTTCATCAGTCTTATTGGGGAACATTTTTATAATTCAGAGGACAATTTGGAAAGTATATCTAGGTTTTCTTGTCTTGATTTGCAGTACATTTATTCCTCAATCATACTTGTTTTTGGCACATCATTGTTTTAGTTGAGTCTAGCATTTCCATGTATCTGCCTATTTAGATGGACTGAAGATGCTTCATTAGATTTGAGTATTCATCATACAGCTCATTAAGTTCATTATGCATTGTGATTACTAGAAAATATTATTTGCTGGTCAAATCTGCAGAGAGATTATATTCCATTCAAACATGGACTCCCTATTGCTCAGCTAGCCCTTGAAGTTCTCCTTATCTCCTGTTACTTGCAAAAGTTAGAGATGGCTTTGTTTTATTAAGTAAATTTTGTTAATTAAATAATTTAATACTCAGAGCAAGCACTGGATTTGAACCGTAGTAGTTATAGAAGAGGCTAAACTCTTATTGTGGCACAGTATAATAACCTACTATTTTAAGTGGTAATATAGATTATTGTTTAGCTTTGCTTTGTTGAATGTCTAAGTAATTTTGAAGAACAGAGCTAATATTATGGAACTTAATTTCTAACCGTGTGATCTTTGCTCTTTTCTGAATCTGTTTCAATTATTTCTCTAAATCCTTCCCAGGTCTTGTGCCCATATGTGAACATAACACTGGAAGTGTAGATATGGCTAATGCAGAATAAAATGACTATATTTTTCCAAGGTTTTGCAAATTATATTTCTATTAATTTTGTTTATTTTGATATTTAATAAATCAAGACCATTCTGTCTATTGCCTGGGTTAATCAATAAATCAAACATATTCATAGTATTTAACATTCTTTTCCCTTTTAAGTCCCTTTTAAATATTGAGCTGATAAAATCCTTATTTTCAACTAGTTTCCAAACATTATAAATCTAAAAACCAAAATGCCCTTTATCTCCGCATTTCCCTTTAACTCTCTTATTGGCAATATAAAATCCCCTCTAATGAGTCAAAGTCCTGGTTTTTTCAAACTTATTCTAGCTTTCTTCCTTTGCCAATTAGGCTTCCCTATCAGTGCCTTTAAATCATCAAATAGATCTCCCTCTATTCTTACACGTGTTGTTTGAATTAAAGGAGACCATTTGATTGCCATTTTTCTGAGAGAACTAGCCCATTTGTATCCATTAAATTGTCTCCCTGTTATTCCAGTTCCCCCCTATTTGCTCTAATGTATTTGTCTTCAATTCAATCTGTTCCATTTTTTTCTCAAACTTCTTCTGATTTATAAAGAAAGTCATTTCTGTTTTCCATGTTGTTGCTTCCTTTTCTGGATTTTCTGTCAAGTGTACTTGATGATCAATGGAGTCCTCTGTCTTCATCTTTGGTTGTCCCGCTTCTTCTATTTTCTTCTGCATTGTTGGTTCTTTAGTTATGGTCAAAATTCGGCTTTGTGTATCTAAGCTAGCATTATTTTATCACAAGCTGCAAGAATGCTTTCATGTATTGCTTTCATCATAGCAAGGGTTTTTTTCTCGTCTTCATCCATCTTTCACTTGTTTGTAAATGGTCTTTCTAGTAGAAGTTATTTGTTAAGCAAAGGTCAGTAAAAGTTTACAGTCACACTTCAAGTAAGCCAATTTTGCTGCCCAGCAGTTCTCTTATAGCTGAATCTTCTCACAAGTGGCTCCAAGGTTGGGAAAATCTTATCTGAGTTTGGGCTTTGAGCCAAGTCTCTTTTTAGGAAATAACAAATTGCAATACCAAGCTTCACCACCAGATGCCACCGATGCAGTATAGAGTTTTTTAAGTCCCAAATTATTTAGAATTTTTTAAATCCCAATTATTTCTTTTTTGTAAATAAAAACAAAACTTTCCAATAGAAATAGGAAAATGTTTAGTCCCCAAGTTTCAAAACATATACATCCAATTAGATTAAAGTTGCTCTTTTTAATGCTTTGATTCCCCTGGGTAGTCAGATGCTGCTATTCTTAGAGGGTGAGACAGAAATTCCCTTCCCTCTCTCCTCACAGGGGGAAAATATTTCAAACAGCCTTTACAGGAAAAGAAGGCATTTTGTGTAAAGAGAAGATCAGATCTCACCCAGTTTCATCTGCTTTGCTTTCAGAGTACTTGATAGTAGATTTGACTTCGGCTGTCTGCAGCCTAATGACGAGCCATATTGCTATGGCCGGTCTTTTCTCCGCCAGTTTGGAGGGCTGCCCTGGATCAAGCAGAAGGGCTCCCACCTTCCCGCGATCAGGCGGGGTCCCCTCTTGCTCGTCGCCCCTACAGGGCGACTTTCGACCCTTTCCAGGGTCCCCCAGTGAAAGAAAATCGGACATGGAAGACAGAGTCGCCTTCCAAACGTCTGCAGTAGCCGCAGAGACAAACGGGAACTTATGTGTTTATTGTAGTGCGATAAATAGAAGGCCTTTGAGTTCAAAATACTATTTGTGGTGATTCCTGCCTGATTCATCCAGTGGGTGAATTCTTTCTAACATTCTCTGATAAGGACTGCTATTAGTGCTATACATGGGGATGAATTCATTCTTTCAAGTTTCACTTGATGTCATGAAGGTACAAGATTACACTGAGCAATCTCATCTGCCTCTTCACTTGCTCTCATAGCTATCATAACATCACATGACCCCAATAGAGCATCTCTGGAAATGTTCTTGTTCCAAAACAATGACTTGTAGAATGGTGTGATAGTCTGTTATATCCAGAACATGTGATTACTTCTGAACTTGTTTCTTTCCTGTATAAGGCAGTGATTAATGCAGAATTGGAGAGTGAACTTCTCTGGCTGAATAATTCTGAACACTTAACCCCAAATCTATCTATCTATCTATCTATCTATCTATCTATCTATCTATCTATCTATCTATCTATCTATCTTTCTTTCTTTCTTTCTTTCTTTCTTTCTTTCTTTCTTTCTTTCTTTCTTTCTTTCTTTCTTTCTTTCTTTCTTTCTTTCTTTCAACTTATATGCCGCCCTTATATGCCACCCCTTTACATTTATGCTATGTAAGGAGAACCTTGCTTCTTGAATTTAATTCAGAATGACATTTGCTTCTGTTATCATCTGTTGAAATATTTTGCTTTATCCCTTCTTGAAGCTTTGAAGGTGAATTGTCTTTATTACAAACTATGTAAGACATTGATCTGTTGAAGACTGTTCCTGTGCTGTTGGTTTTAGTTGCTGCAGTTATTTAAAAGAATGGATAAAAGGAGATAATAAAACTATGTATGATATTGAAAAAGCACTTAGATCTTTTCCTGCTTGGGGTATAATCTCAGAATTTAGATTGCTTACATGTGATCCAATAGGATAGAGATAGAATAGGCTAGAAGTATTGTTAATATGATTCAACAAGTTTATGATTTATGTTCTTATTACAGTATGCTGCTTTGAATAATTAAGCACATGAATTTCAAGATTAAATGGAGATGTTATGACAAATGATATCACAATCTGTTTTCTCAGATTAGATTCAGAAATTATCTAGGTTGACACAAGGTAATTGAAGTTGAGCCTATATTTTGTAAATAAAACATAATAAAACGATAGTTTGAATAACAATGGTTCTAAATATCTTTAGGGGACACCCCTTTTGTTTCTCTTATGGATTCCAGGCAGTGATTTATACATTTCGGATAATTTACGCAGTAGCTATATATTTTCAGTAAATTGTTTCAATTGAGATTAAATGTGATAGAATAGCAGTACAGATATACATTGTATAACTGCATTGTAGTAAAAATATTCCAATTATGGTTGATCACATAGTCATCCAGATGTTTAGACTGGATTTGATACTGGGCCCTTCCCATGACCTGGGATAGATCCTTTGATGGTGTTAAAGGTATTGTCCCTGGATGTAAGCTGTTCCAAGTAAAGCTGCCTTTTGGCATTGACTGATAGTGTTAATGCCGATGGTGTTCATGTGGTGTTCCAGATGATTTGGGTTTTTACCCAAAGCACCAATTACTATTGGTACTATTTTTGCTTTCTTTTGCCACAGTCTTTCTACTTCTATTTGCAGGTGTTTATAATTTGTGATTTTCTCCAGGTCTTTCTCTTCAATTCTGCTGTCTCTAGGAGCTGCAGTGGGCACTATCCAGACTTTTTTGTCTTTTGTTATTCACAATTGTTAAGCCTGGGGTGTTATTTGGCACTTGTTTGTTTGACTGCTAAAATCCCAAAGCAATTTCTGCTTCTTCATTTACTATTTGTCTATTTTGTGATCCCATCAGTTCTTGCTTGCAGGAAAATGGTACTTCTTACAAATAATCCAGTGCACCATTGTTGCTATTTTCTCACACCGTTGTTTGTAGTCAGTCTGTGTGATCTTCTTGCAGCAGCTAACTAAGTGGTCCACTTTTCGTTCAGCTTCTTTGCAGAGGAGACAGACATTTGCTGTCTGTTTGCTGTCTTCTCAGTTCTGACTTTATATGCATTTGTTCTAAGGCTTGGTCTTGTGCAGCCAGAATTAGCCTCTCTATCTCTTTCTTCAACTTTCCTGCTCTTAGCCATGGCCCAGTCTTGTTACCTGCTTTGCTGCTATTTTTTTTAAAACGCACTGGCCATGTAATACTTTGCCTTGCCATGCCTCTTTTCTATTCTTCATCTGGCCTTTCTTGTAGGCCAGTTTGGTTTCTCCAGTATTCAGTAAACCTTCCTGGTATACTAGCTTCAATGAATCTGCTTCACTGTCCTTCAGATATTCTTTCAATGCTCTTGTTATCGTGATTATTAACAGAACACTTTTCCTAGGGTACAGTATGAATGTGCATTCAGAGATCTGTCTTTAAAGATGTCTGTCTTTAATGAAGTGGAAAACATTCAAAGTCTGTTTTTGCTGCTTCTGATTTGTATGCTGGCAGCCACAGTATTCTCTGACCTGGTTTTCAACAATGCTATTAGTGCTTGCTTGCTTTCTGCAAAATTGCTTAAATTCAGGCAGTCCCTAATCATCTCAAGTGACATTTTGGGTAACATAGAAGAGTGGGGGTGAGGAGATAGAAAATGTGTCTCAGTATACCTCTCCTTAGTTTCAAGGCCTTTGTGTTCAACTTAAAAATATATAATGAATTATTACTGTGTTGGCATAGCTGAATGGCCTATAACCAGGTGAGCATCATTTCTAAGCAAGTTGCTGGGAATCCTCTTATGAAGCATTTAGTCTGTGCTGAAAAAATTATTTTACTAAAACTCTAGAATAAGATGCACTTTCATATAGCATGTACGTATGTAGTGATTACAGATAGTCCTCAACTTACGACCACAACTGAGCGCAAAATTTAGGTTGCTAAGTGAAACATTTGTTAAATGAGTTTTACGACTTTTCTTGCCACTGTTTTTAAGTGAATCATTGCAGTTGTTAAGTTAGTAACACAGTTATTAAAGTGAATTTGGCTTCCCCTTTGACTTTATTTGTCAGAAGCTCGCAAGAGATAATCACATGACCCTGGGAGCCTGCAACTGTCATCAGTTCGAATCAGTTGCCAAGCATCTGAATTTTGATCACATGACCATGGGGATGCTGCAGCAGTCATGTGAAAAACGGTCATAAATCACTTTTTTCAGTGTTGTTGTAACTTTGAACAGTCACTAAATGAACTGTTGTAAGTTGAGGACTACCTGTATTGTAAAGTACGGGAAATATAGGAAATAATAATGCTTGACTAATGAGGATGAAATCTGTTTTAGAGCGGAAGGAGCTTTTGTGGAACAATGACACTAATGCTTGTTTTGCATAGTGGTAAACTGATAGTATTCCTTTATTGTCCCCAGTTATTTCCAAATAAAATGCTGGTGCTGTTTAGTATGCAGTGACACATAAGTAAGAACACACGTGAGCTGTGTAATCATAATTGATTATTGGAGCTTTGTCATTTTAGTCTAAATCATACTCTCTAACCAGGCAGACACACTAGGAGCAGGGAACATCACAGCTGGGCTCCATTTAGTGTAGGTGGTACTTGTTCAGTTTTATTTGAGAAACACTGGTCTTCCCAAACTGGCAGTTTTTTCTTTGCTTTCACCATCATTATAGTTTCCGGCACAGTAATCCGGTTGCAGGGCTCTGTGTTTCTTGGCAAAGAAGCGAATCTTTAAACATTCACTACTTTTTCCACTTATTCAGCCTAGTACTTCTGGCATTTTTTTTTATCAAAGGAGGCAGCTATCTGATATTTGCCTTATGATTTTAAATATGATCGTCAATTCATTTAAGCTGCTTCTTCCTTTTCCTTGGGACAATTGTGTGCTCTTCTTTTGCTTTGCAAATTTCTCCCCTTGCCCTTCAGAAGGTTTATCATCAATTGTATATTCACTTTCTCCAGCACTAGGAGATGGAGAATCCACCAATGGGTTATGACTGTATTCCTGCCCAATCAGATCAAGTCAGCCAAAGCTGCCACGCCCCTTCCTGGACCTTATCCCAGTTTTGACTTGATCTGGCCCAGGACGGACATGAAGCGTGGCTCCTAGGCAGATACAGTCACCTATTGGTGGATTCTTCATTAGTTAAGAGCAGGATTAAGAAATTACTCAGGCTTAAGCAGGAGCTGGGAGCTTGTCTCCTAGCCTCCCCCTAAAAGAGGCAAGCTACAAGTAAGCAGGGGAGGGGGCTCTTTCTCCCATTCCCCCCACTTGGGCCTCTCCTCCCTTCCTTCCCCCCTCACCCAAATTGAGTAGTCGCCAGCTGAAGGGATCATCAGAACTTCGCGCGTTCCCCCCCTCTGTACAGGGTCCGCGGGACCGCGGGGATCGCGGGGAAGCCCCAATCGCGGCACCGATCAGCTGATCGGCGCTACGAGCACCGCATGGCCTCGCGGTTCGGGTTTCCCAGTTTTTCAAGCCGCGGAAAAGTTTAAAGCGGCGCCGATCAGCTGATCGGTGGCCCACGCGGCCCTGCGGTTTTTTTGAAAAGAAAACCAACGCCGATCAGCTGATCGGCACCGGATCGCTCCGCGGGGAAGCAAACAAGGATTTTTATCCCAAACCGACGCCGATCAACTGATCGGCGGCTGGGGAAACCGGCGCCGATCAGCTGAGCGGCGGACAATCGGAGGCCCCTGTCTTTTCAGCGAGGAGACCGGCGCCGATCAGCTGATCGGCAGCCGATCGGGGGCCTCGCTGGATCGTCTTTCCTTTCCCTTCTGAACAAAGGGAAGCGAAAGGGAAGCGACGGAGGCTGCAGCGGCCTCCGGCGCCGATCAGCTGATCGGCGGCCGATCGGAGGCCTCGCCAGATCGTCTTTCCCTTTCCTGCTAAACAAGGGGAAACGAGGGGAAAGCGGCGGATGCCGCAGTGGCCGCCATTTTGACCACGTGGCGGGAACGGCCGCAGAGGCACAAGAAACTGGCGCCGGCCGATCAGCTGATCGGCGGCCGAACGCAGGGACCTACGGAGGCCCTGCCGTCTTGCCGGAGCACGCAAATTAGACATAGAACCGGCGCCGATCAGCTGATCGGTGGCCCAACGCAGGGGCCTACAGAGGCCCTGCAGGATCGTTAGCAAAGGTACAGAAGGGGAAACGGCGGAACCCCGGCGGCCGCCATTTTGACCACGCGGCACCAACTGCTGCAGGGGCAAGCAAGGGGGGAGGCTCCACAGGTATTCAGACGCCGGGCCCAGCCAAGCCAGGTCTTTTCAGGCCTACCCAGGCCGGTCTTTTTCATGCTCAGACCAGCTATAACCAGTGAGGCTGTGACACAACCTAAAATCCCCTTCTCAAGTTTGGTGTCTCCCACTGCCTGGTTGTTAACTCTATTGGCTCCGCTCGGATTCCAGGCACCCCCATTAGTGTGTCTGTCCTTATCTGAGCAACCTTACGTGGATTCCAGGCGCCCCCCCCACAGTGGGCCTGTTCTTATCAACCGTATTTCTAGCCGGATTCCAGGCACCCGCTATAGTGTGTCTGTCCTTATCCGTGCACAGCCGCAGTGGGTTTCCAGACGTCCCAGCAGTACACCGGTCCTTACCCACACATAGGCTGTCCCTGGGTTCCAGGCGTCCCCTCTCGTGTGCCTGTCCTTACCCAGTAGGTTATACTCTCTAGATACCCGGGGGCCCCTCTCGTGCCCCGGCGATATCGGAGAATGGAAGAGGCCACCCCACCTTCTTCAGGAGCCCCTCCATCCTCATCAGGTCAACCTGGTCTGGAAGGCACCAACAGGACGGCAGCCAAATCTAAGGTTAGATCTGCCACCAACCTGGTCTCGAAGGCATCAAGGGGACGGCAGCCAAATCTAAAGTTAGATCTGCCACCAAGACCTTCAAGAGAACAGACAAACAGGACAAGAGGAGACACCAGGCTTTGGAGAAGGAGTTCTCCATCTAGTTCCCAACAGGGTATCTGGCCAACGGGGGAAATATCTCACCCCCCGCACAGTTGGGTACGGACGACCTTCAGTCCATGACCGAGTCCCAGTCACAAGAGCCCCTCAAGGGACCCCCGAGCCCACGTTCACCCCCACAATAGGACCGCCTAGCTCTGCTCATCGCCAGGCCCTGGATACTGGGGTGCAGGCTTCCAGATCAGTAGCCACCGCTCTCAGACGCAGTCCAGACCCGGAGAGGGGGGCGTACGATAGCCCCGCATCACCCTCAGCATCCCAGACATCGAAAGACTCTTGCCTAGATGAGCCAATAGCAGATCAGGGGATTCCAATGTCCGAGGAGGAGGAGGACCCACCAGAGGCCCCCACCTTGGGAAGTTATTCAACCCATCCTCCTTCATTACCTTGCCAGGTAAGGCTGCGCCCACCGCTCATCGGGGCCCCGAAGCCCCGACAGCAGCAGCACCCCGATCCATAGGATGCGGAGGCAGAGGCAGACTCAGCATCGCATTCCTTGCCCTCCACGTTCCTGAAAGCAATTGGGAGACAGTGGGCATCCCCGGCCTCTCTTCCCATCCCGGGTAGCACAGACAAGAAATTGTACAGTGTTGCCACAGAATTGGAAGAGACACTGGAAGATCTCACGGAGGTCCTCAAAGCTGAGGATCGCAAGAGCGAGGCCATTTTCCGCAGGACGCACCAAGCAACCGCTTGGGCGATCGACAGCTCCAGGAACGCTAGGGTTCCCAGCATCTCTGGTAGGCGGCCCTTCTTTCTCTGGCTGAAACATTGGCGGGCTGATGCTAGGTCCAAGTGGAATCTAGCAGTGGCCCCAACCAAGGGGGCAAGTTGGTCGGAAACGCCTTGAACCCTACACAAAGGAAAACAAGGATAAATGTAGGGTCCTTAACCATTTGGTTAGGAAGCAGGACAGGTGTGCCGGGGTCTACCCACGGCGACAGCCCTTTGGGCAGGAGCCACATACAATCATTCCAGCCATTCCTATTCTTTCCGGCCAGGCAGGACAGACAGGAGAGACAGGCCGACAGGCAAAGCCCCAGGCCCAGACAACAACCACAGGACTAGCGTCCCTCTCAAAGTAGCAACAGGCCTTCAGGCGCTCCAAATGGCACCCCATCCGGACCTCCCATCGGGGGCAGGGTCCCCCTGTTTGCCCACCAGTGGGAGGTCACCACCACGGACGCATGGGTGCTCAACACCATCCGCCACGGCCTTCCTGGGAGTTGTCTCCACCCCCCCCACCAAATCGGTTCCTCCCTTGCCCTGCTCCACGCAGCCGGACAAGGAAAGGGTTGACGGATGAGACAGTACACCATTACTTCGCGTACGGGCCACTACTTCACATACGGGCCATAAAACCGGTGCTGCTGGACCAGAGAGGCCAGGGATTCGACTCCATCCTCTTCGTTGTCCCACAGGCATCAGAGGGAAGGAGATCCATCCTAGACCTCAAGGGGCTTAATTACCACCTGGCATGCCACAAATTCAAGATGCAAACACTCCGGCCCATCTTGGGAGGCGTAAGGAAAGGAGACCTCCTGACGTCCATCGATATAACGGAGGCGTATCTCCATATCCCGATCTCTCTGGCCCACCGACGGTTTCCTATGGTTCGCTTACAAGGGGCGCTACTTCCAGTACAGGGCGCTCCCATTCGGCCTATCCTCCGCTCCAAGGGTCTTCACCAAGATCCTGGCAACTCTAGCAGCCAGCCTAAAGATGGCGCCGGTCGGAGTCCAGTGCTTCTGGACGACATTGTAATCCAGTCCGCACCCCTCCAGGCTGCCCGGTCGGACCTATAGGGGGTCGTAGGGCTACTTCAAAGGCAGGTTCTCCATAAACCTCCAAAAAGTCAATGAGACTATTCCACCTTGACGCTATCATAGACACCGTGGAGGGTTGGGATTGCCTATCCCAAGAACGCCGGGACAGCATAAGACGTTTGATCCTCCAGAGTCGCAGTAATCCATCCGTAACAGTGGCCAGCCTCTCCCAGTTATTAGGGAAGAAAGATGATCTCGGCTATTACAATCATGCCTTGGCCCAGGCTACACTCCAGGGAACTGCAATGGCTCATGTTGCCCTTCCAGAGGCGAAACCTCAGCGCCTCCCTCCAAGGAATACACCTCCCGCTACAGGTACTACAATCCCTCAGATGGTGGCCATCACTGGCAGGTCAGACTTCAGGGTGCCGGACCGGTTAATACTCACCACGGACGCCAGCCTCTTCGGCTGGGGAGCTCACCTTCACTCGCAGTGGGCACAAGGCCGGTGGCCTAAGGCGGACCTCCGCCACAGCATCAATTGGCTCGAGTTACGGGCCATCCACCTCGCCCTACGTCACTTCCGAGGCTCCCCGAGGTCCTCACCGACAACGTGACAACAATGGTGGACCACTCAGAGTGGCGCCTTCACCCGAGAATCTTCAACGATATCTGCCACCGCTTCGGCTTGCCATAGATGGACCTCTTTGCTTCCCCGCACAACGCTCAGCTGCCTCGATTCCTTTTCCGTTCCCCAGCCAGGGAGGCGGAACAGAGGGACGTCCTCTGGCAGTGATACGCAAGCTCATCAGGGAACGAGCAGGGGTACCCTTAGGGGGCCCCCATTGTCCAAGGAGACCCTGGTTCGCCGACCTGATGAGCCTCTCCCTTGCGGAACCCTGGAGGATTCCCCTGGAACGGATATTGCTCAATCAGGGAGACATCCGCCACCCAGATCCTCAGTGGCTCCAATTAGCCGCCTGGCATTTGAGCGCCTGATCTTAGCAGAGGAACTCTGCTCCCTGGGGGTCATCACCATAATACAGGCCTCCCACCAACAACCGCATCTATGATGCCTCAGGAGAAACTTCAAATTGTGGTGCTTCAGACGGCGGCTGCCGCCCACGGACATCACAATTTCCCATATCCTGGACTACCGGCTAGCCGGACTTGACGGGCCCGGCCCCAAACACACTGCGCAGACAAGTTGCAGCACTGGCAACGGTGCTCACATGCAGCTCAGCAGGGACGCTGAGCCTCCATTCCAGCGGCCCTTCGAAGCGGCCCTTCGAACCCCTAACAACATGCGACGGGTGCTACCTGTCCCACAAGGTGGCGTTCTTAATGATAATCATGTCCGCACGGCATATCTCCGAATTGGCAGCGCTCTCAGTCAGGGAGGACTTGGCGTGTTCCATTAGGATAGGGTGGTCCTGCGCCTCGACCCCACCTTCATCCCGAAGGTGAATTCCCTATTCCATAGGTCGCAGGACATAGTGCTACCAGATTTTGCCCCAATCTGTCACACGATAGGGAGCGACAAGGGCAGAACCTGGACGCCCGTAGGGCGCTGAAGAGCTACATTGCACGTACGGCAGAATTCCGTAGGTCCGAAGCCCTGTTCATATCGTTCCATCTTTTCTACAGAGGTCAGAAGATATCCCCCTCCACAATGGGCAGGTGGATCAGAGCGCGTATCACCGGGGCGTATCAGGCGGAGACCTAGCCAGTCCCAAGAGGGATCACGGCCCACTCCACACGAAGTGCAGCTACCTCCACGGCCTGGCCCACACAGGCATCCATCGAGGAGGTATGCAGGGCAGTCACAGGGGCTACACCATCCCCTTTCATAGATACTACAGGATCGACGGGTTCTGTCTCGGCTGAGGCTGCCTTTGACCGGAGAGTTCTCCAACAGGTCATTCGCCAAAGTGCCACACTGGACCAGTCTGCTGCCCACCCTCAGGGACAGTAGGCTTTGGTATGTCCCATTGGTGGATTCTCCATCTCCTAGTGCTGGAGAAGGGGCATTGTCTTACCTGAACGCCTTTTCTCAGCATGGAGATGAAGAATCCACTCCCACCCTGGTAGGTCATTTAGGCCTAGGATTAGCATTAGTGGAAGGAGCCACGATGTCACACAGTCAGTCAAGGGCTACGCTCGCGTCAAACCTGGGATAAGGTCCAGGAAGGGGCGTGGCAGCTTTGGCTGACTTGATCTGATTGGGCAGGAATACAGTCATAACCCATTGGTGGATTCTCCATCTCCGTGCTGAGAAAAGGCGTTCAGGTAAGACAACGCCCCTTCTCCAACATGACGAGTGGAGAATCCACCAATGGGTTTTCTTCGTCTTCTGCCCATAGACTAGTCATCCAATTTGCTCCGCCTTTCCTCCTGGGACCTCCCTTCCCCACTAAGCAACCGGTCGTAAAAATAAAGGACTACCTGTATAGTCAGTTCTTATGGCACTTTCAATAAAAAATAGAATAATTGTGAAAATGGCCCTTCCAGGTATGATCCCATCATTTCTGTTGGGAAGCACCCAATCTCGCAGCAGAATGGGACAGTTTGCCACAGTAAACTCGCCACAGCCAACTCATCATGGCCAGCTTGCTGCGGGACAATTCGACAATTTGAGTTAATTATTTAAAATATTAAAAATACTTTATTTTTTACCATTCACATTCATTTTGTCCCTCCTTTGATATCCTTTCTTTAATGATTCTATTCTACCACCATCGTGTCCCACGACGAGTTGTCCTGCAGCAAGTTATCCTAGAATCACCAGGGAGAGAAGAGAGTATAAACATGAAGTTAGCCTGGAGTCACTGTGCCATTGTGAAAGGGCTAAGACCGACCCACTTCTGCTCCCAAGTTCCTGGATCATTATCTATTTGTTCCCAAGAGAAGCTTGTCAGTCTCGGGAAATTTCTGTATCAATAGGCAGAACATAATAAAATAGTTGATCTCCTCTAGGACTGACCAGTTTGATCGCCTTGCAGTCCAGGGGATTCGCAAGAGTCTTCTCCAGCACCATAGTTCAAAGGCCTCAATTCTTTGGCGCTCAGCCTTTCTTATGGTCCAACTTTCACAGCCATACATTGCAACTGGAAAAACTTTGACTATATGTACTTTTGTTGGCAGAGATCAACCCTGACTACTCTTTAGAAGGCCAGATCCTGAAGTTGAAATTCAAGTACTTTGGCCACCTAATGAGAAGAAAGGACTCACTGGAGAAGAGCCTAATGCTGGGAAAGATTGAGGGCAATAAAAGAAAGGGATGACAGAGAATGAGGTGGCTGGATGGAGTCACTGAAGCAGTAGGCGTGAGCTTAAATGGACTCTAGAAGATGGTAGAGGACAGGAAGGCCTGGAGGAACGTTGTCCATGGGGTCGCGATGGGTCGGATATGACTTCGCAACTAACAACAACAATAAAGTAGTTAGCTTGAACTCTACATGTGTTGAGTCTGGTTGTTCGTGCCTGACAATTTCCTTGCTTTTTCCTCTCTGAGTTTATTACAGAAGAGGATCAGTTGAAATGCTGCTTTGATTTTGTTGTTACAATTGATTTTACTCTGTTGTGTGCAGTACTTTACATCCTGGAATAATTGATTTATAAATCTCTATGTGTTTCTGGTTGTGTGGAGCAGATTTGTTGGCTTGTAGATAATTTTGTTTGAGACAACTTCATGTGTTAGAATGATCAAGTACTGCAGCAATGGCCCACAGCTGAATTAAAGTCCTTAATCTTTGTTGGTGGCACGGGGGTAGCAGTAGTAGCTACCAGCACTGTAAAGCCTTTACTAGCTTCTTTTCTGCAGTTGTATAATCTGCTGAACTATATGGAAACTGCAGCTTTTGGAGATCCATTTGGTTGGTAGCCATGACATCTACAACCCTTTCACCTAATTTTATAAATCTGATAAAAGGAGGTTTGGAGCTTCTCCATTCTCATTAAATGCTGGATTGATAAAGCATATTTAACCTGCAATTGTTCCCTCATGTTGGCAGTGATGAAAGTTTACTCACACATTCTGTAGTTGATATTTAATGTGGCATTAGAAGTAGATTGTGTTTCTAGATGGAGAAAGAATCAAATAGTGCACATCACCAGACCAGTCTTTAAGTATGTATATTTTTCTTGCATAAGCCTATATCTGTAATAGATGTAATAATACGGTAGATGTAGTAATATCTAGTAGTAGATGTAGCAGCAATTGCTGGCAGGCCATACACTAAATAGTAAATAATGTAGTTGATATAATTTCCCTGTTCTAAATCTCTTTTGGAAGACATTATATCTCCCTGTCTTTCTAGCCAGGTTGTATGAAATCATGTAGGGAGCAAGTTGAAACTGGGCCTAAAGAGCTTTGAAATTGGATGAATTATTTTTGAATAGACCATATAGGTAGTCCTAGTTTAGTAACCACAATTAGGACCAGCAACTTGGTTGTTAAGCAAAGTGCTTGTTAGTTGAAACCATGACTGGGCTTACAATCTTTTTTTCAGTTTCCCTTTGCTTTATAGACCTGTCATAAAGTTAGCTTTCTTCATCACTACTGTAACTGCAAATGGTTGCTAAATGAGGCAGTCATTAAACAATGATTCTGTATTATTTTATATTTTTGAACATTTGACACAAGAAAACTAACATCTGATAAGATGTTCCCCCTTTGATTATATGCTGCTTTACAGAGCTTTAATATGCAACAGTTTGATAAGAAAAAATTATTGACCATTGAGACATCTAAGAAAAATCTTAAGTGTTCTCCAGCATTGGAGATGGATAATCCACCAATGGGTTTAGACTGTGTTCCTGCCCAATCAGATCAAGTCAGCCAAAGTTGCAACGCCTGTCCTGGGCTAGAGTATCCCAGTCTCGACTTGATCTTGCCCAGTACAGACATGCAAGTTTGGCTGTTAGGCAGGTACAGTCTCCACTGGTGGATTTTTCCATTACAGGCCACAGTTTACTGAGCAGCGCTGGATTCAGCGCTGGTGTTCAGTTTTCTGTTCCCTTTCTTCCATTTTATTATTTATCCTGATTGAAGAACAACCTCTCTCCTTTCCCTTCTTGTAATATTTGGAGACAGAGGAAAGCTATTCCCCACCCCTCCATCCCCTGATTCCCTGCTCATTCCTGGTCAGCCCTGGGATCAGGGCTGTTCTAGGTCCGCAAAAAAGAGCATTTCCCTCTGCTTCCTTAATCCTATCAGAGTCTGCGGCTGCAGCTCCAGCCCCCACATGTACGCGCAGGTGAGGGAAGCCCTTTGGAGCCGGCAAACATCCGGGAGCTCCATTTGAGATATTTTCCTTTTTTTTTTTCAGCTTTCCGGAGCTGTGGCTGCAGCTCTGGGGATCAGGACAGCCCAATTATTTGCTGCCTTGCTGGTGGGAGTCTCTGGCTGCAGTCTCCTAAGTGAGATCGCAGCTTCCCTCGGATGACCGCAAATCAGCTGCGTGGCGGCCGTTTGAACAGGCGCGCCGAAAAATAGGGGGTTTACAGCATCCTTCATCAAGGAATGGTGCAGAGGGATTGCCAAATATCAGATTGCCCAACTTTACTACCGGCTGCGTTCTGGGCCGCAGGGCCTCAGTCTTACTCTTCCAGCACTCAGGCCTTGCATCAGTCCCCTCATGTGACCACCATTTTGAGGACCTTGCAAAGTGATTCAGTGGAGGAAGGGGCTCCTTCCTCCACACCCCCTACGCATCCCAATTCATTTCCTTGGATCTCAAGAGACAACAGGATAAGGTACTCGGAGGGCTGAAATCTTGGAGAAATTTCAAGGGGGTGTGGCCGCCATTTTGATAATGGCCACCATTTTGTGTGCCATTCAGGCTTTCTTCTTTTCCCCAGGGGTGGCCATTTTGTGTCTCACACAGGGATTCTACTCCCTGTTTAGGAATCCATTTCAGATTCTTCCCTCAAACACCATTCCAAGGCCTCAGTTAGTATTCACCTCCACACCCACTCTGGTCTGTGATATACCCATTTTACAGCCTGCTTAGCTGGTTTGGCTCTATCTGGTTTGTTCCTTTCTTTCGTGTGCATTTAATCTCCTTGGATTCAATTTCTGGGTTTTTGGTGTCTCCAGGTCTCCCTAAAAATCAGGATTACCCCATTGGGATCCTACCCCTACTCATATTAACAGCTGTATTTGGATTCCAGGCGTCCCCTATCGTGCGCCTGTTCTTATCCACACAACAGCTCTATCTGGATTCCAGGCGCACCCTATCGTGCATCTGTTCTTATCCATACAAACAGCTCTGTCTGGATACCAGGCGCCCCCTATCATGCGTCTGTTCTTATCCACACAAACAGCTCTATCTGGATACCAGGTGTTCCCTATACTGCGCCTGTTCTTATCCAACCAATAGCAGTCTCCGGATACCAGGGCCCCCCCATCGTGCTCCTGTGTTACCTGAGGATGGAGGATACTAGGCCCCCCATAAAGGACGTCTTACCGTCCTCCTCGACTGCAAAACGCTGCAAATCCTCTAATCAAGAGGCTACAGGTAAGATTTTGGCCCAGGCCAGGTCTACCCCAAAGACCTCCAAGGGAGCTGAAAAACAGGCCACCAGGAGGCACCAAGCCCTAGAGAAGGAATTCTCTAAAGCACAGAAGCTAGCCAGGTTGGAGACCTCACAAGCCGAAGTGCCTTCTCTTGATCTGCTCCTGGGGCCCTCCGCTTCTCCACTGGGGATATGGTCAACAGGGGAACCTCTCCCGTCTCCTGCACCGGGGGACACAGACAGGGTTCATCCCATCACTCAGCCCTCCACTCCACGGGCTCAACATGTGGCCCCTGAAGCTACTTTCACCCCCCACTGTGGCCGGGCTTAGGCCAAGTGAACCGGTCCCCCTCCCCACGGAGGACCACCTAGCTGAGATGATTGTACAGGTGGTAGAGCGCGCTCTTGAGGCCATATCGCAAGTGGCTAGGTCACCCGCGGTGACCTTTCTACCCACCCACCAGCCGGCTACTGAGTCCTATCACGCGCCTTCTTCCCCTTTGCAGTCCATTTACTCTGGGGACTTGTCATCTCGTGAATATGAGGCTGATCTGGAGATTCCGATGTCTGAGGAGGAGGAACCCTCCCCTGAGACACCATCACTTAGCGGTCTCTTTAACCCTGCCTTTTTTGTGCCCCTCCTTCGCAAGGCCACTTCTACGTCACATCTCGGATCCGATCCTTCCACGCCGGCAACTTCAGACTCGGAGGCAGATCGGAATTTCACCGAACTGGTAACTATACAATACCGCATTCCTTGCCCTCCCATGTTCCTCAATGCGGTCCAAAAGCAATGGGTATCCCTGGCCTCTTTTCCCCTTCCAAGTAGCAATGAGAAAAGACTTTATAACATGGCCCAGGACCTGGAGGTGGCTCTGGAGGTACCTGTGGTAGATGAACCTTTAGGACTCCTTGTGTCTCCAACCGTCATTCCTGGCGACATCTCTGAGTCCCTCAAGGCTGAGCTCTCTTTACGTAGAACACATCAAGCCGTGGCATGGGCTATCAGAGCAGCTACCTCTGCATCCTTTTTTAACAGGTCTGCTCTCCGCTGGCTTAGACAGGTTCAGGCCAGGATACCGGCAGAGGATATCCGCATGCATCAAGATCTAAGTAAGATGGTGGCGGCTACAGAATATGCTTCTGATGCCACCCTTCAGGCCGCCAGATTTTCCTCCAGAGCCATGGAATCCAACGTCACTGGCCTCCGTATGCTCTGGTTGAAACACTGACACGCTGACGCCAAGTCCAAATGGCGCTTGTCAGCAGCCCCTTATCAGGGAGGGAAATTATTTGGTGAAGCTCTGAATCCTTACCTCACTGAAAATAAGGATAAATGTAAGATCCTCAATTACCTCCTTAAATGGACAAACGTCCCAACACTACTCATGGAGGCAGCCCTTTCGCGCTGGAGCCAGATCCAACTACTCCCAGCCCAACCGTTCTTTCCCTATCAGACAAGACAGACAGGACAGACAATCTGACAGACAGGTTTCCAGACCCAGACAACAATTTCAGGGCAAACGGCCCTTTCACGGGAGCGGCCGCCCATTCCGCCGATCCAGGTGACTCTCAGGCGGATCCTCCCATCAGGGGCAGATTCTCTCTTTGCCCGCCAGTGGGAAGCCACCACCACAGATGCATGGGTCCTAAACACCGTGCATCATGGACTGTCCCTGGAATTCATCTCCAACACCCCGAATCGCTTCATTTCTTGTCCCCAACTAAGAAATCCAACAAAGAAAAAACTAATGTGTGAGGCCATTGGTCATCTCTTAAACATTCGGGCCATAGAACCGGTGCCATTGGATCAGAGAGGTCGGGGATTTTACTACATCCTCTTCGTCGTCCCCAAGGCGTCAGGGGGATGGAGAGCCATCTTGGATCTAAAAGGATTAAACTATCATCTTGCATACCGCAAATTCAAGATGCAAACACTCCAGTCCATCTTGGGAAGTGTAAGAAGAGGGGACTTCCTGACGTCTATCAACCTCACGGAAGCATACCTCCACATCCCCATCTCTCTCACCCACCGCCGGTTTCTAAGATTTGCCCACAGGGGACATCATTATCAGTACAGGGCACTCCCGTTCAGCCTATCCTCGGCTCTGAGGGTCTTTACCAAGATCCTGGTGGTTCTAGCAGCTCACCTGAGAATGGTGCCAGTCAGAGTCCACTGCTACCTGGACGACATTTTAATCCAGTCATCATCGATCCAGGCCACTCAGGTGGATCTCGAATTGGTGATTATGCTGCTCCAGAATCACGGGTTCTCGGTGAACTTCTCCAAGAGTCATTTGGTCCCTACAACAAGGTTATTACACCTAGGTGCCATCATAGACACGGTGGAATGCTGGGTCTATTTATCCCAAGAACGCCAGGACAGCATCAGGGAGTCGATTCTCCAATTGCACAGGGGTCGAACAATAATTTTGGCCAGCCTCTCCCAATTACTGGGGAAGATGATCTCGGCCATTGCGATTGTACCTTGGGCCAGGCTCCACTCCAGGAACCTTCAATGGTTCCTGCTCCCCTTCCAGAGACTGAACATCAGTTCCTCCAATCGAAGGGTGAGACTTCCACTTCACGTCTCACGATCCCTCACATGGTGGTTCTCGTCAGCCATGCTCAAGGGGTCTTACTTCAAGGAGCCCGATTGACTCACCCTTATGACCGACGCCAGTCTGTTCGGCTGGGGAGCGCACCTTTGCTCACAGTGGGCCCAGGGCTGGTGGTCCCGCTCCGACCTTTGGCACAATATCAACTGGCTAGAGCTTAGGGCCGTACACCTGGCCCTGCGCCACTTTCGCGGCACAGTAGCGAAGCATCACATGTTGGTCCTCACGGACAATGTGGCTGCCAAGGCACATGTGAATCGGCAAGGGGGCACCCAATCTCATGCACTCTTGACCGAGGTACTCCTGCTGGGCTCCTGGGCAGAAGCCAACCTGGCCTCCATCAAAGCTGACCACATTTCAGGGGAGGCAAACACTCAGGCCGACTTCCTGAGCCGGGCGACGGTGGACCATTCAGAATGGCGCCTGCACCCGAGGATCTTCAGGGAGATCTGCCACTGCTTTGGATTGCCAGTTCTAGACCTTTTTGCCTCCCCGACAAACGCTCATCTCCAGCTATTCTTTTCCCGCTTTCCGTCTCCAGGGGCGGAAGGAGCGGATGCTCTTCGGAGCCTGTGGCCGGAGGGACTGCTTTATGCCTTCCTTCTTCTTCTGGCAGTTGTCTGCAAGCTTCTTCGGGAGCAGGCGGAGGTTCTTCTAGTGGCCCCGTATTGGCCATGGAGACCATGGTTCGCTGACCTGGTGAACCTCTCTCTAGCGGCCCCATGGAGGATTCCCCCAGATCAGGTCTCACTCAGCCAGGGGACCCTTCTTCATCCAGACCCCCAATGGCTCCAGTTAGCCGTCTGGCACTTAAGTGCTTGATCTTGTCCCAGGAGTCCTTCTTGCAGGGGGTCATTACCATAATCCGGGCCTCCCATCGGTCCTCTACCAAACGTATTTATGAGGCCACGTGGAGGAACTTCTGTTCGTGGTGCTCGAATCACCACTTGACCATTCCAGAATTGACAATTCCACATATATTGGATTACCTTCTACAGGGTCTGGAGAGGGGCTTGGCTCCAAACACATTGCGCAGACAAGTCGCCGCTCTCTCCACTGTACTTAACCTGTGACTCAGCGGTTTCCCTAGGTCATCATCCCTTGATCCACTCGTTCATCAAGGGGTCTACTAACACCAGGCCCCCTGTAATGCATAGGTATCCCTCTTGGGACTTGCTGTGAGTTCTTCGGGCTCTAACCAGACCGCCCTTTGAGCCCCTCAAGACATGTGATATACGATAGGTATCACACAAGGTCGCATTCCTGGTGGCAATCACATCTGCGTGACGAATATCAGAATTGGCGGCACTTTCAGTCAGAGATGACTTGTGCTTTTTTCACCAGGACCGAGTGGTCCTTCGTTTAGACCCTGCCTTTCTTCCGAAGGTCAATTCTCTTTTCTACAGGGCTCAAGAAATCATATTCCCGGATTTCTGTCCTCACCCATCTCATGCCCTGGAACGGCAATGGCACCTTCTGGACGTCCACAGAGCGCTCCGTTACTACATCTCACAGACAGCTGCCTTCCCCAACTCTGAGGCCCTCTTTGTCTCCTTACCTCCTTCTTCCAAGGGTCGGAAGGTGTCCTCCTCCACGACTGGCAGGTGGATTAGGGTGTGTATTGCGGGGGCGTACCAGGGTGAATCATTGCCGGTTCCACGATGCGTAACGGCCCACTCAACCCGTAGCGCGGCTACCTCTGTGGCCTGGGCCACTCAGGCGTCCATTGAGGATGTTTGCAGAGCGGCCACATGGTCTTCACCATCTCCTTTTATAAGGCATTATAAGATTGACAGGTTTGCCTTTGCGGAGGCCTCCTTTGGTAGGAGGGTTCTCCAACAGGTCGTACGTCAAAGTGCCATGCCGGACCGGCCTGCTCCCCTCCATCAGGGACAGTAGGCTTTGGTATGTCCCATTGGTGGATTATCCATCTCCAGTGCTGGAGAAGGGGCGTTGTCTTATCTGAACGCCTTTTCTCAGCACGGAGATGGATAATCCACTCCCACCCTTGCAGGTTACTTAGGCCTAGGGCTAGATTTATGAGCCAACACGTTTTGCTGTCAGTCATGGCTTCGCCTGCATCGAGACTGGGACACTCTAGCCCAGGACAGGCGTTGCAACTTTGGCTGACTTGATCTGATTGAGCAGGAACACAGTCTAAACCCACTGGTGGATTATCCATCTCTGTGCTGAGAAAAGGCGTTCAGGTAAGACAACGCCCCTTTTCAAGATGATTACAGTGTCCTTTCTAGAAAGCAAAGTTGGGATGCTCAGAATGAGTTGGTTAAATTCATATTCAGTAACTATCTTATTGATTTCTGGATAATAATGAAAATAACTTGGGTTCATGGTCTTTGGGGTGGATTATTGGTAGAATGAACAACTAAGTGCTAGATTGCAAGTACATCTTTGCCTTTTTAGATATCTAGGATGTAAAAAAATAGGCCAAAGTACACCCACAAGACATATTAGTGTATGCAAGTTAGTAATAAGAGTAGGCATTGCTCTCTATTGAATTGTTCTTTCAATGAATTAATAAATCTAACTTTATGTAAGCCAAGAAACATCCTTCAGCAGGGCATAATGTTGACCGATTTAAAGTTAACTGCTAAATTATTAGAACATCAGTTATGGATCTATAATAATGAAAAAACTTACCTTGAATATTTTGTAAATGAACTCTTGGCACTCTGAATTGAAGACTATTAGTGTGGTACTTCAAAGGATTTTGAGGGCATCACATTGAAGAACACTAGTTTTAAAGTCACTGCTTTGAATAGCACTGGTGTGTGAAATTCCTACAAATATGAAAAGTAGTGTTGCTTTTTCTTTGCAGTGCCTCCAAAGCCATTACATCTGCAGAATTCACAGTCATCCATTACCCACCAAACCCCTAACTCTAAAGCTTTGTATACCACGAAGCCAAGAATGGAGGAAATTACACCTATCTCTTCTTGTGTCTCGAAAGAAAAATCTAGTAAAGTGTCTGATCTCATCAGTCATTTTGAAGGAGGCAGGTAAACACATTTCATTTTATTCAAAGGTTGCAGATTGAAATGAGCATATGTGATGATAATAAATGAAGAGGAAAAACATGTTCCAGACAGTTGCTATGTTCCAGACAGTTGCTACTAAATTACACAATTTGAATGATGATGCATTATTGATTGGACCGGATCAATTTTAGCTGGAAATGAAAACAAATATTCTCATGACACAGAAGTGTGTGTGCTTACATACAATGATCAGAACTTAAGCAGAGATAATAACTGATTTCTTTTTAAAGCTGCCTTCAGGTGGGATTAATTTTAGGGAGTGGAAAATGAGTAAATGTAAGAAATAGAGAGGATCACCCAATTTCTTTCTTTTTTATAACTGCCTACATTTCCTCTCTTACTCATTATCACATCTCTTATTACTTTCTCTCCCCCTCAATGTGCAGCAGGCTGGGACAGATTTCATTTGAATAGAAATCTGAATTAATTGCTATTAGTAGATTATACAATGAGGATGAGGGTCAGATGAGGTCCCAGCTCACTCATGATTTCTAACCTGGGCTTAGGTCTGTGTTCATGCAGACTTTTGACAGCAAAAATATGAAAAGCTTGGTTAATTTTAGTAATGTTACCAAATTAGTATAATATTGCTGCAAATCTCCTTTTTTCCTGTTAACATTTTCAGTACTGTATAAGGCAAAGCCATGATTCTTCACTTAAAAGAACTTGGGCTTTTGTTTGAGATTTTAGAATTTGTTATCCTTTATTTTTCAAGAGTTCTTATCTGTTTTAAACATTAAGCTAATAATAGGTAGGCCTCGACTTATGACCAAAATTTATGTTGCTAAGTGAGAAATTTGTTAAGTGAGTTTTGCCCCATTTTATGACTTTTTTGCCACATTTGTTAATTAAATCACTGAAGTTGTTAAATTAGTAACATTGTGGTTAAGTTAATCTGGCTTCCCCATTGACTTTGCTTGCCAGAAGTTTACAAAAGGGGATCCCATGACCCCAGGACATTGCTACCATCATAAATGTGAACCAGTTGTCAAGCATCTGAATATAAATTGCATGACCCTGGGGATGCTGCAATGGTCATAAGTATGAAAAATGGTCACAAATCACTTTCAGTTGTAACTTTGAACGGTCACTAAATGAATTGTTGTAAGTTGAGGACTTCCTGTATTGCTTGTTTGCATTCCATCCATTCCATTCCATCCCAACAGATTGCTAACATCCATGCTTTTCTCTTAAATCATGACACAAGTTCAACATTGTTTCTCTTATTCATTCTGGAATATAATTTTTTTCTTTTGTCCAATTCAGGGAAAAGGATCTGGTCATAATGAGATTCTTAGTTCAAAAAGCATATTTAATATTATCACCTAAAGTAGCAGAATTCCATGATTACTGTGTTTGTCTTTCTTTGCTCCTTTTCAAACTTAGAAGGCTCACCTGTACCTTTTCTAAGGAGAAACATCCTCTTCATCTCAGTGCAAAAAGAAGTTGGATAAAATCTTTTCCCTTGACTCCAAATAAATACTTCAGAGTTAATTTACAAATACCAGGTGGCCTTTGACTAAAGTGACTTTCTTGATATCCTTAAAGTGGACAAAGTCTTGGTAGCAAATGGTCCAGCTCTTTCTTGTAATATCCCCACTTCTTCTTGACTGAAGCCTCCTGCTGCTTATATTATCTAGATTTAGCATCTCTCTTATCCAAACTTATAGTTGCCAACTTATTATAGAAAGACATTATGTAGGTTCTATAGCAGTGTTTCTCAACCTTGACAATTTTAAGGCATGTGTACTTCAACTCCCAGAATTCCACAGCCAGCATTGCAATAGGGAGTTGGGGATGATTGAACTCCATTAAATATTTGGAGTCTGGTGAAGTAAATTAGTCCAGTTGTTGGGTTCCATAAAAATTATCCTAGAGAGAAGCAAAGATAGAGGGGTGCCACATGGTAGAGGAATATCTTGCAGGAGGGAATGGTTGCTTTGAGGAAAGTGATAAATACTTTGCACTGATAAATTAGAGTGTTCCAGAAAGAGGCACCACTAAATAAAAACAACACCATCTCAACTTAAATAGTCTTCACTGCATTTTGGGTGATGAACAAATCAGCACGTTTCACTAAAGTTAAAATAGGGCTTTGAACATACAGTCTTGCTGTCCAAGCTGTTGCAATTTCTTTAAATCTCCTTTTGTTCTATTTAGTTATCTGCAAAGATAGATGACTATTGTGGGATTGTGCTGCTGAGAGAAGAATAGGAGAGAGAGAGAGAGAGAGAGAGAGAGGGAGGGAGGGAGGGAGGGAGAGAGAGAGAGAGAGAGAGAGAGAGAGAGAGAGAGAGAGAGAGAGAGAGAGAGAGAGAGGGAGAGAGAGAGAGAGAGAGAGAGAGACTCCTGTTGCCTGGCAGATTGTATGAGAGAGCTAGATTGGAAACCAATTGCTTTTAGTACACTCTATTAAGCTAGCAGAAAAAAAACACATCATAGTCCAAACATAGCCATGTTGTTAAAACAATGATTATGTGGTTTCCCTCTTATTATGGAAATGCTCTTAGAAGCTACAGTGGTGCCACACTGTCTTCAGGAAGATGGAAAAGGTAGGTTTTTGCTGGTGTCTGGGATCCGAGGGTTTTATAATTGTTGTTTTTTCCCTTATTTTCTTTTGGAACTTTAAGGGGCTGTTTCATGGATTTGTAAATGTCCAAGTCTGGTGGTTGAGGACACTATATAAATCATGGTTGCCCAACCTTTTGGCTTGCCTGGCCACATTGAGTAAAGACGAATTGTCTTGGCCTGTATAATATATTAACTATATAATGTAGTTAATATGTAAAAATAACAAATGAACAAATTCCATTATGTTTTAATATTTTTATTATCTTGGGGGGCTGTATTACTAACTGCCCAGGGCCACATGTAGCCCATGAGCTGTGGATTGGACACACCTAATATAGATAAGGAATAAATAAGGAATAAATAAGCTAGAATTTGTAATTCATAAATCATGGCTTTTTGCAAAATAGATCATAGTTTAATCAATTTGAGAATTACACAAATAATAATAATCTGTTTTAGCATTATTGATTGATATAGCTGCAGTAAATAGTGCTGGTTTAAATGAACAAGTAGCTCGACTCTGTGTAAGAGTTTCCTATATATGCTTGTATGCTTACAATGTTCTGTGGTGTATTTCAGATAAAAATCCAACATAAAGAATATTATATTTGGGGGAAAGAATAAAAATATATAAAATTAGTGCCAGTAGTATGTGAACTGAATAGCTTCATTTAACATTCAATATGAATTAGTATTTTTAATAGGCAAAGCACGTGTACATAAGTGTGCACATCTTGAGATGTATGAAAAAGTAGAAATAAAATGCCCAGATTCCATTTTTCTGATTTCTTTTTCTATGTAAAAGAGGTGTAATTATTAGACATTTTGTTTTGCCATTTATGCTATTTGTTATGGTGATGGAACTGTGTATTGACTAGAAGAAGAATCTGCATAAATTTGCAATTTAGTTGTTGCCCGATGCTTTCCATACATTTGGGGAGGATAGGTCTGGAACATTACTGCAAAGACCTTAGATGAGTAAACATTATACCTCTTCTTAGAAAAACAATTGTTGATGGGGGGAACATTATTTTTAAGAAAAACTTATGTTCATTTATTTGATTTATTAGATTAATAAACTCCCTTTGATCAAGAGCTCAAACTAATTTATGCAGGACTACCCTATTTTATTTATTTATTTATTTATTTATTTTATCAAATTTCTATGCCTCCCCTCTCCTAAGACTTGGGGCGCCTCACACCAACAATACAGCTACATATAAAATTAATAATAATGATAACATCCAATCCAAAGATCCATACATACAACATGCAAACACAATCAAGTATACAATCAAGGATGGAAGCACATTCCTCGGCCTGGGGGCAGAACAGAGTTCATACCCCCCAAGCCTGTCGGCATAAATAGGTCTTCAAAAGCTTCTGGAAAGCTAGGAGGGAAGAGGCAATACGAACCTCTGAGGGAAGCTGGTGCCAGAGGGCTGGGGCAGCAACGGAGAAGGCCCTTGTCCTAGGACCCGTCAGATGACATTGCCTGATGGACGGGACCCGTAGGAGGCCAGCCCTATGCGCCCTAACCGGTCGCTGGGATTCATGAGGCTGAAGACGGTCCCGCAAGTAACCTGGTCCATTGCCAGGTTATTTTATTTATTATTATTATTATTTTACAAGCAGTCTGTTTCATAGGAGAGAGAACAAGATTTCCCCCCCAGTTTCAATATGATATTTCTGCCTTTCTATTAAACACACATGAAGATTAACTTTTGGTTTTCTTTAATCTACTGCTGGAAAAAAGGCAGAAAATTGTGCTACTTTAGTGACCTTGGAATATTTGGGTCCCATGAATTGGTGCTTGGTTAAAAGCATCACATCTTAGGTTACAAAGAAGAAAACATTTAACACAAGGAAGAGGCAAGATATATATAAAAGAGCTAAAAAGAAACAAGCCACTGTGATAAAAATCCCTTGATGAACTGCTCTCCTATTGACCATAGTCTGAGCGCTAACTACTTTCACCATTTTTTATTATACCTTCTTCTCAGCCTACCGTATTAAATCTCTCTCTGCCATTTGACCTGACGAAGTCTTGCATTCATTATTCTTGCCTTCCACCACAGAGTCATCCTGCTTATCCTCTTCCTTTGCTCTTTCTCTCTCTCAATCTCTTCATCACCACCAGTGCCATTGTTATCATCATCGCCACCGTCATCATCTTCACATCTTCAGTTGCTTAGGCTCTTTTGATTATTACTTAATTCAATTTTAGACACTGCCTGATTCTAATCTAGACTATTCGCAAACAGTAACGTAAAAACCAATAAGAAACAACAAATAACGTGGAATCTGAGCACATTAAACAAGTAGAAAACAAAAACACATTGAACAAGGGGCCCGTTGGTCTCACCTCAGGCCTTGGGAGTACAAACAGGTCTTCAAGTCTTTATGGAACATCAATGGGATAGAAGTCACACCATTTCAGGGGGGAATCTCATTCCAGAAGACAAGTGGCACACCAGCTATTCCTGACACAGGAAGTCTTTCATCGATGCCATAAATATCTTCAATTGGTTCAATACCTCTAGCCACAAACAAAATATTTAAATCAGGATATGCTTGTAATATGTTGTTTTCCATAGATTTGTTTTTTCTTCTTTTTGCTCCTTAGGTTAAGAAAGTTTTCAAGTATTAAAAAGTAGCAAGTTTTATATAGCAGGAAGGTTAGAGTAGCCAAAAGATCCAAGTCAGACCTCTTTCATTAATAATAGCAGGGTCTCAACCCTTTCTCCAATCTCCAGCAAAAAAAGGGGGAATGTATGTATGTATGTATGTATGTATGTATGTATGTATGTATGTACGTACATACGTACAGGTAGATAGACAGATAATAGACAGACATGCAGACAGATAACCTGCAGAGAAGGCCAGGCCTGCAAGTAAATACAAAACAGATTTTCCTCACATCCATCTAATTACAATCTCAGTCTTGTCTCCTTATTAATCATTAATAAGATTAGTGTTATAAGTGAATCTCTATCTCACAGTGGCTTTTTATACTGTGGAGTCCTTGGTGCTTGGTTGTTTGCTTACAGATGTTTCATTACCTAACTAGGTAACTTCATCAGTGCAAGTGAGTATGGAGTTTGCTTCTTGTTTATGTACAACAGCTTGCTCTTACAGTTTTGGAGAGGTGTGGTTTTCTCCTGGATGGTTCCTTGACTAGTGTATTGTTTTAGTTTTTAATACTAATTTTGCACATATACATCAGGATTCAGTTTCTGTATTTTATTCTTTTTAGCACATCCTTTTCCAATGAACTGAAGAAAAACTCTTCTGTTTTAAATGTTGGTAAACCTCAAGGAAAGTATGGACCAGTGCCATCACCTCAGCCAAAATTCCTCACCCAGCATCCCCTACACGAGCAGGGAAACAGTAGAGGTTGGTCTCAGGATGTACAGAATCACACAGCCAATGGCATAATAGCACAGAATCAGTGGGACTGTCAAGACAAGGGGTCTGCCTACCGTGCCTGCAGAAACATTCAAAATGACTGTGATGCAGTTGATAGCAGTTTGGTAAATGGAGAAAGAGGGAACACTAGTACGGACTCATTGCCAACCACAGCAGCTTGCAAGGGGCAGAAGATCAAGAGCTATCACTGGGCTTCAAGTGCAAATTCATTTCCATCTGTAAAAGAAGCTGGAGAGATGATTGCCAATAAGGAAGAGAAGCGGGTTGAGCAAGGCAGTCAGCGAGACTCTAACACAGAGACAAAGGTAAGAAGTCTGGATTAGACAAAAAAAAAGTGATTTTCACATTAATACGGTAACCGTGTTATGTAAAGAAGCTTCTGATCATCACAACCATTTTGGTTCCACGTATTCTTAGTTTTGTAGAAATTTGATACGACTTTTTGTTAGATTGCATTGGAGAGCCTTTTGAAATGAAGAGCCTTTCCTTTACAGAGAGTTCTTTTTTCACCAACCGCTTGTTCAAAGTTTGAAATTGCCACGGTGCTGAAGAGACTTACAACTGGTTTTTGAAGTGGCATCCCAGAGTCACATGATTCTGATCTGAGCCCTTTGACAATTGGCACACAACCTCCCAGTCACCTGACCGCCTTTTATTTTATTTTATATTTTATTTTATATTTTATTATATTTTATTATTTATTTTATTATATTATTTATATTGTTTTATTTATTTTTTATTATTTATTTTATTTAATTTTATTTATTTTATTTTATATTTTTTATTTTTTATTTATTTTATTTTATTATTTTTTATGTTTTTATCTTTGTACAGTTTTAATTTTTTTATGATTGTAAGAGTTACCCTGAGGTAAGATGGGTGGCCAATACATTTTATAAAAAAATAATAAAATAAAATAATAAAATTAAATTAAAAAAATAAAATTTGTGACCTTCATAGTCATAGTCAGCTCCTGACAAGAAAAAGTCAGTGGGAAAACCACCAGGAGGTTGCAAGTTATGGTCATGTGATGTTGCGTTTAACAACCCATGGTGATTTGCTTAATGACTGCAGCTGGAACTATTGTAAGTTACATGATATTTCATTTAGGGATCATGTTGCTTAGCAACAGAGTTGTCATTCCCAAGTGCAATCAGTAAGTGAGCACTATCTACATTTCACGGTGTAAGTCTAGGTATTATTTCCAGAATGTAGCGCTATTCCTTGAACATCACGGCATCTTTGTACAGACATTTTCTTGGGACACTCAATTTTCAATTTTTCAAGATACTGAACTCTACCACCTTTGAAGCAGGCAGCATCCCAAATTGGCTGAGGCTCTCCCCAGTGCCTGCATCTCCATTGATCTCCTTTTCTTTTCTTGTGAATAGACACAAGAAATTCACAAGGGCAAATCAAACCCAGGATGCAGTACTTGTTGGCCAGAGGCAATTATTGCTGAAGGGAGCAAGTGTCATCTCTGGCTCCACGGTGGCTGCAGTCAATAAAATTGTGGGCTTTTGTGAGAATGGCTCTGAGGGTTTGGGGACAGGTGATAGCTGTGTGAAATTGCCATTTGTTTCTCTGTCTGTGAAGGAGTACATTTTCTGTTCAACAGGGCAAGCGCTCTGGGGTAAGTGCCCTTCCTGTGAAACTGGGAGAAATGATACACTTGGTATCACCATTAATCTAGATATTAAAGCAGCTGCTAAGGAATAATCCTGGGGGAGTTTGTTATGAAGTCCCCTTCTCAATTGGAGACGGCATTCTTGCTCAATTTAAACACACACACACACACACACACAAACACACACATAACGATTTCTCTAAAGAGCCAAAACGGCTCTTTTGTCTTTCTGAGGGTATTAATATCAATGCCTAATGCTAAGTGCAAAGTAACACAGGAAGATGGACCAAATAAATGAATTATTATTTGATAATAATATTCAGGAAAAAGCAATTATTGGGTGCTGATAAACGATATACAAGAAAGTGGTGGTTGATATCTAGAGAAGGGGATAAAAGGTATCAGCTTAGTCTGATCTTCTCACCACCTGAATCCCTGAATTAATGTTTCAGCATACATCCTTTGATGGCAACTAATACATTAGTCCTCAACTTACAACAGTTCACTTAGTGATCATTTGAAGTTAAAATGGCACTGAAAAAAGTGACGCAACCATTTTTCACACTTATGACCGTTGCAGGATCCCCGTGGTCACAGGATTTACATTCAGATGCTTGACAGCTGGTTCATATTTATGACGGTCACAATGTCCCGTGGTTACGTGATCACCTTTTGTGACTTTTTGACAAGCAAAGTCAATGGGGAAGCCAGATTCATTTAACAACCGTGTTATAACAACTGCAGTGATTTACTTAACAAATGTGGAAGAAAAGGCATAAAATAGGACAAAACTCACTTAATAAATGTTTCATTTAGCAACATAAATTTTGGGTTCACTTGTGGTCGTAAGTCAAGGACCACCTGTACATGTCCTGTGAGAGATGTTTTTTGACAATTCATTCCATGGTTCGGCTGTAATGGCAGATATATTTAGGCTAGAAATAAGCTCTTTGTGTGGGAATGAACACAACTTGGAAAAATAGCTTCATCAAGGTTGCTATAAAGTGGAAAAGACATGTAAGGAGAAGTCAGAAAATTGAGGAAAAAGCTCAAACCCATAAAAATGGTGCATTCTGTAATACAACAAACAAAGCAAAGAATTCATGAATGCATTTATTCCACCCCAATTTCAACTGTAATTTAGTAGCAATTGGCTATGGTTGTCTTCATGGAATTTAGAATTAGAGTTGGGCCCCAGTTTTAATCCTAGCCAGCATTCTTGAGTACATTCCTATTTGCATGCAGTTCAAATGGCAATTTTCAATTTGTACTGTAAAGATCAAGTTGGTCTCTCAGTGGGGGAAGATCTGCTTTGAAAAGAATATGGACGTATAATACTTCGGGCTGCATGTCTTGTCCAGTGTGGCCAATACCAGCTATTTGTTTCATGTAATGACATTATAACACAAAATGTGTACTGGGCTAGACAAAGTTGCTTAAGGGAATTAGATTGCATTCGAAACAAAGATTTTCTTTGGTGGCATAATTTGGCCATTCTTGTGCAAAGACTTTCAGATGGAAAAGAAGATATAATAGAATAATGGATACAGGAGTTGATTGTTTGCTTATTTCATATTATATAAATCTTCTGCTCCAACGCAACCTTTCATTGCACATTCCCAGCCAGCTTCTGACAAGCAAAGTCAATGGAGGAAGCTGGATTTGCTTAATGATCATATGATTCATTTAATAACTTCAATGATTTGCTTAACAACCATAAAAAAGCTTGTAAAATTGGACACAACTCACTTAACAACTGCATTGCTGGAAATTCTGGTCCCACTTGTGGTCATAAATTGAGGACTATGTATATGTTTTTTATATAAATTACTGTTGGCCAGTGACTGCAAAGCTGGCTCAGATGCTGTCAAAAGATGGTGGCTCCAGATATGATCAGAACAACCATCATATCCCTGTGCATATAAGATCTTATTGACAAGACCCAAGGATATCATTTCACATATTACAATTTGAAGTTATATATTTAAGAAAAAGTTGCAACAGCCAAAAACCATCTTGGAAAGTAAAAAAATGGATAAAGCTTTCATGCAGTGTTATTAGACGTTACTTACGCTACAATATTAGGATTAAACACAGATAAAGTGGCCACAGTTGTTAGTAATGCCTCTGTAATGTGAGTTTATCTGAAGTGGAAAAACAAGCAAGCAAAATAGTAAGCTTTTGTTGAATAAATTGATACCATTAGTTAGTGCTTCTGATGTTAATATTGGCCAAAAAAATCCTAGGCCACATTAAAAAGCATTTATGCTTACTTTTGTTTTAACACAATAAGATAGACCTTGGACTGTTTGTGTGCCATTCCGGTTTTTCATATAGTTTCCTGTGCTCAGTTGAGTTCAGTTCTGAAAATAATCATTGTTTGATGAACATAGTTAACTGATTGCAAAAGAAAAGGTAGAAATTACATTTTTAAAATCACATGTATTTCCAGGAAACAAATGAAGAGAAATGTTACAAAATTGTCAATGAGCTTTTGCACACTGAAAGAGCTTATGTGAGTAGACTTGCTCTCTTGGATCAGGTAAGCATTTTTTTCTACCTCCTTATTTTTTTGTGTGAAGAAATGTTTTAATTTAATTTAATGTATAAAAAGAAACACGTTTGCTTGAGTCACACGCAGTGCTAATCCATAATATGGTGAAAAACCTGGCCTTAGAGTTACGAAATAAATCATGTACAGGAAGGCTTTTTTTTATCTGAATCTGTTTTGAAATTAGCTTGGATTAAAACTAAAGAATATTACGTTTGTTTCCTCAAATCTTCCCCAAACATCTGCATATCACTCTTGGAAATATGCTATTATTTTATTCTTCCACCACATCTTCATAAATGCATTATCTCTTCCCCACATCTTCTATCAGTGTTTTTCCTTTATGTGGATTATTACATTATTATCAGTAGCTTTTGAAGATCAGCACTCAACTCCAGAGTCAGTAATATAGAACTGCCAGCATTGTGTCAAAACCTGCCCCACCAATGGAATTTGCAGGTCTCCTAATTTAAATAATAATTCATTTTTACTGGAATCTGATGAAATGGCCAAATCATAAGATATCGAAATTACTGCCAAGATTTTGGACAATATATAATGATTTTCCAAGATGTCGGTCATGCATATTTGTAAATTTATACAAGCATGTATCCTCAGTGACGATAGATTGGGAATTAGTGCTTTAGATTACATCTTTCTATGCCATTCTCATCTCTATTGGAAAGAGAAGAGTTATCTAAGTGAGCACACTTTTATCAAGAATATTTCCTCCAGTGTCCCATTTTCTCTCTCTCAGCAATGGGATCCATTTTCTCCCTTTGGCAAACACCACCCTGTGGCTAGTTGGTCACTCCTACCGGTAATAACCATGAGACCAATTTAATTTTGCAGTTAAGAAAGGGAAAATGAACGTTCATTTCCCACTTGAAATGAGACTAACTACAAAATAATTAGGAATTACTCATATCCCATCAGAATAAAGTTCCATTTAAATTCCACAGTCCAAAAAATTTTAAATGTCACACAGCCCACGAGCTTTGGTTTTGCTCTCCTGTTTCAGTAGCCTGTTCTTTTTGTTTACAATAAAACATTTTTCTCCCCAATATTGTATCCGAACATTTTTTATCATGGGGTGTCTGTCTTTTGGATTGCTTCTCACCTTCAATAATTATTTTCCCCCTTTTTGGCTCCTTAGACTATAAATTGAGTTTGGAAGATACTCATTTTTTTTTAAATTTAGCCAGCTTCCTTTTGTGTTGATTTGGATTTTTCTCTCTGACTTGAAATGTAAGAAGCACTGCATAGTTGCCAGTTTTGGAATAGAAATTAGACATCTCTTGTTACCTTTAAATTTCTAGTGGTTTATTTAGACTACTGTCTTCTTACTGTAGTTATTGGCTACACGAATTAATGCAGTTCCTTTCAGCTTAGTAAGGAGCTGTTTTGCTATGAAGTGATGTGCAAGCCTGGGAGTGGGCAGCCAAAGAAACAGAACAAATCAATAACAAAATAATATGATTATAAAAGCAAGCAGGCACTTAATTAAAAGCCCTGGTGGTGCAGTGGTTAGAATGCAGTTTTGCAGGCTAACTTTGCCCACAGCCAAGAGTTTGATCCTGAATGGATCAATGTTGACTCAGATTTCCATCCTTCCGAGGTCGGTAAAATGAGGACCAAGATTGTTGGGTGCAAAATATTGACATTTGTAAACCACTTAGAGAGTGCTGTAAACAATTATTGAGTGGTATTGTTGTATCCGGCCCTTCTCAGCTTAGTAAAGTCCACAGGAATATTTCTTTAAGAGTTTTATTTAACACAGTTCAAGAGATTCACTTCAAAGCAAGATGCTGGCAGTTCGTTTGCGAAACGGCCGAGTCTGACTTATTTACATTCAGCTTAAACATGCTCTCCCCCCTTCCAATAACTCACTCTTTATCTCTCAGGTTGTCCAAGACCTCATTAATCTTCCGTAGATTCCAAAAACACCAGAAAACTGAGTTCAAACTAACTCCTCGAGGTATCAGGCTACTACTTGATATTAACGTTGCTCGTGACAAAGAATTAGTCCCTCCTTCACCTTCTAATATAATTTTCGATACGTCACTTCCCCCATGGCTTCCTTTTTCCACGTAACTGAAACCTCCGCCTATCAAACCTTCGGAATCTCGGATCAAGCCATATATTTTCCTGTTCCAAATCTGACTCCCCGCTTTGAGATTCTGACCCAGACTGCATGCAAATCTCCTCACTGTCTGTCTCGGCTGCCGGGAGGGGAAAACACCCAGAGGGGCCTGGCTGCTCCTCCTCATCCTCTGACATTTCCCAAGCTGGTCTAGAGACACCCACAACAGGTATATACATTTAAGTGCTATTGCTACTGATAATTAAAAGAGTACCCTATTAGAGATGTTTCAGTTGAGTATTTGGCTGGCAAATTCACATTAGTGCCTGTCATTCATTTGCATATTGGACCTGCCTTATCTTTTCATTAACATCTCATGGATAATACAAGATTCCACTTTGTCCCTATGCTTCATGAGACACAGGCTGAATTCAGTTTTTGCTTCTCTGTAGTTAGCAGTCCATCTTTCTATCCTTGTTTCAGGATGCACATCAATTTTATACCTCATCTATCATTTTCTCATATTCTTGCATTTCCCATTAAAAGTTTTTGTTTTTTGCCTAATCCTTCATTCCCCAAGTCCTGTCCAAAACTTCTTTGACTGATATTCTCATTTCAAATGTCTGATACCTTTGCTGATTTTCTCCAGCTATTCTTACTCACCTGTCTTTCTCTTTGATTGCTTCTTTGCTTGTTTTTAGCAAATCATAGTTTAATGAAGTCTTTTTCAAGCTGCACCCTGTAGAGGTGCTAGAATTGGGAGATTCTGTGAGTTAGTCCTTACATACCTGTTTTAACCTCTTTGAAATTTGTTGAAGTGAAAAGGAGGTGACATGGACCCCTGAAGTTTGCTTGTGATTTTATATTTCCTAAACTAAGCCCTATATTTTGTCTTTTATAGAGAATGCTGTAAGTAAATGATAGCTGCAAGCCACATTAAAAATATTGAAGCCTCTGTAAGCTAGTTACTCTGTGTTGCTACATTTTGCCCTTTTAAAAAAGCTTTAAATTTTATATTACATTTTCAAACATTCCAAAACATAATATTGAGCAGCTGTACGGCAACACCCAGTTGACTTTGGCTCATCTCAAAAACCTAATATTGGGTGGACCTGACTATACTTGGATGGAAAACTACTAGCAAATCCTTAAGCTACAGGATAGACTGGGAAGTATTTTTAAAAAAAAATCCCAGAAGGTAGCAGTAGCAAATCATTTCTGTACTGATTCTACGAAAACCAGATAGATGTGTCCATGAAGTCACCAGGAGTCTAAATGGACGACTAAAAAGGAAATTCTACATCACTAAAATCAGTTTCCTAATTGCAAATCTGTTGGTTTATTAGATCATAAATTTATAACTTTGTACTCATTTGTAGTGTTGGTAGAAAAATGCACTCTGAAAGTTTTTGTAAAAATTGAAGTTAAGGCTGTATATTCACATGAAACCTAATTATGGTTTATTTAAGAATGACTCTTGAGGTTGCACATTCCATTCCACCACCTTTCTCCTGGGTTAGACAACTACAAAAATAGCTTGAAACTTCCCCTGGCAGAAAAATTCGTTTGCATTCAAGTGTGCTTGGGATTTTAATTGATTAATGTTATTTCACGAATAAAGGTGAATATACATGTTCCAGGATAATGTTGTAGGACCCAATCGGGATTGGTCACTGGGACCAGAGTAGATAAGAACTGGTAGAGAGAAGTTCCCTGAGGATGGGCTTCAGCATGAGTCCGAAAGCTTGGAAAACTAAACCTCTGGTCCCAGTGACCGACCCAGATTGGATCCTGCAGTATTATTTTTTTTAAACCAACTTTTTGAGAAGTGGAATTCATTTTATATCAGAAAAAAGCTCCATCTTCCATTATAGGTTGGTCACAACAGATGTCAGTCTCTAGTAGACTATGATCTTGAAAAGCTGAGCAGAATTAACATTGAATGGGAGACTATAAGGGAACCCTAAAGTTAAAAATAACCCACCCCCCAAAAAACTAAAAGAAGACAAACCCCTTTTGTAAGATTTTAATTATGTAGCCTCCAAATCCATATAAAGCATGTTGCTCTTGTTTGCAGTTAGATTAACTTTTTTAGCTAGCTATCAGCAAGACTAACTCAAGCCTTATGGTAATCTGAAGGAAGTGATAAGGGGTCCTAAGGCATTTATTTCATCAGAATGTAGCCAGCTAATAAATTGTTATGCATTCAGAATTGTGTAACATAATATGTCCAAGGGCCATGTAAGAGTGAGATGGGCAGGTATATAAATCAAATAAAGAAATAAAGAGTAACTGAAGGTTGTTATATCAGTCTGTTTCTGTGTTCTGTAAAAATGGAATACGAAAAAGGATCGATGTGATTGCTCATCAGTGTAACACGGGGATGAATGTTTTGACTTAAATAAGCAGCGAATGTGAGAGAAGATGACTTTTGAAGGAAAGGAAGAAAAAAAGAAGCAGCACATAAATCAAAAATCTGCTGGCTCAGAAAATTGCATAACTTCGTAGAATAAAAACTGACATGTTTGAAGGTCATTTCACACTGTGGTGCTTTGGATTCACAGCAGAAAAAGGTTCTTTGGAGAATACAGGGATGTGAATATAGTATCCGTCAGCAACTTTTTCTATGAGAGGATGCAGGTACTGGAAGAAAATGCACAGGGGTACAACATGGGTGCCCCCATTACTTCGCACTGCACAGCTTTGATTTGTAAAGAAACCGCCATGAAGGGCAAAAATAAGTAGCCCTCTATTGACCCCTTAAAACAAACAGAGGCTATAACAAAAGGGGATTGTTAAAAACATTATTATAGATTACCTGATATACTAATAAACACCAGAGATCTTTTATCTTGTGCTAATGTGAGGGGAGCAGGAATGCATTTATGCGTGACTCTGTCTTCCTTTCTTTGCAGGTCTTTTATAGCAAACTAATGGATGAAGCTAACAGGGGATCATTTCCAGCTGAAGTCATTAATAAAATATTTTCCAATATTTCATCCATAAATCAGTTCCATAGTCAGTTCTTGCTACCTGATCTTGAGAAAAGAATGCAAGAATGGTAAGCATGGTTGCAAATTGTTGAACAACAGTATGAAAAATAATATGGACATCACCCCTCTGTAGGAGATTGTAGATTCCCCCCCCCCACACACACACACAAGAAGCATTTAACTGTGTAATTGAGATCCTTAAAGATTCCTTATGGAAAAACCCCGGAAATAGAATATACCTTTGCCTTAAAACTAGTATCAAAAATATATGGATTGCCACAAGACAATATTGGAGCGGACAAGATCAATCTGTATTTGTAGAATAAAAATCAAGTTCTACATCATGAACTGGATGTTTGTTTTAATATGTTAAGAGAAATATACTTGGTCAAACTGTGAGTTGAATTTTCTTTCTTTTTAAAAAAAGACTTTTATTTTAGCAGAGTGCTGCAGTGAACATTTTTTTAAAAAGGGAAGTCTTTATTTTAAGTAGATATTATGACATGGAGTTATATGCACCTTTATTTAACACCTTTTTTGTTTCTCTACTTATTTATCTTTTGTTTTCTGAACATCAGAAGAAAGGAGAAAAGATAAGAGTTCCAGGGATATTTTTTTTTGCAATATTTAATACTGATTTTAGGATAGAAAAGGATTTCTGATTGCAAAAGATCTGCTATTATCTCAATGCCTTTTCAGTACCAACCAAATCTTAACTCCTCTCTCATTTTGTATTGTACAAGAAATTCTGAAATTTATTTCTGCTTTTTGACTAGTTTAAAGTTGTGTCTGGAATTAAGACAAATGTTAAGCTTAGTTGTAGTTTAAGATTCATAAGCCCAGATTTCTTTTTGTCTTGCTTCATAAAAAAAATATTTTTCAGAATCATACCTTTTCTGAGTTTGGATGTAGTTGTCAATTACAATCATGCACTAATTTTCCCCAGACCACATTTTAGGAAGAAAGGGATACATGGCAGCTCATGTTGCCAAACCTTCTTAACATGTGGGGTGGGAAACATGGGGCACATAATCCGTATATACCCCTCTAAATTCAGCTGTCAAAGTTCAGTAGCAAAAAAAGTTAATTATTTTCAGCAGCAAGATTTTTGTTATTTTTAAAAATTATAGATACATTAAATTGCACACACCCATGCTTGTTTTTTTTACTTCTCCCTTGGTCATCCAAATTTCTTTCAACTCAAAACCAGATCACATACTTCAGTCCTGTTCACTCTCTGATCCCATTGGGTGGAAAAACACAGGTGGGATTACTGTACAGATTGTCCTTGTGTAATCTTTCCTGTTGTAGAATATTAGTTACAACTTTGAGAATTGCTTGTGTCTCCCTGACGAATGATCAGTATGGAGGATAAAATCTTTCCTAAAGTATAGGCATTGGCTCCTGAACAATTAGAGGCTAGTGTTCTACAGTGGGAGTCTAATTAATTAATTGAAAAGATGAGTGCTTCTCATGATAGGCCTTCACTAAAAGCACCTGTAATAAACTGTAATCATCACATTTGAAAATTTGAGCTTGAGTCTGAAAATTCTTTGGCTATGAAATATTCTTTTTTAAATTGTCACACACAAAGTACAGGTAGTCCTCAACTTATGATCTCAATTGAGTCCATTTGTTAAGTGAGTTTTGCCCCATTTTACGACTTTTCTCACATCATTTGTTAATTGAATCATTACATTCTTAAATTAGTAACACAGTTGTTAAGTGCATCTGGTTTCCCGTTGACTTTGCCTGTCAGAAGATTGCAAAAGGGGATCACATGATCCTGGGATACTGCAACCATCATAAATGTGAGTCAGTTGTCAAGCATCCAAATGTAAATCACGTGATCATGGAGATGCTGCAACGGTCATAAGTGTGAAAAATGGTCTTAAGTCACTTTTTTCAGTGCTGTTGTAACTTTGAACGGTCACTAAATGAACTGTTGTAATTCGAGGACTACCTGTATGCAAACTAACCCAATGACAATGAATTTACAGTACTAAAAGGCCCACCGTAAATATTACTTGACTTTTAACACAGTATTTTAATGTTGTTGCCTTTTTTTCCTCCTATTTAGGGACACCAATCCCAGGATCAGTGATATTCTGCAGAAACTGGCTCCTTTTCTCAAGATGTATGGAGAATATGTGAAGAATTTTGACAATGCAATGGAGCTGGTAAAAACGTGGACTGAGAGATCTCCTTGTTTCAAATCTATTATTCAAGATATTCAGGTAATATGTGTATTTTTGTAGTGTGAATGAGACAATGGTTTTATCACACACACACACACACACACACACACACACACATCCCCCACACACACACTTAAGACCATGTCAGTAGCATTTTATTTTGTTGCATGGTATATAGTGCCTTCTGGAAACAATTTGAAAGAGCCTATAGTTATATAATACTCTACCCATGAAATTATAAACTTAAGTTGTCTAAAGTGTGGGTCATATGTGGCTAATGAAAACTAGGAAATCTAAAATTGCACTGAATCCAAATTATTAAAGCTGAGGACTACCTGTCTTGTACAAGATGTATATTAACAGTTTTCATTCTTTTTTTTCTAGAAACAGAAAGCTTGTGGAAATCTGACTTTGCAACATCACATGCTAGAACCTGTACAACGAATTCCAAGATATGAGATGCTGTTGAAGGATTATTTGAGAAAATTGCCTGCAGATTCTCTTGACTGGAAAGATGCTGAAAGTAATGTTTGTGTGCATTCTGCATAAAGTGAAAGAGGAACTATTTTACAGTTCTCTATTTTTCTTTGGTTGTCGGGATGAAAAAAAATCTTATTTTCTCTTGCATTTCAGTTGTATACTGGAATTCAAGAGGAAATAAGTATATCAGCATATCAGTATGCATTCTCTTACTGACACACTATATTCAGTTTTAATTTCTGATTGTTTTTGCTACTGTCATAAATTAGTTGTAATTTTAAAGATATTCTTTTTAAATTATGGTTTTAAAAAAGGGGTTTCCATTTTTTTTCCAAATTATTTCATTCATTTAATTCCATGAATGCTCATAATAGTTTTGTGCAAATCTTTAAGAGATTGGTTTGTTAACTCAAACCACAAAAAGATATATGTTATGATTATTTTTTTTCCAAAGGTCTATTTCCTTGATTAAATTAATGGACTCTGTTTTTTCTGAAATTTGAATAAGGAGGTTAAGATTAGTTTTCCTTCAGCATAGTGGCAGGCCTGTCATATCCTTGCCTTTAATTGACTTCCGCAGATTTCATTTGGTGTCAAAAAGACAAGATAGCAGTCATTTTCATACATATTCCAGTTTAAAGTGACTGAGCTGGCAGTGACAATTTGAATTAATAGCTGGATTTGCATTTTACATAACGGAAAAATTATTCTGCCAAGGACTTGTTTTATGCTTTATTTCAGTAAAAGATGCATTATCATGACCATTTAATACTCCAAGTTTAACATACCTATGTTGACTGCAGGAAGTTTCTGTTGCTCTGAGGATATGTGTGTGTGTGTGTGTGTATGTGTGTGTGTGTGTGTGTGTATGTATGTATGTTTGTATGTAGGTCTTTGGTTATTCGGGTTTTCTCCCGCGTAAAATTGGAAGTGTCTTGGCGACGTTTTGACGAAGTCCCATTCGGCATCTTCAGGCTGGTGTTTTTGGCTTCGTGCTTCTAGGAGCAATGTGTTACCCCCCACTGGCAGTTAAAAGGAAGAAACAGCTACGATCACACATTGCTCCTAGAAGCACGAAGCTGAAAACACCAGCCTGAAGATGACAAATGGGACTTCGTCAAAACGTTGCCAAGACACTTCCAATTTTATGTGGGAGAAAACCCGAATAACCAAAGACCTACATGTATGTGTGTGTGTGTCTGTATGTATGTATGCATGCATGCATGCATGCATGCATGCATGCATGCATGGATGGATGGATGGATGGATGGATGGATAGATAGATAGATAGATAGATAGATAGATAGATAGATAGATAGATAGATAGTCATGTGAAAAGCTAGTTCTAAGGAAACTTGCTATGCTAGAGAGTATATGGCTACTTAATTTAGTTTGTCAGCTCTTTTTTTTAAAAAATAGGGTATATGCAAGTTAACTTTTAAAATATTAAGGATAAGAAATAATCTTTTTTATTTTCCATTTCTTCCCTAGAGTCCTTGGAAATTATATCCACAGCTGCAAGTCACTCTAATAGTGCCATTCGGAAAATGGTGAGTAACTTATTTGGCATTTTCTGTTTGCAGAATCTGCATTTTAGTTATTATTATAGGTAGTCTTCAACTTAACAACCACAACTGAGCCCAAAATTTCCATTGCTAAACAAGACAATTGTTAAGTGAGTTTTGCCCCATTTTACGATCTTTCTTGCCACACTTGTTAAGTGAACCACTTCACTTGTTAAATTAGTAACACCGTTACTATTGTTAAGTGATTCTGGCTTTCCCATTGACTTTGCTTGTCTGAAAATTGCAAAGGGGATCACATGTCCTCAGAATATTGCGATCGTCATAAATAACATGCCAATAGCCCAGCGTCTGAATTTTTATCATGTGCCCATGGGGGTGCTGCAACTGTTGTATGTGTGAAACAGTAATAAGCAGTGCTTTTTTTGTAAAAAAAAAAAAAAGTGCCCGAACTCACACACGTCATACAACCTGCCTTGCCCACCCTACAAGATTTACCTTTGTAGTTGAAAAAAAAACCCTTCAATTTTTAGTGTATTTAAAAGACCAGGATTGTATTCAAGCTAAGTTAATACTATTAATGTTACCATGCATCGTGTGGCTTTAAATTTCAAGAAGGCATTTTATTAAGCTTTTAGGATATTTACCACTGGCATACCCATTTAGTTTAATGAGTGGAAATGTCAGCTTTCTATGTGGAATGAAATTGGCCCAATAAAACAAAATTTAGTTGCTTGTAAAAGATTGAATTATTTTTAAGAAGTTGTCAAACAAGGTGGAAAAATTTACATTCGGAGTTTAATATGGATATTGACTTGAAACAAATTAAAGTTGAAACTTTGTCAATGAACAGATTACTTTTAATTTACCTTTTAAGTTAAACCCAATTTAATAAATAGATTGGATTAAACCTCATATTGTACCTTTACATCTGACCAATACATAATTAATATCTATTATTAATAATAATAATACCTCCAAATCACAAGACATTGGCTTTATTCTTATTCTTTCCCTCTACAGTTTGAATATAAAGTATAAAAGACTAAAAAGAGATTTTCATAGACATCCCAGCCTTTGAACTACCCAAGGAATCGAAACAGCAAAATTTTCGCTGTTGGGCAAACTTCCATGTCAGTCGCCTTTCTTTCCTCTCGCTTTGCCTCTTTTTAACCTCACACCCTACCTTTTATAAGGGAAGGCAAAAGACTCACTCATCCTCCATGTTTATGTGTCTCCCACCGCCACTATCGGCTGGTCTGACCCAGCCAATCAGGCCACGCTATGGCTGTTGTGCTCCAGCGCCTCATGGCTCCTCCTAGAGGAAGCAAACAGCACCGGAGGGGACCCCGCTCACACCGTACCGCCAGCGGGGTATTTTCAAAAACAAACGAGGATAGGAAGGGAAACAATAGGAAAAGAACACAACTCTGGAAAATCCATCGAAAAAAGGTGCCGGAACTCTGGGATAGTAGCTCCGGTTCCAACAAGGCCATAATTGTTTTTAGGGGATTGAGTTTTAAGATTAAGCATTGGTTTTAAATGATCGGACTAAATTATTTTTAGGTAATTGGGTTTTTAAATGATTGGGCCAAATTATTTAATTTATTTTTAATAATTTTTACCTTTTGTATGTTAATGTTTTTAATTGGGCTGTACACCGCCCCGAGTCCTTCGGGAGGGGGGCGGTATAAAAATCGTAAAATAAAAAATAAAAAAAATAAAAAAGCCCTGGTCATAAGTCTCCTTTTTCAGTGCCATTGTAACTTAAAATGGTCACTAAACAAATGGTTGTAAGTCAAAGACTACCTGTATTTAAATCTTATGGATAACTATCAATTTTATGGATGCTTAAGTGAGAAGTACTATTTTTATTGAAATATTATGTTCATTTTCCCAAAAGTTCCTACACTACCAAAAGGGCAATTAAAGCAGTTGCCATTTATTTTGGCAAGTACACCTGCTCCTGATTTTGTCGTACATGATTTCCCCCAAAGGATCTGCATCTTTGCACAATTCTTAGAACACTTTTCTTATTTTTGTACATGACCAATATTTTGGCTTTTCCAGTCTTGAGGAAACAAGATGTTCTTTGGCCTTGGTTTTCAGGAGAAAATTATAGAACTGCTATATGTGAACTGTGCAATATATCTGATGAAACATCTTTTTTTATGTGTTACCTTTATAGAATATGTTTGTGAGTTTCTAAATCTATCTATATAAATCTTTAAAATAAATAAATGAACTCCCTCTTTGTTTCATCCTCTTCATAACCCATGAGGCTATTGGTGTAGAAGAAGAGTGGGCAGAGCTGGGGGGTGGATTTAAACATGTCATCAGCTTAGAGCCCTTACATTGTCACAAACAATCCAAGTCCATCCCTCTTGAATTCCATTGATCCTTATCTGATGCCAATTTAATATTGAACTTTAGATTAATAGATTCTTGTGTATAGGCTTAAATAAGTTTTTTTGTGCCATAATTTAATGAATGGTCCTAATCATTAATTTAGAACAGAACAGAACAACAGAACAGAATAGAATAGAGCTGGAAGGGACCTTGGAGGCCTTCTAGTCCAGCCCCCTGCTCAAGCAGGAGAATCTATATCATCTCAGACAAGTGCTGTCTAGTCTCTTCTTAAAAATCTCCAGTGATGGAGTGCCCACGATTTCTGTTCCACTGGTTAATTGTCCTAGCAATTCTGGAACTTCTGTTAAACACCATATAGAATTATCCTGAGATAGATCTCACCCAAGCCTCAGGAGAAATTTGGGTGCACACTAGTATTTTTTTTCTTTTCAGTGAATGAACATAATACTTCAATATTTTACTGCTATTTTTAAAATATATGTATTGACTAATGGAACTCTCTCACCAGGAAGGTCATTTAAAAATGAGACACTGCCCAGGGTCAACTGTTTTGCTACAGAAATGTTTTATGTATAAAAACAAGTCTGTAATTTAATTTTTAAAACCAATGCTTTCTGTCTTTTGCAATGTTCATAAAAAAGTTGCAAGCAACTCGCATCAATTTTGTCATTTGTTTTATTTTGATGAAAAAGGAAAATTTGAAGAAGTTACTAGAAGTGTATGAAATGTTAGGGGAAGAAGAAGATATTGTCAACCCTTCAAATGAACTGATAAAAGAAGGGCAAATACTTAAGCTTGCTGCTCGCAACACATCAGCTCAAGAAAGATATCTCTTCTTAGTAAGTATTTTCCTCTGACTACCATTTTAAATGTCTTTAACAATGGATTTTTATGTTTGTGCAGGTGAAGGGGAAGTGCTATTTCAGTGCTGTGTTTTTTCCTATAAGGAAAGATTTCCAAATTGACTTTCTGTAGTTCTCTTTCTAGTATAGTGTTTCTAATTGTTCTTAACATAACTTTTGAAGCAGTGCTAAATATGAACATGCCTTCCTCCTAAACAGTCTTATAATTTACCTCAGACAGGACCAGGAACCATGGTTAATTTTAACTAGAACTAATGTTGATGCAAATAAAGGGCTGAAACATAATTAAATGATAAGGGACGCTAATGTATACTGAGAAAGGAAACTTCCCAGTTTGCAGGTGGAAGTTTACAAAAAAGCAATGTGGAGTGGGGAGGAGATGACAGGTGGTTAAAAATTCAAATAAATAAATACTAGATTATAGAGTAATAAAAGGATTCTTATGAAATTGTCTACCAGGCTACCTTCTCTTAATCCTATGTCCCCCATTTTTGAATGGATAAGTAATGAATGGTGTATTTAATTAGTACATCTTGGTGCTGTAGGAGGAAGAGTGGCAGAATCTGGGGGCAGAGTTAAAAGAGGAATCAGCCTAGAATCCCTACATAGCCACAGGCAGACTAAATCCAATCCCCCTTAAATTCCATGGACTCTTCTCTAACTCAAAGCAGGTGCTACCTGTTAGTTGAGAAGATTCCTGTGCATAGGCATGTGAAGCAATAAATTAGTTTAATTGGACTTTCATGTGTGGACCCATGCCTGACATGTGCCTACGGAAAACACTTAAATGCTTTCTGTTAGTTTCAAAACTATTTTTCTAACTTTTTTTTTCTCTCTTTTGTGAAGAGGGAATTAAGTTTCTATACTTGTATTCCAGCCTTCTTCCTAAAAGTCATGTTTATATTTAAGGCCAGATTTAACTCAAAGTCAGTTAAGTTCTAGAAGAAGTTTGTGTAACACAGATGTGGTTAAAATCCTTAGAACAATCTCAACAATCCTTTTCTGTACTTAAATGTATTCCCAGAAAATATTTCACACTCTCTACACTCAAAATCAGCTTCCAGGCAAGCTGTACTTTCAGAACCAAAGAACTTTTTTTTGAAAGTAAACATTAAACAAAATAAAAATGGCATCACTATTTTAATCCTTTATGAAACACGTACTTATTTTGCACAATGGCAAATGTAACATTTCTTTCAGATTATACTATATTGTATGTTGAAAGAGTGAATATCCTGGGGAAATTGTAGCAAAATTAGTTATGCTAACCACTTATTAATTAATATCTTTCTTATTTTTCTTTCACTAAGACACAACTTTCACATTAAAAAATTAATGCTTTTTGTTCAATATAATCCACTTAATACAATTGTGGACACTAATGTCTTTTGGTATATTGTTGTTGTTGTTTTTTCAGTTCAATAACATGTTGCTGTACTGTGTACCAAAATTCAGCTTAGTGGGATCTAAGTTTACAGTCCGGACAAGAGTAGGCATTGATGGTATGAAGATTGTAGAAACCCACAATGAAGAATACCCACACACTTTCCAAGTGTCTGGGAAAGAACGAACTTTAGAGTTGCAGGCCAGGTAAGAAGTGAGTTTAAGATTGTTACTACGGTATGAAGTCACATGAAAGTAAAAGTTTAGAGTCCTGGAGCAGAGATATTGAAAACTGGCATATATCTGACTTGCGTTTGGAAAGCAGTGGTTCTTTTCATTCTTCTTAATGAAATTCAAAATGCGTGATTGAAAGGACATGATGGGTTTTAGGTCAGCATTTTCAAACTTGGCAACTTTAAAATGTGTGGACTTCAACTCCCAGAATTCCTCAGCCAGCATGCTGGTAGCTTTCCCCAGCTGATTTTTTGTTGACTTTTGACCTTTCCCCTAATCCCGCCAGGTCAGTTAGATTCCTGTAGCCCTTGACTTAAAAACATTTGTTTAATGATCATTTGAAATTACAATAACTCTAAAAAAAGTGACGTATAACTGTTTTTCACACTTACAACTGTTGTAACATCCGCATGGTCACATGATCAAAATTTGGGCACTTGGGGTCATGTGATCACCATTTGTAACCTTCCCATTCAAGCAAAGTCAAAGGAGGAAGCTAAATTCGCTTGATAACTGTATAATTCACTTAATAACTGCAGCGATTCACTTAACAGTGGTTAAAATGGTCGTAAAATGGGGCAAAACTCATTTAACAATTGCCTTATTTAACAACAGAAATTTTGGGTTTAATTGCGGTCATAAGTTGAGTAGAACCTGTATGGTTAGATGAATCTCCAATTTCAATGGAAATGTTGAGCAGAAGGCATCAAGTTGCTTGAAAGTACCGGTATATCTGGCCTGAAGAGATCCGAGGATAACCTATATTAAAATTACAAAAATGACTTGGAACATTTCATTATTGAAACCAAATAAGTCCTTCTGGTAGATTGAAGAAATATATTAGATGTACTTAACACTGTTAACTGAATTCTGTTTATATTAAATACTGTGGAATAATAGTTAATTGTCATGTTTGTTTATTTATAATTAGTGGATTGCAGGATGCTCTATGTCTCTATGACATGAAGAGTTTCTTCATGGTGCTTTCCATAGTACACAATCTCTTCTGTTTTTTTTAACGAGCATAAATAAAAAGGCTAGATAAATGTTTGTAATACCAGCTACATCTTCCTTCTTATGTTATTGAGTACATGCCTTATACTGATAAACAGTAATCTTCATCCCCATAAAAATTGCATTTGTTTGCCCTAAGGATTTTCTTTACCAGAAGAATTTGTCTTTGTTTGATTCCACAAGAGTGCAAATTGATGCTTGTGGTTATAAGGTGCATTTTGTTATAGGGATGATTGCTTCCGGTTGATCTCATAGAGCCATTACTGCAACCCTGTGAGAAACAGAACTTAATGTTTGATTAGATCAATTTATACAGTCTCTGTCTGTGCCTCTAAGACTTAAATGCCTAGAGTATTACCTTATTAAACCTCCCATGTTCTAGCAGTTGACACAGATGATAAGATTTATTTTTATCATGCAGCTACACAGTCTGGAGTCATGGAACAGAACCATTGGTCTGTTTAGTAGTTATTCTGATTCCATGAAAGTGAAAGCAAATCACAGCCTTGGTTTCCTTCTTTGATGTTCTTAGGGAAAATATGATGTCCCATAGGCATTCCTATAATCATAGGTATCTCTTTGATTATATGCTTATTTGAAGGCAAAACCATTATTTGGCAGTAGCAGGGTGCAATCTGGGTGCAACTCTTTAAAGCAGCGATCATGTGCAACTATTGCTCTGTTTGAATCTTTGCATATTCTGAACATCTTTTTGCTTTCAAATCTGCACAGCCCTAGCAAAAAATCCTTTATTTCTGCAAACTGAAAGCATCAGAGCACTAATTTTTGGGCAGTACTATATTATATTAAGTCACCTGTAGTGGAACTGTTAATGTATCACTACAGAAGACTTAGATACTATGAAAGCAATTGCTTGAGCCCAAGCTTGCCTACGCTTAGAGAGGGGACAGGAATGGAAAAGAAATTGCTAAGTAAATGACCTGCTGATGAGAACTATGGAACTTCTCTTCCAAATCTGCTTTTAGAAGCAATGTGAACAATGCACACTAGGCAGTGTACAAATTCATAAGATTAGGTTTAGTTGTGGAGTTCAATTTGGCAGGAAAATTTTATATACATAGTGACAAAGTTCACTTCTCAGTACAATTCAGATCAATAGCTACAACTTTAAATGACTTTATTTCTGGAAAGTGGAAGGAAAGATCAGAGATGGGAGAAATCCAGTCTTGAATTGACCAGAACAATTTGCTAAGTCTAAGTGGAATTTGCATTCACACATGCAGAGTGCATTAGAGCAGGGGTCGCCAATCCCCAGTCCATGGACCGGTAATGGTCCTTGGTGTGCCAAAACCCGGGCCATGCAAACAAGTAAAGACCCATGTATGGGATGCCGGGAACATGTGAAACCACACTCTCTGGTCCATGGAAAAACCCCTCTCCACAGAACTGGTCCCTAGTTCCCAAAAGGGTGGGGGACACTGCATTAGAGACATTATTCTGGTATACATACATGTGAAATATCATTCTGAGCTCATTTCAGATGTCATACTTCAACAAAGGTTTAATCACGCACAGTTGAAAGGCATCAGTTTTTGAATCCAGGATCCCAGTTCTTTTTTTTTTCTTGCAATTAGATATTTTTGATGTTTTCGATAGGTACCTTTTTATATGCTTCAGCATTTGTATGTCTTGCCATGTAAAATGGTTTAGCTTATTAACAATTTCTGAACATGCTTTTAACCATTATCTCCAATTGTGTTCTTTAGCTCTGAACAAGACAAAGAAGAATGGATAAAGGTAAATACACCTGACTTGTTATATCCAAATATGCAATAAATGTGCTAAGATTGACGCTTTATATGCAATTAGGTAATATGGCTATTCCTCTGCTGCTGTTGTCATAATTCTTTTGAAATTAAACATCCAATGTTTGTTGAGTTAAAAAGTTAGTTACTGGAATCAAGCATGTATCTATCTCTAGTATTCATTTTGGTCTGACATTTAATCGTTTACTCTTCTGTTATGTTAAATTTGATATTCTTTCTCCATTTCATTGATTCCAGACTCTTCAGAGTACTATAGATGCTTTTCAGCAAAGAAATGAAACATTCAGAAATGCAATTGCAAAAGAATACGATGACATGCCTATTGAAGTTTCTGTAAGTTGAGTGTAACTTTTGGATTGTGTATACTCCTGTCTGTTCATATTAATTCAAAAGTCCATATCAGAAAAAAATGAAAATAAGTCATGAAACAGATTAGTTTGCCATTAGAATGACCTTTCAAGTCATGTAAACGCTCATATGGGCCTATTTTTATTCACTGTATGGTAATGTATCGATATGGATAGACCTATACAGAGATGTCTGTTCAGGAGATGGTCTGATTTGCCAAAAGTAAGAGAAGAAGGGTGTGGATGGAAGCAGGAATAATAGGAAAGAGAAAAGATAATAGTGTGAGTCAAATTGAGCATGGCAAAGTGGTATCTGTCATCTACATGCAAAGGTATTTATATATCATTTCAATTTATGAGGCTGCACCAACTTCAGACTCACTTGAAGATTTATTGTATCTACCAAATTGTTCTATGATGTAAAAGTCAAGACTGTGAGAACAGACAAGCATATATGGTGGGACAGTCTTCTGTAAACAGCCACAACTATGTTATAAATCTTTCATTCCAATTACTGTTCATTCATGATAAGAGTTATAAGAGTTTTGTTTTGTCTTTTAAAAACTCTGAGTGATTTCCTGCTCAACATTTCTCACTCCTTTTTCTATTGCACATTTTAAAAAAAACCTAAGTCAACGGATTGTACATAATAGTTGGAAAAGAAGCATTTCTTTAGAAAACAATGAAAGAGTTCCAGAGGGAGACATAAAAAAATGCAAGAGAGATACATACTGTGATAATCACAGTTTATTCTTTATTCAGTCAACAAACAAAACATAACTAACATTTAAATTTAGATTCCATTTCTAATTATCGTACAACATAGCTATCTTTTTGGTTAATCCATTTGTTCCGATCTCTACAGAAATTCTCTTCGTCCCTCTTTTTGCATATATAAAGAGTGCTGTGCTCATTTGAACATCTTTTCCTGGTTTAAGGTCTACTGTAGTTATGGGATTGAAGCCCAGCTGCCATGAAAGTTAGGATCCAAGTATCTATTTCTCTTTTCTTTTCCCATAATTGCTATTAGAATTTATTTATGTATGGCTATTTTAATCTTTGGCATTCCCTGCCTTTTCCTACATTACTGGATTTGATTACTGCTGTCAAGGGAAAATGCAAACATCAAACTAATCTTTCAATCCTAAATATGCAGCTGTTGTTTATGGTAGCATCCACACCTGTTATTTACTTTTAAGATTAGCCTGTCATTCCACTGGATTTTCAGACAGAAAGTTAATTGCCTTTTCTTCTAATAATGTTCCACAATTTATTTTTTTTCCCTCCTCTGAGACTGCTGAGCTCGGGAAGAGAGCCCCAAGATGGATCCGAGACAATGAAGTGACTATGTGTATGAAATGCAAAGAGCCATTTAATGCACTAACAAGGAGGAGACATCATTGCCGAGCTTGTGGGCATGTAAGCACAAAGCCACATCTGCTGGTTAACAGTTGCTGAAGCTGCCAAAAACTTGTTCAGAAACTCCATCTGGTGATTGCTTTTAAATGCTGTTTTGTTTCAGCTGACACTTGCTGTGGCAGGAAGTCAGAATCTGTGAACCACTTGTGAACCAAATCTGCGCCCCCTTATGGCCAAAGCAGGAAATTTTTCTGTAAATAGTTCCTTTTGACATTTTATTAACTTAAAGCAGGGGTCTTCAAACGTGGCCCTTTTATGACTTGTGGACTTCAACTCCCAGAATTCCTCAGCCAGCGTGCCTGGCTGAGGAATTCTGGGAGTTGAAGTCCACAAGTCATAAAAGGGCCAAGTTTGAAGATCCCTGACTTAAAAGTATTTTAATAAAACGTTTTATTAACTTGATGGTTAAAATAACCACAACTGATTTCATTTTACTTCCTTCTGGTGTCCTCTGTCTGATCTCTATTCTGAACTGTCATAAGCTATTTGATCCTCCAACTGATCATCTTCAGCTGGTTTCAAGTTATCTTTGGACATTTTCTTTTTCCGAGTACCAATTTTAATCTCTAGTTGGAAGAATTTTATTTCTGTGATATTTTTAATTGGATAATTCATAGATGTTAAATTATACATTCATATTTTTGTACATCACATTTACCGGTACACGTATTGACTGCCCAAGTCTAGTGATACTTTGGTGAACACAGAAACAAACTTTTGATTCCTGAATTAACCATGATACTGATGTTCATGATATGGAGAGCTGGTTAATTTACAGCTTTTTCTCAACTGAAAGTTAAGGTCAATATTATCCTTATCTTCTTTTGCGGCTCTTTGATTATGTTTGTCTTTGAGAGGTGGTGCTAAATGCCTGAACAGTCCTGTTTTAGAATACTGGATGGAGTTCACGTTTGATTGCTATCATTGTAGAATAAATTAATAAATTAAACCTTTAGTAAAAATCTCACCGTGGCATATGGTGTTTGGAGCTAATGTTTGGAAGCAAATTAATGTTCCAAAGTAACTCAGTTTTTCCTTTTTTTTTCTTAAGGTGGTTTGCTGGAAATGTTCTGATTATAAAGCTCATCTTGAGTATGATGGCAATAAGCTGAACAAAGTCTGTAAAGATTGCTACCACATTATAACAGGGTGCACTGATAGTGAAGAAAAGAAAAAAAGAGGAATCTTGGAGGTATGAAATTTAAAGAATTAAAGTATGTTGGGTTTTGTTTAATGCTTATTTACATTGCTTTGTATCTTTGTTGCCTGCTCCCATTTTATGAACTTAAATTGTTTTAATAAAATATTTTATTAACTCAAAAGTAATAAGACCACACTTACTGCATCCCGTTTTGGTCACCATATTACAAAAAAGATGCAGAGACTCTGGAAAGAGTGCAGAAAAAGGGGGCTGTTAACCAGTGGAACAGCTTGCCTTCAAAAGAGGCTTTTAAGAAGAGACTGGACAGCCACTTGTCTGAAATGGGTATTGTTCTGTCTGGCCCCTCTCAGCTCATTAAAATCCACATAAATATGTCTTTAAGAGGTTTATTTAACACATTTCAAAAGAATTCACTTCAAAGCACGCTGCTGGCATTTTGCTGGCAGAAACAGCCAAGTCCCATGTATTTACATTTAGATTAAAACATACTCCTTCCACACCTTCCAATTAACTCACTCTTTCTTTATCACATTGGCCAAGACCTCATTATTCCCCCGTAGATTTCCAAAACATCAGAAGACTGAATTCAAACGCACGGCTCCAGATATCAGGCTACTCCTTGATTAACGTTGCTCGTGACAAAGGCGTAGTCTCTCTGTCCCCTTCTAATATAGTGTCCGATACGTCACTTCCCCCCATTACTTCCTTTTTCCACTTAACTGACACCTTCGTTTATCAAACCTTCGAAATCTCGGATCAAGCCATCTATCTTCTTGATCCAAATCTGACCCCTCACTTTGTGAATCTGACCCAGACTGCCTGTAAATCTCCTCCCTGTCTGGCTCAGCTGCCGGGAGGGGAAAATACCCAGAGGGGCCTGGCTGCTCTTCCTCGGCTGCTGGGAGGGGAAAACACCCAGAGGGGGCTGGCTGCTGATCCTCATATTCTGACACTTCCCAAGCTGGTCTAGGGACACTCACAACAGGTATAGGGTCTCCTGCTTGAGCAGAGGGTTGGACTTGATGACCTCCAAGGTCCCTTCCAACTCTGTTATTCTGTTAAAATGGCATTGATAATTCTCATAATTACTTAAAATTGCATGCAGTCAGGAAGCCACTCATGAGAACTAACTAGCCGAAGGCTAAATTTATGTTTGCATGCAGAAAATTGCATGTGACTCATTCATTGGGTGCCAAAAAAACATTTTAAAATATGCTGCCTCTGATGACATCCATGAAATCAGCCTAGCTAATTTGGTTGGTCATGTGCTGAGTTGCAAATTGTAATTTAGCACTGTATGCAGAGATACAAAGTTTTCACCTCAACCATGAGTCTTCACATTTTGAAAATGATAGTGTTTCTTGGATTTCCGTTGGACACAGTTTTGACTGCTAAAGGTAGAGAAGAGAAAAGGGAGAAGGAAAAGTGACAGAATTTAGCCGAGATGGGCAGACTTTGCTAAAACAAATCCATCCTTCCAAAATTGCATAAGCTTATAAGTTGTAATTCAGTGGAAGTTTCCAGTGCTGCTGGTTCTATTAGCTATTTTTAAAAGCCCATTATTGCTTCTTTAATATCCAAGGATTATTTTGGTGCAACAAACCCAAACCAACTGCTGTTTAGAGGCAAACATACTCAACCATAGTTTTCTACTTTGTAAAAAACTTGACAATGCTACTTTCAAGAAGGACTTCAGAAGAAGCCAGAGGGAAGACAAAGCCTTTTGTTATAAGCTACTTTATGAGTTTCTTTTTTGATTTCTTCTAAATGGCACTTTGAGTTAAATGAAGAAAATGCTCCCTGGAATTGATTGATTATTAAATATTTTGTAAAAGGTCAGCAATTCTTCCATTTTCATTCTATATCCACAAGATTACATTGCTTCCATGTCATGTTTCTTTGATGAAGAGTGAAATACCAAGCCACCATTTTTGTGACTTAATTTGCTATGGCATACTCCATTTAATCCTTCAGGGAAAGATTGAAGGCAAATGAGGTCCAGGCAGAAGAAGAACATTGTAGCTTCAAAATCTAAGGGATGGTTTGGACAAAACTAAGCACACTTTTTTGTGCGGCTGCTGATAAAAACAGGATCACCAACATGATCGCCAATGTCCGATAACGGATATGGCACAAGAAGAAGAAGAAGAATTTGCTATGATTTTATTCCTTACCAATTATTGTCTGATGAATTATGAACAATTATTATGATCTTTTTAGAATTCCTTAACCACCTTCGTTTTATCTCTACAGATTGAATCAGCAGAAGTGTCAGGGAATAGTGTGATATGTAGTTTTCTACAGTATTTGGAAAAATCGAAAACATGGCAAAAGGCTTGGTGTGTGATACCTAAACACGAAGCCCTTGTTTTATATATGTATGGCGCTCCACAGGTATGTATGTAAAAGGAATGGAAGCCAGACCATAGCAAAGTTCCTTCCTCTCCTTAGGGAACATGATATCATGCTTACTGTATCTTGCATTTACAATTCTGCAACTGTAATTCCTACTCTTTCTGAATTGTATTCTTCCCCCACTGTATGTAAAAGAAGAGTTTACACAATAACAATCAGAATTGGCTATGACAACAGTGTATCTCTCCTCATCTTCTGTAGTCCTCAACATACAGCTATTTGTTTAGTGACCGTTCAAATTTACAACAGCACTGAAAAAAGTGACTTATGACCATTTTCCACACTTACAACCATTTCAGCATCCCCTTGGTCGTGTGATCAAAATTTGATTCATATTTATGATGGTTGCAGAGTCCTGGGGTCATGTGATCCTCTTTTGCAACCTTCTGACAAGGAAAGACAATGGGGAAGCCAAATTCATTTTACAACCGTGTTACTAATTCAACGACTGCATTGATTCACTTAAGTGTGGCAAGAAAGGTCATAAAATGGGGTCAAGACTCACTTAACAACTGTCTCACTTAGCAACAGAATTTTGGGCTGAATTGTGGTTGTAAGTCAAGGACTACCTGTAACAGGTCTGGGTTTTATAAATCTGGGGAGCATCTGATGGCAACAGTAGCTTAGATTTTTTTTTAGGACTTCTTAGCTGCTAACTTGTGGTCATCTGGATTTTTGCACTTCACTGTGGTAGCCATAGGTGATGAAAGGACAGGGAGGAAAGAGATCTGATCCCCTGATGACCTAGGAGGTGGTTTTCTCTAGTTTTGCATTTTTCTTCTTCTTGTGGTTGCACGTTTGATCTATAAAGGTTAATCTTATTAGGAATGAGAACTTTTTTTCCCCGTCACTGGTTTTCTCCTGTTGGTAATCTAATGTCCTCTGTAGCACAACCTCTACAACAGGGGTCCCCAACCCCCGGTCCGTGGATCAGTACCGGGCTGCGGCATGCCAGCAACTGGTCCGCACAAACAAGGAAAGCCCCATCTGTGGGATGTAGGCAGCACACAAAACCACACACTCTCTGATAGGGGACCTCTGCTCTATAATAAATTAAGAAGCTTCTTTTTGGTGACTCCTATCAAATGTTGCTTTTTTAAAGTGACTTCATTTCTGTTTACATAGGATGTCAAAGCCTTGGCTACTATTCCACTTTTGGGCTACACAGTAGATGACACCCCAAGAAGTGCTGACCTCCCTCACAGTTTCAAATTGACTCAATCTAAGTCTGTGCACAGTTTTGCAGCAGATAATGAAGAGCTGAAACAGAAGTGGTTGAAAATCATCTATATGGCTGTTAAAGGTGAAACACCAGATTGCTGCAATGATTCACAAATTAGTTTGGAGGATCAGCATGAAAGCACTGCAAAACTGGAATCCACCAATGGTCTGTAAAACTGTATTTCTCCCATTCATATTGGGGTTGACACTACTTCCTAAAACAAATTTGAAAATACGCCAGCCTTTCTGCCATGGTTCTTAGCACTTTATGTTGGAAAAGAACAAAAAAGTCCATATCGTTTTAGACAAATTGTCCTTATGTTTATGTTATGTCAATAAAATTAATGTACAGAAGCATTCCACATTTTCTTTTTATTCAATTAATGTCTTAGCCAAAAAGTCATCAATATTAACCTAATGCTGTTATTTCCAAGATTGTTATCATACAATATAATACTGTTGGGGATGATACAGCTTTTTCATAATGAAGTTGATCTCTTGGTAATTTTCTATGAATCATACATGTGTGTTTTTAGATATACCTCCACATTGCCAAATAGATGTGTAGTGAAATTTAAAGTTAGATTAGCTTACTGCATTTAAATTCTCGCACTATTTACACTGATGTGTATATAAAAACTATACATTTTTGTTTGTGAACCAAACAATATTCAGAGTATCTAAACATTTCAAACGATCTATTTAAAAAGTTAATTCTTTCCTGTTAAAACTTTTTTATTGAACAATAAGAACATTATATACTGTTTGCAGGGTATGTTTTTACAGGAAAATGTACTATCATCGATTTTGATTTATCTTCATGATACTAAATTTATGCTTGTCTATGATTTTTAAAAATGATGCATGCATCCTCTAGAATTTAAGCAAAAAATTCTACATTTAAGAGACAATTGGTGGCTTGTTTATATAGAATAATATTGATATTTTTATACATTAATACAGAACTGGAAAAAGTAGTAAAGGCATGTACTGGATGTATAGATTCTAGCTGTGGTTTGAAAAGCATAACTTCTCAGTTCTATTACCTTTGGAAAGTGGTCCTACATTTCTAAAATTATAAATGCTTTAGTAATTATCAGCTTAATCTTAAACAATGTCTTGTGATATCTCTTTTCCCTTTATATTAAGATTTAATACAGAGATCTAAATATTATGGATCAGTTCAGACTTTGCACCAAATCTGATTAAAGAAAATTAAATATATGTTGAGTTCATACATTACACTAAGCCATAAAGTAGTTTGTTTGGCTTACGTGATATGTAAAGCCAACTGTAAACCATGATTTATGACTTAAGATTATGTGTGAACAGGGCTATTTACTCAAGAAACTATAATTAAAACTAACCATATCTTAATAGTTACAGTCTTAGCATGATGCCCAAATGGAGAAATTTGTTTGCAGCTGACCAGCAAAAATTCAGTCAAATCATGCTTTGTGCAACGAAGGGTCTCACTTGACATTTTAAATTAACAAATCATAATTAAACCATTAGTCTTCATTCAAAGTGCATTGAAGAATTGCAGAATATACATCTTTATGTTTTATACCTGCATCAGTGGCATGGGTTCTAGCATAATTAACAACATATTATGTGATAAGATATTTGAACTGACCACTTATAACTCCTCATGAAACCATACACATGTTGCCGCAGTTAATGTCACTGCCTATGTGTCCCAAAACGATGAACATGGGAAGCAAATTGATTAATATCCGCCACACTTACTATGCACGGTCATGCATTTTGTAGCCTAACAGAACATGATATTAAAGTTGTGCGAAAAGTATACACTTCTGTAAAACTGGGAAATGTGTGTTTATACTTTCCTTTAAAAACTTTCTTAAAGAAGTACAATCTTATGTTGGAATTTCCCATTTCTTTTTGCACTTTCCTGTAAGTGTACTTTTTTCAGATCAACTGAATGTTGATCGACTGGTTAAGACAAGAATTGACTAACCAGCTTGTCTCCTGAGCCTGATATTTTGAGTTGAAAGAGAGTAAGTGGCCCAAAGTCACCCAGCCAGCTTTCATGGCTAAGGCGGGACTAGAACTCACAGTTTTCTGGTTTCTAGCCTTGTGCCTTATATTCAGTAGACCAAACTGACTCTCACATCTTATGCTGTATCTTATACTTTTTGTTTGGGAGTTAGCTTTATTTAATTCAGTTGGAATTACTTTCTAAGTAAAGATGCATAGAATTGTACTGCTGATTAAGCTTTGCAATATTGAACTAATAATTAAGCTAATATATAATAATGTTATTACTATATGTTACTAATTGTTCAGAACATTTATCTTTAATTGCCGGAGTGGTATGCATGCAACAATCATAAGCCAGTATTGTGGGGAGTTAAAACTACAGGTTAAACATCCACTGTCTAGCTGGACAAAGACATAATTAGTTGAAATTTTCTACATTTTTAAATAAGTAATATTACATAGGAAAATTACAATCAAAAATTTTATATGAAGATGTGTTTCTACATTCCATTTAATTTACGATCCCTTTTGCTAAGCATTTAGTGTTTAAGCTACCATAATAGCTATAACATAGGTGTGGAAAGCCATTCAGCATCTTCTCCAGCATCTTCAGATTACAACCAGTCAAATTTTGAAATCTGGTGGCCCAGATGCTGATTGGTAACAGTGCTGTTCCTTTCTCCCACATACATTTTTGGAAAAACAAAAGGCACAAAGTGGATACAAACTTTAAACTATTCTCTTTATCCTTTAACTTAAATCTAATTTGAGTCAAACACAACTTGTGGTGATCTTAAACTGTTGCTAGCAAAACTTTAGATGATCATGTCTGTAAATTGCCATTTTTCAATTTTTCTTGAGGCTAATTTATAGCTTCTGTTTATTACTTGGGGGTTTTCCAAGTACTTTTAGCTTCTAAGGCCAAGCAAGGTCAGCCAAATGCTTAATCCCTCTCCCTAAAAGTAGTCCAAAAATGTCTCCTTAGGGTCATGTTGTATCCTTGTAGATAGGATTTGCTCTAATAAGACACTTGCTCTAATAAATAAAAACAGGGTTTGCTTTAATGTAGATTAAAGGTAAAATTAAATGTAGAATTAAAACACATATCACAGGATTCTCCCTCTGCCAGGGCCTATCTTTCTAAGTGTAATATATAATTAAACTATTTCACTGTTTGTTAAATTTAAATTTACTGATAAAGAATTAAAGGGAGACTAGTATAGGATTTGATGATCCTTGGTTTTACCATATGCCCAATACCAGAGCTGAGAGATTTTGCAGGTCTGGGACAATCACATAAAAGTTAGTTTTTTAGTGAAGCTAGTGGTTTATATTCAGTTTCTAGTTTGCATGGTTTAGAAATGTTGAAAATATAATCAAACTTAAGCAAATGACAGAAAGAAAATTACATTTCAACTCTTACAACTTCTGAGCCTTTGGGGATTGTCCAAAGTTTTGAGTTCATCATAATTTTCCTGTTGCCTCTGAATGGAATTGTCCACCACTCATTAATTCAAATGTGCAAGGACATTCAGAACTTCGCATCTTCTAAAGAATATTCATCAATGTTAATGTTGCTTATTAAGATAAAATTGGTTTCCCAACAGATAATATGTTGACCCAGTGTCTATGAGGATTCTCAATCATCCAGGTCATGGTTGCCCCAAAGGTAACTGGGTTTTTTTGGTTTTTCCTTGAAAACATCTTGCTTCTCATCCAAGAAGCATCTTCAGTTCTGAAGAATGGATGAGAAATGAAATATTTTCAAAGAAAAACCAAGAAAGTCCAGTTGTCTTTTGAAAAACACCTTTGGGACATGTTGACCCCAATATGCTTCTGCAAAGAAAGTTTTTTTAATATATGACTTAACATTTACAGTTATTTGACAATGGGTTTTATACAGAGCAAAATGTTCAGTTACATATATTAATATTCTTTGTTGTAAAATAAAGAGTTAATCATCGGCAACCCTTTGCAATCTAGCTATGTTTTCCCCCTTGCTTTGAAATATTTTCTTGATAGAAAATGTGTAAAACACAAAGCAATTCTAACATGAGTTAAGTGCAAACGTTAAAAAGATCTCAATTACAAAGCTAGTGGCTCTCATTGTTTGAACTCCATCTGTTTTTTGCATGTAGCAACTTCATTCTATATGTACTTATCTCAGAAAATCAACCTGGAGGGTGAACTTTGGGCTTCTAGTTATCGTTCAGGAAATAGTGTATCCTGCCTTTTGGGAATCATATTTGAAAGCAGGCTTTCTTATATTATATTAAGATAAATAATCTTTTAGAATTCACATTGATCTCAGTTATGCAGCATACTACCTCATATGGGCTCCAGTTGAACCCTTGAGGAGTGGATAAGGGAGAGATTTCCTTTAACCTCCCCCTCATAGATTAATAATAAAAAGCACATGATTAGCACTTAGGAGAGAGTAAAGACTGTGTAGGCTTCAAAAATGATGTAGAAGAAGTGCTTCAGAACTCAGATGGGACAGTGGTGTCTTAATACTACTAAAAAAATACCCCAACTTTTTTCAAGCTTCTCATGAGCTTGAAAAAGATGTGCTGCTGCTTTAAGAGTCTCCTTAGCCTTAACCATGCTGGCTAGGGAATTCTGGGAGTTGAAGTCCACATAACTTCAAGTTTCTAAAGTTGAGGTACACCTTAAGGCAGGGGTGTCAAACTGCCGGCCCATGGGCTGGTTGCATCATACAGAGGCCGTGCCCACTCCAGCTCCAGCTCCGGCAATGCAAAAAAAGTCGCAATACGTCGCAACATGTCACATGATGTGGCAAGTTTGACACCCATGTCTTAAGGAGAGGATTCCTTAAAGGAGCACCACCTTTTTTTTTAAGTTCAGGGTGAATGCTGTAAACTAAAGTCAGTCTACTTTAATCAAAAGCTGAGAAATAGGGCATTTCTTCAAAATAATTTTCAAAGTGTGCATTGCCCTAATAGAGAGCACTTTCAGGATGTTGAGCCTCCTAAGCCAGGGGTTCTCAACCTTGGCAACTTTAAGACTTGTGGACTTCAACTCCCAGAATTCCTCAGCCAGCTTTGCTGGCTGAGGAATTCTGGGAGTTGAAGTCCACAAGTCTTAAAGTTGCCAAGGTTGAGAACCCCTGTCCTAAGCACACTCTCATAGAAAAAAGTTCGAAATAAATCAATGAGATGTATAGTACTTGAATGTTATTACAATGTGATTGAAGTTGTTAGATTCTAATGTAAAGCACAACTAATGGTGATTCGAAATGAAGATAAGATAAACCTATAATCTAATTTTTGTAGTTTAATCTGACTCCAAAATCTTTTAAATTGTGTTTTTCCATCGGAAGTATTTGGAAAGATATGAAGAGAGATAATATTGATATTGATATTACAAACTAATTGTACAATCCCTTCCTTTTTCTTATCTGCTAAGTTTAATTTCTCCATTTCTATTTCATTCTGCATCGTATTGCTTGCCCTGAAAATAATGTACATATGTAGGTAAGCATTTAGAAAATGATGATAATCCTGTGCTTTTTTTCTCAACAATCCCACAGGATAAGAATTATTTTACCCTAAGTAGGTTTAAAGATATTGTATCCCTGGGGACAATTGGATTTTGTATTTATTTTTGTTGGACGTATTTTGTTCCTGAATAAGTTGCTATTTCTTCAGATGGAATCTGTGTTTGGTTTCTTCAGTTCATAGTCAGCTTGCAGCAGGACTTATGAATGCAGGGCTGGGTCTGTATGTGTATAAGCTAAGGCAGGGATCTCCAAACTTGGCAACTTTAAGACTTGTGGAATTCTGGGAGTTGAAGTCCACAAGTCTTTAACGTTACTGAGTTTGGAGACCCCTGAGCTAAGGGTTATCTTTTTGGAACCGATAAACCCCTGTGATTTTTCCTTGGCTTTAAGTAATATAATAGTCAGAATATCCTATTTTTAAATTAAAGCGTGTGTTAGCAGAAAAAACAATTTTCTCGGAAATTCAGTAGTTAAACTATCTTGGCTTAAGCCAGGGGTCCTCCCAGAATTCTGGGAGTTGAAGTCCACAAGTCTTAAAAAAGTAGCCAAGGTTGAGGACCCCTGGCTTAAAAGCACACGTATAACTTCCTTCTTTACAACCTTTTCCAGATTAAAGCTCTTTTTAAATAGGACGGTAAAAAGTTTCAGTTCGTATTAATTGCCTGTAAAGTTTCTGTGAACTTGGTTTGGGTGCTTTTGCAGATTTGAGTTAGTGCCCTTTCTGTGAAATTCCCAAATCTTTCATTTTTATTTAATGATGTAAATTCTGATATGCCTGGTATTTAAATGGGTAATCATTATAATTCACTGTGCACCTTAATCAACAGCTGAAAGGGATATTTTTAATGTCTCTTCACTTTCAGTTGTTAAGCATTTCATTGACATGCTGCGAATTGCAATTGAAGACCTAGCAGAAATTTCTCTTAACCCAGGAACTGATATCTGTCTTAATGGCAGGTCTGGATGCTGGAAGAAAGATTAGAAATAATTATAGTTAATGTCTGTAACATTGCTCAACAAGGCTAGTGAAGAAGGGAAGAGATCTTGTTCCATGGAGTGACATTAATAGCTGAGTCTGACATTAATTAGCTCCCAGTTTGCTAATTATTTAGCAAGAAAACTTATTTTTGCATAGGCCAATTGCAGAATTTAGCATGAATTCCTGACTGCTTTTATGTCAGCTTCTCTGATGTTTAATAAATAATTCTTGTTGCATAATGAAAGGAAGAAAGCCCAATATGAATTTATTTCAGTGAATGGATCCCATAGTAGAATGTAGTAGGTTACCAACAATTCTGAATATTTCTACTTTCAGCTTTTCCTATTCCCAGCTAATACAGTATAAAGATTAAATGGAACATTTCTGGAACATTTTAGATTATCACAGCTAATTATAAAAAAAGATGAATGTGCATGTGGTGTATGATGAAGCATGTTTCTGTAGTGCATTATGTAAACATTTTGCTCCCTGCATTCATAGAAATGTTTCTACTACCTGTTTATTATTGCTCAAGTACAAATGAATTGCAAGATATATTAATTTTCTCATTTCAATGTGAATCTACAGCTGGCTGTCAGATTGATTTGACGTAAGTTAAGATAAAAATGCTGGACATCATCTTGCCAAAGTTAGGTAAATGACTATCTATGAGAAAGCCACTTTGGTTAAGTCAGCCTCACTGAAAAATAGCTTCTGTGTCACAAAAAAAGGGTATTTAAGCACAGGGATACCAAATGTAATTATCACTTTTAAAAGTAGCACTTCTGTTGTTCATATTCTTGGGTGTAAATAAATGAAATGGTCTGTAATGCAATGCTTTTTTTGATAGCTTTAGCACTATTGACTTCTTATTCTTGACTTTTAAATGATAGATTTGTAATTTACCAATTGCATGAACTATTCCTTTTCCCATTCTGGAATAACTCCTTTCAGGACAAGGCTTGATTTATGCTAATATTAAAGAATTAAATAAACTGGAAAATGAGTAACCAAAGCAAATAATTGGTTTGCCTATAGAACAGACTGCAGTTCTGTCTCAAAAAAAAACAAACCCCCAAGTCAAAAAAGTAGACTTCGTGAGCTCAATGTCCATTAATAAACTCAGACTAAATTTTGGAGTTTCCCAACTTCTGCAGTTCTTGGCACTCAAGAGGAAATGGCAAGATCCTTTTGAATCCTGCTGGTCTTCTCTCAAGGACCAGCCTTCTGCAGCACAAATGAGTGACCTTATGGCTTCTCCCTATCCAGAAAAGTGCTCTTCACCTCACCACAAGCGTCAAAAGGCAAATCCCAGTTATCCTAAAGGAATAGCGAAGAGAGATTGATTCACCACATCTCTTTAAGCTATCTAGGATGAGAATTTAAAACAGACAATGTTCTCCAGTCTATCCATAATTTATTAAATTATAATGACCAGCTAGCTGTAAAAGTTGATGTGCTTCAGTCTCCCTTCCCCCACAAACGAGTCTGGAATGCCTGGTCTTTTTCCTCAAGGCTGCCCAGCAGCTTGGCTTCCCAGTTTACAGCCCCTTTCTGAAAGAGCTTCTTAGTTTTCCATAAGGAAAGGGAGCTTGTTTCAAGTCTAGTCCTCTTTCAAAGGTTGGGGGATGTAGGAGAAGGACTGGCAGAACCTGGGGTCAGAGTTAAAACAGGATTCATCTTAGAATCCCTATGTAGCCACAAGCAAACTATGCCCAACCCCCCTTGATTTCCATTGACCCTTATCTAACTCCAAGCAGTTGCTGTTTGTTGAGAATATTCCTGTACATAGGCATGAATAGCAACAAATCAGTTTAACTGGATCTTCATGTGTGGGCCCAATCTTTTGCACTTGACAGGGGAGGCCTGAATAGAGAAGTTCAGAAAGTATTTTTCAACTTTTGATTCTACCCTGTTATCAATTTTATATCTAGCACTGAAGTTTATATACGCTTGGGCTTTGAGTTGGGTTGCAACTGTATTAAATTCTAAACAATAGGATATATTCCTTCTCTCCCCCCCCAGCAATTTAAGCTTATCAGGCACCAAATGTGAATATACTCCCTGATGATGAGGCTTACATCCAAAGATGGTGTTTTCCCTTCATGTCATCCCCAGTTAGATCCTTGTCAGCTGAATTCATGTGATGTGGATGCAGTGTCAAGCCTTCCATGCTTAAGAAAGAATTATTGTCACTGGCAAAGAAAGGATCTTATTTGCCAGGCTTTACAAAAGAAACACCAGAAAAAAAATGTGTTAATTCTAGGACATGCCATTGTTTTACATTATGGTAAAAGCACCCACCTATTTAATAACTAAATAACACTTCCTCCTGGCCCATACATGTTTTTTTAAATCCTTAACTTGTATAGCATGCTCATGTATGTTAGATCTGGAAGTTATCACAACAGTATGACATATATTGTTATGGTAGAAATGAATATAAACTATTTTTTTATGGCCAGCATTGAGATTCATTCATACTTGAGCTTTAAATTGTTTGGCAATTGTATTAAATAATAAATAGCTGGATATAGGAGGCAGGAAAACAATACTCCCTCTGAAATCTGCTACTCAAATGAGTGCTTCAAATTGATTCATAAGAAATATTCTGGTATGTACTATTTTTTGCCATCATTTGTAGTTCTGCCCTCAGTTAGCTTCCAATGATACAGTAGATGGTGTATCTCAATCTGATGGGATATTTTGATTGAAAAGTGCTTGGATCTAGAGTCTCACATCATTAAACCATTGCTTGGTTGGTGGGAAGGTAACAACGTCCATGCGCCTCAGCATATTGTCATGCTGGCCACATGACCATGGGAAGGGTCTTCGGACAACGTTGGCTTCTTTGGCTAAAAGGTGAGCACTGTCCCCTACAGTCAGAAATGACTGGACAGGGGAAATCTTTAAAACCTATGTTAACTAAACAGGTTTAGTTTTAATGTTGAGATGATGGAATCAAGGACTTAGATCAGGGGTGTCAAACTGCCGGCCCACTGGCCGGATGCATCATGGCTAAACCGTGCCAACCCCATTCCCGGCAATGGAAAAAAAGTTGTGATACATCGCAACACATCACATGACTTTGTGAGTTTGACACCCCTGATTTAGATAATTTGTACTGTTTCCCTACAGAAAAAAGGACAACAGAAATAGGTATAGTAGTTGTTTAAGCAGACATCATACTGTTCTTTTTCAAATATACTGGGGTATTTTTCCTGCCTCTGTATCTAAGAAAATAGTTATTTAGATCAATGTTTCTCAATCTTCGTCACTTTAAGATGTGTGAACTTCAACTCCCAGAATTCCCTCAGCCAGTATTTCTGAATTCTGGGAGTTGAAGTCCACACATCTTGAAGTGTCTGAGGTTGACAAGCACTTAGGTTGTTAATGTGAATGAAGAGCCACCATTTGAGAACCAGAGAAGAATTCTAGATTTCATCTCTTCCATTTCATTCTTATTTCTTGGTAATTTGACAAACTGCTGAGGAAGCAAACTCCTTTTTTTCTTCCAGACTGTATTATATGAATAGAGGTTAACAGTATTATAATTTTATAATTATTTGGAGAGAGTTGGTTAGCTTTAAAGGTTTTACAGACACTGTTTTTTGCAGCATATTGAAACATTAATCAGCAAGTCCCCATTGTACATATTTTCAGTGTCACTTTTGAAACTGGTTTGAAGAACTTACTTAATTTGTTCTGCTCCCATTATTAAAGGGTAGAGGTACAATTTTCACTAGTTCATTGTTGAAGCAATTGCTTTTTAATTTTTAGAGGAAAAAATGTGTATATATGTTTTGTCTTCGATATGGGATTCTATCAGATACAGTATTTGTGGTAAATCAATAGGGAAGTAGATTTTCTCAAAGTATCCAAGCAAAGACAGATTGATAGTAATTTGTAAGGGGGGTGGGGTAAGAGCTATAGCAAATCTAACTTACCTTCTCCAAAAAATGCTCAGAAGCTCATCTGTTTGAAAGTTCACTATACTGAGTGGCGATATAGGTAGCCCTAGATTTACAACCATTTGTTTAACAGCTGTTTAAAGTCATAATAGCACTAAAAAAAATGACTTGTGATAGTTCCCCATGATCACATGGTCAAAATTTGTGCATTTGGCAACTAGCATGTCTTTATGACAGTTGTATTGTCCTGGGATCATGTGTAATTTTCCCATCCAGCTTCCAACTAGCAAAGTCAGTGAGGAGAAGACAGATTTGTTTAACAACCCCACAATTCACTTAACAACTGTAGTGATTCGCCTTAACTGTGGCAAAAAGATCGTAAAATGAGATGCTACAACTGTCTTGCTTAGCAATGGAAATTTTGAATCCAACTGTGGTTGCAAGTCAAGGGCAACTTTTATTATAAGCAGAGAGGGCCTGGAGTGGGAGACTGGATGTGTATAAAAGTTATTTATTCAAAACTCACAGAGCCATTCAGACTGTTGTAGACTTAAAGGTTGTGGGAATTATACTTTGAATGCTGCCTGAATAATAGCCAGATCAAGCTTAGGTGACAATATCACTATGGACAATGCTTTGGGATATACTTCTATTTATTCAAAGAATGATTTCTAGAAGGGCTTTTTCTTTATCACAAATAGATTCTAAAATATATGAAAAAAAGAAAAAGTAATATTTAAAATGGTGAATGTGGTTAACTTTACCAGTTGATAATATGTACATGTATGTAAAATATTTGCAGATATTTGTATACATTTCTGTAATATATGTATATTTGGTTAATAATGGTGGGAGCTGGACTACTGTAAAATTACGCACTTTAATTTCTGTTGAAAATTTTAAAAAAAATTTGTAATCCTGTAAAATAAAAACAACAATCCATCAGTAATTGTTCTGCAAGTTTCATATTGAGGAGTTGGTTTATGGTATTTTTAAAAATAAGACTGGCCATATTAATGGTGGAAAAGAATCATGTGTAAACTGCAGGCAATGCTATAGTTTGTTTTCAAAAACAAGGATTAATTTGGTCTGGGTAAAAAGACAAACAAAAAAATCTTATTTCTTAAAAATATACTCTGCATAACAGCAGCATCAGCGTGGACTAATAATTATCATTAGTGGACTATGACTGGGGAGGCCCAGTTACAAGATTAGTATCAGGAAAACCCACCTCATAGAGTGGCTGTTGGGAAGACAAAAATGGATATGTTTATGTCGTACAATTTCAACCGAGATGCAAGAAGGTTTGACAATTATAAAATTACAAATATGATCTCTGCCTTGCTGTTTTTTTTCTTAATTGGGGCAATCTACAAACTTAGTAAAAAAAAAAAGAATCCAAAGATTTACTAGACAGGATTGAGGTTTTGCAATATCTACTTTAGAAACCCAGCTGTAGGTAGCAGAACATGCTATTAGGTCATTGTGTGAGAAATGGTAACACCCCCTTCCTCGCTTTCATACACTTTAGTATTCTCAAAATATAACCTTATTTTCATAGGTTTGTCATGCATTGTATATGTTTGAAATCCAGGTAGACGCTTGACGTTTCTGTGAAGCTGCTTTATATGAACCTTCTCTTCCTCTTCATTCTCCGAACATCCCTTAGTCATAAATTGATTTTCAAAATCAGGAACCCTTCCCAGCCAACTTCTTGTTCATCTTCATCCTTCCAGTAAGTTCCTAGACTTCTAGTGCATTTATGACAGAGTATTTCCACATAGGGTATGCTCAAAAGCAGCTCTGGGTTTAACCCCTCTTCCGTAGCTGAGCTGATGTTTGAATCAGTTTCAGAACAACACAATCAAATGGATTTTCTGGTTGTCTCTGGACACCAATTAAGTTCTGGCAAGATTGAGGACAGCTAATTTACCAACTGTGACAATTTATTTATTTATTTAATTTATATGCCGCCCCCCTCCCAAGACTCGGGGCGGCTCACAACAAAACAATTCAAAAACACAATTTAACAATTTAAAAAATTAATTCCATTCACACAACATACAAACACATTCAGCTCACAGCCGGTGATGGCGGGACACTCTTAGGGCCGAGGGGCAGAGCACAGCTCATATGCCCCAAGCCTGCCGGCATAGATGTGTCTTTAGCGCTTTCCGGAAAGCTAGGAGGGAGGAAGCAGTACGAACCTCTGAGGGAAGCTGGTTCCAGAGGGCTGGGGCAGCAACAGAGAAGGCCCTAACCCTAGGTCCCGCCAGACGACATTGTCTAACAGACGGGACCCGTAGGAGGCCAACCCTATGTGCCCTAACCGGTCGCTGGGATTCATGAGGCAGAAGATGGTCCCGCAAGTATCCTGGTCCATTGCTATAAAGGGCTTTATAGGTCATAACCAACACTTCCCACCCTTCCTTCAGGTGGCAGTTTCAGCCTAGCATTAAGGGAAATAGAGAAATTGATAAGAGTTTGACCTCTTTTGTCCTCTCAGGAAAAAGTAGGCATCCAAAGTATTAGCTCTCTGGACTTTTAAATGTCTTGTGTAAGAGGTGAAGGTTGGATTATTCCTATTATGATGTGGAAATGCTCCAGAATGAGTTCCAATTATTGTAGCCTAAAAAGCATTAATTTTGTCTGGAAATTGCCGTTTTGGTTACTGCTTCAAAGTACAACAATGTTCTTTCAAGGCATTCAGAAAATCCCCAGTTGCAAAGATGATGCCACTTTCACCACTCAATTCAGATCTTTAATACAAGAAGAATGATTATGCAGCCAGGTACCTTCATCCATTGCAAACATTTGTTTTGAGACAAGTCAGCCCACAAATACATTTAAAGAAGAAAGAAGCCCCAACCCCCAGTATTCAGAGCTGGCATTAGTGAAAAGGTTCAGCATGCCTACTTCAAATTATTTTGAATGCATTTACTCAATGGGGTTGCTAATTTTCACTAGATAAGGAAGATATACATCTTTATTATTCATAAGGGGCACAGCCCGTTATTTTGAATTATTTTTCACTTATTTGCCAAATCTTATGTATCCAGTTTAAAGTTAGTATTACAATATTCAGTATAATCAAAAGCCTTGACTTCAAAAGTAACTTTGCTCCATTTTTTGGGTTTCTGGCGGCCATCTGGAGTTTCCACCACAAAATTTCTAATGGCCAACATTGGAAGTGTGAAATCCCGGTAGATCATTTCCATTCCCCAAATCTGCAGGAACACAAATAAGACGGTTAGCCTCTCACCAGGTTAAGTAAATCACAAGCATAGATTTCCACCTTTGGGGAAAATATCAGTGAACTATATAAAAATCCATCTGCCAGTGTTTGTGCTGCCCTGGTTTTACCAAAGAGCAGAACAGAAATAATACAGACTGCAAAAGCCCATCTCAGCTTACAGGGATGCCTCCTCTTGTATTCCCTCCCTCCCTCCTTCCCTCCCACCCTCCCTTCCTTTCTTCCTGAGTTTACAGACTGACTGCTAGAGATTCCCTTCAAGGATAGCATTCAAAAGGACAGATGTTCTCTGCCCCTATCCCATTTTTTTTTACAGTCTGAGAGTTACATGTTATGCTAAATCATGGCTTTTGGGATAAACTACAATAGCTGAATTAACCCAAGATGACAAACTAAATCAAAATAAGATGCATTATGGCTTAAGCATAATCTGAACAAGATTATCTATTATCCCAATAATTATCTACTGATTTCTTGTGCCAAGCTAAGACCATGCAAAGCTTTCCTAAATGCAGCACAAACATCAACTTATGGAAGTTTACCTGAGACCCACTGTGTTAGCTGAAACCTTTGACAAGCTTTGGCTTCACACTCGGATTTCCACAAATCAATAAAGACAGATATAGCCTGTTAAATTCCTGTCCCTGATTAACACATTCTGCAAGATCCTTTACAGAAACCCAAAACAACAATAATAGAGGGAACAATCATTAGAGGGAAACTTGATTGAGGTCTGCCATGAAACAAATTAAGGTGTAATCCAGGAATGGAATATTTACAGAATTTCAACCTTAGGATTTTAGAAAAAAAGTCTGATTTGAAAAAAATAAATTCAGAGGCCATCTGCCTTGTCCTTCCCACTGACCTGATGCTGTCTCCTCTCTAACATCTATTTCTTCATAAAAACTGAGCAAAATAAGTATATTTAGAAAAATGGGTTCAAACTGTGCTTACCTGCCCACATTTATCGCAGCTGATGGAACTGCCTGGCTTCCAGTCTTTGAATTCGCGGGAAATTGCCACACAATTGAGTGACTTTTTGTAATATAGGCTGCATAGAGAACAATTGGGCATTCTGTAATCTTTCACTCCTAAGGCAGTGTGCAATTCTTGGGGGGGGGGAATCAAATCCTGACTGACAATTTAAGAGAAGGGGGGGTTCTTTGCTGACCTTTCTCTTCCTATGTTGAGAATAGTGCATCTGTACACATATAGATTTACATATGGATAACATTTATTATAGTTGGTCTCAGTCAATCAGATGTTTAAACTGTATTTGGCATTTTTATGGACCTGGGATAGGCAGATGTTGGGTTAAAGGTATGTAAGCTTTTACAACTGAAGTTATCTTTTGCAATAAACTGATGCTGATTTTGCCAATGGTGTCTTTTTTATATAAATGTGTCTGTACAAATATTTGATTAGATACTTCGATTGTAAGGACATCTTCCCTTTAGAATATTCCTGAGGAACAGACAACCAGACTCTTGACTGAACTATGTTCAGGGTATGTACATTCATAGAAGACCTCAGGAGGGCAGCAAAGAGAAGGAGCTGAAGTGAGTTTCTTTCCTAATTCTCTATACATTAAGCAAGAAATGTTGTTTCTGAAACTGAAGAACAGGACTAGCCTTCTCCATCTTAGTGCTCTTCAGATATCGGATATCAATTCTCATTTCTCTCATTTCTCATTCATGAAAGGTAATTCCACACCTTATCTGGACGGCATCAACTTGAATACAATCTTGTTGTTCAAATGGAGAAAGCAAGATATGCTTGCCGATAGAAATAGCACTTAGATGTATATACCACTTTCTAGTGTTTTACAGTACTCTCTAAGCAGTTTACAGAGTCAGCATATTGCCCCCCCAACAATCTGGGTCCTCATTTTACCAACATCGGAGGGATGGAAGGCTGAGTCCACCTTGAGCTGGTCAGGATTCAACTGGCAGTCGGCAGAACTGGCCTGCAATACTGCATTCTAACCACTGCGTCACCACAGCTCTTCATAACATGGCTCTTCCCAATGTTATAAATAGTGTCCAAAAGCACAGAGCAACCAGCCACTTCTACTGTCCCTCACCTGAAGTTGGAATTAATGTTGATGTGGTGCATATTCTCTATTTTGCGCAAGTCACTGGCATGGCAGACAGCCAGGTTGCAGTTGAGGCAGCAGAAACGTACACTGTCTGGATCGTGTAGCAGGCGCTGCTGCTGAAGTTTGATATCCCGCAATTTCCTGCTGATCATGCCTTCATGCTGCAGTTTTGTAATCTATAGGGAAGAGTTAAAGGATTTGTGTTCCATGCATATGAACGTTTAGTATATTGTGACTTCATTCTGTCGGTATCCAAGATTGCTAAGTGATGGCAAGCTTAGGACTCCCAGTTACCATTGTTAAGCAACAACCATGGGTTATTAAGTAAGAACCTCCTTGCAACTTCCTTCCAGCTTCCAACAAGCAAGATCAGTAGGGAAGCCAGCAGGAAGATGCAAGTGCCAGATGGCTTGCAAGGAGACTGACAGGCAGGTAAATGGCTGCCGGTAGGTGCAGGAAACTATGCAAGGGGTGGGTGTTGCACACTGCTGCAGGAAGGTGAGAGGAGCTATGAACCCAGACAACATGTTATTTAATAAGCACTAAAGATTATTATTATTATTAAATATTTTATTGGTTTTTTATAATTATTAACAAAAAGTCAAATTAAATAAAATACAACTCAACTTAATACAATCATTTTCAACTATGTCTCACACAAAACAAAACATAAAAACTTATATAAAATAGAATAACTATAGATGTTGCTCGGCGGCACCCCCTCCACTACATCCCCCTCTTCCTACCTCCCTATCTCCTACTTCCCACCCCTTCCCTTTCTCCCTCCCTCACTCTCCACCCTCCTCTCCAACAACCTCCCTACTTCCCTCCACTCCTTCACTCCTCACTCTCCACCCCCTCCACCCCCTCCAGATGTGGTCCAGAGGTACTGCCCGAGCAACTCCTCTTATATCAATAAGTACATCATCCTTATATATTGCAAGTATTACAGTTGAGTGCATTATAATACATTAGTAACCCCCCCAACCCACCTAGCACCAAAGATTATTATTGTAAAAAATCAATAATATATATATATTTTTTTAAAAAGAATGTGAGAGGAGCTGATGACATGAGCATGGGATGGCTGTGCCAGGCTATACAAGTGTACACAACAAGCAAGTGAGGCACTGTACCAATGGGGGGGGGTTGAAGGTGATTGCTACAGGGTGGGAAAGTCTTACTCAAGTGACGTGATTTTCCCTGTTGGCTTCCCCATTGACTCTGCTTGTGACTGCGGGATGCTGCAACCATCATTAGTAAAAGCCAATTGCCAAGCACCCACATTGCAATCACGTGACTATGGAAATGATGGAATGGCTGGGACTTCAAGAAGCAGTTGTAAATACATGTTCAGTTCCATCATAACTCTGAACAATCCCAAATGAGTGTTTATTAACTGAGGACTACATGAACTGGAAACCTCTCACTGAATCAGTAACTTCTCAACAGCATGTACTGTTTCAAACTCCGAAGTTCATCTGTAATGTTCTATAATGTTAATCTGATCCACGTTCAAATAAAAACTCCACACAACTGGAACTACCCCCCGTGTTTCCCCTAAAGCAAGACAGGGTCACACTTTCTTTTTATCCCCAAAAGCCCCACTATGTCTTACTTTCGGGGTACGGCTTATATTGATTGGAAAACAATTGTCAGTTTTATTTTAAGTATTTTAAGTATATTAAGTATTTTAAGTATTTTAAGTATTTAAGTATTTTAAGCAGGAGGCGGAAGTGGGCAGGAGTAATATGTCTTACTTTCGTGGTACGGCTTATATTAGCCGACCCCCTGAAAACCCCGATACGTCTTACAATCGGGGGTGTCTTACTATCGGGGAAACACGGTATCTAAATTCCTGCAATCTTTTTTTATAAGTACCCAGATACATCTCTAAGATAACATTGAAACCAGGCTTCCAAATGTAGGGATTTCATATAGGTTCTAATTCTTAACAAATAGCTCGAAGTATTTTACCCCCTTAAAAGACTCTACTTCAACTATCAAACACAGTGTGGGGGGGGACTTTTTGTGGAAAGCTGGCATGGTATCTCTTCTGAGATGCTTTTGAGACTATGACCTATGATTATGGTGATGTAGAGTGGCAGCAAAATAATAAATAAGAGTAGATTATCACAGCATGTCAGAATCTGTCTTGCTGTGTTTCCCACCAAATTAGTACTTAGTCTAAATATCAAAAGTCACTTTCTTGGCCTTTCCAGGAAGTTCTTTTACCTTTTGGTGGTATTCTTTGTCAGGCATCTCCTGCACCCATTTTACGGCACTCTCCATCAGGGTCTCCAAAGTTTCATTAAGCCTCTCACGGGCCACCTCTTTGCTGTTGGTCTTGGCCAAAATGGAACAGATGCTGTTTGGGGCACGGGCACGACCCATGGCCTTAACAAAGAGAAAGAAGAACACCTGCATTCATTTCCAAAGATCCAGCCCACTAGTGTTCCACTTGACCTCAAGAACATATATGGATCAGTCAAAAATCAACCTTCAGTTGAACTCATATTGTTCTCAATGACCCAGCATTCTTTCCTTCCTAGACACATTTGAGTGACACCTGCAAGTGGCAAGGTGCATTTAATAAGGTTCTCAAAACTGACTGACCTGCATCATAGCAATTTCATTTGTCATCAGCCCGTAACGGATTATGATATTACACTCAGGGATGTCCAGCCCCTCCTCAGCCACACTGGTGGAAAGAAGAAGGTTGAGTTGCCCCTTTCGGAAGCGATTGAGAACATCTTGTTGTTCTGGCTGAAAGAAACATCCAAGACAAAATTAGAAAGAAACATCCAAGACAAGTTTTGGCCCTAGAGTGAAACTGGGATGCTCAATCCCAGAAGAGAGAAGTGAGCCTCTTTTAAACACTTTTACCAGACCTTACTGAGTAGTCTGTTGACTACATCTGGCAAGGCATCTCTTGTGATGGCATTTTTCTTAAGGCATTCTGTGTCATAGGATTTCATTTCAGTGGTACATTTCTGTCTTGCCAAAATAATAGCACTTTTAATTTGATTTAAATATCATTTTGCGTTCCGGTTCTGGGTCGCACTGCTGCGGTCGTGTAGAGAGATTTGTCTCTTTGCCGGCCGAGTTTCCCCCGCCGGTAGACCCTTGATTGGTCAAAAGTCGCCCTGGAGGGGCAATCACTGTTGAGGCGGCTGCCTGTTTGACTGCAGAGGGGCGGCGGCGCCCTCTGCAGTCCAAGCGAGCTCCTTTGGGCCAACGGAGTAAAAATCGGTCAGTAAAATGGCCGATCACTTAGCTGCACCAGCCGGGGAAGATTCGGTGAAACCTTTCCTTGCCTCTCCCTTTCCTATTTACTCCTGTGAAAAGCCTTTGGAATCATTTCCCTATCTTTTTAAAGCGGCTTTGTTGATGGGGGAAGAAAAGCCTTGGAACAAAAGAAAAAATAATTTTAACTTTTTCAATGGTTGATTTGATTTTTGAATATCTGGGAGTCCTAAAATTCCTGTTACAGAAACTTAATATGCTAGCAATTTGGGGAATTTTTTTTTCCTATTTTCTACTATTTTTATAACTAAAGAAAAGAAGGAAAAAAGGAAAAGAGGAAAGAAATTATTTTTATTGGGGGTTTGGAAAGACTGAACAACTGGTTAACCCTCTGGGGACATCTTGTGGTGAAATTATTTACTGCAATTGTTGTTTTCTTTCTTTGGACTCTGAGTCTGACTCTGACCTTCAAATTATCTCAAAAGGGAAAGATAAAGAAGCTGTATAGCTGGGTGGAAGCAGATATTGACTGATTGTTATTAAATACAGCCTCCACCAAAAGAATAATGGCTTTATATACTACTGAAATGGAGGAACTCTGTCCAGATTTCAATTACAAGTATATATTGGACAAAATTCTTGAAAATACTGAGCAAATAATTGCCTATACAAAAGAGATTATTTTTCAACAACAAATCAAAGCTCAAAGTGTAAGTGAGCACTTTGTAAGCCAAGAAACAGCAGAAGGGGTATATACTCAAGAGACTCGTCTTCAACCTTATCCACAATTTACTGAGATGGAGGAATTACTTACTTCAGGACTACCAACCTACTCCAGAAAAAACTTTTGATGCTAATGAACAAATGACTTTTAGCACAGAAACTAAGGATGTTACCCCAGAATGGCAGGCTGATCTCCAGACTCCAACTGATTATCTGACAGATAAAAAACCAATAGGAGAGCAAAATAATATAAAGAAGACTCTACATTATTTTATAGACAATCCATTGAGACTTTGGATGATTCAAAAATGACTGTAATTAAACTAGACGCAACTTCAAAAAAGATGAAGATGGATGTTCAACCACGAGCTATTGAGAATCGTTATAACTATTAAAATGGACAATGGGAGATTCTCCCTGATTTATGCATTACGGCAAGAAATGGAGGGAGTTTTATTTGCGGACTTAGAGGCCTTACTGTGGAAACCTGTTTGGAACAGAAAAAAAGCTAGAATAAGATATAAATATGGAATTTAAGATTACATTTATGGGTTGCAATGGCTTTATAGAGATGTGGATTGATTTGGATTTGGATTTAGAATTTAATATTGATATATAGTAAGAATATATTTTTTGGAATGATAGATCTTCCTTCTTTTCTCTTTCTTTTTCTTGGTTTCTTTTTGTTTCTTTCTATTTTTTTTCTATTTTTCCTATGCTTTTTTATTATTAGTTATGATAGCTAATTTGTGGAGCTATAATGATAAAAAGATTGTAATGATGGAAGAGATGAAATTAATAAATGAAGAATTACTGAATAAGAAATAGAATATAGTTGAGAAATGTAAGAATGTAACTATGGAAATAATATGCTTAAATAAGAGAAATTATGGACACCTGAATTGTAAATAATATTTTTGTTTAAGGCTAAGTTAGATATGGTATTTGGAAATTAATAAACCTAAAAACAGGGTTTGATTTACATCGATGAAAGGTTGCTGATAACTTCTATTGATTAATTGAATTCTTATTTAGGAATGTATTAATGAATTAATTTTACTTAGAAATGTATTAGTTTGACTATACTATTTTAATTGTTAGAGAGGGAAATTTTAAGGAGCATTATTTGAGCTATATACGTAAGATGTTATTGTACCTAACTTATTACCCTATCTCCACGTTGTTTCTTAAGCGTTCTGGTGTAAAAATGGAAAAAATCAATAAAATTGTTTAGAAATAAATAAATAAATAAATATCATTTTGCATTGCTGTGCTTAACTCTTCTTTTGTAGTCACCTAATACAATAAATCAACAATATCAGAAGTATTGTATAGTAATACAATACAGTAAAAACTGTTATCTGGCTGCACTTTGTTAAGATTTCTTGTGAGCTACCCAGAGTATTCTTGGTGAGCAGAAAATCAGGTTTAAGGAATGACTACCTAAAGAGACAATGTGTCCCCAGCAGCGCTTACAGTTCAGTATAAGGTTTTCAATTCAAAGGCAAAAAGGTGCTTTAAAATATGGGGAAGTGCGAATGCAAGTTCTTGACTAAGTTACATCAAATGATAGCTGGTACATGTGACCCAGCATTACATATTAGTTGTCATAGAAAGAACTTTGGTTTCACCGAACATCACTTCTACAACGATTATTGTTGCTGGAGTTCCTTGATATATTCAACTAGAGACCACAAACCATGAGAAAACAATCCATCTTCTTTGTGAGACTGTTGATATTCAAAGAAGCTCTTTATTTATGTAATGATATGTGAAAATGACCTTGGGAGACTGGGCTGGATAGTGGATGAGGCAAAGATCCTCTCTAGCCTCTTGGGCTAAGAAGAAGGGAAAAATATACTTTTTAGACCTGCAAGATTCTGTCACCATAGCAATAAAGTAAAAATTAATTCATCTGGTTGTGCTTCCTATCCAGTTTGCCCTGCGAAGCTGACAGCGCACCTCTGTTTTAGCTTAGCCATGAACATCAGAAAACTATAGAACATATTTACTATGTTTTGGAAGAGTCTGACAAAATTTCCCAAGTCATGTGTTTTCTAGGTCCTAAATATTTTTCTCTCTGTTTAAATAATGCTGAAGTGAAATTTTTCTATGTATTTACTCAACAGGACTCTGTTCCACATTAAAACAAGGAAGATATTTTAAAAAATAGTTTGGCATGACACAGCACTCAAATATTACCAATACATTAAACTGTAACTAGCCAGAGTCCAGCTGAACCATGTACAGTACAAATAACAAAGGAATTGAGCTGTCCATTGTGGCTTTAGCATTAATTTAACTTTTAGAATTAAGGTAAGAAGTAAAGGCTATTTCCTGTCAAAAATTAGCTCTCTGTTTCAGAGCAGTTTTCTTGCTTGGTCATACCAAACCAAATTAAATACAAATATATTTTTTCTTGGATATTTTTCAAACTTGGTTTGAAAAAGAATATTTAATAGATCAAATGAACAAAGGCAAAGGGTAACATCAGAGGATCCAATCTGAGTCGGTCACCAGGATCAGAGTTTGTTCTTCCAAGCTTTTGGACTTGTGCTGGAGCCCTGAGGATGGGTTCCAGCACGAGTCCAAAAGCTTGGAACTACAAACCTCTGATCCTAGTAACTGACTCAGATTGGATCCTGGAAGATCAAGATAAAATGAAATTATGCATATAGACTGTTCTTTATCACTTTGCATATACTTATGAATTGGCCTTCAATCTTTTTGTGGGGGGTCTCATTCCAATTAGACTTACAGTAGAACTGGGAATGGGATAGAGGCTTTTCCATATTTTTCTGTAGACTTACCTGTGTCATGTGCTTTGCCTGACTGCTGGAACCAGCCCCAGTTAGAACATCAGACTTGATCCCAAGTTCACGCAAAGCCTGGTTATCCAGGACCCACTCATGCAGAGAATAGGCACTCTGTCGTGTCCAGGTGAAGACAATGCCCCGTGAGCTCTTCAGTTCTTGGAATTGGTTTTGCAGGACTTGTTGCAGCTTGCCAAGTTTGGGATTCTCGTAGCGACTGTCTTTAGCAAGGCCCAAGAGAGACAACCTGTTCTCTACAAAGCAAATGCACTGTGTGGTCTCAAATAAGGATGAGCAGCAAGAGAATCATTCCTGAATCTAACACGCATCTATAATATTTCTCGAACTTATACTTCAGTTGTCATTTAACCCAAAGAATTAACATAGGTAACAATGAATAAGAAAAATGAAACCACACGAACAACAAAAACTTACACTAATACACAGTGCAGTAGATTATATGACAGTGATTGCCACTACAGAGAGTCTTTGATTTACAATCACAACTGGGACCAGAAAGTGCAGAAAGCAAAGTGATTAAGTGCTTTGTGTCCAATTTTATAGTGTTAGCCAAAGTTGTTAAGTGAATTACTGTAGGGGTTAAGCGAATCTGGCTTCTCCATTGTCTATCGGATGCTGGCTGGAAAGATCACCCATGGTGATCACATGAGCCCAGAACATTACAACTCTTGTAAATACATGCCAGTTGCCAAGCGCCTGAATTTTGATTAAGTGGCAGTGGGGATACTGTTATTTTTTTCAGTGCCATTGCAACTTTCAACAACCCCTAAACCAGCGGTTCTCAACCTGTGGGTCGCAATCCCATTTGGGGTCGAACGACCAGTTCACGGGGGTCGCCAAACACCGCAGTCCGCCATTATTTTTTTTTGGTCGGCCATTTTTTTTGGTCCGCCATTTTTTTCCCCTTTGTGATGCGGGCTGTCACACCGCGCATGCACGATGTGGGCCCGTCATTTTTTTTGGCCGGCCTTTTTTGGGGGAGGGGTCGGCCATTTTGGGGGGGCGGCCATTTTTTGGGGGGGTTGGCCATTTTTTTTGTCCGCCATTTTTTCCCCTTTGCGATGCGCGCCGCGCATGCGCGATGCACCCGTCGTGCCACGCATGCGCGATGCGGCCTGGGGTCGAGCCCCGGAAAAGGTTGAGAACCGCTGCCCTAAACAAATGGTGGTAAGACGAGGACTACCTAAAAATAAACTGCTGTCAGCTCCAGCAACGAAAAGTTTCTTCGAGTTTTTAGTTGTGTGACCCATATTTATTCTTCTCTTCTGTCTTGTCTTTCCCTTATTGTTAATTCTTATTTTGTTTAACTTCTCCAACACTGATTACAGTTCCTAATACTTCCAACTAGCAGGTTTAGCGTATTTGGAAGTCCACAAGTTGTGGAAGATGGTCTTATCTCTCAGATTTGCCTTCAAAGGTTTCATCCTGATGTCTCTTCAGAACAGAAGAGCATAGCCTGAGGATCCTAGGCTAGATCTGACCTGAACAACTTCCAATAATTACCAAATTGAATTTTGTAATGCAACAAAATGTTAAGAGAGCAGTTATAGTGGTTATGTTTAATTTGAATTACATGTAAATATAACAACTGGAATTAATGCAATGAAATTAACTTTAATTTTTAGAGTATGCCTTAATAAACCACTCAACACCATTCAAGTAGCTCTTCATTTGAGAAAAAAAACGGGGGTTGTGTTCTGAAGTGTGATTCCAGACTACTGTGTTGTGTTACTGCAGTGATGGCGAACCTTTTAGAGACTGAGTGCCCAAAAACTGGCCCCGCCCTGCTCCACCCCCCATTCCCCGCACCGCCTGCCCACAGGACAATTCACCGGCTCCACGGCCTGCCACAGATCGCCCAGGCAGCCCAGCAGCGCTATGGCAGCCACACCCTCTGCCCGCGCCCTGCAGCATCAGCTTCATGATGGGGCGTGAGGGCAGAGTCTTGCCTACACTGCCTGGCTGCCATTTGAAAGACAAAGATCACTCTTTTGAAGACAGCAAAGTCCACATTCTAGACAGAAGTAACTGCTGGTTTGAAAGAGGGGTCAAAGAGGCCATCTACGTTAAAATTGAACAACCCTCTCTCAACAGAGGGGGAAGGATACGACATCACCTATCTCCATTCAGTTAGAACTGAAGAAGCTTTTTGGATGAGAAGCGAAATGTCTTCAAGGGAAAACAAGACAGGCCCGTTGCCTCTTGAAAAAGCACCTTTGAGACAACCATGATCTGGATGACTGAGAATCTCCATAGACATCAAGATGGCAAACATACTTAATATTCCTGCCTCCTTCCAAGTCATTCCAATTTCTTCCCTTTGGAGCCCTTCGCTTCAATTCTATTTCCTCCTCTTGCTATTATCTCTAATAATATTCCTCCTTATTATTTCCCATGCCCTTCTTTTCACTTATCCAGCACTTTACTTCACAAAATGTAATGGCGAGATACAAGGAGAGTGAAATATTCCCTAAATTTTGTTTTGTTCTGCCTATGTATTTTTTTTTTTTTTTTACCGTCTGAAATTCTTGGCTCCACAGAGTGATTCAGGTTCTACGACGGTCATGGATGGATGAACACCCTTCGAATGGTGCAGGAGTATGAAGGGATTTAAAGAAAACACCGCAGACTACAGGAACCATTTGCGCGTCAGTTTGAAATGCAAAGTACACAGACTCATCCCCAACAGCCTGCGGCAGGGCAAAAAATATCCTGCAGCCAAGAAGGCTCCATACACATTTACACTACTCTGGTGACCCTGAGGGCACAGGTAAACTGCCAAATGGCTTCAAGAATTCTCTAAAAGAATGCAAGGAATATAAACCGTTCCTTTTCTCACCATCCAGTCAGAGCTGAAGAAGCTTCTTGGATGAGAAGCGAAACATCTTCAAAGAAAAACAAGGAAGTCCAGCTGCCTTGTGAAAAAAAGCATCTTTGGGATAAACTAACCTAAACCTAAACCTAAATCGAAACCTAAATCGAAACCTAAACTAAATAGCAGCAATTGCTCACCACCAGACTACTCTGTAGACCAGTGTTTCTCAACCTTGACAATTTTAAGGCATGTGGACTTCAACTCCCAGAATTCCACAGCCAGCATTGCTGGCTGTGGAATTCTGGGAGTTGAAGTCCACATGCCTTAAAATTGTCAAGGTCGAGAAACACTGCTGTAGACTTTCCTGGCTTTCAAAATACATGACAGGTTGAATTAAAAGGTGCTTTTAGTTCTTCTAGCTCTATAATTCCCACTCTATAACTCTATGAAATTTCTAGCAATCATGCTGTTATTTTTCACCTATGGGACTAACGGCTATCTAGGAATTCACTCTGAATCAGGAAAATGGCACCATCACGTCCACCAGTGTGAGACTACCCCATCACTTCTTTTTGTCTAGCATTTCCATTACTGACAGACACTTACCCTCAAAGAGCTGGAACAGATATTGTTCACTTGTTTGTATTAATTTCTTAGTAGCATGTTCTAGTTGGTAAAACTCATCTAGCACACTGAAGGCATCAATCATGCGCACGGTTTCATTGGTCAGCAGGGCGTCGTTGTATTTCCGAAGATGCAGGGCACAAACTCGGGTTTTTTGGCAACATTCTTTTGCTCCTTAGTACCACAAAGAGAGTAAATGTCATGATAACAGATTAAACGTTGAGTAGATCAGGCTGTAATTTCTTCTCTGCAGCTGTACTTCATTACAGACCATCAGCCAGGGGTGGGGAATAACACATCCAAAGAAGCTATAGCTAATTTATCTTCTGCAGGCTTGGGCCTTGGACTCACATGTACTCCAGATAGCACAGTAACATAGTAGAGGTAGAAAAATCAGGAAGATATTAAATCTGTCTCTGAACATTTCTTTCTTCCAAATTCATGTATACAGGTAGTCCTCGACTTATGACCACAACTGAGCCTAAAATGTCTGTTGCTAAGACATTTGTTAAGTGAGTTTTGCATCATTTTTCTTGCAGGTGTTAAGTAAGTCACACGGTTGTTAAGTGAATCTGGCTTTTCCATTGACTTTGCTTGTCAGAAGGTCGCAAAAGGTGATCACATGTCCCTGGGACATGGCAACTGTCATAAATATGAGTCAGTTGCCAATCATCTGAATTTTGATCACATGACTTACGGGACCGTCTGCTGCCCCATGAATCCCAGCGGCCGGTTAGGGCCCACAGGGTCGGCCTTCTCCAGGTCCCGTCAGCCAGACAGTGTCGCCTGGCGGGGCCTAGGGGAAGAGCCTTCTCTGTTGCGGCCCCGACCCTCTGGAACCAACTTCCCCCGGATATCCGTGTCGCCCCCACCCTCTCCGCCTTTCGTAAATTACTTAAAACATACCTCTGCCGGCAGGCTTGGGGCAGTTAACATCTTGCCCCTAGCCAGTGTATGTCTGTGTGTATGTTGAATGATTGGTTTTTCTTTTAAATTAGGGGCTTTAATATATATGTATTTCTAATTGTTGATTTCTATTATGTTGTGAGCCGCCCTGAGTTCTCCGGAATAGGGCGGCATAGAAGTCAAATTAATAATAATAATAATAATAATAATAATAATAATGATGACCATGGGGATGCTGCAAGTGTGAAAAATGATCATACGTCACTTTTTTCAGTGCCGTTGTAACTTCAAACAGTCATTAAATGAACTGCTGTAAGTCAAGGACTACCTGTATTACAAAGCTTCCTATGGAATACTTACCTTTAGTTTCAAGCTCCACAATTTGCTGCTCAAAGCACTTGGTACCAAAGCTTGCAGTAATGTCAGGTACATTTAGGTAAGTATAGATCTGGGCCATTATGTCCTTGAGTTTTTCTCCAAATGGATCCTGGAGATGATAAAATGAGAAATTGGGAGTGGAAAAAAAATGTTAACATTCTTATCTACACTGCTCATTCATTTTTTTCAACAGTTCCTTAAGAGACTCCTGGTAATCTTACCTGCAACCTTGGTTCTGACAGATCATACTGTTTCTTGGGACATGGAACATGGGCATTAAGAGAGAGATTATGTTTATTGGTTGACATAATTTTTTCAGCGTCCAGGTTAGCACAGATCTGGAAAGAATTATCACAGCTGTGTGATTACTTCAGGAAATAAGCCAATTGATCTAAAATGCCAGTTGAAATGCCTTTAAGTGATGCTATGATAGAAAGAGACGAAACAAATTTTATTTATACATACAATGAATTACGGGCTGCCCATTTCACGAGGACTTGAGGTGATTTACAATAATATCCCTTATCAACAAAAAGAACAGATATCCCATCCAATTTGACTTATCTAAATTAAACAGCCCAAGTACCACCAGCAACCAAATGCTCAGGAGCTTCTTGAAGCCAAGACGTTGGAGGCATCCCTTATTTTGGAAGTTTATTTCAAAGAACAGGAGTAGCCAGTAAGGAATTGTCCATATCTTCTTCCTTCTTTTGCAGTTTGCACAGGATGGGGCAAGTCTCAGTAGGAGTGAAGGTCCTACAGGTATTGGGTGTCAACTCATGCAATGCTTTAAAAGTGACATACAACTCCCCTGCCCATTTTCCCTGGCCAATAGGGCCCTGGCCCTCTGCCCCACACCCTTTGGCTTGGCCCTTTCACCAAAGCCCCCTTTGTCCTGGGCCTTTGGGTGCACGGGACAGATAGTCTCCAGCCAAGCTGGAGAGTGACAGGCAGAAGCCATGGTGCTGCAAGGGAGCCTGGACAAATGGAACCTCGGTGAAAGAGCTGGGCCGAAGGGCTCAGGGTGCAGGGCCAGGGTTAGGGTTAGGAGGAATGCTGGAGGCAAATGAGTTGAGGCGGGAGGTGGGGAAAGGAGGCGTGGCCAAGGGTCCATGCATGAAGGTCCTAGGCCAAAGGTTCCCAACCTTTTCTATACCCCGCACCTCTAGAACACTTCTGATATATTCTTGCACCCCTTACAAAAGTTTGAAATAATGGCAGCGAATTATGTATATACACTTATAATTTTGAAAACCCAAGTTTTTGCACACCCTGGAATATCGTCTTGAACCCCCAGGGGGTGTGAGCACCCCTGGTTGGGAACCTCTGTCCTAGACCCATTTTAGGAGGTCTCAGGGAAAGCACTTTATAATTCTTAACTGGAGATGACAAGGATTCAGGCTCTGATTACTAGATGCAAAGCATGTGCTCTGTCCTTGAGGTATGCTCTTTGAAAATTCCATTATCACTATGAAAGAGAACTCTGTTTTCAATGCAGAGCAACCTCCAAACTTATGACTATGGGGGGAAAAAAGAGAAGAACCCATAATGCCACTGAACCTCCAATACTTGAGCCAAGTGAGCCATCAGACTTACCTCCAGGATGTGGTCCTTAGCTGCTTCAAGGGAATTTGCACTTCCAGTACCTAGAGAGGCTGTGAGTCCCAAAATCTGAGGTAAATCCTGTAGACCTTTCAGCTTGTGGTCCAAGTATTTCTCCATAATCTTGTTATAAACAGTTCCTTTGTGAGTGTGGTGACACTCATCTATCACCAATAGAGAGAAATCTGCATAGCATACAGAGAAAGTGATAATCAGCTTTTACACTAATTATAATGCATTCGTCTTTTAATAGACTGCTTGTGGGAAGCGAATGCCCTTATTCAAGAATGTCTGCTGAATTGGAGAATACAAGTAGTCCTTGACATACAACAGTTCATGGCATAGGACCCAGTTATTTACAAGACCGCCTTCTGCCAGTAAATACCTCCCATCGACCAGTTCGCTCCCACAGAGAGGGCCTCCTCAGGGTGCTATCGGCTAAGCAGTGTCGGCTGGTGGCGCCCAGGGGGAGAGCCTTTTCTGTGGGGGCACCGACGATGTGGAACGAGCTCCCCCCAGAACTCCGGACATGTCATGATCTCCGCACCTTCAGAAGAGAACTGAAGACTCATCTCTTCAATCAAGCCGGCCTGGCCTAGATCTCCTCGGGTTTTAAAATTTTTAAACAAGGCTGTTTGGGTTTTGGAATTGGGTTTTTAACAGGTTTTTAGCAACAGCCTTGTATTAATATTAATTTATTTTTAAATATTTATTGTTTTTATGTTTTTACTCTGTTGTGAACTGCCCCGAGTCCTACGGGAGAGGGGCGGTATAAAAATTTAATAAATAATAATAAATAAATAATAAAATAATAATTTAGTGGCCAGTTCAAAGTTACAATGGCAGTGAAAAAAGTGATTTATGACCACTTTTCACATTGACGACCGTTGCAGCATCCCTATGGTCATCCGATCAAAGTTCAGGTGTTTAGCAAATGACTCATATTTATGGTGGTTCCAGTGACCCAGGGTCATGTGATCACCTTTTGCGTCCTTCTGACAAGCAGTCAATGGAGAAGCAAGATTCACTTAACAACTGTGTTACTGACTTAACAACTGCAGTAATTCACTTAACAACTGTGGCAAGAAAAATTCATAAGATGGGACAAAACTCACCTAATTACTGTTTCTCTTAGTAACAAAAATTGGGGACTCAATTTTGGTCATAGGTTGAGGACTACCTGTACATAATTTGTATTGACAATGTATGTCGAGGCATATATTTGGCCTGCAGCACACAAAATCCACTGCATGGAGATCTTGAAACGGTGGTTTTGCTGGATTGTTTATTTCTATTGCAGATTAAAGCCCAACAGGGAAAGGAAGATGCCACATATTCAAGCTGGCTTAAGAAAAGTCTAAATAGCAAGAAATCTTACTGCTAACCCATGCTGGATAATTGGGAAATACCAAAAAGATGTCAATATGGACTCCATTAATTATAGAAAGGCCTTTGATTGTGTCAATCATGTCAATCTATAAACAGGACTTAGAAAAATGGTAATTCCAAAACAAACCGCTCAGAAATGCTGTAAAGCACTGTGGAGCAGTATATAAGTCTAAGTGCTATTGCTATCTCTTTATTCTTATGTAAAACCTATACATAGGATAGGAAGCCACAATCCTTATGGTATGTGGAGAAAAGATTGGCAGGTCAGCAAGAAGTGAGACCAGGCTTTATAATCTCTATTTATTCAAACTTTAAAATTGGAGGAAAACACATCAACAACCTGTGCTGTACTGAACACAGTGATCTGGAACCTTTGGTAATGAAAGTCAAGGAGCACAGTAAAAAAATGAGACTAAAACACAAAGAAGACCAAATTAAGAACAACTGGAACAGCAACTGGTCTTGTAATTCAGGAGTTCCCAACCTATGGGCCATGGCCCACTAATGGTCTGTAGCCTATTTGCAACTGGGCTGAGTGAGTGACTGGCTGGTATGCGCACGTGCTTGAACAGCCCCACTCACACGAGCATTGCAGGTGCTTGGGGCCCCACTCACATGAGTGTCACAGGCATTCGCAGCCCCACTTGCACAAACATCATGGGTGCTCACGGCCCATTCATGTGAGCACTTGGGGCCTCGTGCAAGCATCAGGGGAACTCTCAGCCTCACTTGTGTGAGCAACGAGGGGGTCATACCCGCACATGAGCACACACACACATCTGCCCCCCCACAAAACCATCCTCTCTTTCCCCACTCCCCCTCTCTGGGCTGACAACCTGGAAAGATTGGGGAACTCTGTTGTAATTGATACTGAAGAGGGAGATAGCTTCTACCTTTTAGGACTGATTATCAACAGTAAGGGACCAACCATCGAGAAATAAAGCATAGACTAGTACTTGGTAGGATAGTAATGAAAGCCCTGGAAAAAACCTGTCAAATTGTCTATTGTGTCTATGCCTAGAAATATTGGTGCAGGCAATGATTTTCCCTGTGACCTCTATGGAAATGAAAATTTAAAAAGTACAGGTAGTTCTCGACTTATGACCTCAACTGAGCCCAACATTTCTGTTGGTGAGACATTTGTTAAGTGGATTTTGCCCATTTTATGACTTTTCTTGCCACAGATATTAAGTGAATCACTGCACTTGTTAAGTTAGTAACACAATTGTTAAATGAATCTGGGTTCCCCGTTGACTTTGCTTGTCAGAAGGTCATAAAAGGGGATCACATGACCCTGAGACACTGGAACCGTCATAAATATGAGTCAGTTGCCAAGCGTATGAATTTTGATCATGTGACCATGGGGATGCTGCATAGTCATAAACAGTGCTTTTTTTCTAAAAAAAAAAAAAAGGTGCCAGAACTCACACACGTCATACAACCCGCCTTGCCTACCCTACAAGGTTCCATCCAAAAAAGGTGCCGGAACTCCGTTCTGGGGGTTCTATGAGAAAAAAAGCCTTGGTCATAAATGACTTTTTTTCAGAGCCATTGTAACTTCGAACTGTCACTAAATGAACTGTTGTAAGTCAAGGACTACCTTTATCCACACCTTCGAACTTTGAGAAGACCCTTGACTAAGAAATATATTACAGAACAAATCAATCAAGGGTTCTCACTTGAAGCACAAATGACCAGACTCAAATAATGGACTCAGTGCATGAAGAGCCAGTTCCCTTGAGAAGACTATAATATTGGAAAAGGAGGAAGGAAAGAGAAGAAGAGGAGAAGTTACAGTAAATTTGGCAGTCTTGATTTCAGTGGCAAAGGGTGTACCATTGGAAGACCTGAAGGACCATGTTGTATGTTGTGTAGTAGGTTGTTGTTAACCAGACCGGTTTAATACAATGAGATTTATTGCAACAGAAAACAGAACTGGCTTAACCAACAGAATGACGGCTATTTATATTTGCCGCCTCTAGGCGGCGACCAATCAAATCAAATGGTGTTTTCCCGCTCAAACTCAAACTTAACTTTCCCTCCAAAACAGTTGGAGACACGTTTAAATTAAAACACATTAACTCTTGCTATCAATACGTAACATTGTGGACAGATCATCCTGAAAAAAAATCTATCTCTGTGGTCACTAAACGTTGGTACTGATCTGATGACAGACAATCTATGAACATTTTGCGGCAAGTCCTCCCAGGATATAATTTAAAATAAATTTATTGTATAATGTTGACAAGAATACAGTATAGAAGGCAATTTGGTGTAGCAGTTAAAGGATAAGCTAGGAGACTGTGAATTCTAGTTCTGCTTTAACTAGGAAGCCAGCTGGGTTATTCTGGCCCCTGTTCCTTTCTCTCAGCCCTAGAAAGAAAGCTATAGGAAACCACTTCAGAAAATGTTGCCAAAACAAATTCAGGGATTTTTCTAGGCAGTAACCAGGAGTCAAACTAACTCAGAAGATAATATGGCTATCTTTTCATTTCTTCGCATTTGGGATTCCATAGCATTGGGAGGACTGTCAAGAGGCAGAAGGTCTCTACTGCAAGTGGCGTGTAAAAGTCTATGTTTGTGGCTGTCGAGATCCTCTTGGCTGGGGCTCCAGCTAAAACCACTTCTTGTTTCGTTGCAGAAAGCTCTGAACGTGTGTGGTAGTACTACCGGTAGCTCTGAAAAGCTACTTGGCAACTGGGTTTAGAGAAGAGTAGACATATAATGTAACACGGAAGGAGAAATGGAGGTTTCCATTCCCAACTATTCTTGATCGAACTTTGCTAAGCATGGAAAGGAACCCCTTTACTTTTACTTCATTACCCATTTTACTTCCAAGAAAAAATAGATTACAGTGAAGAGTCCAGCCTGAAATATGGCTAAACTGAAATGTAATTTGCGTTTCATTCTTTGCTTAGGCTTTCAAAAAAAATGTAATAATCAAATATGATTCACCTCCTTTCCTTCTTCTTTGATACTAAAACTTTGACAGGGAAGAATTATCCCAAGATAGTGGAAGATTCCACAAAGACGGTTTTGAAGTTGGATCTTCTTTCCCTGCTCTCAGAAGGAAGATCTGCTAATTTCAGGGTGTTCCAAGTTGCCCTATCAGTGATCAAAGGACTATGTTCAAAAGGTGACACTAGAGACAATCGTGAACTTGAATGGGGGATTCACAGCTAAAACTACATTATTACTGTATGCTGCAGCTCCCCCTCTTGAAGAGACTGTGACTGTATGCTCCAGTGATGGTCTACTATGAATCTGCTATAAACTGCTTTAGACAAAGAAACCAAAAACCATCACAATGGTCTTACTCCTTCTCCAGAACACTTTTTTTCTACCGGCTCTAATAAACAGAAGCTCTTTCCATGCACAGAGAGTCCTCCACTTACAACAATTCATTTAGTGACCATTCAGCTACAATGGCATTGAAAAAAGTGATTTATGACCGGTTTTCACAGCTACAACCTTTGCAGTATCCCCATGATCATGTGATCAAAATTCAGATGCTTGGCAACTGGTTCATATTTATGACCATTGCTGTGTTCCAAGGTCATGTGATCACCGTTTGCGATCTTCTGACAAGCAGAGTCAATGGGGAAGCCAGATTCACTTAACAACCGGGCTAGTAACTTAGCACTGCAGTGATTCACTTAATAACGTAGGCAAGGAAGGTTGTAAAGTTAGGCAAAACTCACTTAACAACAGAAATTTGGAGCTCAATTATCATAAGTCGAGGACTACCTGTACCCTTCCCATTACCCGACCACCGGCTACTCACCAGTCAGTTCCACCCGCATTTCCTCTTCTTGGTTGTTAAGGGCATTATACAGGATTTGGGCTGTGCAGATTATCAAGTCGTGGCTCTTTACCATGTCTGAGAAGAATAACTTCTGGATACTATCACCACAAACAGATGTAATTTGGAATTGACTTTGTAAGAAACTGAACTCATTCTTCAGATGTTGGTCAACCAAAGGTACCTGCCAGGACAAAGTAGTGAAACATTTTCCAGGGGATAAAACGAACACCATTAGGCTGTGTACACTTCCAAAATGTTGTGGAAGAAGCCTTTTTGAACTGGAAAGAGCACAACACTTTTCTGCTAAAGCAACTCCTTTTCTTCAGACTTCCATTTGCCTGAAGAAAAAAAAAGTTGATCCTTTGTTCTAACTTGTGCAGAAAACTGGAAAAAGGGGTGTTTTTATAATTAACAGAGTAGTTGTATTTGTTTGAGGTCCAAAGTGTTTCATCTCTGAGCTGTTTGCAATCCAAGAAGCCACGGATTTTGGAAAACAATCTTCCACCACCCTCTATCTACTGGTACTTACTGTGTTGGCTAACACAACCACTTTGTTTTTATCTTGACTCTCCAAGTGCTTCTTACAGACATAGACGGCTGCCCGGGTCTTCCCAGCTCCTGTTGGCAGCCATATGATGATATTCTTCCCTTCCAAAGCAGGCCCAATAACCTCCAACTGATAATCACGCAGTTCCATTGGGCCACGTTTAGAAAACCTGCTGAACTACAATTTTAAAAAAAAGAAAGGAAAAAAATAACGAAGGCATTCAAGAGCCAAACCAATTCAGCCCAAACTTCCAAGTTAATTACTCTTCCCTCACCCATCTTGCTGAAAAAGCCATTTTCCATCATAGACCCTATGATATGCAGAAGGCCACACTCAAGTCCATTAAAAAAAAAAACCCCACAGAAGATGGGAAGAGATTTGACAGGAATGAGGAGAAGGCAATGGCTTAATCAAATGTACTAAAGTACTGAAGAATTAAAAATATGGTGAAGACCATGTGAAAATACAAGAGGAAGGTCATTTTTGTAGCTACCTACAATCTTTCAATGAGCAGGACCACCTCCCATAAGTTGCAAAATTTTGGCTAATGACAATAGAAATTTAACTCAGCTAGAGAGTACCAGGCTGCAGACCAATGGTTTAGGACTGGGTGGGGAGCCTTGGCTCTTTTATGATTTTATGAGTGGCCTGTTTTTGGAGGAACAGCGAGCAAGCAGCCTGTTTTCAGAGGAAGGGTGAGTGAGCGAGTGGTGTGTTTTGGGGGGAAAGGGCGAGCAAGTGGCGTGTTTATCAAGCACGTGTTTTCAGGCGAAGGTTGAGTTAGTCAGTAAGTGAGCTGGGCAGGAGCCTAGGAGAGCAGCTACAGCTGATCTGTGCTTCTGCGGAGCTGCCCAGAACTGTGGATCATCTGTAGCCCGGCGCTGATCCTGGGGCTTCTGCTAAATTAGCAAGCAGCATGTTTTCTGGTGAAGCGCAAGCAAATAAGCTGGGCAGGAGCCCAGGATCGAAGCACGCAGCCTCCCAGAAACTTTTAACCATTATTGCAGTGTCAAGCAGAATTCAACATCCCAATCTCAAAGTTTTTTTGTTTCAAATGTTATTTATGAATATGTAATTATTATATATAGAGCCTGAAAGGCGATTCTGACCAAGAGACATATTTTGTCACTCAGTGTTCTGCTACAGTGAAACCCAAAATAGATAAAAATTATGACATTTCACTTTATTTATCTTTAATCAATATTCAGTATAGTTACCGTAATAATTATTCTCCATTTACATATTGAGGAGATAGGCCCCCCAAATTAACTCTATCATTATATTACATGGTAGTACATTCCATCCCATTCCAGCTATATAAATAAAAATGTAAATGTTCGTTTGTTCAAAATCTTAAATCTCTGAAAGTTCTTCACCGATTGCTTTGAAATTTTGACACAACGTTGCATTCGAATACACGTGTGTTTTTATATACCTATATTATATAGATGTCACACCTGTGACAGGTAAAAACATGCTTTTTTGAAAAACAGGTAAAACATGCTTTTTTAAAAAAACAGCGCCATCTATTGGATGTAATCTCTATATCTGCACACACAATGGAACAACAAAAAATATTGTATACCCACAAGCATTGTGAAATTAAACATATTACAAACGTGCGCTTTCTCTTTTCTTTCTTGAGCCACAGCAACGTGTGGCTGGGTACAGGTAGTTAATTATAAAAACTGAATCAATAGTCATCTCTAACACTTGATTGTATTTAAACTTCATTGCTTTTTAGAACTATATACCAATGCTATCCAAGGAATATCCTACTTTACTTGAGAGCCACTCAATAATGGCAACATTAGTGCTTCAATATCCTCTGAATTTTCTTGTGCACATTCATAATCATATCCAGGAAAAAAAGCAGGATAGATCTGTCACCTTCTTATGACTCCACAATCAAGTAAGTGTTAAATGCAGACACCTTTAATAGTGTCTAGTTTTCTTTTCCTTTCTTTTCGTTCTTGTTTTTCTACTTGCTGATCCAGCCTACAGCTTGGAGATCACCAAGTGGTTCCCCATCCAACCACTGACCAACACTGACCCTGATTAGCTTGCTAAAAAAAGCCAAGATGGGTTAATTGAAATGCCAAATATTCAGATCAGTAATTTCAAAGAAACTTTCTTCTTCCTCCTCCTCCTTCCCTGCTCCCTCCCCTATTTCTCCTGTTTCTTCCTCCTCTTCCTCTTTTTTCTCCTCTTCCTCTTTCTCCTCCCTCGTCTTCTCCTCTTCTTCTTTCTCCTCCTCCCCTTCCCCATCCCGTTTCTTCTTTTTTTTTCTTCCTCTTCCTCTTTTTTCTCCTCTCCTTCCTCTTTTTCTTCTTCTCCCTCATCTCCTCCTCTTCTTCCTCCTTCTCCTCCCCCCTTCCTGCTCCACTCTGATCAGCTGTAAAAACCACATTTCTGGAATTGGGGGTTAGTTAAATATTAAGGCAACCACAGTTTATTTTCCAAATCTGGAAGAAGGAAGTTTAGAAAGCTTCAAATGGGAGGGCTTCCTTGTTCCTAGATATCAGGCTGAGGAAGGATAGAGAAATCTTTTTTTTGGGGGGGGGACAGAGGGGCTCCATTGGATGTGGCTTCTGGTGGTCTTTTGTGGGGGGAAGAGTGGAGGGTTAATGGCAGAGAGACAGGTACAAGTTTCCCATTAAAAGTGTGGTAAGTGGGTACACTTTTTTCCTGTGTTTTTTTTTGGTCATTAAGTTTTTGACACCTTGCTAAGCCACTGGTGGTACTCGAATATTGTCATGTCCTAAAGGTGGTACAGTCTGTGAAAAGGTTGAAAAGCTCTGCATTATCTATCCTGGCCTTACATTTCTGCATCTCTAAGCTTGAACACATACTAGCAAAAGAGCTGTCAATTAGCCCATTAACTTTGTTATTTTGTATTGCAATTTCTTAGCTAGGCTTTCCCTTGAAACAACACAGTTTAAAGTAACAGAAACATTTTCTTTGGTCAGCACAATTTAGAATACAATGGAGCACATACAGAAAGCAAGCAAAAATAAATGGACAATAGCTGTTATACATGAGAGATTGATTATACATAAAAGATTATATTTTGAAAGATTATACTTGGCTTGATCTCTACAGTTCAAAGTTACAACGGCACTGAAAAAAAAATGACATGATTGTTTTACACCCATATGACCACTGTAGCATCTCCATGGTCACGTGATCAAAATTCAGATGCTTGGCAACTGAATCGTATTTATGACACTTGCAGTGCTCTGGGGTCTTCTGATCACTTTTTGCGACCCTCCAATGGGAAAGCCAATTTCATTTCATAATTGCGTTACTAACTTAACAACTGCAGGGATTTACTTAACAATTGTGGCGTGAAAGGTCGTAAAATGGGGCAAAACTCACTTAGCCTCATTTATTAGACCCACAATTTTGAGGTCTAATTGTGGTCATAAATCAAAGATGACCTGTATTGCCTTGTGTTGTCAATGCTTATCAATGTTTTAGAAGTCAATTTCAAAAGGTTTGGGACTGACAGGGAAAGTGTCCCTGAAACTATTCAACAGTAAAACAAAAGCATTCTTTATTTATCAACAATACAAGTTATACATCAGGTGTAAGGAGCTAATTCTCCAGAAAATTGAAAGTCTATTTGGGGTGCTCTTGCAAAAAGATTGTAATGAAAAACCTTGTTCATTCAACAAAACAGTTGCCACGGTGAGCATGGCCAATGACAAAGTATTCTTTAATTAAAATCAATGTAATCAGTTTTCTCTCCCAGAATTTTATCTTCCATGTTAATCTACATTTGTCTTAACAAGTGAACATACTTCAGAGTTGGATTAATAGCCATCCTCTTATTCCCCCACCCTTAGGATATTCCGAGCATTTTGGGAACATTCTTGCAAACATGATGTTAGCAGCTAATATTTTGCTTTGGAAAAGTGTATATAACAACTGCAAAATGTAGCTTTCTTTAAATCAAAATTTTATTTTATGTGCACATATATATATGTATGGTCTCTAATTAAGCTAAAAATGCAAATCCTGGATAATTCCATTCCATAAAATAATCCGAACACCAGGATGATACTAAAAACAAAACTGTTTAATATAAAAGCTAAGCCTTTCGTCAGTCAACACTACCAACATCATCAGAGCGTGATGCAAGATTGCTGGGAGTCCTTCTTATGATGCTGGGCAACTTTGCACTCAGCTCCTTGACCCGAGGAGGAAGGCAGCATCCCTGGTTGGAAGAACATATGCAGGAATGTAGCTGCCAGAGATTGCGCCGATAGACATCCGGATCTGCTTGATACACCCCTCCCCCAAACATACACAAGCACAGTCTGTCCAGGGAGGGTCGGATAGACCACGGAACGGGGCTAGAGAGGATGCCGGACGTGAGAATGGGCAAGCAGAAATGGAGAGCGGTTGGATCCAGGAGGAAGGAAACAGCAACCTCGGGGGGCACTAATACAATAAAGGACGTGGGCCGTTTAAGAAACCAGATTGAGAGAATGGACGGAGCGGTAACTAGGTCAAGGAGCCGAGTGCAAAGCCTCCCGGCAGTATAAGAAGAACTCCCAGCAATCTTGCATCACGCTCTGATGATGTCGGTAGTGTTGACCGATGAAAGGCTTAGCTTTTATATTAAACAGTTTTGTTTTTAGTATCATCTTGGTGGCTGGATTATTTTATCATACATACATACATACATACATATTAACAAATAAAAGAAAAAACGAACACCAGGATATAATAAACCAGTCTGTTTAATATAAACAAGCCTGTGGTTAAGAAGAGTCACTAAGCTTTCGTCCGGCCAAAAAACTGCCGGCGTCATCAGAGTTAGAATAGCAGGAGATCGGGAAGGCAGCTCATATAGCCTCCTGCCTCTGCGCCCGGCTCCTTGAGCACATCATCGGCTCATTGATTGTGTTAATCCGTATCGCACAGAGTTGTTCCACATCAGGCAAACTGTCTTTGACTCCACTGATTGTTTTAAGATCCTCAAGTGCTGTTTTGGAGCGTGTGCAAGCACCACGACTCCCACGAACCAAGATGATGGACCAAATGGCCCTAAACCAGGGACGGAAGCATTGAGGCGATCTGGAAGGAGGGGGAGGGAGGGGGAAGACAGAGAGCAGGAATGCCGGAACAGCTGCTTGTTCCAGGCTTGGGGCGGAGGAATTATGACAATGGCCTTGGGGATGGGGGAGAATGGCCCTGGGAGGGAGGGGGACTGGCCGCAGGGACGGATTGACAGCCGCCCTCCAAGTGCTACAGTGTCTGGAGGCTAAAGCAACGGCTGACTACCAACTGGAATTTTGGGCCAGGTATGTAGATGACACGTTCGCCATTATCAAATGAACGAAAAAAACTGCCTTTATGGAAAAATTGAACACAATATTCCCGGACATACAATTCACAGCAGAGGAGGAAGCCAATGGCAGTTTGGCCTTCCTGGACGTGTTGGTCACACGCCAAACCAATGGTGCCCTCCACACGGCGGTATATAGGAAAGCCACTCACACCGATAGGATGCTGCATTACACGAGTAATCATCCAGCAGCCCATAAGATCGCATGCATTAGGACACTATTGATTTGAACTGATTGGCTGGGAGTTTGAACTGATTGGCTGGGAGCTCAGCTGTGTTCTGATTGGGTGAAGGTGTGTTCTGATTAGTTAGGGGCTTGGCTGTGCTCTGATTGGATGGGGAGTTGGCTGTGCTCTGATCAGAACAAGCCGAGCTCCCAGCCAATCAGTTCAAACCCCCACTGGCAGTTAAAAGGAAGAAACAGCTACAATCACACATTGCTCCTAGAAGTACGAAGCCGAAAGCACCAGCCTGAAGATGACGAATGGGACTTCATCGAAACGTCGCCAAGACACTTCAAATTCTACGTGGGAGAAAACCCGAAGAACCAAAGACCTACATACAAACACCCGCGAAAACCTCAGAAAACACACACACACACACACACACACACACACACACACTGCATATATATGAAATCAAAAAATGAAATAAAAAGGAATTGCAACGATGAATACATATCACATATCCATTAAGTATTAAACCATATTTAAAAGTATTGAAATTAAAGAAAATAAATGGTAATACTCTTATTGTAAAAAGTAATGAAATCTCTTTATATTACATCCTTTTTTGATCAATAGATAAAACTGCCTTTCTGAACCAAATAAATTATACATCTCTTGAATCTAGTCCTTAATATCAGGATAATATTACATTCAGATTTTTCAAAATATGATCTTAGCAAGATCCTAAGCCCAATGTAATCAGACCTCCCAAAACATTCAGATTTCAATGGTTTTAAAGTCAATTAAAATATTCCAAAGAAATGTCAGGGACTCTTAAGTATGCTGTATCTAATATTAAGCATAGACTGAAATAACATGATCAGCAAAGAAATCCAAAGCATTATAAACCCATAAAATGTTTAAAATATTCACAGCCCAGAAGGGAGTGCACAATTCACTACAAACCATTGCAAATTATATACATACCCATTCAATAGTCTGACCTGGATGCGATGGGACAGACTTATGACATATGAAGCCACATTTACAAGACTACCAAGCTTTCTATTATGCAGTGAGAGCGTGAAACGAAACCAAAAATTGCTTCAGCGTTTCTAACTGTGGAGCCCCAGCCAAGGGGGATCTCGACAGCCACATAAATATGCTTGGCAAACCACTTGCCTTTGAGACACTGGACTTCTGCACAACACCCCCCCCCTCCCTCAATACTACTGAATCCCAAATCAGAAGAAGCTGGTAGATTCTTCCTTATTATATTCTGGCTGACTTTATTCCTGTTTTTAAAAGGAAAGTAGGTGTAAACAGAAATCCTACCTTCAGTGAATGTCAGCAATTAAACCAGTGTTTCTCAACCTTGACAATTTTAAGGCATGTGGACTTCAACTCCCAGAATTCCACAGCCAGTTGCTGGCTGTGGAATTCTGGGAGTTGAAGTCCACATGCCTTAAAATTGTCAAGGTTGAGAAACACTGAATTAAACTATCATGACTTTTAAAAGCCCAAGGGGGATTTCTCTGTTGGTGTAACTTACTTTCAAATCAAACTATTTTCAGGAGAATGCCTAATTGCAATATCCATTTGTACAAGGAAGCAGAGGGATTTGGGGGCATGTGCCCGTGGCTCCAAAAAAGGGGGGTCTCTAAATCCTCCCCCACAACCTTCCTCCACCCTCTGCAACTCCCAGGAGCCAGTATGATGAACCAGTTGCGGTGCTGTACAAGGACTGGAAGAGAGGTCCAAGTCCAGCCTCAGCCCTGGCAGTTACACAACGTTTGATCAGTTAGTTTCATCCCAGCCTACCACACAGGGATGTAGTGAGGAAATAACTGAATGAAAGAGTGCTGGGATAACTGCCTTAAGTTTCTGGGTACAAATTGGGATAGAACTCTAATAAGAATTGCTACCATTATGCTAGGCAGATAGGCTAATCGGTAAATATGCCACCATCTGCTTTCTTCTAGACTAGAGAATGTCCCGCTCTGCCTTGATTTAGCCCTCTCCTGCTCTGTTCTCTGTCTATACTTTTAGACATGGCAGCTAAGACATATGATGAAAGCTAAGTTCCCTATTGGCATGAGAGCGCTGACTCAATAAAAAATGCAAATCTTGATTATGCGGATCAAGGCTCTGGAACAGAACTAGAATTGAATGTTAAAGAGAAAGGCAAATAAAAGGTGGATGCCTGCAGGGTTTACCTCAGTGACTGTTCCTTCAGACAAGAATATACAGATTCAAGAAAAGCTAAAGGGCCAGAATGCAGCCCATTTCTCCCAAAATATCAAGAATCTAATCCCCACCTTTATTATCGGTTTCCTGCAACCTCTATTCCAGATCCCGGCTTGGCTGGCTTAATAGGTAGCAGGTAAACAGGTGTTCCTCCTGGAACATAGAGGAACAAAATGAGGCAAGTTCCCCTCCCTTTTAAAAAGCTGTGTTAAAGGAGAATTTTCTTAGCTCTTGATTAGCAATTTAGGCTGAGGCTTTCCAGAGCTGTTTCTGCAGAGGACTTAGATTAGCAGGTTAAAAGTTTAGCTTCCCTTTAACTCTTTTAGAATAAGGTTCCTCTCCATTCATTAAATGTTTTATTTTCTGTTAAAATGCCTATTATGTTTCTTTAAGCCCCCATTTGGGTGCCTGTGTAGACCAAACTTTTTGGTCCTTCTAAGAAATACTCACATCTTTAAGTTTAAACAGCAACACTGGGAAAGCAGTGTCACAAGCTTTGTCCCCTTTGTCCTTGTGTCCATTGGTGTCAGAATTCACTGTGAAAATTCGTGGAAAATCCAGGAACTATTTCCTATGGATAAGTTTACACATGGCAAACACAAATGTAATTTGCAATTAAGTGCATTGTGTGAACCTAGTCAACCTAGTTTGTAAATCTAGTTTGTAAACCAGAATATAAGGATTGGGGTGTTGTGTAAACGCAAACTCAATTGAACTTTTGGGTCTAAAATGTCCTGCCCTACTGAAGTAAAATTCTACTTATTTTAAAATTGACTTATGGCCAGCCAAATAAAACTATTATATTGTATCAGGGAAGCCATACCTACATATTTTATTGAAAGATATATTTGTGAGCTACTTGTTTCATCAAATGTGATTTGAAACTTTTGTGCTACATAATTTAGCTTGCTCTGATGTTGTAAATGTTGATGTTTTTATTACAATATAGTGCTTTTATCTTATTTATCATTGCATATTATAAGTTTACATAAATTTGCTTTAGAAAATTGCGGATATTTAATTGGCAGACAAATAATATCTCTAGGATTACTTTGCTTCCTTACAGTTTCAGTAAAATACTCAGTTATGATCAATGATGGTTTGATCATGATAGCAGTACTCTTTGATTTATGACCATAATTGAGCCTAGCAATTACGGTTATAAATTGTGACTGTCATAAAGTGGGTCATCATGTGACTGACCCAATTTTATAATGTTTTTTTATTGCAGTCATTAAGTAAGTACAGCAACCACAACATGAATGTGGCAGTCATTAAGCGAACCATTGCTTGCTCTGGACCAGTTTTTACCGGTACTAGAAATGCCAGCTTCTAGCAAAACCATAGTAAATTGAGGTTACATGACTACAGGGAGCATCAGACAATTGTAAATGTGGGTGGCTGAGCATCCAAAACATGGTCATGTGACTGCAAGGGTGAGGTGCCCAATTGTCAAAACTTTGAAACTAGGTGATGAGCAGTTTGGGGGGTGGTGGTCTGGCAATCCAATAGATAAGAAAAATTGTCCCTTGGCTGGAAAATAAAAATGCTTTTGAAAGTGATCACAATCCAGTTGTGAAATTCTGTAACTTAACCCCTCTCAGTAGGTTTGGTAAAAGAGGTTTCTATGAGAATATTTCTTTTGGGGCTATTCAGTTACCAAACTTCTTTTATATTTGTAATTCTTTAAAACAGAGGAATCCAATAAAATATAAAAAGTTCCTTTTAAAGGTTCCTTGTGGTGTTCTTAGCAACAATAAGCAGTTTGCCATTGCCTTTGAATGGTCCATAAAAATAAATGAAGCCATAAAATTAATTGTACTGCAGATTCTGGAATAAGGATAGCGTTGCAGCAAGAAAAAAGTTTTCCCTTTTTAATAAAATAAATGCAATTCTTATGAGTTCTTATTATCAAATTGTTAATATAAAGATTGCTATTTAGTTTTTCTCAATTTTAGAACATAATGTTTTTATTTTTTTTAAATGGGGATTTGCTTCCATGACCTTATTGCTATCACAAGAGCAGGTGAAGCCATTTTGAATGACTACAGTCTCTCTCAACATTCCAACCTAAATCTGACCATTTGTCAAACTATAATATGAAATTATCATCTTCCTTGATAATTTTCTTTGGATTCCTTTTCCTCTTCTTTATAATATCATTGGACAACAAAGATTTTGCTTCCTGAACACTTTTGGGTATATCTTATAGATTTTTGGCTGCTGATCACAAAAACAACCTGTAATTTATCATGTACCTTTTTATAGATATTTTCTGTTTTTACACAATAGACCCTTCAGAACTGTTGGCTATGCTGCACACATGAAAGCAACATACAAAAATATGGAACTGTTGTTGAAACACATCGAGCACAGCAAGTACAACTGGAATATCTGTGGAGATCTCAAAGTACAGCTCTGCTGCTTGGAATGCAGTTCAGATATATCAAGTGCTATTATTACATAGGCAAATGGGACAGATGTATTACAATAAAAAGAAATGGCCACTCCAAAAGAATGTGGTTCCAGGACAGAAAATGTGGCATGTGTGAAAGCAGTGAACAAAGAAGGTGAAGGTTTTCATTGTTCGAGACAGATGTTTCTAAGAATAACTGATGCCAAGATTAAAGAAGATTGATGTTGGTCCACAGATCAGAAACATCATGGGGCCAGAAAAAATAGCCTGGAAACTATTCAAGGATGTCTCTGATAATTTTTTCGGCAACTACAGAGCACCAGTCCAGCTAGTTGACAAGCTTCCTATTGCATACAAGACCTTGAAGTACAACATGTCAGTGAAAATTCATTTTCTTCATTCACACTTGGACTTCATTCCTGAAAATCTTGGTGCTATCGGTGACAAACATGGTGAACATTTTCACCAGGATATTGCCACAATGGAAAAAAGATATCAGGGCAATTAGAATCCATCAATGCTGGCTGACTACTGAGGGATACTGTAGCAAAATTCATCACATCGAGTACAAATGGAAATTAGCAACGAAACACTTTTAGCCCTGCTAAACTCATGCAGCATGTCGGAAATATTGTGCAATTAAATACATTGTAATCATAAAAAAATAATTTCATATTTCTCAGAATTCCTATGTGATAGAGTCATTCTAAAATTATATTTGTGTTCAATCTGAAGGGGTCTATCATAATCACCAGCAGTTTTTTTAGGAAAAAAAACTTTTGAAAAACTTTGTTGTTCAGTGAATTTTGCTACAAAGAATCACAAAGCTGAAAGTTCATGGAGCTTTCTAATCCAGCATTCAGTTCTCATTACAGGTAGTCCTCGATTTATGACCACAATTGAGCCCTAAATTTTGTTGCTAAGCAAGTGAGTTAAATGAATTTTGCCCTATTTTGCAACCTTTTTAACCACAGTTAAGTGAATCATTGCAGTTGTTGAGTAAATCATGTGGTCATTAAGTGAATCTGGCTTCCCCCATTGATTTTGCTTGTCAGAAGTCAAATAGGAAGGTTACAAATAGTGATCACAGGACCCCCAAGATAGTGAAACTGTCATAAATACATGCCAGTTGTCAAGTGCCCAAATTTTAATCACATGATCATGGGGAATCTGTAATGGTTGTGTGAAAACCAGTCATAAGTCTCTTTTTTCAGCGCTGTTTTAACTTCTGTCACTAAACAAATGATTATAAGTCGAGGACTACCTGCATGTGACTTCAGTAATTCTATAAGCAGGACACAGGCACTACAATACCTTTGGGATTAATGTCCTTCAGCTACTGGTGCTGAAAAGCACAAATCCTTCAGTAGAGGTAGATCTTGATTAGTGCAATTAATAAAGCTCACAAAATGGATACATTATTCAAATTGGTACTATTCAAGTGATATGCCTATGGAAAATAAGGTAATTGTTTCTGGCTTGAGGGAAATAGGCAATAAAATTTTTAAACGTAAATGTTGACGTTTATTAATAAAATATACAGTAAACGATTAGAATACTTACAACAATTTCATTTGTAACAACGTCAAAGTAGTTATAGAAAGTAATGGAAAAACAAAAGAATTCTGAAATTATTCCTTCCAGATAGATAGACCTCACAACTATTTAAAATAAATAAATCAAGTGAACCAAGTACAAGCTGGATGATCAAAGTCCTATCAAAAGTGTACGTGCGCATGATGAATTTCCCGCAGTTTTTCCGCCCCAGAAGGACCGTACTACAGTACCCGCCATGCTTTGCGCCCACGCCGGCTACGATCTGGAGACGGGAGAGCGCGCAGGGCCTGTTGGGAGCGCGCGTGTGTCGGCGGCCGGGGAAGGTGGCGGAGCGAGCGCCCTTCCCTGGTGATTTCTCTCCCCCCCCTCTCTCTTCCCCGTCCATTCATTGCTGCCCTGCGGACTGTCTGCGCTCTCCTCTCCGCTGGCTGCCGCCGCCGCCACAGCCATGGAGGCGCTGATTCCGGTCATTAACAAACTGCAGGACGTCTTCAACACGGTGGGCTCCGATATCATCCAGCTGCCGCAGATCGTGGTGGTCGGGACGCAGGTGAGACAGGCGGGGCCTGAGCCAGGGTGACCTCCGCCCGGGCAGGAAGCGAACAGATGCCCTTGGTGGGGGGCCCTCCAAGCGGAGGAGCGAAGCGTTAAGTGGGATGCGGGTGCAGGAGAGATGGGTTTCCTTCCTGACGTGGGTTCCAGGGAAGGAAATATTCATCGGCCAATGCGAGTCTTGCAATGTGTGGGGTTGGGGGTTGTTGTTGTTCTTCTCTAAATGTATATGCCGCCCAACTCCCAGCGAGTCTGGGTGGTGTGCAAATTTTAAAAATGCATTTATGGCTATTGCAGTTGTAATTAGTATTGGCAGTCTTCCAGTTGTTAGGACTGTTTTAGAATGGCCGCGAGCTTTAGTAATTTTATTGAAGTATTTAGAGGCTTCTTGAGGCGCAGGGTTAAGTTTATATAAATAAGTCACCGGTCATGATGTGTTTATTAGTGGGATCAACAGTGGTATTGACATAAAAGCTTTTTTTTTCTTTTTTTGAACCACGAGTTATTCCCCTCCCAGTATGAAAGAAGTCACTCCCAAATAGGAGAAGCCTGTTGATAGACTCTTTCCAATCCTGACTTAATTTGCTAGTCAAGGGAATTATTAAAGGGAACACAACAGTAGACTTGTTCTGGCTCATATAGCTCTATGTAACCCTAACTAGAGAGCATGTATCAGTATGTTAGAATATCTGGCAGTTTGTTTGTTTGTTTGTTTGTTTATTTATTTATAAATAATCAAATTTATATGCCACCCTTCTCCTAGGACCCAGGGCGGCTTACAACAAATACAATAAAAATACAATAAAAATTTAAAAATTAGTTACATTCATACAAACACAATCAACTCACAATCACTAATGGATTAAGTTATTGGATTAAGTGCTGGTTTGTTAATGGGTCAGTGGGAGGAGTTTCTAAAGGGCATTGGGAGAGTTCCTGGACACAGCCACATGGGAATGCCTTTCTTCATCCAGCCTCTTGGCCCCTAGCTTGGAGATCTTATGCTTATGCCAACATGTGATGCTTATGCAGAAGAAGGGAAAATCCATTATCAATTTACCTATGGAAATGAACAGAGAGATGTAATATACAGAAGCAACATCGTAAAAGCAAGTATTCCTCTGAATAAACATTTATCTGTTTCATAATCATTTCTATTGAGTTATCTATCTGTACTAGATTGGACAGAGAAGCAAGTTGTTCTGTCTGGGCAGAATAAGACTGGTCTGGCAATTTAAATTTTGGGGATAGCTCTCTAAATCAGGGGTCTTCCAACTCTTTAGCACATTGACCCCTTCATTGTTCATCAGTTCCCAAACATTTATTTTGATAACATAAATAATTTGATAAATTCTAGTTTGATAGCACTACTAACAATAATTCCAGTAATCCCTTGGATAGTGGGGATTAATTCTGGAGTTGATACTGACCACTTTTGGGAAAGCTGCATTAACTCTACATTTTAAGATTGTCAGAAGGCCTCTATTGGTTTGTTTTGATGTTAAATCCTAAGGATGGGATTAGTCAAGTTTGTTAAGCCGTTTAACTAACATTTAAAGTGAATGGGAGAAGGTGCTTGGAAATTCTGCAATGGCACATTGGCAGGTAAAGTCCTGAGCTGGTTAAAGCTAAAAGGAAAAATGGGAACATTCTGTCCCCATGTAGAAAGTAAGAGAAGTTTGTAGGTCTTTGTCTCAATATGTGCTGTCTGGAACTACTGTGCAGGAAGATTTATCCTTGAAACAACTGTGTTAAATAGGTCTTTTTGCTGTTGCTTTATAAATGAGGAAATGCATGTTGTAAAACACAGTCTTATATAGACAGTATATAGGTAAGGTGCTATGGAGGGATTTGGAAGTGATAATGAGAAATATTTTAATATGATAAGGTTTTAAAACAAAGTTATTCAGAGAACAGTTTGGAGGTGATGCAGTAAACAAGGATTATTCTGTCAGATGCTTGCTGGGGTGAGTATCTAGGAAAAATATGAATGCCACACCCTCTTCTGCAGATACTACTATTTTAATTGATTTATATTTTGTACTTGTATTATTTGCTGTGAGCCGCCCTGAGTCTGAGGAGAAGGGCGGCATATAAGTCAAAATAATAAATAAATAAATAAATAAATAAATTGTGATTGATAAATAAGGATTAAAACTGTAGAAACCACAAGAGATTAGATCTCAGTGGTAAGAATCCAGGGATATAATATTATGAAAATTAGGGGAAATGAAAATCAGAAGGTTAAGTGAATATATTTATTAAATTTAGTTGTCACCTCATTTTCCAAAGCGATGCTAGGCAGCTTACATTTTAATAAATATAGAAATATAAAAATTATATATATAAAAACAAACTGACAAAGAATCAAATACATGTGTAAGGGATAGCATTTTCTAGAAATTTTTTTTAAAGTATTTCGGTTAACAGATTTGTATTATTTTTCCATAATATATTCCGGGATAAATTTACTGAGATCTTAACTCTGGTGCTGTTAAACTTGTACAGTGAAAGGTTGAAGATCTCAATTTGCAGCCAGCAAAGTCATTGATCCAACCAGTCTGCCTGTATCCAGTTTTCAGCTGTTTCAACATCAGGCTTTCCATTACTGGAAAATGCAATTATACAGAGGTTGAAGGGAGAATAGCAGAGAGAATCTGAAGCCATATTTCTTTTCTGAAGCTAAACTTACTTTCTGACCTCTGAGATGACATCAGGAGTCGTAGAATTATGGCTAAGTAACATTTCAAATCAAATTACTAGAGTGTTTAAGATAATATAAACACCTAGTTAATTAATAATGCATTATATTGTATACATATTATAGCAAAGATTTTGTGTTCTATTATGTATTCTAAATGGAAAACAAGCTTATGTGCTGTTCATATTTAAAGAATATGTCTTTTTAAAAAAGTTATTGTTAATAATTCCATGATAGATCTGCTAAATCCCATTTCCCAGAAGCCCTATCATCAGTAGGGAATAATGAGCATTATTGGAGTTGTAGGTCTGAATTAAGTTCCACCCTGGATATTGTTGTATCTGTGGGACTTAATTCAATGAAAACACATTTTAACTGTAGGATATAAATTAAATAAAAATATCTGAAGCATACCATAAAATACGAGTTTTCCGTGAGTTCTCTTGTTTTCTCTCTGTCTTTTAGGGCTTGGATCCTGATCACCCAGTCAAAATCAATTAGATGAACCCTTAACTTTGATTCCTCTTATCTTTGGTTTGTCTCAGCCATCTTTTTCAGATGCCATATATTGGTGTTGGTACTTGGTTCCTTGTTTCTTCCCTACCGTCTTACTGTGTTATCAAAAAAATCTTCTGTAATTGAACACCTCCTACAGATTGATGAAATTTGAGGGCAACAGCATGGAAATAAAGGTTGTTTATAAATGTTGTATAAACATGGTAGTAACCTGGGTCCAAAAATAAATTTCCCAAAATAGACCAAAAAAGTATCAGAATCAGAATAGAGCTAGGAGGGACTTTGGAGGTCTTCTAGTTGAACCCTCTGCTCATACAGGAGACCCTATACAATTTGAGACAACTGGCTGTTCAGTCTCTTTTTAAACATCTCCAGTGATGAAGCACCTACAACTTCTGAAGGCAAGCTGTTTCACTGGTTAACTGTCCTCACTGTTAGGAAGTTTCTCTTTAATTCCAGGTTGCTTCTCTCCTTGATTAGTTTCCATCCATTGTTTCTTGTCCTGTCCTCTGGTGCTTTGGAAGATAAGTTGACCCCTTCCTCTTTGTGGCAACCTCTCAAATACTGGAATACTACTATCATGTCCCCCCCTAGTCCTTCTTTTCTCTAGACTAGTCAAACTCAAATCCTGCATTCTTCATATGTTTTTGTTTGCAGTCCTTTAATCATCTTAGTTGCTGTTCTTTGCACTTTTTCCAAAGTCTCAATATCTTTTTTGTAATGTGGTGGATGTAATATTCCAGGTGTGGCCTTACTAAGCTGGATGTAATATTCCAGGTGTGGCCTTACTAAGGCTTTATAAAGTGGTACTAATACTTCATGTGATTTTAATTCTATTCCTCTGTTTATACAACTAAGGATTGTATTAGCTTTTTTGGCTTGCTGCCACACACTGCTGGTTCATATTTAAGTGATTGTCTAATAGGATTCCAAGGTTCCTTTCACAGTTACTGTTTTTGAGCCAGATTTCATCTAATCTGTACTTGTGTCTTTGGTTTTTCCTGCCTACATGTAAACCCTTGCTTTTCTCCACATTATAATTTATGTTGTTGGATAGGGCCCATTGTTCAAGTCTGATCTTTTTGGATCCAGAGCTTATATTCTGGGGTGTTGGCTATTCCTCTCAGCTCAGTGTTGTCTGCAAATTTGATGAGTTCCCTTACTCTCATCTAAGTCATTTATGAAGATATTGAAGAATACTACCGGTAGACCTAAGATGGAACCTTATGATACCCCACTGCTTACTTCCCTCCATGTAGATATAGTACTTTAAGGATGACTCGTTGAGTACAATTTGTCAGCCAGTTACAAACCCATCTGGTAGTGATGCTGTCTATCCCACGTTGTTGTGGGATAGGTTGTGGTCTACTTTGTTGAATGTCTTGCTGAAATCTAAGTATACTATGTTCACAGCATTTCTCTGCTTTACTAATTTAGTCACTTTGTCAAAGAATGAAATAAGATTGTTTTGGCATAGTCTATTTTTAACAAACCCATGCTGGCTTTTAGTTATATTTTTTTTTAAATGTTCACAGATCTGTTTTTTTGATTATCTTTTCCAGTATCTTCCCAGGTGTTGATATTAAGCTGATTGGTCTGTAGTTTCCTGGGTCGGTTTCTTTTCCTTTTTTGAAGATGGGGGAACCAAAACAGCTTTTTTCCAATCCTCAAGTAATTCCCTGGTGTTCCAGGATTTTGGAAAGATATGGTACAATAGTTCTGAGATAAAATCTGCCAGTTCCTTTAGAACTCTGGGATGTAATCCATCAAGTCCTGGGGATTTATATTTGTCAAGATCAGATAGCTGTTCTCTAACCATTTTCTTGCTTATTTTAATTTTTATTTCTAGTCTGTCTTTTACAGATGTTTTTGGTAGGTTGGGCTATGTTTTTGCATGAAGACTGATGCAAAGAATGAATTAAGCAGTTCTGCTTTTTCTCTGCTGCCTATTACTTCCTTGTCATCTTCTCTTTTAAGTGGACCTACTGTTTCCTTGATTTTTTTCTTATTATTTATTTGCTGAAAAACTTTTTTTATTATCTTTGACTTTTGTTGCAAGTCTTTGTTCACTCTGAGCCTTTGCTTTCCTGACTTCTTCTTTGCAGATTCTGGCTAGCTGCTGATACACTGCCTTAGTTAGGTGTTCCTCTTTCCATTTTTTATACTTGTCCTTTTTGTCTTTCAGTTTATCAGAGAGATCTTTGTGCAACCATGCTGGTTTCTTCTTAGTCTTCTTGTTTTTCTTTTTTCAGTGATATTGTGCTGGACTGGGCTTTTATTATCATATTTTTCAGAGTTTCCCACACTTCTTGACTTGTTTTCCCCTTTAGAATTTTCATCCATGGAATTTTTCTTAAGAGTCTCTCAGAGTTAGTTAAAATCAGAAGTGTATTCTAACTGTCCCCAACTGAGCAGCCTACAAATTTTAGAGATTGAAGTTGAACACATTTAGATATCACCAGATTGGTGATGGATAGCTTATTCAATGAATTTAAAATTTCAAGCAAGATAAAATTGGCCTTTATTTAGAAATGTTAACATTCACCTGCCTGTTAGAAAAGCATGGCACTGTTTGTGCCTATATAAATAGGAAATCCCGACTTATCTACTAATCTTATAAAGTAAAATTAGGAATAGTATTTGTAGGTCTGTGAGATATAATCTTAGTTGGGTGAGGCACTTCTAATCCTTTGCCAAATACATTTTTAAATGCCTAAAGGCCAAAGAAACATGGCTTTTGTTGCAATAGGGATAGAAGTATTATATAGATTTCTATATGTGCCCTGACATAAAATGAAATAAACCTAGAAAGTAAGGAAAGGCTAAAATAAAAAAAAAAGAGTAGCTAAAAATGAATATTTTAAAAAGTACTTTTTTCATCAAAATCAAACAAACGTTCATTGACAAACACTTGTTAATAAGTTTGTAAAAGGCTGTAGTCTTAGCATAATTTAAGAACCAATTACTAACAGAAAAATGCCAGCAACTTAATTCAAACATCAAACACATTGTAGCTCATAGTTTTAATGAAGGGATCTTGTCTAGACTCCTTACGTATATATGGAGAAAACCAAATCTATTGAAATCTTTAACTATTACATCAGTTGCATTTTAAAAACTGAAATGCAATGTCAGTTATTAGAGTTAATTAGGATATATGTTTATTCAGAAAATTTGGGTAATGTGTACAGAATGGAAAATAGTTTAAATGGATGATCAAAGTATATATTGTAATCAAATGGAAACTCTCTTCTCATATTTATATCCTGCCTTTATTATTATTATTTTTTTAGAACAAGTTTTATTAGTTTTTTTGACTCTTACAACAAGGTGCTCGAGACACACCATGATGCTGGGGGAATCAAACATCCAACAACAAAACCACATAAAATAACCCAAATAATTACATTGAATATTCCCTCTCTATATTTAAAATAATCCATTTCTGCATTAAATTTCTATAAATCCTAATCCTCTTTTTAAACTTCATTAATTTACAATTACCATAATCTACTTAAGCCTTAAGTAAACATATTATCACTTTGGGTATCCCTTCCAAATGTCTAGTTCTTAATCTCCTAAACTTAATTTTATCACACATCTCGTTTTTTCATCCACTACTCAATATTTATCCTAATTAAAATAAAATATAACTCTAGCTTATACATATACAATTCATCAATCAGTCTATCCCTAACAAAACAAAATAATATCAAACCTTAAATCATTTCAGTCCGTTAGGCAAAATTCAAATCTCATCCCAATAATTGTTATGTCTAAAAACACCCATATTATTACACAAAGCATCATCTTACTAATTTAACATACTCAATTAATTGTTAAATCAAATCAATCCAAGTCACTATAAAACCTCTTCCATTTTCATTCATTCCATTACAAAATAGTTTTCATACAGATAAACCTATTATTCCCAAAAATTACATTCTTAATCTATTTAACATATATATTCTGGTAATCACAAATTTTACTCTCGCTTCTAACTCTAAATCTTAAACCTTAAATCAATCCATATTTTTACAGTGCCTTTTAATCCATTACATATAGTTTTAAATTTCTCTTTTCAGTCTTAGTCTGGCTTTCTTTTTGTGCCAGGCCGGTTTCCATAACAAGGCTTCCATCTCAGCAAGTAGATCTCCTTTTGTCACTTGTAATATCATTTGAGTCGATAGAAAACACCCTGTCCTCTGTATTGGGCGTCTGGCTCTTTTGTCATTAACCCTCGTTGCTTCAAAAGTTCCAGTCTCAATCTTTGGTTCTTCTGATCCTCGAGAATATAGATGAAATGCTTGTAAGGTAAAATAGATTCCTCTTTAATCTCAATTAGTTCTTCTAGTATGTTTTGATTTATAGCATAGTCAGATGAGGTCTGGAGATCAGTTTGAAGGTTTGGAGAATTTGGAGTAAGGCTTCTGGCTCTATTCTCCAGCATGGTGGATGTAGAATCCACTGGAATGGGTTATTTCAGCCCTCCTGCTCAGAGAGACTAGGAGCAGGAGGGCTGAAATAACCCATTCCAGTGGATTCTACACCACCATGCTGAGAAAAGGCGTTCAGGTAAGACAACGCCCCTTTTCTGTACTAATCTCTTTGATTTTAGCACATACTTCTTCAGGGGCTTCGTAAATTTTTTCCAATATACGTTTACAGTTACCCATACATGTAGTCCTTGGCTTACAAACACAACTGAGCCCAAAATTTGTGTTGCTAAGTGAGACTTTTGTTAAGTGAATATTGCCTCATTTTACGAACTTTCTTCTCACAGTTGTTAAGTGAATCATTGCACTGGTTAAGTCAGTAAAACAGTTGTTAAGTGAATCTGGCTTTTCCATTGACTTTGCTTGTCAGAAGTTTGCAAAGGGTGATCACATGATCCTGGATGACAAAATTCCAGTCCTAATTTGGGTAGTTGAGCAAGGAATACCTGTAATGGATTTAAATTAACGGAAGACAATTTCTGATCAAAGGCTGGAAGTAAGTTCTTAAGAAGTAAGAGTGGTTTGATAGTAAAACAAATTACCCAGAGAGATCACAGTCTTCTGTTTAGTTCATGCAGGTGTTCAGGTGAGGCTGCACAACCATCTGTCAGGGATGCTTTGCTATGATGCCTGTAGGCCTAAATGGCCTCAATGCTTCCTCCAATTCCGATCTCAGAACTATTTAGCATTCTAGGACATTAAAGTAGCAATTCTTTAACAGAGAAAATTTAAAGTGGGATTTGAATCTGAAATGATAGCACTATCAGCTCCCTCCGGGGATTCGGACCGCTCCCACTCTTCTGGCCTTCCGAAAAGAATTAAAAACTTATTTGTGTCGGCAGATCTGGGAATGATTGGTGTTGAATGTTGGATGAATGTTTTTTATTAAAAAATTTGGGGTATTGTTTTAACTTTATGATCATCTTAATTTAATTTATATTAGACTTATTAAATGCGATTGTTATTTATCTATGTTGTAAGCCGCTCTGGGTCCCCTGGAGAAGAGCGGCCTATAAGTCTAATAAATAAATAAATAAATAAATAAATATTGTCATTTGGATCTGGATTTAAATTTTCTTCGTGATGTACTTAGATTAACCACCAAACCGCAAGAATATCTGGTATACATACCACTTAGCAATTTTTAATAAATAATCACTATTAAACACATCACCACCTACTCTCTGATAATTTTGTCTCAGGGTTACACATCATTTATCTAATACAGGGGTCTTCAGACTTGGCCCTTTTATGATTTGTGGACTTCGACTTCCAGAATTTCTCGGCTAGGCATGCTGGCTGAGAAATTCTGGGAACTGAAGTCCACAAGTCATAAAAGGGCCAGATTTGAAGACCCCTGATCTAATACAATTTATCTAATTTATGGACATAAATCCTGTGTCATAATATAGATAGGTATGAGTTATTTTTTTCCTGCAACAGATCAACATGACTACTCTTATTTCTTATTCAAGTTATTTCTGTTTATATCTTGTCTCTGCAAGATAGCTTTGTTCCTTCTCTGGTCTGTGTATTGCAGACATGTCAAACTTGTGACGTCACGTGACATCGTGCGACGTATTGGAATTTTTCCCCCCATTGCTGGCAATGGGGTGGGCGCGGTTTCCTCGTGACGCGTCCGGCCCACGGGCTGGCAGTTTGACACCACTGGTGTACTGGAATACATGATAAATGAAATGGATACTAATTACCAGTAGTTATTGATTCTTTACAGCCCAGAGAATACCAAATGAAAAAAATTTGCAAGGGATGCAGTTAAATTGTATTTAATAATATACTGGAGGGCCACATCATGTTTTGTTTGTTTTTCACATACTAAGCAGAAATATTAAACAAATATTTAGTTTATTTATATTTATTAAATTAAAATACTTTCCATCTTGCAGTCAAGTGACTCTACTGATTGTTTGCTGTAGTACAAGAATGTGACTTCTGCTTTCTCTTTCTTCCTGAAATGGTTTCCTTATTGCAGGTGAAATCAAATTTCTGAAATTGATTTGTTGATAACTGTTTGGTATTGATGAAATAATGGTTTAATCCATTCATGCTGCTTAAAAGTTATCTACTTAAGAGTCTGATATGGTGGAATAATAACTTTTGTTTCCAAATGTTCTTTTTACATACTTATGAGTGAAGTAGAAATTTAAAATTTAAAAAGTGTATTTAAAGGGAGTTTATTATAAGGAATCATATATCATATTTTTAATATGTTACTTTTCTGTAACTAGAAACTTTGCAGGTCGTCTTCTCATTGCAGGTCCAGGTGAGAGTGTTGTGTAGATTCTGTGGTAGTTGTGTGCTTGTTTTTGTATGCTCATATTCCTGGCAGATTTAAATAGGCAAGGTACACTTAAAAGAAGGCAAAGAAACACAGGTTGGCACGAAGTATATTAAACGGCTTCATAATCATTATGAAAATCCACATTCTCCAGCATGGTGGATGTAGAATCCACTGATTGGGTTATTTCAGCCTTCCTGCTCAGAGAGACTAAGTCAGAGCTTTAGTCACGCCTCCCTTTGGGTGTGTCTTCCCAGTTTTTGACTTAGTCTTAGGCTCAGCAGCAGGCAGTTTTCTTGGCTCCATTAGAATATTTTAATTTGATTACTTTAATTCGGTTTTGTTATTCTAAATTGATTCTAAATTTCTAAATTCTCTAAATTTATTGCTGTTTTTGATTTTTGGCTGATTCCTTAAGGACTCTGTCCTTCCTACATCCTCGAGCCTCTTGGGCTCCGGCAGGGCTCTTCTCCTCCCCTCGGGGCCTTCAGGCCTTCCGCACTCAGGACTCTCGGGTAGTTTTTCACCCGTCTCTCCGACACCTCTGCAAGGCGAGCGGACCCCACAGCCGGCGGATCTCCGTCCGAGCTCCAGGTGCACGGGGCTCCGGTGTTGGATGCATCGCGGACTTTCACGTCCCCGAACCGCAAGTTCCAGGACGGGGGGGGGAGCGGGGAGCACAGCCTCTCGTCGTGCTTCATTTCCCCTTGCTTTTCAAAGCCGTCTCCCTCGCTAGAGATACGAGGAGTTGCGACCGCCATTTTGACCGCATAGTCGCCAGGCGGTAGCCATTTCGGACTCAGCTGACGGCCGCCATTTTGAATTAGGGCCTGCTAGGCCGCTCTTCGGAGCAGCTGTCGCCTTGACCTGGGCTGCTAGGTCTGAGCGGGGGACCAGATATCGGAGCGTTTTCAGGGGCTCTGAGGTCCATAGGTGGTCGCCATTTTGCCCTCCAGACCGGGTTGTGCCGGCTAAGCCGGGCCTTTAGGCGTTATCTGGGGCCGCGTGGCAGGCCTACAAGGAGGCATTTGTGTATATTTAGGGCATGCGCGGTGCGGCCCCCTGCGCCGGCTGAGGGGAAAAGGGGAAAAAAATGGTGGACTGTGTTGTTTGGCGACCCCCGTGAAATGGTCGTTCGACCCCAAATGGGGTCGCGACCCACAGGTTGAGAACCGCTGATTTAGGGGGTTGTTTCTGTCTGTTTTCTTAAAATAAAAAATAAATAAAAATTAATTATTATTATTATAATAATATTATTATTATTTTTTTGACAAGTAACAAGCTCTTTATTCTCTTTCTCCTACAACCAAGCAAACAGCAAAAGGCACGCAGGCCTTTTTTTTTTTAATATAAAATTCTTTTATTAAAACAATCAACATTGAACATAAAAACATATTGTGCAGCAATCATCATGGCACCTGATATACAATACTAAGTATTAGTCATTGAAAATGTCTGAGTTAGTAAGCCTTGTTCCACCCCTCGCGTCTAGCCTCAACTATACTCCTGTTACATTTTGTTTGATTGGTGTTTCTCTTATCTGGTTCCATATTAATGTGATCAACATTAAACCAAAGATCCTATTGCTAAACAATCATCCTAGAACATAGCATACAACATTAGGTATTAATCTTTGTAAACATCTGTTTTAGTAAACGTTCTTCCCTCCTCCCTTCCCTCTTCAAGTATACTCCGAGTACCACTAGTGCAAACTTTTATAGTCCCTAACCGGAGATCCTGAGGTAAAAGTTTCATATCCTGAGGTAGAGATTCAGTCCGCTTTAACAGTTTTAAAGCAAACAACATTAGTCAGAAGTTTATGTTAAGAGGCATTAGTTATAGAACATATACATTCAACATTGGGTGTTAGTTTTTGTAAACATTTGATTTGTTAACCCTTCTTCCCTCCTCCCATATTATAATAATATTATTGTAAGACTGCTTTAGGAGGCAATACTAGGGGTAATAATACAGCACCCAGTGGGCCCCAGATTGTCCTCGGTCCTGTCCTGGAGTGAGGATTTCCTTTGACTGCCTGTTACTGTTAGCAGTGGCCTTTAGCCACCAGGCCTAATCGGACAGACTTATCAACCTGTCTGGCTGTCCTGTCCTTGCCATTTGTGTTCAGTGTGAGGAACGGGTGCGTTCCATCTCTGACTATTGATCTGCATCCTTGGTTCCCATTTTTTCGCTAGATATCCTACTGCAGGCCCTATCTAGTTGCAATGGCAGACAGTTCCTCGCCTCTGACAACACAAGTCTCTGGTGCACCCCCTGCGCAGTCAAAGCGCAGATCTACAGAATTGGAACCAGGGGGTAAGAAAAAAGCCAAAACTAAACATCTGACTACCAAAGAGACTTCTAAGTCAGCTGAGCGAGAGGCCTCGAGGAGGCACCAGGCACTGGAGAGGGAATTCTCCAAGGCACAGCGGCTCCTATCCAGCGGGGCCGAACCGGTTCCCCCCGCCCCACTGGATACTGCTACCTCGGAGCTGCCTTTGGCGCCTGTGCAAGAAGCCACCTGGATCAGTTCTCCTCTGGGGGCAACCAAACAGGCAGGTCCCTCTCACTCCTCCCCCTCCTTACAGTAAAGTCCCCAAGTGGTTCATGCTCCAACGGTGGTTGGGGCTGTCCCTAGGGACCAAGGGGATATGTGGTCTCCAGGCATTCATGCACCACGCCTTTATTCAATTTATGTCCTCCTCAAGGAGTTTGCAGATTTCCCTCCCAAACTCCGCCACCCCCTGCAAGTCCTTCTTCTCTGCAGGGATGCACCACGGCACCAGGTTCAGATATCTCTGAAACTTCCTCTCAGGTAGGAGAGGGGGAGTCCATGGATTTGGCTATAGCTGACACCCCCATGTCAGAGGATGAGGAGGCGACGTGCGATCAGGCATCTGCCTCGTGTCTCTTTGACCCATCCGTCTTTAAATCCCTTCTCTTGAAGGCCTGTGCTACCTCTAATCTAACCTCAGTTCAGGAGGAAAAACCTTCTACCTCCGCAGATCAGGAGTCCAACCCTTTATTTGCGGTGAAGGTCATGGACCATAAGCAAATTCCTTGCCCCTTCGTGTTCCGGGATGCGGTTGAGGCCCAGTGGTCATCCCTGGCCACTACCCCCAAAGAAAGCAGTATGGAAAAGAAGCTGTACAATGTCTCTCCATCATTTGCCTCCATACTAGCCGTCCCTACGGTTGATCCTCCCCTAATTTCTTTGTTTTCTAATTCCGCCGTCTCAGGTGACATGGCAGAGGTTATGAAAGCGGAGGACAAGAAGTTTGAGTTCGCCTATAGAAGAGCTCACCAGGCTTCAGGACTGGCCATAAAGGCCGCGATTTCAGCTTCTTTCTTCGCCAGAGCGGCCATCATGTGGCTCCGTGATCTTCAGACCTTGGTTCCCCCTGATCAGGTCAGAGTACACCAGACACTTGTCAAGCTGGTGGCGGCCTCACAATACATGGCGGACGCCTCTCTCCATTCGGCCAAGTGCTCGGCCCGATCCATCGGCGCCACAGTGGCCTCTTGCAGGCTACTATGGTTAAAACAGTGGAGAACGGATTTAAAGTCCAAACGGCGTTTCTCCACATCCAAGAACGCCGATAGGGATCTGTTTGGCCCTATCCTTGACCCACACGTGGTCGAGGGTAGGAACAAGCGCAAGGTAGTGCATCCCTCCAAGAAGTCCAACAGGCGGCCACAGCAGGACTCCCGCAGACAGTCCTTCCGTCCCTTGGGCTCTTGGGAGTGGCGACAGCCCTTTCGAGCAGGGCAGTCCTGGGATTGGCCCAGAGGTTCGCGATCCTTCCCCCAGAGGCAGGATCGTCAACAGGACCGCCCGAACACCGGAGCCAGGGGTCAGTCTCAGGCCAAATGTCCCTTCAGAGGTTCCAGGGGTCGTCCCTATAGACGCTCCAAGTGACGCCATCGGGGATTTTCTGATAGGAGGGCGCCTGGGACGGTTTTACCAGGTCTGGGAGCAGACCACCACCTTGGGTCAGGGACACCGTCAGACGGGGTCTGGCACTCGAGTTTTATGCGCTCCCTCACGATCGCTTCCTACAGTGCCCAGTATCACGGAATCCCTCAAAAGCACATCTCGTATCCACCGCCATCAAACATCTCTTAGACATCAGGGCCATAGAGCCAGTACCAAGGAGTCAAGTTGGAACAGGTTTTTTCTCCATCCTGTTCATGGTCCCCAAGGCATCAGGAGGATGGAGGGCGATACTGGACTTAACGGGTCTAAACCGATTCTTAGTATACAGAAGGTTCAAGATGCAGACCCTAAAGTCAATATTGGCCGGTATCAGGAAGGGAGATTTTCTCTCTTCCATAGATCTTACCGAGGCCTATCTCCACATCCCAATCTCCCAGGAGCACCGCAGGTTCCTGCGCTTCTGTTATGCACGCCGGCATTATCAATATTGGGCCCTCCCGTTTGGCCTGTCTTCGGCTCCAAGGGTCTTCACGAAGGTCTTGGCGGTATTGGTAGCCCACCTTTGCATGATACCGGTACAGTGCTACCTGGACGACATCCTCGTACAGTCCAGGTCTCTTCAGTCAGCAAGATCAGATTTGTTGACCACCATTCAGATCCTTCAGGATCACGGCTTTTCAGTAAATTTCAGGAAAAGCCACACTTCTCCCACAAAACGTCTACTCCATCTAGGGGCCCTGATAGACTCCGACCTTTGCAGGGTCTTTGCAGGGTCTATCTATCCCAGGAGCGACGGAAATTAGTATCCCAGATTCGGGGTGCGAGGACAGTTCCTCTGGTACAGTTGTCCCAGCTCCTGGGAAAGATGGTATCTTGCATGGGCATAGTCCCGTGGGCAAGACTACACTTGAGGAGCCTCCAATGGTTCCTCCTCCCTTTTCAGAAGCAGAACCTCAGCGCCTCCTCCAGAAAGGTCCAGGTTCCGTTCCACATCCTCTCATCCCTCCAGTGGTGGTCTTCCGCAGCCATGTCCAAGGGGACCATATTCAAGGAGCCCCTCAGGCTCATCCTGACCACAGATGCCAGTCTGTTCGGTTGGGGGGCTCACTCCAGACCCATTTGGCCCAGGGGCAATGGTCCAGGGCAGACCTCAAGCAAAATATAAATTGGCTGGAACTCAGGGCGATTCATCTGGCTCTCCGCCATTTCTCCTCCCTAGTGTCAGGCAAGCATGTCCTAGTTCTGACAGACAACGTGGCGGCCAAGGCTCACGTCAACAAGCAGGGGGGGACACATTCCTGGCCTCTTCTCCAGGAGGCCATGGAACTAGGTTTGTGGGCAGAGGCCCACTTGGGCTCAATCAGGGCGGAACACATTTCGGGGGAGGCAAACCGACAGGCAGACTCCCTGAGCAGGGCAACTGTGGACCACTCAGAATGGCGTCTGGACACGAGGCTGTTCGATATGATAGCGAACAGGTTTGGCAGGCCATGCCTGGATCTCTTTGCCTCCCCGTCCAATGCCCAACTCCCCAGATTCTTCACCAGGTTCCCGCCGAGGGGGGCCGAGGGGACGGACGCCCTTCGGTGCAGGTGGCCCGAGGGTCTGCTATACGCTTTCCCTCCCCTCCCGCTGATACAAGCCACCATTTGCAGGCTGATATTAGAGCGAGCGGAATTAATATTGGTTGCTCCATATTGGCCTCAACGCCCGTGGTTTGCAGACCTAGTGGATCTGTCCCTGTCTCCGCCGTGGAGGCTCCCCCCGGACCAGGTGGCTCTCAACCAGGGGGAGCTCCTCCATCTGGACCCTCAGTGGCTCCAATTAGCCTCTTGGCGCTTGAGCGGGAGAGTCTAACTAGGCAGGCCTATTCCTCGGGGGTGATCTCTATGATCCAGGCCTCTAGACGCTCCTCGACAAATCGGATTTATGACGCCACTTGGACAAATTTTTGCCAGTGGTGCACCTCACGTAAATTGGACCCTCTTTTAGTTACAGTCCCTAACATTTTGAATTATCTGCTGGATGGCATTTCCAAGGGCTTGCCCACTAACACCATCCGTAGGCAGGTTGCGGCCTTGTCTACGGTCCTCACCTGTGATACTCTGGCTCCACTTTCTCATCACCCAGCGATCTCCGCTTTCCTTAAAGGGGCGGCCTTTCGAGCCTCTCCAATCTTGCTCTCTGCATTTTCTCTCTTTGAAGGTGGCCTTTTTAGTGGCTATCACTTCGGCCAGAAGGATTTCAGAGTTGGCCGCCCTCTCAGTCAGGGAAGATCTCTGTATCTTCCATCAGGACAGAGTGGTCCTTAGATTAGACCCCTCCTTTATTTCCAAGGTGAACACCGGTTTTCATAGATCATTGGATCTAGTTTTACCAAGTTTCTGTCCAAGTCCTTCTCACAGACTAGAACGCCAGTGGCACAAGCTGGATGTGCGCAGGGCTCTGCACCTCTACATAAAGCGCACTGGATCCTTTCGCAAGTCGGAGGCCTTGTTTGTCTGCTTTCAGCCATCTGCCATGGGCAGGAAGGTGTCGTCTTCAACCATTGGCAGGTGGATTAGGGCTTGTATTGCTAGGGCATACGCCTCCCAGTCACTTCCGGTCCCAGCTCGTATCACAGCTCACTCCACGCGCAGCGCAGCAACCTCGGCGGCCTGGTCTACCCAGGCCTCTGTAGAGGAGATTTGTAGGGCGGCATCTTGGTCATCCCTGTCTTCATTCATTACACACTATAAGATTGATAGGTTTGCCGCCGCGGATGCCGCATTTGGCAGACGGTTTCTTCAACAGGTCGTTTCCTCTAGGGAGACACCAGGCTAGACCTTCCCCCCCGAAGGGACATGGGGGGCTTTGGTATGTCCCAATCAGTGGATTCTACATCCACCATGCTGGAGAAGGGGCGTTGTCTTACCTGAACGCCTTTTCTCAGCATGGTGGTGTAGAATCCACACCCTCCCTTGGACAGGTGTCTAGGCTTGTGTATTGTCATTTTTTTGTATTTTTGGAGTCATTGTGTCAGAGTTTATCAGGATCCTTCGCCTCGTCAAAACTGGGAAGACACACCCAAAGGAAGGTGTGACTAAAGCTCTGACTTAGTCTCTCTGAGTAGGAAGGCTGAAATAACCCAATCAGTGGATTCTACACCACCATGCTGAGAAAAGGCATTCAGGTAAGACAACGCCCCATCTCAAAGTCCCAAAATGTTTACTCCTTTTCATTTATTCCTTGTCTTTCTATCAATGAAAGGTCCCACAGGACTCTTTTCCAAACACCTGATTCTAGAAATAAAGTTTTAGTTCTGCTCCAAAACTCAGTAATGTAACATTAAACATGCATCACCAGGAATGTTCTGCAATCATTAGTTAGCAATTGATTCTGACTGATACATTCATATTATGTGCCGGAAGGTAGGTGTCAACGTTGCAAACAAACTTGGCTGAAGCCATTTTTTTCTTTCTTTTCGGTTGCCATAGAGTTGGGAGGGGGGATGTGTATTTTAGGTTAGACAAAACAATAAATTGTCCTGTGTATTGCAGACATGTCAAACTTGCGACTTCACGTGACATCGTGCAAACGTATCGTATTGTCATTGCCGGGGTTTTGGCGGGCTGCAGCTTTCTAGAAAGCCTGCCAAAGTAGATTATTGTGGAATGTGAATTATGACATAATACTGGGGTGGGAAGTTCAACTTTGTAACATTGTAACCTTTGGGAGGGAACTTCAATCTTGGTTTCACTTTTGATTGTGCAGATACTATGCAGCCAAATAAAATGTTCTTTAAGGAAACCTCTTGCCTTGAAGTTCTGATTATTCTGGTCTCATCTATCTGGTCAGCAGATTCAACATACTGTATTTTTCCATCTACAAGACGCACTGTGTATAAGACACTCTCTGTGCCGATCAGCTGCTTGGCGGAGCGCCGAACAGCTGAGGTGGTAAATCCGCAAGTTCAGCTGTCAGAAGATCTTGCCCCCTCCTCCCTCCCATTAGTGGCAAACCCACAGGGGCTTGACACCTGCACCAGGCAGCATGGCAACCCACACAAGCATGCCCTGGGCTGCGGAGGTTACCATTATTTTTCCGTGTATAAGACGCACCTGATTTTTGAAGAGGGTGTTTGCAGGAAAAAATAATGTCTTATACACGGAAAAATATGGTAAGCATCCTGTGCACTTCAATATCACCTTTTCTCCCTTTGAACCTGGATTGCCAAAGACAAATTCACTTCCTGTGGTTCGGTGGTTGATTGCTTGAGATGCAGGAAACTCTGTTCAAAGTTATTGGAGTAGTGGCATGAGTATTTAAGTCCTCTCTTCTCATTTTCAGAGCAGTGGCAA